>CM071599.1:106246302-107467552 GCA_036435485.1 Saposhnikovia divaricata | reverse complement strand
CTCATTAAAACTTCATATTGAACTCGTTTGAACAATAAAATTAATTTTGCTTCATTTTTGACACGTTTGAGCATACAAACTACTTGTAGGTTTGTTCTAAACTCGTTTGACCCCTAGAACTCACTAAAAAATCATTTTGGACTCGTTTGAACAAGAAAATTAATTTTGCTTCATTTTGACTGGTTTGAGCATGGAAACCACTTTTAGCTTTGTTCTTGACTCGTTTGACCCCTAGAACTCACTAAGACTTCATTTTGGACTCGTTTAAACATGAAAATTAATTGAGCTTCATTTTTGACTCGGTTGACCATGGAAACCACTTGTAGGTTTGTTCTTGACTCGTTTGACCCCTAGAACTCACTAAAACTTCATTTTGGACTCGTTTGAACAAGAAAATTTATTTTGCTTCATTTTTGACTCGTTTGAGCATGGAAACCAATTGTAGGTTTGTTCTTGACTCGTTTAACCTCTAGAACTCATTAAAACTTCATATTGAACTCGTTTGAACAATAAAATTAATTTTGCTTCATTTTTGACACGTTTGAGCATGCAAGCCACTTGTAGGTTTGTTGTAGACTCGTTTGACCCCTAGAACACAATAAAAAATCATTTTGGACTCGTTTGAACAAGAAAATTAATTTTGCTTCATTTTGACTGGTTTGAGCATCGAAACCACTTTTAGCTTTGTTCTTGACTCGTTTGACCCCTAGAACTCACTAAGACTTCATTTTGGACTCGTTTGAACATGAAAATTAATTTAGCTTCATTTTTTACTCGGTTGACCATGGAAACCACTTGTAGGTTTGTTCTTGACTCGTTTGACCCCTAGAACTCACTAAAACTTCATTTTGGACTCGTTTGAACAAGAAAATTTATTTTGCTTCATTTTTGACTCGTTTGAGCATGAAAACCAATTGTAGGTTTGTTCTTGACTCGTTTAACCCCTAGAACTCATTAAAACTTCATATTGAACTCGTTTGAACAATAAAATTAATTTTGCTTCATTTTTGACACGTTTGAGCATGCAAACCACTTGTAGGTTTGTTCTAGACTCGTTTGACCCCTAGAACTCACTAAAAAATCATTTTGGACACTTTTGAACAAGAAAATTAATTTTGCTTCATTTTGACTGGTTTGAGCATGGATACCACTTTTAGCTTTGTTCTTGACTTGTTTGCCCCTAGAATTCACTAAGACTTCATTTTGGACTCGTTTGAACATGAAAATTAATTTAGCTTCATTTTTGACTCGTTTGAGCATGGAAACCAATTGTAGGTTTGTTCTTGACTCGTTTAACCCCTAGAACTCATTAAAACTTCATATTGAACTCGTTTGAACAATAAAATTAATTTTGCTTCATTTTTGACACGTTTGAGCATGCAAACTACTTGTAGGTTTGTTCTAAACTCGTTTGACCCCTAGAACTCACTAAAAAATCATTTTGGACTCGTTTGAACAAGAAAATTAATTTTGCTTCATTTTTGACTCGGTTGACCATGGAAACCACTTGTAGGTTTGTTCTTGACTCGTTTGACCCCTAGAACTCACTAAAACTTCATTTTGGACTCGTTTGAACAAGAAAATTTATTTTGCTTCATTTTTGACTCGTTTGAGCATGGAAACCAATTGTAGGTTTGTTCTTGACTCGTTTAACCCCTAGAACTCATTAAAACTTCATATTGAACTCGTTTGAACAATAAAATTAATTTTGCTTCATTTTTGACACGTTTGAGCATGCAAACTACTTGTAGGTTTGTTCTAAACTCGTTTGACCCCTAGAACTCACTAAAAAATCATTTTGGACTCGTTTGAACAAGAAAATTAATTTTGCTTCATTTTGACTGGTTTGAGCATGGAAACCACTTTTAGCTTTGTTCTTGACTCGTTTGACCCCTAGAACTCACTAAGACTTCATTTTGGACTCGTTTAAACATGAAAATTAATTGAGCTTCATTTTTGACTCGGTTGACCATGGAAACCACTTGTAGGTTTGTTCTTGACTCGTTTGACCCCTAGAACTCACTAAAACTTCATTTTGGACTCGTTTGAACAAGAAAATTTATTTTGCTTCATTTTTGACTCGTTTGAGCATGGAAACCAATTGTAGGTTTGTTCTTGACTCGTTTAACCTCTAGAACTCATTAAAACTTCATATTGAACTCGTTTGAACAATAAAATTAATTTTGCTTCATTTTTGACACGTTTGAGCATGCAAGCCACTTGTAGGTTTGTTGTAGATTCGTTTGACCCTTAGAACACAATAAAAAATCATTTTGGACTCGTTTGAACAAGAAAATTAATTTTGCTTCATTTTGACTGGTTTGAGCATCGAAACCACTTTTAGCTTTGTTCTTGACTCGTTTGACCCCTAGAACTCACTAAGACTTCATTTTGGACTCGTTTGAACATGAAAATTAATTTAGCTTCATTTTTTACTCGGTTGACCATGGAAACCACTTGTAGGTTTGTTCTTGACTCGTTTGACCCCTAGAACTCACTAAAACTTCATTTTGGACTCGTTTGAACAAGAAAATTTATTTTGCTTCATTTTTGACTCGTTTGAGCATGGAAACCAATTGTAGGTTTGTTCTTGACTCGTTTAACCCCTAGAACTCATTAAAACTTCATATTGAACTCGTTTGAACAATAAAATTAATTTTGCTTCATTTTTGACACGTTTGAGCATGCAAACCACTTGTAGGTTTGTTCTAGACTCGTTTGACCCCTAGAACTCACTAAAAAATCATTTTGGACACTTTTGAACAAGAAAATTAATTTTGCTTCATTTTGACTGGTTTGAGCATGGATACCACTTTTAGCTTTGTTCTTGACTTGTTTGCCCCTAGAATTCACTAAGACTTCATTTTGGACTCGTTTGAACATGAAAATTAATTTAGCTTCATTTTTGACTCGTTTGAGCATGGAAACCAATTGTAGGTTTGTTCTTGACTCGTTTAACCCCTAGAACTCATTAAAACTTCATATTGAACTCGTTTGAACAATAAAATTAATTTTGCTTCATTTTTGACACGTTTGAGCATGCAAACTACTTGTAGGTTTGTTCTAAACTCGTTTGACCCCTCGAACTCACTAAAAAATCATTTTGGACTCGTTTGAACAAGAAAATTAATTTTGCTTCATTTTGACTGGTTTGAGCATGGATACCACTTTTAGCTTTGTTCTTGACTTGTTTGCCTCTAATTCACTAAGACTTCATTTTGGACTCGTTTGAACATGAAAATTAATTTAGCTTCATTTTTGACTCGGTTGACCATGGAAACCACTTGTAGGTTTGTTCTTGACTCGTTTGACCCCTAGAACTCACTAAAACTTCATTTTGGACTCGTTTGAACAAGAAAATTTATTTTGCTTCATTTTTGACTCGTTTGAGCATGGAAACCAATTGTAGGTTTGTTCTTGACTCGTTTAACCCCTAGAACTCATTAAAACTTCATATTGAACTCGTTTGAACAATAAAATTAATTTTGCTTCATTTTTGACACGTTTGAGCATGCAAACCACTTGTAGGTTTGTTCTAGACTCGTTTGACCCCTAGAACTCACTAAAAAATCATTTTGGACTCTTTTGAACAAGAAAATTAATTTTGCTTAGTGGTTGATTGCTAGTTCATCTAGCTTTTTTGTTGTTTTGTTTCTTTGGTGTTCCGCTAGGTGGACGTATTTCAAATCGCGGGGTATGCCCCTAGGATTTCTCTCCCCCTTCTCTCTAGGATAGAACCCTAATTTTTTCAGCCGCCTTAATTTTTTCCCACCCTTTAGACCTTACTTCTTTCACACTTTCTCCATCTTTTCTTACCTTAATTCCTCACAAATCCACCTTCTTTCTCTTCCTCTCACCTATACAGCATATTTCTTATATTTAGTATCTCTATTTTTCAGTATTTGTTATTTTTCTTCTATTTTTTCTCTACCTCTTTTATGGCTAGCTCTACCTCGAATGTGAATTCTTATGGTAGTCCTATTGACCATGATGGAGTTTCTCTTGAATATGGTGTTCTTGGTGGCCATGAGGAACCTTTTTTAGTTGCTGGGTCTGTTCTAAAAGAGATGGTGGGTTTTAATGACTCGGGCCTAGGTGATTCAACTCACCATGAATCAGATCCGTTGCAGGATGGTGTCAATACTGGGCCTACTTACACTAGTGTCCAACAAAGTTCTTCAGGTGGAATACCATTTGAAAAGGTGGAGGTGGAGTGTTGCTCTGAGGATGAAGGGTTTGGTTTTGAGGATGACAGAGCAAGATTAGAGCGAGAGACTATTCATCGAGCGACTAAAATGGCTTTTGCTGAAAACAAAGTTGAGCGAGAGGAACTCATCAGACTTAGGAATGAAAGGATGGAGATGCAGCGATTTTTAGAGGCTAGAGGCCTTTCTATGGCTGAGTTTGACAAAGAAAAAATGATAAAAGCGGATATTTTCAACTCGGGACTTCCGAGTTCTGTGCAAATTGTAGTAGGGAGGGATGAATTTGGTCTACCTATCCTCAAGAATTCCAGTACTGGGGTTAGTGAAGGTATTTCAGGCTCAAAAAATTCACAAGGCAAGGCAAAGGAGGATGTGGATAAGGTGTTTGATAAAACTTCTGACTCAAACCCACACCATTCTGGAGGAAATAAGGATGTGGAGGGTAAGGAACAATCCCATAAGCGTTCCTGGACTAATGTTGTCCAAGACTCTGTTTCGAGTTCTCAGAGTAAACTGGAATTTATCCCCCCGCTGAAAGGGGATGGAGATGGCATACCAGTGATTAAACCTTCGAAGGAATTTCTAGTGTCCAGTCAGAAGGCTTGGAACACTAGTCTGGTGGGGTACTTTGTGGGTGCTAATCTCCCATTCAAATTGGTTGAGGAAGAGGCGAAACGCCTATGGTTGCATTTAGGATTTGTCAAACTCTATATGGTAAAGAAAGGTTTTTTCGTTTTCAAATTTAACACTGAAGTTGACAGGAACAAAATTCTTGCAAGTGGCCCATGGCATTTTAAGCGTAATCAAGTCATCTTGGAACCTTGGTACGAAGGCAAGAAGCTGGAAAAAACAGGGTTTCCTAAGCTTCCGGTTTGGGTCAAAATTCATGATATTCCCTTTTCGTACTGGACCTATACAGGGCTATCTCACATAGCGAGTGGAATAGGTGAACCACTTCAGCTAGATCCTATCACTGCTAAATTGGAGCCCATGCCTTATGCTAAAATTCTGATTGAATCCAGAGCGGAGGTTCCGCTGCCCTCTGCCCTTAATGTAACAGTTTTGGGGAGTGATGGTGTCTCCGAATCCTTCGTGCAAACAAGGGTCGAATATTTTAACAAACCCCCTCAATGTTCTATCTGCAGAGTTTTTGGGCACTCTCTTGCAAAATGTCCACTTTCTGTTCCTGCCTGGGTGCCCAAACCTCCCACTGTTAATGCCAATCCTCCGGTTTCTCAGCCTTCTCCTCCTGCACCCAACCAGTCGCCTCCACAAACATCCCCCACAACACCTGGTCCACCCCCTCTCCCCCCTACCTCTATTACTTCTGAGACTCCAGATGATGCTACTCCTCCCATCCCAAACTCTGGAATCATTTCTAAGCTGAAATGTGTTGATGAAGTGGTTAAACTTAAGGGTATCTTGAAAGGGCCTTCAAATTCTCAAGCTGGTTCAAAGCCTAAATTGGATGATGATGGGTTTCAGACTGTGGTGAATAGGAATTCCAAAAAGAAAAAGGGCAATAGCCCTAGGACTTCTCCCCGACATTAATTTATGGTGAAAGTGTGTGCCTTGAATGTTCGTGGTATCAATAAGACCTTAAAAAGAACCGATTTGCATTCTTTTTTGGTGAGCAATAGTGTATCTATGGCCGGCATCCTGGAGACTAAAATCCACGCAAATAAATCAGCTGCTAGCTTTAGGTCAGTTCACAATTTCTGGAATTGGGATGCTAACTACACAAATCACTCTAAAGGTAGGATATGGGTAGGTTGGAATCCACAAATCTGGAATGTTTTTGTCGAATGTAAATCAGAACAATTTATACATTGCAAGGCAACACTTATTTCGTCTCAAGAAACTTTTTATTTTACTTTTATTTATGCTTCTAATAGTAGTATAGACAGATACAAATTATGGACTGATCTTGATGATTTGGATACTTTGAGTTTGCCATGGGCCTTGCTAGGTGATTTTAATACTATTCAGGACTTGACAGAAACAAAGGGGGGAAATGAGACTTGGACAGGGGAGATGCAGAATTTCAGAGACTTCATTGTGAAGAAAGGGCTAACGGACATCCGTTACTCGGGGCCTCATCACACATGGTGGAATAAACAATCTATCAGACCCATTACTCGGAAACTTGATAGGGTTATGGGAGACCCAACATGGCTTCTTACTCAGCAGGATGCAGACGCAAATTTTGTTCAATGGGGCCTCTCAGATCATTGTGCTGGGTTGCTGAACATAGCGGATCGCACCAGAAGTACAAAATCACAATTTCACTTCTTCAACTATTGGATTGATCACCCAGACTTCCTATCGACAGTTCAACAAGCTTGGGACACTCCTATTATAGAATGTACATTCTAGCTCAAAAACTAACTGCTGTAAAAAGGAAGCTAATTTTGTTGCAAAAGAATGAGGGGCCTATTCGTATGCAAATTAAAGAAGCTCGAGAAAAATTATGCTCTATTCAAAGTGCCATTCTTTCTGATCCTTTTGATGCAAGTCTCCATGTTTTGGAGAAGCAACTTTCAAGTAATCTATGGGACCTTCTCGCTCGAGAAGAAAACATTGCTCACCAAAGATCGAGGATTCAATGGCTAAGCCTTGGGGATCAAAACACGGCTTACTTTCATAAGAAAATTGCAAATAACTGGAATACTAGCAAAATCCTCTCTCTTGTGGACTCAAATGGCACCCTTTTATCAGATCCTGTAGCAATAAAAACTGAAGCAGTGAGTCACTTTCAAAACCTGTTCTCAGACAATCTCACAAACTATCCAGGCATTGATAGTCTTAGACCCTTGCTCTCAAAGCGGATCACTGGTAACCAGGCTAGAATGTTATTGTTAAAGGCATCGGATGAAGAAATTGTTGATATTCTCAAATCAATGAAGAGGAATAAATCCCCAGGCCCCGACGGTTTTAATGTCAATTTTTTCATCTCTACATGGGAGATTGTTGGGAAGGACTTCCTAAACGCGGTCCACTATTTCCTTGATTCTGGGCACATGCCTCACTACATAAATGCAACCACTCTGGCTCTCATCCCCAAGTCCAACTGCCCTTCTACTTTCAAGGATTTCAGACCGATATCTTGCTGCAATACGATCTATAAATGCCTGTCCAAACTCATTGCCAAGAGATTAAGCCACACGCTTCCTACCCTTGTGGATAAAGCTCAAGCTGCTTTCGTTAAGGGCCGGAGTATATCAGACAACATTTTAATGGCTCAACAGGTTCTTCACGGTTATAATCCTTCATCTGGTCAGTCTAAAGCCACTTTCAAGATGGATTTGCATAAAGCTTTTGACTCCTGTCACTGGCAATTTATAATTGATGTTTTAATTCTTCGGGGTTATCCTCTTCATTTTGTCAACTGGATTAGAGCTTGCATTTCAACTACACGATTCAGTGTAAAAATTAATGGCGAAGTGGAAGGGTACTTTGCAACGTCTAGAGGCATTCGCCAAGGAGATCCGCTGTCGCCTCTCCTGTTTGTCTTAATCATGGATGTGCTCTCGGAATTCCTGAGTAATGTCAAAGAGACCACAGAGTTCAAGTATCATCACAAGTTCGATATCATCGAACTCAATCACCTCTGTTTTGCTGATGACCTTGTTCTTTTCTGCAAAGGTGAAAAACAGTCAATTGCTCCTCTCATGGAAACCCTTAAGAGATTTTATAGCTTCTCTGGACTCAAAGCAAACCCTCAAAAAAGTACTTGCTATCTATCAAACCCACCTCATGGGCTACAAGCTTGGATCTATGATAATTTTGGTATTGCGGTGGGATCTTTGCCAGCAAAATTCCTAGGAGTCCCTCTTATCACTCAGAAGCTTTCTAAATCTGATTGCCAGCCACTTATTGCAAGGATTACTAGCAGAATTGACTCCTGGACTTCAAAATTTCTATCTTTCGCAGGTCGCCTACAACTGATTATCTAAGTTCTACATGCTATTTACTCATATTGGTGTGCTCATTTCCTCCTTCCCAAAAGTATTTTAAACCACATCCAATCCCTCCTCTCCCGATTTCTCTGGAATGGGAACTCGAGTAGTAACTCAAAAGCAAAGGTTGCCTGGAGCACAATCACTCTGCCTAAGGATGAGGGTGGCCTGGGGTTAAAGAATGCTCACGAGTGGAACAAGGGTCACATCCTTAAGCACCTGATTGCGATAATAAACCCTCTTTCAACTTCCTTATGGGTAGATTGGTTTCGTAAATCTCTGATCAAAGATTCCTCCTTCTGGGTTGTGAAAAAACCGAGTAAATGCTCGTGGATAGTGAGAAAGGTTTTAGACATGCGTGAGACTGCTATTCAGCATGTTACCTACGACATTGGAGATGGTTGTAATACCTCTTTCTGGTTCGACCCTTGGTATAATGGCACACCTATATGCACCTCTACTACCGATCCTATCATCTCTCAAACTGGTCTTCATGGGGATTTGAAAGTCTCTTCAGTCTTAACGACCACAGGATGGGTCCTGCCGCCCTCTAATTATCACCAAATGCTGGTTTGGAGACAAAATTTCGATCATAACCTCCCCTACAATCTAAACAAACAAGATGGGATCCGTTGGGATGGCATTCTAGCTAAATCTCTAAAAATTTCGAACCTTTGGCAAGCAATTAGAAACAGAGGCAATGTAGTTCCATGGGCTGTGAGCGTTTGGCACAAGTTATTTGTTCCCAGATTCTCATGTCATCACTGGTTAATTCAGCATGAGAGAGTCCACACTCTCTCCAAATTGAAAGAATATGGCACTGTGCAGAATGATAGCTGCTACTTTTGCATAAATGGCACGGAAACTAGCTCTCACATCTTCCTGGAATGTCCTTTTACTCAGCATGTGTTTCGGCAAATAACTTATGGTAAATGCTTGTCTCTTCCCTCACAATGGAATTTGTGGCAAGCAGAATTGAGAGGTTTGCAAACCAGTGACATATTTGACACCATTCGGGTTCTTATATTCCAAGTAGGGGCGTATTATATGTGGAGAGAAAGGAACAATCGATTCCACTCAGAAGAAATCTCCAATCCATCTCAGCTGGCATTTCATTGTATTCAGATCATCAAGGCAAGGCTACAAGCCTCGACATGGTTCCTAAAAGAGAGTGAAGAGCACAACTCTCTTAGAGCTTGGATTTAAAGCTAAAATAGATTTGATCATTTTGTAGGCTTTAGTTTTTGTCTAGTCCGTTTTGGCAAGGGGTATGCCCCGTCTTGAGTCTTAAACTCATCCTGTATATTTTTTCTTTTTAATATAAAAAACCTTTTAAGCAAAAAAAAAAAAAATTTATTTTGCTTCATTTTGACTAGTTTGAGCATGGATACCACTTTTAGCTTTGTTCTTGACTTGTTTGCCCCTAGAATTCACTAAGACTTCATTTTGGACTCGTTTGAACATGAAAATTAATTTAGCTTCATTTTTGACTCGTTTGAGCATGGAAACCACTTGTAGGTTTGTTCTTGACTCGTTTGACCCCTAGAACTCACTAAAACTTCATTTTGGACTCGTTTGAACAAGAAAATTTATTTTGCTTCATTTTTGACTCGTTTGAGCATGGAAACCAATTGTAGGTTTGTTCTTGACTCGTTTAACCCCTAGAACTCATTAAAACTTCATATTGAACTCGTTTGAACAATAAAATTAATTTTGCTTCATTTTTGACACGTTTGAGCATGCAAACCACTTGTAGGTTTGTTCTTGACTCGTTTGACCCCTAGAACTCACTAAAACTTCATTTTGGACTCGTTTGAACAAGAAAATTTATTTTGCTTCATTTTTGACTCGTTTGAGCATGGAAACCAATTGTAGGTTTGTTCTTGACTCGTTTAACCCCTAGAACTCATTAAAACTTCATATTGAACTCGTTTGAACAATAAAATTAATTTTGCTTCATTTTTGACACGTTTGAGCATGCAAACTACTTGTAGGTTTGTTCTAAACTCGTTTGACCCCTAGAACTCACTAAAAAATCATTTTGGACTCGTTTGAACAAGAAAATTAATTTTGCTTCATTTTGACTGGTTTGAGCATGGAAACCACTTTTAGCTTTGTTCTTGACTCGTTTGACCCCTAGAAGCTAAGACTTCATTTTGGACTCGTTTGAACATGAAAATTAATTGAGCTTCATTTTTGACTCGGTTGACCATGGAAACCACTTGTAGGTTTGTTCTTGACTCGTTTGACCCCTAGAACTCACTAAAACTTCATTTTGGACTCGTTTGAACAAGAAAATTTATTTTGCTTCATTTTTGACTCGTTTGAGCATGGAAACCAATTGTAGGTTTGTTCTTGACTCGTTTAACCTCTAGAACTCATTAAAACTTCATATTGAACTCGTTTGAACAATAAAATTAATTTTGCTTCATTTTTGACACGTTTGAGCATGCAAGCCACTTGTAGGTTTGTTGTAGACTCGTTTGACCCCTAGAACACACTAAAAAATCATTTTGGACTCGTTTGAACAAGAAAATTAATTTTGCTTCATTTTGACTGGTTTGAGCATCGAAACCACTTTTAGCTTTGTTCTTGACTCGTTTGACCCCTAGAACTCACTAAGACTTCATTTTGGACTCGTTTGAACATGAAAATTAATTTAGCTTCATTTTTGACTCGGTTGACCATGGAAACCACTTGTAGGTTTGTTCTTGACTCGTTTGACCCCTAGAACTCACTAAAACTTCATTTTGGACTCGTTTGAACAAGAAAATTTATTTTGCTTCATTTTTGACTCGTTTGAGCATGGAAACCAATTGTAGGTTTGTTCTTGACTCGTTTAACCCCTAGAACTCATTAAAACTTCATATTGAACTCGTTTGAACAATAAAATTAATTTTGCTTCATTTTTGACACGTTTGAGCATGCAAACTACTTGTAGGTTTGTTCTAAACTCGTTTGACCCCTAGAACTCACTAAAAAATCATTTTGGACTCGTTTGAACAAGAAAATTAATTTTGCTTCATTTTGACTGGTTTGAGCATGGAAACCACTTTTAGCTTTGTTCTTGACTCGTTTGACCCCTAGAACTCACTAAGACTTCATTTTGGACTCGTTTAAACATGAAAATTAATTGAGCTTCATTTTTGACTCGGTTGACCATGGAAACCACTTGTAGGTTTGTTCTTGACTCGTTTGACCCCTAGAACTCACTAAAACTTCATTTTGGACTCGTTTGAACAAGAAAATTTATTTTGCTTCATTTTTGACTCGTTTGAGCATGGAAACCAATTGTAGGTTTGTTCTTGACTCGTTTAACCTCTAGAACTCATTAAAACTTCATATTGAACTCGTTTGAACAATAAAATTAATTTTGCTTCATTTTTGACACGTTTGAGCATGCAAGCCACTTGTAGGTTTGTTGTAGACTCGTTTGACCCCTAGAACACACTAAAAAATCATTTTGGACTCGTTTGAACAAGAAAATTAATTTTGCTTCATTTTGACTGGTTTGAGCATCGAAACCACTTTTAGCTTTGTTCTTGACTCGTTTGACCCCTAGAACTCACTAAGACTTCATTTTGGACTCGTTTGAACATGAAAATTAATTTAGCTTCATTTTTGACTCGGTTGACCATGGAAACCACTTGTAGGTTTGTTCTTGACTCGTTTGACCCCTAGAACTCACTAAAACTTCATTTTGGACTCGTTTGAACAAGAAAATTTATTTTGCTTCATTTTTGACTCGTTTGAGCATGGAAACCAATTGTAGGTTTGTTCTTGACTCGTTTAACCCCTAGAACTCATTAAAACTTCATATTGAACTCGTTTGAACAATAAAATTAATTTTGCTTCATTTTTGACACGTTTGAGCATGCAAACCACTTGTAGGTTTGTTCTTGACTCGTTTGACCCCTAGAACTCACTAAAACTTCATTTTGGACTCGTTTGAACAAGAAAATTTATTTTGCTTCATTTTTGACTCGTTTGAGCATGGAAACCAATTGTAGGTTTGTTCTTGACTCGTTTAACCCCTAGAACTCATTAAAACTTCATATTGAACTCGTTTGAACAATAAAATTAATTTTGCCTCATTTTTGACACGTTTGAGCATGCAAACCACTTGTAGGTTTGTTCTAGACTCGTTTGACCCCTAGAACTCACTAAAAAATCATTTTGGACTCTTTTGAACAAGAAAATTAATTTTGCTTCATTTTGACTGGTTTGAGCATGGATACCACTTTTAGCTTTGTTCTTGACTTGTTTGCCCCTAGAATTCACTAAGACTTCATTTTGGACTCGTTTGAACATGAAAATTAATTTAGCTTCATTTTTGACTCGTTTGAGCATGGAAACCACTTGTACGTTTGTTCTTGACTCGTTTGACCCCTAGAACTCACTAAAACTTCATTTTGGACTCGTTTGAACAAGAAAATTTATTTTGCTTCATTTTTGACTCGTTTGAGCATGGAAACCAATTGTAGGTTTGTTCTTGACTCGTTTAACCCCTAGAACTCATTAAAACTTCATATTGAACTCGTTTGAACAATAAAATTAATTTTGCTTCATTTTTGACACGTTTGAGCATGCAAACTACTTGTAGGTTTGTTCTAAACTCGTTTGACCCCTAGAACTCACTAAAAAATCATTTTGGACTCGTTTGAACAAGAAAATTAATTTTGCTTCATTTTGACTAGTTTGAGCATGGAAACCACTTTTAGCTTTGTTCTTGACTCGTTTGACCCCTAGAACTCACTAAGACTTCATTTTGGACTCGTTTGAACATGAAAATTAATTGAGCTTCATTTTTTACTCGGTTGACCATGGAAACCACTTGTAGGTTTGTTCTTGACTCGTTTGACCCCTAGAACTCATTAAAACTTCATATTGAACTCGTTTGAAAAATAAAATTAATTTTGCTTCATTTTTGACACGTTTGAGCATGCAAACCACTTGTAGGTTTTTGTTCTTGACTCGTTTGACCCCTAGAACTCACTAAAACTTCATTTTGGACTCGTTTGAACAAGAAAATTTATTTTGCTTCATTTTTGACTCGTTTGAGCATGGAAACCAATTGTAGGTTTGTTCTTGACTCGTTTAACCCCTAGAACTCATTAAAACTTCATATTGAACTCGTTTGAACAATAAAATTAATTTTGCTTCATTTTTGACACGTTTGAGCATGCAAACCACTTGTAGGTTTGTTCTAGACTCGTTTGACCCCTAGAACTCACTAAAAAATCATTTTGGACTCTTTTGAACAAGAAAATTAATTTTGCTTCATTTTGACTGGTTTGAGCATGGATACCACTTTTAGCTTTGTTCTTGACTTGTTTGCCCCTAGAATTCTCTAAACTTCATTTTGGACTCGTTTGAACATGAAAATTAATTTAGCTTCATTTTTGACTCGTTTGAGCATGGAAACCACTTGTAGGTTTGTTCTTGACTCGTTTGACCCCTAGAACTCACTAAAACTTCATTTTGGACTCGTTTGAACAAGAAAATTTATTTTGCTTCATTTTTGACTCGTTTGAGCATGGAAACCAATTGTAGGTTTGTTCTTGACTCGTTTAACCCCTAGAACTCATTAAAAATTCATATTGAACTCGTTTGAACAATAAAATTAATTTTGCTTCATTTTTGACACGTTTGAGCATGCAAACTACTTGTAGGTTTGTTCTAAACTCGTTTGACCCCTAGAACTCACTAAAAAATCATTTTGGACTCGTTTGAACAAGAAAATTAATTTTGCTTCATTTTGACTGGTTTGAGCATCGAAACCACTTTTAGCTTTGTTCTTGACTCGTTTGACCCCTAGAACTCACTAAGACTTCATTTTAGACTCGTTTGAACATGAAAATTAATTTAGCTTCATTTTTGACTCGGTTGACCATGGAAACCACTTGTAGGTTTGTTCTTGACTCGTTTGACCCCTAGAACTCACTAAAACTTCATTTTGGACTCGTTTGAACAAGAAAATTTATTTTGATTCATTTTGACTGGTTTGAGCATGGATACCACTTTTAGCTTTGTTCTTGACTTGTTTGCCCCTAGAATTCTCTAAGACTTCATTTTGGACTCGTTTGAACATGAAAATTAATTTAGCTTCATTTTTGACTCGTTTGAGCATGGAAACCACTTGTAGGTTTGTTCTTGACTCGTTTGACCCCTAGAACTCACTAAAACTTCATTTTGGACTCGTTTGAACAAGAAAATTTATTTTGCTTCATTTTTGACTCGTTTGAGCATGGAAACCAATTGTAGGTTTGTTCTTGACTCGTTTAACCTCTAGAACTCATTAAAACTTCATATTGAACTCGTTTGAACAATAAAATTAATTTTGCTTCATTTTTGACACGTTTGAGCATGCAAGCCACTTGTAGGTTTGTTGTAGACTCGTTTGACCCCTAGAACACACTAAAAAATCATTTTGGACTCTTTGAACAAGAAAATTAATTTTGCTTCATTTTGACTGGTTTGAGCATCGAAACCACTTTTAGCTTTGTTCTTGACTCGTTTGACCCCTAGAACTCACTAAGACTTCATTTTGGACTCGTTTGAACATGAAAATTAATTTAGCTTCATTTTTGACTCGGTTGACCATGGAAACCACTTGTAGGTTTGTTCTTGACTCGTTTGACCCCTAGAACTCACTAAAACTTCATTTTGGACTCGTTTGAACAAGAAAATTTATTTTGCTTCATTTTTGACTCGTTTGAGCATGGAAACCAATTGTAGGTTTGTTCTTGACTCGTTTAACCCCTAGAACTCATTAAAACTTCATATTGAACTCGTTTGAACAATAAAATTAATTTTGCTTCATTTTTGACACGTTTGAGCATGCAAACTACTTGTAGGTTTGTTCTAAACTCGTTTGACCCCTAGAACTCACTAAAAAATCATTTTGGACTCGTTTGAACAAGAAAATTAATTTTGCTTCATTTTGACTGGTTTGAGCATGGAAACCACTTTTAGCTTTGTTCTTGACTCGTTTGACCCCTAGAACTCACTAAGACTTCATTTTGGACTCGTTTAAACATGAAAATTAATTGAGCTTCATTTTTGACTCGGTTGACCATGGAAACCACTTGTAGGTTTGTTCTTGACTCGTTTGACCCCTAGAACTCACTAAAACTTCATTTTGGACTCGTTTGAACAAGAAAATTTATTTTGCTTCATTTTTGACTCGTTTGAGCATGGAAACCAATTGTAGGTTTGTTCTTGACTCGTTTAACCTCTAGAACTCATTAAAACTTCATATTGAACTCGTTTGAACAATAAAATTAATTTTGCTTCATTTTTGACACGTTTGAGCATGCAAGCCACTTGTAGGTTTGTTGTAGACTCGTTTGACCCCTAGAACACACTAAAAAATCATTTTGGACTCGTTTGAACAAGAAAATTAATTTTGCTTCATTTTGACTGGTTTGAGCATCGAAACCACTTTTAGCTTTGTTCTTGACTCGTTTGACCCCTAGAACTCACTAAGACTTCATTTTGGACTCGTTTGAACATGAAAATTAATTTAGCTTCATTTTTGACTCGGTTGACCATGGAAACCACTTGTAGGTTTGTTCTTGACTCGTTTGACCCCTAGAACTCACTAAAACTTCATTTTGGACTCGTTTGAACAAGAAAATTTATTTTGCTTCATTTTTGACTCGTTTGAGCATGGAAACCAATTGTAGGTTTGTTCTTGACTCGTTTAACCCCTAGAACTCATTAAAACTTCATATTGAACTCGTTTGAACAATAAAATTAATTTTGCTTCATTTTTGACACGTTTGAGCATGCAAACCACTTGTAGGTTTGTTCTTGACTCGTTTGACCCCTAGAACTCACTAAAACTTCATTTTGGACTCGTTTGAACAAGAAAATTTATTTTGCTTCATTTTTGACTCGTTTGAGCATGGAAACCAATTGTAGGTTTGTTCTTGACTCGTTTAACCCCTAGAACTCATTAAAACTTCATATTGAACTCGTTTGAACAATAAAATTAATTTTGCCTCATTTTTGACACGTTTGAGCATGCAAACCACTTGTAGGTTTGTTCTAGACTCGTTTGACCCCTAGAACTCACTAAAAAATCATTTTGGACTCTTTTGAACAAGAAAATTAATTTTGCTTCATTTTGACTGGTTTGAGCATGGATACCACTTTTAGCTTTGTTCTTGACTTGTTTGCCCCTAGAATTCACTAAGACTTCATTTTGGACTCGTTTGAACATGAAAATTAATTTAGCTTCATTTTTGACTCGTTTGAGCATGGAAACCACTTGTAGGTTTGTTCTTGACTCGTTTGACCCCTAGAACTCACTAAAACTTCATTTTGGACTCGTTTGAACAAGAAAATTTATTTTGCTTCATTTTTGACTCGTTTGAGCATGGAAACCAATTGTAGGTTTGTTCTTGACTCGTTTAACCCCTAGAACTCATTAAAACTTCATATTGAACTCGTTTGAACAATAAAATTAATTTTGCTTCATTTTTGACACGTTTGAGCATGCAAACTACTTGTAGGTTTGTTCTAAACTCGTTTGACCCCTAGAACTCACTAAAAAATCATTTTGGACTCGTTTGAACAAGAAAATTAATTTTGCTTCATTTTGACTAGTTTGAGCATGGAAACCACTTTTAGCTTTGTTCTTGACTCGTTTGACCCCTAGAACTCACTAAGACTTCATTTTGGACTCGTTTGAACATGAAAATTAATTGAGCTTCATTTTTGACTCGGTTGACCATGGAAACCACTTGTAGGTTTGTTCTTGACTCGTTTGACCCCTAGAACTCATTAAAACTTCATATTGAACTCGTTTGAAAAATAAAATTAATTTTGCTTCATTTTTGACACGTTTGAGCATGCAAACCACTTGTAGGTTTGTTCTTGACTCGTTTGACCCCTAGAACTCACTAAAACTTCATTTTGGACTCGTTTGAACAAGAAAATTTATTTTGCTTCATTTTTGACTCGTTTGAGCATGGAAACCAATTGTAGGTTTGTTCTTGACTCGTTTAACCCCTAGAACTCATTAAAACTTCATATTGAACTCGTTTGAACAATAAAATTAATTTTGCTTCATTTTTGACACGTTTGAGCATGCAAACCACTTGTAGGTTTGTTCTAGACTCGTTTGACCCCTAGAACTCACTAAAAAATCATTTTGGACTCTTTTGAACAAGAAAATTAATTTTGCTTCATTTTGACTGGTTTGAGCATGGATACCACTTTTAGCTTTGTTCTTGACTTGTTTGCCCCTAGAATTCTCTAAACTTCATTTTGGACTCGTTTGAACATGAAAATTAATTTAGCTTCATTTTTGACTCGTTTGAGCATGGAAACCACTTGTAGGTTTGTTCTTGACTCGTTTGACCCCTAGAACTCACTAAAACTTCATTTTGGACTCGTTTGAACAAGAAAATTTATTTTGCTTCATTTTTGACTCGTTTGAGCATGGAAACCAATTGTAGGTTTGTTCTTGACTCGTTTAACCCCTAGAACTCATTAAAAATTCATATTGAACTCGTTTGAACAATAAAATTAATTTTGCTTCATTTTTGACACGTTTGAGCATGCAAACTACTTGTAGGTTTGTTCTAAACTCGTTTGACCCCTAGAACTCACTAAAAAATCATTTTGGACTCGTTTGAACAAGAAAATTAATTTTGCTTCATTTTGACTGGTTTGAGCATCGAAACCACTTTTAGCTTTGTTCTTGACTCGTTTGACCCCTAGAACTCACTAAGACTTCATTTTAGACTCGTTTGAACATGAAAATTAATTTAGCTTCATTTTTGACTCGGTTGACCATGGAAACCACTTGTAGGTTTGTTCTTGACTCGTTTGACCCCTAGAACTCACTAAAACTTCATTTTGGACTCGTTTGAACAAGAAAATTTATTTTGATTCATTTTGACTGGTTTGAGCATGGATACCACTTTTAGCTTTGTTCTTGACTTGTTTGCCCCTAGAATTCTCTAAGACTTCATTTTGGACTCGTTTGAACATGAAAATTAATTTAGCTTCATTTTTGACTCGTTTGAGCATGGAAACCACTTGTAGGTTTGTTCTTGACTCGTTTGACCCCTAGAACTCACTAAAACTTCATTTTGGACTCGTTTGAACAAGAAAATTTATTTTGCTTCATTTTTGACTCGTTTGAGCATGGAAACCAATTGTAGGTTTGCTCTTGACTCGTTTAACCTCTAGAACTCATTAAAACTTCATATTGAACTCGTTTGAACAATAAAATTAATTTTGCTTCATTTTTGACACGTTTGAGCATCCAAGCCACTTGTAGGTTTGTTGTAAACTCGTTTGACCCCTAGAACACACTAAAAAATCATTTTGGACTCGTTTGAATAAGAAAATTAATTTTGCTTCATTTTGACTGGTTTGAGCATCGAAACCACTTTTAGCTTTGTTCTTGACTCGTTTGACCCCTAGAACTCACTAAGACTTCATTTTGGACTCGTTTGAACATGAAAATTAATTTAGCTTCATTTTTGACTCGGTTGACCATGGAAACCACTTGTAGGTTTGTTCTTGACTCGTTTGACCCCTAGAACTCACTAAAACTTCATTTTGGACTCGTTTGAACAAGAAAATTTATTTTGCTTCATTTTTGACTCGTTTGAGCATGGAAACCAATTGTAGGTTTGTTCTTGACTCGTTTAACCCCTAGAACTCATTAAAACTTCATATTGAACTCGTTTGAACAATAAAATTAATTTTGCTTCATTTTTGACACGTTTGAGCATGCAAACCACTTGTAGGTTTGTTCTTGACTCGTTTGACCCCTAGAACTCACTAAAACTTCATTTTGGACTCGTTTGAACAAGAAAATTTATTTTGCTTCATTTTTGACTCGTTTGAGCATGGAAACCAATTGTAGGTTTGTTCTTGACTCGTTTAACCCCTAGAACTCATTAAAACTTCATATTGAACTCGTTTGAACAATAAAATTAATTTTGCTTCATTTTTGACACGTTTGAGCATGCAAACCACTTGTAGGTTTGTTCTAGACTCGTTTGACCCCTAGAACTCACTAAAAAATCATTTTGGACTCTTTTGAACAAGAAAATTAATTTTGCTTCATTTTGACTGGTTTGAGCATGGATACCACTTTTAGCTTTGTTCTTGACTTGTTTGCCCCTAGAATTCACTAAGACTTCATTTTGGACTCGTTTGAACATGAAAATTAATTTAGCTTCATTTTTGACTCGTTTGAGCATGGAAACCACTTGTAGGTTTGTTCTTGACTCGTTTGACCCCTAGAACTCACTAAAACTTCATTTTGGACTCGTTTGAACAAGAAAATTTATTTTGCTTCATTTTTGACTCGTTTGAGCATGGAAACCAATTGTAGGTTTGTTCTTGACTCGTTTAACCCCTAGAACTCATTAAAACTTCATATTGAACTCGTTTGAACAATAAAATTAATTTTGCTTCATTTTTGACACGTTTGAGCATGCAAACTACTTGTAGGTTTGTTCTAAACTCGTTTGACCCCTAGAACTCACTAAAAAATCATTTTGGACTCGTTTGAACAAGAAAATTAATTTTGCTTCATTTTGACTGGTTTGAGCATGGAAACCACTTTTAGCTTTGTTCTTGACTCGTTTGACCCCTAGAACTCACTAAGACTTCATTTTGGACTCGTTTGAACATGAAAATTAATTGAGCTTCATTTTTGACTCGGTTGACCATGGAAACCACTTGTAGGTTTGTTCTTGACTCGTTTGACCCCTAGAACTCATTAAAACTTCATATTGAACTCGTTTGAAAAATAAAATTAATTTTGCTTCATTTTTGACACGTTTGAGCATGCAAACCACTTGTAGGTTTGTTCTTGACTCGTTTGACCCCTAGAACTCACTAAAACTTCATTTTGGACTCGTTTGAACAAGAAAATTTATTTTGCTTCATTTTTGACTCGTTTGAGCATGGAAACCAATTGTAGGTTTGTTCTTGACTCGTTTAACCCCTAGAACTCATTAAAACTTCATATTGAACTCGTTTGAACAATAAAATTAATTTTGCTTCATTTTTGACACGTTTGAGCATGCAAACCACTTGTAGGTTTGTTCTAGACTCGTTTGACCCCTAGAACTCACTAAAAAATCATTTTGGACTCTTTTGAACAAGAAAATTAATTTTACTTCATTTTGACTGGTTTGAGCATGGATACCACTTTTAGCTTTGTTCTTGACTTGTTTGCCCCTAGAATTCTCTAAGACTTCATTTTGGACTCGTTTGAACATGAAAATTAATTTAGCTTCATTTTTGACTCGTTTGAGCATGGAAACCACTTGTAGGTTTGTTCTTGACTCGTTTGACCCCTAGAACTCACTAAAACTTCATTTTGGACTCGTTTGAACAAGAAATTTTATTTTGCTTCATTTTTGACTCGTTTGAGCATGGAAACCAATTGTAGGTTTGTTCTTGACTCGTTTAACCCCTAGAACTCATTAAAACTTCATATTGAACTCGTTTGAACAATAAAATTAATTTTGCTTCATTTTTGACACGTTTGAGCATGCAAACTACTTGTAGGTTTGTTCTAAACTCGTTTGACCCCTAGAACTCACTAAAAAATCATTTTGGACTCGTTTGAACAAGAAAATTAATTTTGCTTCATTTTGACTGGTTTGAGCATGGAAACCACTTTTAGCTTTGTTCTTGACTCGTTTGACCCCTAGAACTCACTAAGACTTCATTTTGGACTCGTTTGAACATGAAAATTAATTGAGCTTCATTTTTGACTCGGTTGACCATGGAAACCACTTGTAGGTTTGTTCTTGACTCGTTTGACCCCTAGAACTCATTAAAACTTCATATTGAACTCGTTTGAAAAATAAAATTAATTTTGCTTCATTTTTGACACGTTTGAGCATGCAAACCACTTGTAGGTTTGTTCTTGACTCGTTTGACCCCTAGAACTCACTAAAACTTCATTTTGGACTCGTTTGAACAAGAAAATTTATTTTGCTTCATTTTTGACTCGTTTGAGCATGGAAACCAATTGTAGGTTTGTTCTTGACTCGTTTAACCCCTAGAACTCATTAAAACTTCATATTGAACTCGTTTGAACAATAAAATTAATTTTGCTTCATTTTTGACACGTTTGAGCATGCAAACCACTTGTAGGTTTGTTCTAGACTCGTTTGACCCCTAGAACTCACTAAAAAATCATTTTGGACTCTTTTGAACAAGAAAATTAATTTTGCTTCATTTTGACTGGTTTGAGCATGGATACCACTTTTAGCTTTGTTCTTGACTTGTTTGCCCCTAGAATTCTCTAAGACTTCATTTTGGACTCGTTTGAACATGAAAATTAATTTAGCTTCATTTTTGACTCGTTTGAGCATGGAAACCACTTGTAGGTTTGTTCTTGACTCGTTTGACCCCTAGAACTCACTAAAACTTCATTTTGGACTCGTTTGAACAAGAAATTTTATTTTGCTTCATTTTTGACTCGTTTGAGCATGGAAACCAATTGTAGGTTTGTTCTTGACTCGTTTAACCCCTAGAACTCATTAAAACTTCATATTGAACTCGTTTGAACAATAAAATTAATTTTGCTTCATTTTTGACACGTTTGAGCATGCAAACTACTTGTAGGTTTGTTCTAAACTCGTTTGACCCCTAGAACTCACTAAAAAATCATTTTGGACTCGTTTGAACAAGAAAATTAATTTTGCTTCATTTTGACTGGTTTGAGCATGGAAACCACTTTTAGCTTTCTTCTTGACTCGTTTGACCCCTAGAACTCACTAAGACTTCATTTTGGACTCGTTTGAACATGAAAATTAATTGAGCTTCGTTTTTGACTCGGTTGACCATGGAAACCACTTGTAGGTTTGTTCTTGACTCGTTTGACCCCTAGAACTCACTAAAACTTCATTTTGGACTCGTTTGAACAAGAAAATTTATTTTGCTTCATTTTTGACTCGTTTGAGCATGGAAACCAATTGTAGGTTTGTTCTTGACTCGTTTAACCTCTAGAACTCATTAAAACTTCATATTGAACTCGTTTGAACAATAAAATTAATTTTGCTTCATTTTTGACACGTTTGAGCATGCAAGCCACTTGTAGGTTTGTTGTAGACTCGTTTGACCCCTAGAACACACTAAAAAATCATTTTGGACTCGTTTGAACAAGAAAATTAATTTTGCTTCATTTTGACTGGTTTGAGCATCGAAACCACTTTTAGCTTTGTTCTTGACTCGTTTGACCCCTAGAACTCACTAAGACTTCATTTTGGACTCGTTTGAACATGAAAATTAATTGAGCTTCATTTTTGACTCGGTTGACCATGGAAACCACTTGTAGGTTTGTTCTTGACTCGTTTGACCCCTAGAACTCATTAAAACTTCATATTGAACTCGTTTGAAAAATAAAATTAATTTAGCTTCATTTTTGACTCGGTTGACCATGGAAACCACTTGTAGGTTTGTTCTTGACTCGTTTGACCCCTAGAACTCACTAAAACTTCATTTTGGACTCGTTTGAACAAGAAAATTTATTTTGCTTCATTTTTGACTCGTTTGAGCATGGAAACCAATTGTAGGTTTGTTCTTGACTCGTTTAACCCCTAGAACTCATTAAAACTTCATATTGAACTCGTTTGAACAATAAAATTAATTTTGCTTCATTTTTGACACGTTTGAGCATGCAAACCACTTGTAGGTTTGTTCTAGACTCGTTTGACCCCTAGAACTCACTAAAAAATCATTTTGGACTCTTTTGAACAAGAAAATTAATTTTGCTTCATTTTGACTAGTTTGAGCATGGATACCACTTTTAGCTTTGTTCTTGACTTGTTTGCCCCTAGAATTCACTAAGACTTCATTTTGGACTCGTTTGAACATGAAAATTAATTTAGCTTCATTTTTGACTCGTTTGAGCATGGAAACCACTTGTAGGTTTGTTCTTGACTCGTTTGACCCCTAGAACTCACTAAAACTTCATTTTGGACTCGTTTGAACAAGAAAATTATCATATTCGATATGATTTCTCTCTCTAGGATTTCTCTCCCCCTTCTCTCTAGGATAGAACCCTAATTTTTTCAGCCGCCTTAATTTTTTCCCACCCTTTAGACCTTACTTCTTTCACACTTTCTCCATCTTTTCTTACCTTAATTCCTCACAAATCCACCTTCTTTCTCTTCCTCTCACCTATACAGCATATTTCTTATATTTAGTATCTCTATTTTTCAGTATTTGTTATTTTTCTTCTATTTTTTCTCTACCTCTTTTATGGCTAGCTCTACCTCGAATGTGAATTCTTATGGTAGTCCTATTGACCATGATGGAGTTTCTCTTGAATATGGTGTTCTTGGTGGCCATGAGGAACCTTTTTTAGTTGCTGGGTCTGTTCTAAAAGAGATGGTGGGTTTTAATGACTCGGGCCTAGGTGATTCAACTCACCATGAATCAGATCCGTTGCAGGATGGTGTCAATACTGGGCCTACTTACACTAGTGTCCAACAAAGTTCTTCAGGTGGAATACCATTTGAAAAGGTGGAGGTGGAGTGTTGCTCTGAGGATGAAGGGTTTGGTTTTGAGGATGACAGAGCAAGATTAGAGCGAGAGACTATTCATCGAGCGACTAAAATGGCTTTTGCTGAAAACAAAGTTGAGCGAGAGGAACTCATCAGACTTAGGAATGAAAGGATGGAGATGCAGCGATTTTTAGAGGCTAGAGGCCTTTCTATGGCTGAGTTTGACAAAGAAAAAATGATAAAAGCGGATATTTTCAACTCGGGACTTCCGAGTTCTGTGCAAATTGTAGTAGGGAGGGATGAATTTGGTCTACCTATCCTCAAGAATTCCAGTACTGGGGTTAGTGAAGGTATTTCAGGCTCAAAAAATTCACAAGGCAAGGCAAAGGAGGATGTGGATAAGGTGTTTGATAAAACTTCTGACTCAAACCTACACCATTCTGGAGGAAATAAGGATGTGGAGGGTAAGGAACAATCCCATAAGCGTTCCTGGACTAATGTTGTCCAAGACTCTGTTTCGAGTTCTCAGAGTAAACTGGAATTTATCCCCCCGCTGAAAGGGGATGGAGATGGCATACCAGTGATTAAACCTTCGAAGGAATTTCTAGTGTCCAGTCAGAAGGCTTGGAACACTAGTCTGGTGGGGTACTTTGTGGGTGCTAATCTCCCATTCAAATTGGTTGAGGAAGAGGCGAAACGCCTATGGTTGCATTTAGGATTTGTCAAACTCTATATGGTAAAGAAAGGTTTTTTCGTTTTCAAATTTAACACTGAAGTTGACAGGAACAAAATTCTTGCAAGTGGCCCATGGCATTTTAAGCGTAATCAAGTCATCTTGGAACCTTGGTACGAAGGCAAGAAGCTGGAAAAAACAGGGTTTCCTAAGCTTCCGGTTTGGGTCAAAATTCATGATATTCCCTTTTCGTACTGGACCTATACAGGGCTATCTCACATAGCGAGTGGAATAGGTGAACCACTTCAGCTAGATCCTATCACTGCTAAATTGGAGCCCATGCCTTATGCTAAAATTCTGATTGAATCCAGAGCGGAGGTTCCGCTGCCCTCTGCCCTTAATGTAACAGTTTTGGGGAGTGATGGTGTCTCCGAATCCTTCGTGCAAACAAGGGTCGAATATTTTAACAAACCCCCTCAATGTTCTATCTGCAGAGTTTTTGGGCACTCTCTTGCAAAATGTCCACTTTCTGTTCCTGCCTGGGTGCCCAAACCTCCCACTGTTAATGCCAATCCTCCGGTTTCTCAGCCTTCTCCTCCTGCACCCAACCAGTCGCCTCCACAAACATCCCCCACAACACCTGGTCCACCCCCTCTCCCCCCTACCTCTATTACTTCTGAGACTCCAGATGATGCTACTCCTCCCATCCCAAACTCTGGAATCATTTCTAAGCTGAAATGTGTTGATGAAGTGGTTAAACTTAAGGGTATCTTGAAAGGGCCTTCAAATTCTCAAGCTGGTTCAAAGCCTAAATTGGATGATGATGGGTTTCAGACTGTGGTGAATAGGAATTCCAAAAAGAAAAAGGGCAATAGCCCTAGGACTTCTCCCCGACATTAATTTATGGTGAAAGTGTGTGCCTTGAATGTTCGTGGTATCAATAAGACCTTAAAAAGAACCGATTTGCATTCTTTTTTGGTGAGCAATAGTGTATCTATGGCCGGCATCCTGGAGACTAAAATCCACGCAAATAAATCAGCTGCTAGCTTTAGGTCAGTTCACAATTTCTGGAATTGGGATGCTAACTACACAAATCACTCTAAAGGTAGGATATGGGTAGGTTGGAATCCACAAATCTGGAATGTTTTTGTCGAATGTAAATCAGAACAATTTATACATTGCAAGGCAACACTTATTTCGTCTCAAGAAACTTTTTATTTTACTTTTATTTATGCTTCTAATAGTAGTATAGACAGATACAAATTATGGACTGATCTTGATGATTTGGATACTTTGAGTTTGCCATGGGCCTTGCTAGGTGATTTTAATACTATTCAGGACTTGACAGAAACAAAGGGGGGAAATGAGACTTGGACAGGGGAGATGCAGAATTGCAGAGACTTCATTGTGAAGAAAGGGCTAACGGACATCCGTTACTCGGGGCCTCATCACACATGGTGGAATAAAATCAGACCCATTACTCGGAAACTTGATAGGGTTATGGGAGACCCAACATGGCTTCTTACTCAGCAGGATGCAGACGCAAATTTTGTTCAATGGGGCCTCTCAGATCATTGTGCTGGGTTGCTGAACATAGCGGATCGCACCAGAAGTACAAAATCACAATTTCACTTCTTCAACTATTGGATTGATCACCCAGACTTCCTATCGAAAGTTCAACAAGCTTGGGACACTCCTATTATAGGTAACCCAATGTACATTCTAGCTCAAAAACTAACTGCTGTAAAAAGGAAGCTAATTTTGTTGCAAAAGAATGAGGGGCCTATTCGTATGCAAATTAAAGAAGCTCGAGAAAAATTATGCTCTATTCAAAGTGCCATTCTTTCTGATCCTTTTGATGCAAGTCTCCATGTTTTGGAGAAGCAACTTTCAAGTAATCTATGGGACCTTCTCGCTCGAGAAGAAAACATTGCTCACCAAAGATCGAGGATTCAATGGCTAAGCCTTGGGGATCAAAACACGGCTTACTTTCATAAGAAAATTGCAAATAACTAGAATACTAGCAAAATCCTCTCTCTTGTGGACTCAAATGGCACCCTTTTATCAGATCCTGTAGCAATAAAAACTGAAGCAGTGAGTCACTTTCAAAACCTGTTCTCAGACAATCTCACAAACTATCCAGGCATTGATAGTCTTAGACCCTTGCTCTCAAAGCGGATCACTGATAACCAGGCTAGAATGTTATTGTTAAAGGCATCGGATGAAGAAATTGTTGATATTCTCAAATCAATGAAGAGGAATAAATCCCCAGGCCCCGACGGTTTTAATGTCAATTTTTTCATCTCTACATGGGAGATTGTTGGGAAGGACTTCCTAAACGCGGTCCACTATTTCCTTGATTCTGGGCACATGCCTCACTACATAAATGCAACCACTCTGGCTCTCATCCCCAAGTCCAACTGCCCTTCTACTTTCAAGGATTTCAGACCGATATCTTGCTGCAATACGATCTATAAATGCCTGTCCAAACTCATTGCCAAGAGATTAAGCCACACGCTTCCTACCCTTGTGGATAAAGCTCAAGCTGCTTTCGTTAAGGGCCGGAGTATATCAGACAACATTTTAATGGCTCAACAGGTTCTTCACGGTTATAATCCTTCATCTGGTCAGTCTAAAGCCACTTTCAAGATGGATTTGCATAAAGCTTTTGACTCCTGTCACTGGCAATTTATAATTGATGTTTTAATTCTTCGGGGTTATCCTCTTCATTTTGTCAACTGGATTAGAGCTTGCATTTCAACTACACGATTCAGTGTAAAAATTAATGGCGAAGTGGAAGGGTACTTTGCAACGTCTAGAGGCATTCGCCAAGGAGATCCGCTGTCGCCTCTCCTGTTTGTCTTAATCATGGATGTGCTCTCGGAATTCCTGAGTAATGTCAAAGAGACCACAGAGTTCAAGTATCATCACAAGTTCGATATCATCGAACTCAATCACCTCTGTTTTGCTGATGACCTTGTTCTTTTCTGCAAAGGTGAAAAACAGTCAATTGCTCCTCTCATGGAAACCCTTAAGAGATTTTATAGCTTCTCTGGACTCAAAGCAAACCCTCAAAAAAGTACTTGCTATCTATCAAACCCACCTCATGGGCTACAAGCTTGGATCTATGATAATTTTGGTATTGCGGTGGGATCTTTGCCAGCAAAATTCCTAGGAGTCCCTCTTATCACTCAGAAGCTTTCTAAATCTGATTGCCAGCCACTTATTGCAAGGATTACTAGCAGAATTGACTCCTGGACTTCAAAATTTCTATCTTTCGCAGGTCGCCTACAACTGATTATCTCAGTTCTACATGCTATTTACTCATATTGGTGTGCTCATTTCCTCCTTCCCAAAAGTATTTTAAACCACATCCAATCCCTCCTCTCCCGATTTCTCTGGAATGGGAACTCGAGTAGTAACTCAAAAGCAAAGGTTGCCTGGAGCACAATCACTCTGCCTAAGGATGAGGGTGGCCTGGGGTTAAAGAATGCTCACGAGTGGAACAAGGGTCACATCCTTAAGCACCTGATTGCGATAATAAACCCTCTTTCAACTTCCTTATGGGTAGATTGGTTTCGTAAATCTCTGATCAAAGATTCCTCCTTCTGGGTTGTGAAAAAACCGAGTAAATGCTCGTGGATAGTGAGAAAGGTTTTAGACATGCGTGAGACTGCTATTCAGCATGTTACCTACGACATTGGAGATGGTTGTAATACCTCTTTCTGGTTCGACCCTTGGTATAATGGCACACCTATATGCACCTCTACTACCGATCCTATCATCTCTCAAACTGGTCTTCATGGGGCTTTGAAAGTCTCTTCAGTCTTAACGACCACAGGATGGGTCCTGCCGCCCTCTAATTATCACCAAATGCTGGTTTGGAGACAAAATTTCGATCATAACCTCCCCTACAATCTAAACAAACAAGATGGGATCCGTTGGGATGGCATTCTAGCTAAATCTCTAAAAATTTCGAACCTTTGGCAAGCAATTAGAAACAGAGGCAATGTAGTTCCATGGGCTGTGAGCGTTTGGCACAAGTTATTTGTTCCCAGATTCTCATGTCATCACTGGTTAATTCAGCATGAGAGAGTCCACACTCTCTCCAAATTGAAAGAATATGGCACTGTGCAGAATGATAGCTGCTACTTTTGCATAAATGGCACGGAAACTAGCTCTCACATCTTCCTGGAATGTCCTTTTACTCAGCATGTGTTTCGGCAAATAACTTATGGTAAATGCTTGTCTCTTCCCTCACAATGGAATTTGTGGCAAGCAGAATTGAGAGGTTTGCAAACCAGTGACATATTTGACACCATTCGGGTTCTTATATTCCAAGTAGGGGCGTATTATATGTGGAGAGAAAGGAACAATCGATTCCACTCAGAAGAAATCTCCAATCCATCTCAGCTGGCATTTCATTGTATTCAGATCATCAAGGCAAGGCTACAAGCCTCGACATGGTTCCTAAAAGAGAGTGAAGAGCACAACTCTCTTAGAGCTTGGATTTAAAGCTAAAATAGATTTGATCATTTTGTAGGCTTTAGTTTTTGTCTAGTCCGTTTTGGCAAGGGGTATGCCCCGTCTTGAGTCTTAAACTCATCCTGTATATTTTTTCTTTTTAATATAAAAAACCTTTTAAGCAAAAAAAAAAAAAAGAACAAGAAAATTTATTTTGCTTCATTTTTGACTCGTTTGAGCATGGAAACCAATTGTAGGTTTGTTCTTGACTCGTTTAACCCCTAGAACTCATTAAAACTTCATATTGAACTCGTTTGAACAATAAAATTAATTTTGCTTCATTTTTGACACGTTTGAGCATGCAAACTACTTGTAGGTTTGTTCTAAACTCGTTTGACCCCTAGAACTCACTAAAAAATCATTTTGGACTCGTTTGAACAAGAAAATTAATTTTGCTTCATTTTGACTGGTTTGAGCATGGAAACCACTTTTAGCTTTGTTCTTGACTCGTTTGACCCCTAGAACTCACTAAGACTTCATTTTGGACTCGTTTGAACATGAAAATTAATTGAGCTTCATTTTTGACTCGGTTGACCATGGAAACCACTTGTAGGTTTGTTCTTGACTCGTTTGACCCCTAGAACTCACTAAAACTTCATTTTGGACTCGTTTGAACAAGAAAATTTATTTTGCTTCATTTTTGACTCGTTTGAGCATGGAAACCAATTGTAGGTTTGTTCTTGACTCGTTTAACCTCTAGAACTCATTAAAACTTAATATTGAACTCGTTTGAACAATAAAATTAATTTTGCTTCATTTTTGACACGTTTGAGCATGCAAGCCACTTGTAGGTTTGTTGTAGACTCGTTTGACCCCTAGAACACACTAAAAAATCATTTTGGACTCGTTTGAACAAGAAAATTAATTTTACTTCATTTTGATTGGTTTGAGCATGGAAACCACATTTAGCTTTGTTCTTGACTCGTTTGACCCCTAAAACTCACTAAGACTTCATTCTGGACTCGTTTGAACATGAAAATTAATTGAGCTTCATTTTTGACTCGGTTGACCATGGAAACCACTTGTAGGTTTGTTCTTGACTCGTTTGACCCCTAGAACTCACTAAAACTTCATTTTGGACTCGTTTGAACAAGAAAATTTATTTTGCTTCATTTTTGACTCGTTTGAGCATGGAAACCAATTGTAGGTTTGTTCTTGACTCGTTTAACCCCTAGAACTCATTAAAACTTCATATTGAACTCGTTTGAACAATAAAATTAATTTTGCTTCATTTTTGACACGTTTGAGCATGCAAACCACTTGTAGGTTTGTTCTAGACTCGTTTGACCCCTAGAACTCACTAAAAAATCATTTTGGACTCTTTTGAACAAGAAAATTAATTTTGCTTCATTTTGACTGGTTTGAGCATGGATACCACTTTTAGCTTTGTTCTTGACTTGTTTGCCCCTAGAATTCACTAAGACTTCATTTTGGACTCGTTTGAACATGAAAATTAATTTAGCTTCATTTTTGACTCGTTTGAGCATGGAAACCACTTGTAGGTTTGTTCTTGACTCGTTTGACCCCTAGAACTCACTAAAACTTCATTTTGGACTCGTTTGAACAAGAAAATTTATTTTGCTTCATTTTTGACTCGTTTGAGCATGGAAACCAATTGTAGGTTTGTTCTTGACTCGTTTAACCCCTAGAACTCATTAAAACTTCATATTGAACTCGTTTGAACAATAAAATTAATTTTGCTTCATTTTTGACACGTTTGAGCATGCAAACCACTTGTAGGTTTGTTCTAAACTCGTTTGACCCCTAGAACTCACTAAAAAATCATTTTGGACTCGTTTGAACAAGAAAATTAATTTTGCTTCATTTTGACTGGTTTGAGCATGGAAACCACTTTTAGCTTTGTTCTTGACTCGTTTGACCCCTAGAACTCACTAAGACTTCATTTTGGACTCGTTTGAACATGAAAATTAATTGAGCTTCATTTTTGACTCGGTTGACCATGGAAACCACTTGTAGGTTTGTTCTTGACTCGTTTGACCCCTAGAACTCACTAAAACTTCATTTTGGACTCGTTTGAACAAGAAAATTTATTTTGCTTCATTTTTGACTCGTTTGAGCATGGAAACCAATTGTAGGTTTGTTCTTGACTCGTTTAACCCCTAGAACTCATTAAAACTTCATATTGAACTCGTTTGAACAATAAAATTAATTTTGCTTCATTTTTGACACGTTTGAGCATGCAAACTACTTGTAGGTTTGTTCTAAACTCGTTTGACCCCTAGAACTCACTAAAAAATCATTTTGGACTCGTTTGAACAAGAAAATTAATTTTGCTTCATTTTGACTGGTTTGAGCATGGAAACCACTTTTAGCTTTGTTCTTGACTCGTTTGACCCCTAGAACTCACTAAGACTTCATTTTGGACTCGTTTGAACATGAAAATTAATTGAGCTTCATTTTTGACTCGGTTGACCATGGAAACCACTTGTAGGTTTGTTCTTGACTCGTTTGACCCCTAGAACTCACTAAAACTTCATTTTGGACTCGTTTGAACAAGAAAATTTATTTTGCTTCATTTTTGACTCGTTTGAGCATGGAAACCAATTGTAGGTTTGTTCTTGACTCGTTTAACCCCTAGAACTTATTAAAACTTCATATTGAACTCGTTTGAACAATAAAATTAATTTTGCTTCATTTTTGACACGTTTGAGCATGCAAACTACTTGTAGGTTTGTTCTAAACTCGTTTGACCCCTAGAACTCACCAAAAAATCATTTTGGACTCGTTTGAACAAGAAAATTAATTTTGCTTCATTTTGACTGGTTTGAGCATGGAAACCACTTTTAGCTTTGTTCTTGACTCGTTTGACCCCTAGAACTCACTAAGACTTCATTTTGGACTCGTTTGAACATGAAAATTAATTGAGCTTCATTTTTGACTCGGTTGACCATGGAAACCACTTGTAGGTTTGTTCTTGACTCGTTTGACCCCTAGAACTCACTAAGACTTCATTTTGGACTCGTTTGAACAAGAAAATTAATTTTGCTTCATTTTGACTGGTTTGAGCATCGAAACCACTTTTAGCTTTGTTCTTGACTCGTTTGACCCCTAGAACTCACTAAGACTTCATTTTGGACTCGTTTGAACATGAAAATTAATTTAGCTTCATTTTTGACTCGGTTGACCATGGAAACCACTTGTAGGTTTGTTCTTGACTCGTTTGACCCCTAGAACTCACTAAAACTTCATTTTGGACTCGTTTGAACAAGAAAATTTATTTTGCTTCATTTTTGACTCGTTTGAGCATGGAAACCAATTGTAGGTTTGTTCTTGACTCGTTTAACCCCTAGAACTCATTAAAACTTCATATTGAACTCGTTTGAACAATAAAATTAATTTTGCTTCATTTTTGACACGTTTGAGCATGCAAACCACTTGTAGGTTTGTTCTAGACTCGTTTGACCCCTAGAACTCACTAAAAAATCATTTTGGACTCTTTTGAACAAGAAAATTAATTTTGCTTCATTTTGACTGGTTTGAGCATGGATACCACTTTTAGCTTTGTTCTTGACTTGTTTGCCCCTAGAATTCACTAAGACTTCATTTTGGACTCGTTTGAACATGAAAATTAATTTAGCTTCATTTTTGACTCGTTTGAGCATGGAAACCACTTGTAGGTTTGTTCTTGACTCGTTTGACCCCTAGAACTCACTAAAACTTCATTTTGGACTCGTTTGAACAAGAATATTTATTTTGCTTCATTTTTGACTCGTTTGAGCATGGAAACCAATTGTAGGTTTGTTCTTGACTCGTTTAGCCCCTAGAACTCATTAAAACTTCATATTGAACTCGTTTGAACAATAAAATTAATTTTGCTTCATTTTTGACACGTTTGAGCATGCAAACTACTTGTAGGTTTGTTCTAAACTCGTTTGACCCCTAGAACTCACTAAAAAATCATTTTGGACTCGTTTGAACAAGAAAATTAATTTTGCTTCATTTTGACTGGTTTGAGCATGGAAACCACTTTTAGCTTTGTTCTTGACTCGTTTGACCCCTAGAACTCACTAAGACTTCATTTTGGACTCGTTTGAACATGAAAATTAATTGAGCTTCATTTTTGACTCGGTTGACCATGGAAACCACTTGTAGGTTTGTTCTTGACTCGTTTGACCCCTAGAACTCACTAAAACTTCATTTTGGACTCGTTTGAACAGGAAAATTTATTTTGCTTCATTTTTGACTCGTTTGAGCATGGAAACCAATTGTAGGTTTGTTCTTGACTCGTTTAACCCCTAGAACTTATTAAAACTTCATATTGAACTCGTTTGAACAATAAAATTAATTTTGCTTCATTTTTGACACGTTTGAGCATGCAAACTACTTGTAGGTTTGTTCTAAACTCGTTTGACCCCTAGAACTCACTAAAAAATCATTTTGGACTCGTTTGAACAAGAAAATTAATTTTGCTTCATTTTGACTGGTTTGAGCATGGAAACCACTTTTAGCTTTGTTCTTGACTCGTTTGACCCCTAGAACTCACTAAGACTTCATTTTGGACTCGTTTGAACATGAAAATTAATTGAGCTTCATTTTTGACTCGGTTGACCATGGAAACCACTTGTAGGTTTGTTCTTGACTCGTTTGACCCCTAGAACTCACTAAGACTTCATTTTGGACTCGTTTGAACAAGAAAATTTATTTTGCTTCATTTTTTCTCGTTTGAGCATGGAAACCAATTGTAGGTTTGTTCTTGACTCGTTTAACCCCTAGAACTCATTAAAACTTCATATTGAACTCGTTTGAACAATAAAATTAATTTTGCTTCATTTTTGACACGTTTGAGCATGCAAACCACTTGTAGGTTTGTTCTAGACTCGTTTGACCCCTAGAACTCACTAAAAAATCATTTTGGACTCTTTTGAACAAGAAAATTAATTTTGCTTCATTTTGACTGGTTTGAGCATGGATACCACTTTTAGCTTTGTTCTTGACTTGTTTGCCCCTAGAATTCACTAAGACTTCATTTTGGACTCGTTTGAACATGAAAATTAATTTAGCTTCATTTTTGACTCGTTTGAGCATGGAAACCACTTGTAGGTTTGTTCTTGACTCGTTTGACCCCTAGAACTCACTAAAACTTCATTTTGGACTCGTTTGAACAAGAAAATTTATTTTGCTTCATTTTTGACTCGTTTGAGCATGGAAACCAATTGTAGGTTTGTTCTTGACTCGTTTAACCCCTAGAACTCATTAAAACTTCATATTGAACTCGTTTGAACAATAAAATTAATTTTGCTTCATTTTTGACACGTTTGAGCATGCAAACTACTTGTAGGTTTGTTCTAAACTCGTTTGACCCCTAGAACTCACTAAAAAATCATTTTGGACTCGTTTGAACAAGAAAATTAATTTTGCTTCATTTTGACTGGTTTGAGCATGGAAACCACTTTTAGCTTTGTTCTTGACTCGTTTGACCCCTAGAACTCACTAAGACTTCATTTTGGACTCGTTTGAACATGAAAATTAATTGAGCTTCATTTTTGACTCGGTTGACCATGGAAACCACTTGTAGGTTTGTTCTTGACTCGTTTGACCCCTAGAACTCACTAAAACTTCATTTTGGACTCGTTTGAACAAGAAAATTTATTTTGCTTCATTTTTGACTCGTTTGAGCATGGAAACCAATTGTAGGTTTGTTCTTGACTCGTTTAACCTCTAGAACTCATTAAAACTTCATATTGAACTCGTTTGAACAATAAAATTAATTTTGCTTTATTTTTGACACGTTTGAGCATGCAGGCCACTTGTAGGTTTGTTGTAGACTCGTTTGACCCCTAGAACACACTAAAAAATCATTTTGGACTCGTTTGAACAAGAAAATTAATTTTGCTTCATTTTGACTGGTTTGAGCATCGAAACAACTTTTAGCTTTGTTCTTGACTCGTTTGACCCCTAGAACTCACTAAGACTTCATTTTGGACTCGTTTGAACATGAAAATTAATTTAGCTTCATTTTTTACTCGGTTGACCATGGAAACCACTTGTAGGTTTGTTCTTGACTCGTTTGACCCCTAGAACTCACTAAAACTTCATTTTGGACTCGTTTGAACAAGAAAATTTATTTTGCTTCATTTTTGACTCGTTTGAGCATGGAAACCAATTGTAGGTTTGTTCTTGACTCGTTTAACCCCTAGAACTCATTAAAACTTCATATTGAACTCGTTTGAACAATAAAATTAATTTTGCTTCATTTTTGACACGTTTGAGCATGCAAACTACTTGTAGGTTTGTTCTAAACTCGTTTGACCCCTAGAACTCACTAAAAAATCATTTTGGACTCGTTTGAACAAGAAAATTAATTTTGCTTCATTTTGACTGGTTTGAGCATGGAAACCACTTTTAGCTTTGTTCTTGACTCGTTTAACCCCTAGAACTCACTAAGACTTCATTTTGGACTCGTTTAAACATGAAAATTAATTGAGCTTCATTTTTGACTCGGTTGACCATGGAAACCACTTGTAGGTTTGTTCTTGACTCGTTTGACCCCTAGAACTCACTAAAACTTCATTTTGGACTCGTTTGAACAAGAAAATTTATTTTGCTTCATTTTTGACTCGTTTGAGCATGGAAACCAATTGTAGGTTTGTTCTTGACTCGTTTAACCTCTAGAACTCATTAAAACTTCATATTGAACTCGTTTGAACAATAAAATTAATTTTGCTTCATTTTTGACACGTTTGAGCATGCAAACCATTTGTAGGTTTGTTGTAGACTCGTTTGACCCCTAGAACACACTAAAAAATCATTTTGGACTCGTTTGAAAAAGAAAATTAATTTTGCTTCATTTTGACTGGTTTGAGCATCGAAACCACTTTTAGCTTTGTTCTTGACTCGTTTGACCCCTAGAACTCACTAAGACTTCATTTTGGAATCGTTTGAACATGAAAATTAATTTAGCTTCATTTTTGACTCGGTTGACCATGGAAACCACTTGTAGGTTTGTTCTTGACTCGTTTGACCCCTAGAACTCACTAAAACTTCATTTTGGACTCGTTTGAACAAGAAAATTTATTTTGCTTCATTTTTGACTCGTTTGAGCATGGAAACCAATTGTAGGTTTGTTCTTGACTCGTTTAACCGCTAGAACTCATTAAAACTTCATATTGAACTCGTTTGAACAATAAAATTAATTTTGCTTCATTTTTGACACGTTTGAGCATGCAAACCACTTGTAGGTTTGTTCTAGACTCGTTTGACCCCTAGAACTCACTAAAACTTCATATTGAACTCGTTTGAACAATAAAATTAATTTTGCTTCATTTTTGACACGTTTGAGCATGCAAACTACTTGTAGGTTTGTTCTAAACTCGTTTGACCCCTAGAACTCACTAAAAAATCATTTTGGACTCGTTTGAACAAGAAAATTAATTTTGCTTCATTTTGACTGGTTTGAGCATGGAAACCACTTTTAGCTTTGTTCTTGACTCGTTTGACCCCTAGAACTCACTAAGACTTCATTTTGGACTCGTTTGAACATGAAAATTAATTGAGCTTCATTTTTGACTCGGTTGACCATGGAAACCACTTGTAGGTTTGTTCTTGACTCGTTTGACCCCTAGAACTCACTAAAACTTCATTTTGGACTCGTTTGAACAAGAAAATTTATTTTGCTTCATTTTTGACTCGTTTGAGCATGGAAACCAATTGTAGGTTTGTTCTTGACTCGTTTAACCGCTAGAACTCATTAAAACTTCATATTGAACTCGTTTGAACAATAAAATTAATTTTGCTTCATTTTTGACACGTTTGAGCATGCAAACCACTTGTAGGTTTGTTCTAGACTCGTTTGACCCCTAGAACTCACTAAAAAATCATTTTGGACTCTTTTGAACCAGAAAATTAATTTTGCTTCATTTTGACTGGTTTGAGCATGGATACCACTTTTAGCTTTGTTCTTGACTTGTTTGCCCCTAGAATTCACTAAGACTTCATTTTGGACTCGTTTGAACATGAAAATTAATTTAGCTTCATTTTTGACTCGTTTGAGCATGGAAACCACTTGTAGGTTTGTTCTTGACTCGTTTGACCCCTAGAACTCACTAAAACTTCATTTTGGACTCGTTTGAACAAGAAAATTTATTTTGCTTCATTTTTGACTCGTTTGAGCATGGAAACCAATTGTAGGTTTGTTCTTGACTCGTTTAACCCCTAGAACTCATTAAAACTTCATATTGAACTCGTTTGAACAATAAAATTAATTTTGCTTCATTTTTGACACGTTTGAGCATGCAAACCACTTGTAGGTTTGTTCTAGACTCGTTTGACCCCTAGAACTCACTAAAAAATCATTTTGGACTCTTTTGAACAAGAAAATTAATTTTGCTTCATTTTGACTGGTTTGAGCATGGATACCACTTTTAGCTTTGTTCTTGACTTGTTTGCCCCTAGAATTCACTAAGACTTCATTTTGGACTCGTTTGAACATGAAAATTAATTTAGCTTCATTTTTGACTCGTTTGAGCATGGAAACCACTTGTAGGTTTGTTCTTGACTCGTTTGACCCCTAGAACTCACTAAAACTTCATTTTGGACTCGTTTGAACAAGAAAATTTATTTTGCTTCATTTTTGACTCGTTTGAGCATGGAAACCAATTGTAGGTTTGTTCTTGACTCGTTTAACCCCTAGAACTCATTAAAACTTCATATTGAACTCGTTTGAACAATAAAATTAATTTTGCTTCATTTTTGACACGTTTGAGCATGCAAACTACTTGTAGGTTTGTTCTAAACTCGTTTGACCCCTAGAACTCACTAAAAAATCATTTTGGACTCGTTTGAACAAGAAAATTAATTTTGCTTCATTTTGATTGGTTTGAGCATGGAAACCACTTTTAGCTTTGTTCTTGACTCGTTTGACCCCTAGAATTCACTAAGACTTCATTTTGGACTCGTTTGAACATGAAAATTAATTGAGCTTCATTTTTGACTCGGTTGACCATGGAAACCACTTGTAGGTTTGTTCTTGACTCGTTTGACCCCTAGAACTCACTAAAACTTCATTTTGGACTCGTTTGAACAAGAAAATTTATTTTGCTTCATTTTTGACTCGTTTGAGCATGGAAACCAATTGTAGGTTTGTTCTTGACTCGTTTAACCGCTAGAACTCATTAAAACTTCATATTGAACTCGTTTGAACAATAAAATTAATTTTGCTTCATTTTTGACACGTTTGAGCATGCAAACCACTTGTAGGTTTGTTCTAGACTCGTTTGACCCCTAGAACTCACTAAAACTTCATATTGAACTCGTTTGAACAATAAAATTAATTTTGCTTCATTTTTGACACGTTTGAGCATGCAAACTACTTGTAGGTTTGTTCTAAACTCGTTTGACCCCTATAACTCACTAAAAAATCATTTTGGACTCGTTTGAACAAGAAAATTAATTTTGCTTCATTTTGACTGGTTTGAGCATGGAAACCACTTTTAGCTTTGTTCTTGACTCGTTTGACCCCTAGAACTCACTAAGACTTCATTTTGGACTCGTTTGAACATGAAAATTAATTGAGCTTCATTTTTGACTCGGTTGACCATGGAAACCACTTGTAGGTTTGTTCTTGACTCGTTTGACCCCTAGAACTCACTAAAACTTCATTTTGGACTCGTTTGAACAAGAAAATTTATTTTGCTTCATTTTTGACTCGTTTGAGCATGGAAACCAATTGTAGGTTTGTTCTTGACTCGTTTAACCGCTAGAACTCATTAAAACTTCATATTGAACTCGTTTGAACAATAAAATTAATTTTGCTTCATTTTTGACACGTTTGAGCATGCAAACCACTTGTAGGTTTGTTCTAGACTCGTTTGACCCCTAGAACTCACTAAAAAATCATTTTGGACTCTTTTGAACCAGAAAATTAATTTTGCTTCATTTTGACTGGTTTGAGCATGGATACCACTTTTAGCTTTGTTCTTGACTTGTTTGCCCCTAGAATTCACTAAGACTTCATTTTGGACTCGTTTGAACAAGAAAATTTATTTTGCTTCATTTTTGACTCGTTTGAGCATGGAAACCAATTGTAGGTTTGTTCTTGACTCGTTTAACCCCTAGAACTCATTAAAACTTCATATTGAACTCGTTTGAACAATAAAATTAATTTTGCTTCATTTTTGACACGTTTGAGCATGCAAACCACTTGTAGGTTTGTTCTAGACTCGTTTGACCCCTAGAACTCACTAAAAAATCATTTTGGACTCTTTTGAACAAGAAAATTAATTTTGCTTCATTTTGACTGGTTTGAGCATGGATACCACTTTTAGCTTTGTTCTTGACTTGTTTGCCCCTAGAATTCACTAAGACTTCATTTTGGACTCGTTTGAACATGAAAATTAATTTAGCTTCATTTTTGACTCGTTTGAGCATGGAAACCACTTGTAGGTTTGTTCTTGACTCGTTTGACCCCTAGAACTCACTAAAACTTCATTTTGGACTCGTTTGAACAAGAAAATTTATTTTGCTTCATTTTTGACTCGTTTGAGCATGGAAACCAATTGTAGGTTTGTTCTTGACTCGTTTAACCCCTAGAACTCATTAAAACTTCATATTGAACTCGTTTGAACAATAAAATTAATTTTGCTTCATTTTTGACACGTTTGAGCATGCAAACTACTTGTAGGTTTGTTCTAAACTCGTTTGACCCCTAGAACTCACTAAAAAATCATTTTGGACTCGTTTGAACAAGAAAATTAATTTTGCTTCATTTTGATTGGTAGCATGGAAACCACTTTTAGCTTTGTTCTTGACTCGTTTGACCCCTAGAATTCACTAAGACTTCATTTTGGACTCGTTTGAACATGAAAATTAATTGAGCTTCATTTTTGACTCGGTTGACCATGGAAACCACTTGTAGGTTTGTTCTTGACTCGTTTGACCCCTAGAACTCACGAAAACTTCATTTTGGACTCGTTTGAACAAGAAAATTTATTTTGCTTCATTTTTGACTCGTTTGAGCATGGAAACCAATTGTAGGTTTGTTCTTGACTCGTTTAACCGCTAGAACTCATTAAAACTTCATATTGAACTCGTTTGAACAATAAAATTAATTTTGCTTCATTTTTGACACGTTTGAGCATGCAAACCACTTGTAGGTTTGTTCTAGACTCGTTTGACCCCTAGAACTCACTAAAACTTCATATTGAACTCGTTTGAACAATAAAATTAATTTTGCTTCATTTTTGACACGTTTGAGCATGCAAACTACTTGTAGGTTTGTTCTAAACTCGTTTGACCCCTAGAACTCACTAAAAAATCATTTTGGACTCGTTTGAACAAGAAAATTAATTTTGCTTCATTTTGACTGGTTTGAGCATGGAAACCACTTTTAGCTTTGTTCTTGACTCGTTTGACCCCTAGAACTCACTAAGACTTCATTTTGGACTCGTTTGAACATGAAAATTAATTGAGCTTCATTTTTGACTCGGTTGACCATGGAAACCACTTGTAGGTTTGTTCTTGACTCGTTTGACCCCTAGAACTCACTAAAACTTCATTTTGGACTCGTTTGAACAAGAAAATTTATTTTGCTTCATTTTTGACTCGTTTGAGCATGGAAACCAATTGTAGGTTTGTTCTTGACTCGTTTAACCGCTAGAACTCATTAAAACTTCATATTGAACTCGTTTGAACAATAAAATTAATTTTGCTTCATTTTTGACACGTTTGAGCATGCAAACCACTTGTAGGTTTGTTCTAGACTCGTTTGACCCCTAGAACTCACTAAAAAATCATTTTGGACTCTTTTGAACCAGAAAATTAATTTTGCTTCATTTTGACTGGTTTGAGCATGGATACCACTTTTAGCTTTGTTCTTGACTTGTTTGCCCCTAGAATTCACTAAGACTTCATTTTGGACTCGTTTGAACATGAAAATTAATTTAGCTTCATTTTTGACTCGTTTGAGCATGGAAACCACTTGTAGGTTTGTTCTTGACTCGTTTGACCCCTAGAACTCACTAAAACTTCATTTTGGACTCGTTTGAACAAGAAAATTTATTTTGCTTCATTTTTGACTCGTTTGAGCATGGAAACCAATTGTAGGTTTGTTCTTGACTCGTTTAACCCCTAGAACTCATTAAAACTTCATATTGAACTCGTTTGAACAATAAAATTAATTTTGCTTCATTTTTGACACGTTTGAGCATGCAAACCACTTGTAGGTTTGTTCTAGACTCGTTTGACCCCTAGAACTCACTAAAAAATCATTTTGGACTCTTTTGAACAAGAAAATTAATTTTGCTTCATTTTGACTGGTTTGAGCATGGATACCACTTTTAGCTTTGTTCTTGACTTGTTTGCCCCTAGAATTCACTAAGACTTCATTTTGGACTCGTTTGAACATGAAAATTAATTTAGCTTCATTTTTGACTCGTTTGAGCATGGAAACCACTTGTAGGTTTGTTCTTGACTCGTTTGACCCCTAGAACTCACTAAAACTTCATTTTGGACTCGTTTGAACAAGAAAATTTATTTTGCTTCATTTTTGACTCGTTTGAGCATGGAAACCAATTGTAGGTTTGTTCTTGACTCGTTTAACCCCTAGAACTCATTAAAACTTCATATTGAACTCGTTTGAATAATAAAATTAATTTTGCTTCATTTTTGACACGTTTGAGCATGCAAACTACTTGTAGGTTTGTTCTAAACTCGTTTGACCCCTAGAACTCACTAAAAAATCATTTTGGACTCGTTTGAACAAGAAAATTAATTTTGCTTCATTTTGATTGGTTTGAGCATGGAAACCACTTTTAGCTTTGTTCTTGACTCGTTTGACCCCTAGAATTCACTAAGACTTCATTTTGGACTCGTTTGAACATGAAAATTAATTGAGCTTCATTTTTGACTCGGTTGACCATGGAAACCACTTGTAGGTTTGTTCTTGACTCGTTTGACCCCTAGAACTCACTAAAACTTCATTTTGGACTCGTTTGAACAAGAAAATTTATTTTGCTTCATTTTTGACTCGTTTGAGCATGGAAACCAATTGTAGGTTTGTTCTTGACTCGTTTAACCGCTAGAACTCATTAAAACTTCATATTGAACTCGTTTAAACAATAAAATTAATTTTGCTTCATTTTTGACACGTTTGAGCATGCAAACCACTTGTAGGTTTGTTGTAGACTCGTTTGACCCCTAGAACACACTAAAAAATCATTTTGGACTCGTTTGAGCAAGAAAATTAATTTTGCTTCATTTTGACTGGTTTGAGCATCGAAACCACTTTTAGCTTTGTTCTTGACTCGTTTGACCCCTAGAACTCACTAAGACTTCATTTTGGACTCGTTTGAACATGAAAATTAATTTAGCTTCATTTTTGACTCGGTTGACCATGGAAACCACTTGTAGGTTTGTTCTTGACTCGTTTGACCCCTAGAACTCACTAAAACTTCATTTTGGACTCGTTTGAACAAGAAAATTTATTTTGCTTCATTTTTGACTCGTTTGAGCATGGAAACCAATTGTAGGTTTGTTCTTGACTCGTTTAACCCCTAGAACTCATTAAAACTTCATATTGAACTCGTTTGAACAATAAAATTAATTTTGCTTCATTTTTGACACGTTTGAGCATGCAAACCACTTGTAGGTTTGTTCTAGACTCGTTTGACCCCTAGAACTCACTAAAAAATCATTTTGGACTCTTTTGAACAAGAAAATTAATTTTGCTTCATTTTGACTGGTTTGAGCATGGATACCACTTTTAGCTTTGTTCTTGACTTGTTTGCCCCTAGAATTCACTAAGACTTCATTTTGGACTCGTTTGAACATGAAAATTAATTTAGCTTCATTTTTGACTCGTTTGAGCATGGAAACCACTTGTAGGTTTGTTCTTGACTCGTTTGACCCCTAGAACTCACTAAAACTTCATTTTGGACTCGTTTGAACAATAAAATTAATTTTGCTTCATTTTTGACTCGTTTGAGCATGGAAACCAATTGTAGGTTTGTTCTAAACTCGTTTGACCCCTAGAACTCACTAAAAAATCATTTTGGACTCGTTTGAACAAGAAAATTAATTTTGCTTCATTTTGACTGGTTTGAGCATCGAAACCACTTTTAGCTTTGTTCTTGACTCGTTTGACCCCTAGAACTCACTAAGACTTCATTTTGGACTCGTTTGAACATGAAAATTAATTTAGCTTCATTTTTGACTCGGTTGACCATGGAAACCACTTGTAGGTTTGTTCTTGACTCGTTTGACCCCTAGAACTCACTAAAACTTCATTTTGGACTCGTTTGAACAAGAAAATTTATTTTGCTTCATTTTTGACTCGTTTGAGCATGGAAACCAATTGTAGGTTTGTTCTTGACTCGTTTAACCCCTAGAACTCATTAAAACTTCATATTGAACTCGTTTGAACAATAAAATTAATTTTGCTTCATTTTTGACACGTTTGAGCATGCAAACCACTTGTAGGTTTGTTCTAGACTCGTTTGACCCCTAGAACTCACTAAAAAATCATTTTGGACTCTTTTGAACAAGAAAATTAATTTTGCTTCATTTTGACTGGTTTGAGCATGGATACCACTTTTAGCTTTGTTCTTGACTTGTTTGCCCCTAGAATTCACTAAGACTTCATTTTGGACTCGTTTGAACATGAAAATTAATTTAGCTTCATTTTTGACTCGTTTGAGCATGGAAACCACTTGTAGGTTTGTTCTTGACTCGTTTGACCCCTAGAACTCACTAAAACTTCATTTTGGACTCGTTTGAACAATAAAATTAATTTTGCTTCATTTTTGACTCGTTTGAGCATGGAAACCAATTGTAGGTTTGTTCTAAACTCGTTTGACCCCTAGAACTCACTAAAAAATCATTTTGGACTCGTTTGAACAAGAAAATTAATTTTGCTTCATTTTGACTGGTTTGAGCATCGAAACCACTTTTAGCTTTGTTCTTGACTCGTTTGACCCCTAGAACTCACTAAGACTTCATTTTGGACTCGTTTGAACATGAAAATTAATTTAGCTTCATTTTTGACTCGGTTGACCATGGAAACCACTTGTAGGTTTGTTCTTGACTCGTTTGACCCCTAGAACTCACTAAAACTTCATTTTGGACTCGTTTGAACAAGAAAATTTATTTTGCTTCATTTTTGACTCGTTTGAGCATGGAAACCAATTGTAGGTTTGTTCTTGACTCGTTTAACCCCTAGAACTCATTAAAACTTCATATTGAACTCGTTTGAACAATAAAATTAATTTTGCTTCATTTTTGACACGTTTGAGCATGCAAACCACTTGTAGGTTTGTTCTAGACTCGTTTGACCCCTAGAACTCACTAAAAAATCATTTTGGACTCTTTTGAACAAGAAAATTAATTTTGCTTCATTTTGACTGGTTTGAGCATGGATACCACTTTTAGCTTTGTTCTTGACTTGTTTGCCCCTAGAATTCACTAAGACTTCATTTTGGACTCGTTTGAACATGAAAATTAATTTAGCTTCATTTTTGACTCGTTTGAGCATGGAAACCACTTGTAGGTTTGTTCTTGACTCGTTTGACCCCTAGAACTCACTAAAACTTCATTTTGGACTCGTTTGAACAAGAAAATTTATTTTGCTTCATTTTTGACTCGTTTGAGCATGGAAACCAATTGTAGGTTTGTTCTTGACTCGTTTAACCCCTAGAACTCATTAAAACTTCATATTGAACTCGTTTGAACAATAAAATTAATTTTGCTTCATTTTTGACACGTTTGAGCATGCAAACTACTTGTAGGTTTGTTCTAAACTCGTTTGACCCCTAGAACTCACTAAAAAATCATTTTGGACTCGTTTGAACAAGAAAATTAATTTTGCTTCATTTTGATTGGTTTGAGCATGGAAACCACTTTTAGCTTTGTTCTTGACTCGTTTGACCCCTAGAATTCACTAAGACTTCATTTTGGACTCGTTTGAACATGAAAATTAATTGAGCTTCATTTTTGACTCGGTTGACCATGGAAACCACTTGTAGGTTTGTTCTTGACTCGTTTGACCCCTAGAACTCACTAAAACTTCATTTTGGACTCGTTTGAACAAGAAAATTTATTTTGCTTCATTTTTGACTCGTTTAAGCATGGAAACCAATTGTAGGTTTGTTCTTGACTCGTTTAACCGCTAGAACTCATTAAAACTTCATATTGAACTCGTTTGAACAATAAAATTAATTTTGCTTCATTTTTGACACGTTTGAGCATGCAAACCACTTGTAGGTTTGTTGTAGACTCGTTTGACCCCTAGAACACACTAAAAAATCATTTTGGACTCGTTTGAGCAAGAAAATTAATTTTGCTTCATTTTGACTGGTTTGAGCATCGAAACCACTTTTAGCTTTGTTCTTGACTCGTTTGACCCCTAGAACTCACTAAGACTTCATTTTGGACTCGTTTGAACATGAAAATTAATTTAGCTTCATTTTTGACTCGGTTGACCATGGAAACCACTTGTAGGTTTGTTCTTGACTCGTTTGACCCCTAGAACTCACTAAAACTTCATTTTAGACTCGTTTGAACAAGAAAATTTATTTTGCTTCATTTTTGACTCGTTTGAGCATGGAAACCAATTGTAGGTTTGTTCTTGACTCGTTTAACCCCTAGAACTCATTAAAACTTCATATTGAACTCGTTTGAACAATAAAATTAATTTTGCTTCATTTTTGACACGTTTGAGCATGCAAACCACTTGTAGGTTTGTTCTAGACTCGTTTGACCCCTAGAACTCACTAAAAAATCATTTTGGACTCTTTTGAACAAGAAAATTAATTTTGCTTCATTTTGACTGGTTTTAGCATGGATACCACTTTTAGCTTTGTTCTTGACTTGTTTGCCCCTAGAATTCACTAAGACTTCATTTTGGACTCGTTTGAACATGAAAATTAATTTAGCTTCATTTTTGACTCGTTTGAGCATGGAAACCACTTGTAGGTTTGTTCTTGACTCGTTTGACCCCTAGAACTCACTAAAACTTCATTTTGGACTCGTTTGAACAAGAAAATTTATTTTGCTTCATTTTTGACTCGTTTGAGCATGGAAACCAATTGTAGGTTTGTTCTTGACTCGTTTAACCGCTAGAACTCATTAAAATTTCATATTGAACTCGTTTGAACAATAAAATTAATTTTGCTTCATTTTTGACACGTTTGAGCATGCAAACCACTTGTAGGTTTGTTGTAGACTCGTTTGACCCCTAGAACACACTAAAAAATCATTTTGGACTCGTTTGAGCAAGAAAATTAATTTTGCTTCATTTTGACTGGTTTGAGCATCGAAACCACTTTTAGCTTTGTTCTTGACTCGTTTGACCCCTAGAACTCACTAAGACTTCATTTTGGACTCGTTTGAACATGAAAATTAATTTAGCTTCATTTTTGACTCGGTTGACCATGGAAACCACTTGTAGGTTTGTTCTTGACTCGTTTGACCCCTAGAACTCACTAAAACTTCATTTTGGACTCGTTTGAACAAGAAAATTTATTTTGCTTCATTTTTGACTCGTTTGAGCATGGAAACCAATTGTAGGTTTGTTCTTGACTCGTTTAACCCCTAGAACTCATTAAAACTTCATATTGAACTCGTTTGAACAATAAAATTAATTTTGCTTCATTTTTGACACGTTTGAGCATGCAAACCACTTGTAGGTTTGTTCTAGACTCGTTTGACCCCTAGAACTCACTAAAAAATCATTTTGGACTCTTTTGAACAAGAAAATTAATTTTGCTTCATTTTGACTGGTTTGAGCATGGATACCACTTTTAGCTTTGTTCTTGACTTGTTTGCCCCTAGAATTCACTAAGACTTCATTTTGGACTCGTTTGAACATGAAAATTAATTTAGCTTCATTTTTGACTCGTTTGAGCATGGAAACCACTTGTAGATTTGTTCTTGACTCGTTTGACCCCTAGAACTCACTAAAACTTCATTTTGGACTCGTTTGAACAAGAAAATTTATTTTGCTTCATTTTTGACTCGTTTGAGCATGGAAACCAATTGTAGGTTTGTTCTTGACTCGTTTAACCGCTAGAACTCATTAAAATTTCATATTGAACTCGTTTGAACAATAAAATTAATTTTGCTTCATTTTTGACACGTTTGAGCATGCAAACCACTTGTAGGTTTGTTGTAGACTCGTTTGACCCCTAGAACACACTAAAAAATCATTTTGGACTCGTTTGAGCAAGAAAATTAATTTTGCTTCATTTTGACTGGTTTGAGCATCGAAACCACTTTTAGCTTTGTTCTTGACTCGTTTGACCCCTAGAACTCACTAAGACTTCATTTTGGACTCGTTTGAACATGAAAATTAATTGAGCTTCATTTTTGACTCGGTTGACCATGGAAACCACTTGTAGGTTTGTTCTTGACTCGTTTGACCCCTAGAACTCACTAAAACTTCATTTTGGACTCGTTTGAACAAGAAAATTTATTTTGCTTCATTTTTGACTCGTTTGAGCATGGAAACCAATTGTAGGTTTGTTCTTGACTCGTTTAACCCCTAGAACTCATTAAAACTTCATATTGAACTCGTTTGAACAATAAAATTAATTTTGCTTCATTTTTGACACGTTTGAGCATGCAAACCACTTGTAGGTTTGTTCTAGACTCGTTTGACCCCTAGAACTCACTAAAAAATCATTTTGGACTCTTTTGAACAAGAAAATTAATTTTGCTTCATTTTGACTGGTTTGAGCATGGATACCACTTTTAGCTTTGTTCTTGACTTGTTTGCCCCTAGAATTCACTAAGACTTCATTTTGGACTCGTTTGAACATGAAAATTAATTTAGCTTCATTTTTGACTCATTTGAGCATGGAAACCACTTGTAGGTTTGTTCTTGACTCGTTTGACCCCTAGAACTCACTAAAACTTCATTTTGGACTCGTTTGAACAAGAAAATTTATTTTGCTTCATTTTTGACTCGTTTGAGCATGGAAACCAATTGTAGGTTTGTTCTTGACTCGTTTAACCCCTAGAACTCATTAAAACTTCATATTGAACTCGTTTGAACAATAAAATTAATTTTGCTTCATTTTTGACACGTTTGAGCATGCAAACCACTTGTAGGTTTGTTCTAGACTCGTTTGACCTCTAGAACTCACTAAAAAATCATTTTGGACTCTTTTGAACAAGAAAATTAATTTTGCTTCATTTTGACTGGTTTGAGCATGGATACCACTTTTAGCTTTGTTCTTGACTCGTTTGACCCCTAGAATTCACTAAGACTTCATTTTGGACTCGTTTGAACATGAAAATTAATTGAGCTTCATTTTTGACTCGGTTGACCATGGAAACCACTTGTAGGTTTGTTCTTGACTCGTTTGACCCCTAGAACTCACTAAAACTTCATTTTGGACTCGTTTGAACATGAAAATTAATTTAGCTTCATTTTTGACTCGTTTGAGCATGGAAACCACTTGTAGGTTTGTTCTTGACTCGTTTGACCCCTAGAACTCACTAAAACTTCATTTTGGACTCGTTTAAAAAAGAAAATTTATTTTGCTTCATTTTTGACTCGTTTGAGCATGGAAACCAATTGTAGGTTTGTTCTTGACTCGTTTAACCGCTAGAACTCATTAAAATTTCATATTGAACTCGTTTGAACAATAAAATTAATTTTGCTTCATTTTTGACACGTTTGAGCATGCAAACCACTTGTAGGTTTGTTGTAGACTCGTTTGACCCCTAGAACACACTAAAAAATCATTTTGGACTCGTTTGAGCAAGAAAATTAATTTTGCTTTATTTTGACTGGTTTGAGCATCGAAACCACTTTTAGCTTTGTTCTTGACTCGTTTGACCCCTAGAACTCACTAAGACTTCATTTTGGACTCGTTTGAACATGAAAATTAATTTAGCTTCATTTTTGACTCGGTTGACCATGGAAACCACTTGTAGGTTTGTTCTTGACTCGTTTGACCCCTAGAACTCACTAAAACTTCATTTTGGACTCGTTTGAACAAGAAAATTTATTTTGCTTCATTTTTGACTCGTTTGAGCATGGAAACCAATTGTAGGTTTGTTCTTGACTCGTTTAACCCCTAGAACTCATTAAAACTTCATATTGAACTCGTTTGAACAATAAAATTAATTTTGCTTCATTTTTGACACGTTTGAGCATGCAAACCACTTGTAGGTTTGTTCTAGACTCGTTTGACCTCTAGAACTCACTAAAAAATCATTTTGGACTCTTTTGAACAAGAAAATTAATTTTGCTTCATTTTGACTGGTTTGAGCATGGATACCACTTTTAGCTTTGTTCTTGACTTGTTTGCCCCTAGAATTCACTAAGACTTCATTTTGGACTCGTTTGAACATGAAAATTAATTTAGCTTCATTTTTTACTCGTTTGAGCATGGAAACCACTTGTAGGTTTGTTCTTGACTCGTTTGACCCCTAGAACTCACTAAAACTTCATTTTAGACTCGTTTGAACAAGAAAATTTATTTTGCTTCATTTTTTACTCGTTTGAGCATGGAAACCAATTGTAGGTTTGTTCTTGACTCGTTTAACCGCTAGAACTCATTAAAATTTCATATTGAACTCGTTTGAACAATAAAATTAATTTTGCTTCATTTTTGACACGTTTGAGCATGCAAACCACTTGTAGGTTTGTTGTAGACTCGTTTGACCCCTAGAACACACTAAAAAATCATTTTGGACTCGTTTGAGCAAGAAAATTAATTTTGCTTCATTTTGACTGGTTTGAGCATCGAAACCACTTTTAGCTTTGTTCTTGACTCGTTTGACCCCTAGAACTCACTAAGACTTCATTTTGGACTCGTTTGAACATGAAAATTAATTTAGCTTCATTTTTGACTCGGTTGACCATGGAAACCACTTGTAGGTTTGTTCTTGACTCGTTTGACCCCTAGAACTCACTAAAACTTCATTTTGGACTCGTTTGAACAAGAAAATTTATTTTGCTTCATTTTTGACTCGTTTGAGCATGGAAACCAATTGTAGGTTTGTTCTTGACTCGTTTAACCCCTAGAACTCATTAAAACTTCATATTGAACTCGTTTGAACAATAAAATTAATTTTGCTTCATTTTTGACACGTTTGAGCATGCAAACCACTTGTAGGTTTGTTCTAGACTCGTTTGACCCCTAGAACTCACTAAAAAATCATTTTGGACTCTTTTGAACAAGAAAATTAATTTTGCTTCATTTTGACTGGTTTGAGCATGGATACCACTTTTAGCTTTGTTCTTGACTTGTTTGCCCCTAGAATTCACTAAGACTTCATTTTGGACTCGTTTGAACATGAAAATTAATTTAGCTTCATTTTTGACTCGTTTGAGCATGGAAACCACTTGTAGGTTTGTTCTTGACTCGTTTGACCCCTAGAACTCACTAAAACTTCATTTTGGACTCGTTTGAACAAGAAAATTTATTTTGCTTCATTTTTGACTCGTTTGAGCATGGAAACCAATTGTAGGTTTGTTCTTGACTCGTTTAACCGCTAGAACTCATTAAAATTTCATATTGAACTCGTTTGAACAATAAAATTAATTTTGCTTCATTTTTGACACGTTTGAGCATGCAAACCACTTGTAGGTTTGTTGTAGACTCGTTTGACCCCTAGAACACACTAAAAAATCATTTTGGACTCGTTTGAGCAAGAAAATTAATTTTGCTTCATTTTGACTGGTTTGAGCATCGAAACCACTTTTAGCTTTGTTCTTGACTCGTTTGACCCCTAGAACTCACTAAGACTTCATTTTGGACTCGTTTGAACATGAAAATTAATTTAGCTTCATTTTTGACTCGGTTGACCATGGAAACCACTTGTAGGTTTGTTCTTGACTCGTTTGACCCCTAGAACTCACTAAAACTTCATTTTGGACTCGTTTGAACAAGAAAATTTATTTTGCTTCATTTTTGACTCGTTTGAGCATGGAAACCAATTGTAGGTTTGTTCTTGACTCGTTTGACCCCTAGAACTCATTAAAACTTCATATTGAACTCGTTTGAACAATAAAATTAATTTTGCTTCATTTTTGACACGTTTGAGCATGCAAACCACTTGTAGGTTTGTTCTAGACTCGTTTGACCCCTAGAACTCACTAAAAAATCATTTTGGACTCTTTTGAACAAGAAAATTAATTTTGCTTCATTTTGACTGGTTTGAGCATGGATACCACTTTTAGCTTTGTTCTTGACTTGTTTGCCCCTAGAATTCACTAAGACTTCATTTTGGACTCGTTTGAACATGAAAATTAATTTAGCTTCATTTTTGACTCGTTTGAGCATGGAAACCACTTGTAGGTTTGTTCTTGACTCGTTTGACCCTAGAACTCACTAAAACTTCATTTTGGACTCGTTTGAACAAGAAAATTTATTTTGCTTCATTTTTGACTCGTTTGAGCATGGAAACCAATTGTAGGTTTGTTCTTGACTCGTTTAACCCCTAGAACTCATTAAAACTTCATATTGAACTCGTTTGAATAATAAAATTAATTTTGCTTCATTTTTTACACGGTTGAGCATGCAAACTACTTGTAGGTTTGTTCTAAACTCGTTTGACCCCTAGAACTCACTAAAAAATCATTTTGGACTCGTTTGAACAAGAAAATTAATTTTGCTTCATTTTGACTGGTTTGAGCATGGAAACCACTTTTAGCTTTGTTCTTGACTCGTTTGACCCCTAGAACTCACTAAGACTTCATTTTGGACTCGTTTGAACATGAAAATTAATTGAGCTTCATTTTTGACTCGGTTGACCATGGAAACCACTTATAGGTTTGTTCTTGACTCGTTTGACCCCTAGAACTCACTAAAACTTCATTTTGGACTCGTTTGAACAAGAAAATTTATTTTGCTTCATTTTTGACTCGTTTGAGCATGGAAACCAATTGTAGGTTTGTTCTTGACTCGTTTAACCTCTAGAACTCATTAAAACTTCATATTGAACTCGTTTGAACAATAAAATTAATTTTGCTTATTTAGCAAAAAAAAAAATTAATTTAGCTTCATTTTTGACTCGTTTGACCATGGAAACCACTTGTAGGTTTGTTCTTGACTCGTTTGACCCCTAGAACTCACTAAAACTTCATTTTGGACTCGTTTGAACAAGAAAATTTATTTTGCTTCATTTTTGACTCGTTTGAGCATGGAAACCAATTGTAGGTTTGTTCTTGACTCGTTTAACCCCTAGAACTCATTAAAACTTCATATTGAACTCGTTTGAACAATAAAATTAATTTTGCTTCATTTTTGACACGTTTGAGCATGCAAACTACTTGTAGGTTTGTTCTAAACTCGTTTGACCCATAGAACTCACTAAAAAATCATTTTGGACTCGTTTGAACAAGAAAATTAATTTTGCTTCATTTTGACTGGTTTGAGCATGGAAACCACTTTTAGCTTTGTTCTTGACTCGTTTGACCCCTAGAACTCACTAAGACTTCATTTTGGACTCGTTTGAACATGAAAATTAATTGAGCTTCATTTTTGACTCGGTTGACCATGGAAACCACTTGTAGGTTTGTTCTTGACTCGTTTGACCCCTAGAACTCACTAAAACTTCATTTTGGACTCGTTTGAACAAGAAAATTTATTTTGCTTCATTTTTGACTCGTTTGAGCATGGAAACCAATTGTAGGTTTGTTCTTGACTCGTTTAACCCCTAGAACTCATTAAAACTTCATATTGAACTCGTTTGAACAATAAAATTAATTTTGCTTCATTTTTGACACGTTTGAGCATGCAAACTACTTGTAGGTTTGTTCTAAACTCGTTTGACCCCTAGAACTCACTAAAAAATCATTTTGGACTCGTTTGAACAAGAAAATTAATTTTGCTTCATTTTGACTGGTTTGAGCATGGAAACCACTTTTAGCTTTGTTCTTGACTCGTTTGACCCCTAGAACTCACTAAGACTTCATTTTGGACTCATTTGAACATGAAAATTAATTGAGCTTCATTTTTGACTCGGTTGACCATGGAAACCACTTGTAGGTTTGTTCTTGACTCGTTTGACCCCTAGAACTCACTAAAACTTCATTTTGGACTCGTTTGAACAAGAAAATTTATTTTGCTTCATTTTTGACTCGTTTGAGCATGGAAACCAATTGTAGGTTTGTTCTTGACTCGTTTAACCGCTAGAACTCATTAAAACTTCATATTGAACTCGTTTGAACAATAAAATTAATTTTGCTTCATTTTTGACACGTTTGAGCATGCAAACCACTTGTAGGTTTGTTGTAGACTCGTTTGACCCCTAGAACACACTAAAAAATCATTTTGGACTCGTTTGAGCAAGAAAATTAATTTTGCTTCATTTTGACTGGTTTGAGCATCGAAACCACTTTTAGCTTTGTTCTTGACTCGTTTGACCCCTAGAACTCACTAAGACTTCATTTTGGACTCGTTTGAACATGAAAATTAATTTAGCTTCATTTTTGACTCGGTTGACCATGGAAACCACTTGTAGGTTTGTTCTTGACTCGTTTGACCCCTAGAACTCACTAAAACTTCATTTTGGACTCGTTTGAACAAGAAAATTTATTTTGCTTCATTTTTGACTCGTTTGAGCATGGAAACCAATTGTAGGTTTGTTCTTGACTCGTTTAACCCCTAGAACTCATTAAAACTTCATATTGAACTCGTTTGAACAATAAAATTAATTTTGCTTCATTTTTGACACGTTTGAGCATGCAAACCACTTGTAGGTTTGTTCTAGACTCGTTTGACCCCTAGAACTCACTAAAAAATCATTTTGGACTCTTTTGAACAAGAAAATTAATTTTGCTTCATTTTGACTGGTTTGAGCATGGATACCACTTTTAGCTTTGTTCTTGACTTGTTTGCCCCTAGAATTCACTAAGACTTCATTTTGGACTCGTTTGAACATGAAAATTAATTTAGCTTCATTTTTGACTCGTTTGAGCATGGAAACCACTTGTAGGTTTGTTCTTGACTCGTTTGACCCCTAGAACTCACTAAAACTTCATTTTGGACTCGTTTGAACAAGAAAATTTATTTTGCTTCATTTTTGACTCGTTTGAGCATGGAAACCAATTGTAGGTTTGTTCTTGACTCGTTTAACCGCTAGAACTCATTAAAATTTCATATTGAACTCGTTTGAACAATAAAATTAATTTTGCTTCATTTTTGACACGTTTGAGCATGCAAACCACTTGTAGGTTTGTTGTAGACTCGTTTGACCCCTAGAACACACTAAAAAATCATTTTGGACTCGTTTGAGCAAGAAAATTAATTTTGCTTCATTTTGACTGGTTTGAGCATCGAAACCACTTTTAGCTTTGTTCTTGACTCGTTTGACCCCTAGAACTCACTAAGACTTCATTTTGGACTCGTTTGAACATGAAAATTAATTTAGCTTCATTTTTGACTCGGTTGACCATGGAAACCACTTGTAGGTTTGTTCTTGACTCGTTTGACCCCTAGAACTCACTAAAACTTCATTTTGGACTCGTTTGAACAAGAAAATTTATTTTGCTTCATTTTTGACTCGTTTGAGCATGGAAACCAATTGTAGGTTTGTTCTTGACTCGTTTGACCCCTAGAACTCATTAAAACTTCATATTGAACTCGTTTGAACAATAAAATTAATTTTGCTTCATTTTTGACACGTTTGAGCATGCAAACCACTTGTAGGTTTGTTCTAGACTCGTTTGACCCCTAGAACTCACTAAAAAATCATTTTGGACTCTTTTGAACAAGAAAATTAATTTTGCTTCATTTTGACTGGTTTGAGCATGGATACCACTTTTAGCTTTGTTCTTGACTTGTTTGCCCCTAGAATTCACTAAGACTTCATTTTGGACTCGTTTGAACATGAAAATTAATTTAGCTTCATTTTTGACTCGTTTGAGCATGGAAACCACTTGTAGGTTTGTTCTTGACTCGTTTGACCCTAGAACTCACTAAAACTTCATTTTGGACTCGTTTGAACAAGAAAATTTATTTTGCTTCATTTTTGACTCGTTTGAGCATGGAAACCAATTGTAGGTTTGTTCTTGACTCGTTTAACCCCTAGAACTCATTAAAACTTCATATTGAACTCGTTTGAATAATAAAATTAATTTTGCTTCATTTTTTACACGGTTGAGCATGCAAACTACTTGTAGGTTTGTTCTAAACTCGTTTGACCCCTAGAACTCACTAAAAAATCATTTTGGACTCGTTTGAACAAGAAAATTAATTTTGCTTCATTTTGACTGGTTTGAGCATGGAAACCACTTTTAGCTTTGTTCTTGACTCGTTTGACCCCTAGAACTCACTAAGACTTCATTTTGGACTCGTTTGAACATGAAAATTAATTGAGCTTCATTTTTGACTCGGTTGACCATGGAAACCACTTATAGGTTTGTTCTTGACTCGTTTGACCCCTAGAACTCACTAAAACTTCATTTTGGACTCGTTTGAACAAGAAAATTTATTTTGCTTCATTTTTGACTCGTTTGAGCATGGAAACCAATTGTAGGTTTGTTCTTGACTCGTTTAACCTCTAGAACTCATTAAAACTTCATATTGAACTCGTTTGAACAATAAAATTAATTTTGCTTATTTAGCAAAAAAAAAAATTAATTTAGCTTCATTTTTGACTCGTTTGACCATGGAAACCACTTGTAGGTTTGTTCTTGACTCGTTTGACCCCTAGAACTCACTAAGACTTCATTTTGGACTCGTTTGAACATGAAAATTAATTTAGCTTCATTTTTGACTCGTTTGAGCATGGAAACCACTTGTAGGTTTGTTCTTGACTCGTTTGACCCTAGAACTCACTAAAACTTCATTTTGGACTCGTTTGAACAAGAAAATTTATTTTGCTTCATTTTTGACTCGTTTGAGCATGGAAACCAATTGTAGGTTTGTTCTTGACTCGTTTAACCCCTAGAACTCATTAAAACTTCATATTGAACTCGTTTGAATAATAAAATTAATTTTGCTTCATTTTTTACACGGTTGAGCATGCAAACTACTTGTAGGTTTGTTCTAAACTCGTTTGACCCCTAGAACTCACTAAAAAATCATTTTGGACTCGTTTGAACAAGAAAATTAATTTTGCTTCATTTTGACTGGTTTGAGCATGGAAACCACTTTTAGCTTTGTTCTTGACTCGTTTGACCCCTAGAACTCACTAAGACTTCATTTTGGACTCGTTTGAACATTAAAATTAATTGAGCTTCATTTTTGACTCGGTTGACCATGGAAACCACTTATAGGTTTGTTCTTGACTCGTTCCCTAGAACTCACTAAAACTTCATTTTGGACTCGTTTGAACAAGAAAATTTATTTTGCTTCATTTTTGACTCGTTTGAGCATGGAAACCAATTGTAGGTTTGTTCTTGACTCGTTTAACCTCTAGAACTCATTAAAACTTCATATTGAACTCGTTTGAACAATAAAATTAATTTTGCTTATTTAGCAAAAAAAAAATTAATTTAGCTTCATTTTTGACTCGTTTGACCATGGAAACCACTTGTAGGTTTGTTCTTGACTCGTTTGACCCCTAGAACTCACTAAAACTTCATTTTGGACTCGTTTGAACAAGAAAATTTATTTTGCTTCATTTTTGACTCGTTTGAGCATGGAAACCAATTGTAGGTTTGTTCTTGACTCGTTTAACCCCTAGAACTCATTAAAACTTCATATTGAACTCGTTTGAACAATAAAATTAATTTTGCTTCATTTTTGACACGTTTGAGCATGCAAACTACTTGTAGGTTTGTTCTAAACTCGTTTGACCCATAGAACTCACTAAAAAATCATTTTGGACTCGTTTGAACAAGAAAATTAATTTTGCTTCATTTTGACTGGTTTGAGCATGGAAACCACTTTTAGCTTTGTTCTTGACTCGTTTGACCCCTAGAACTCACTAAGACTTCATTTTGGACTCGTTTGAACATGAAAATTAATTGAGCTTCATTTTTGACTCGGTTGACCATGGAAACCACTTGTAGGTTTGTTCTTGACTCGTTTGACCCCTAGAACTCACTAAAACTTCATTTTGGACTCGTTTGAACAAGAAAATTTATTTTGCTTCATTTTTGACTCGTTTGAGCATGGAAACCAATTGTAGGTTTGTTCTTGACTCGTTTAACCCCTAGAACTCATTAAAACTTCATATTGAACTCGTTTGAACAATAAAATTAATTTTGCTTCATTTTTGACACGTTTGAGCATGCAAACTACTTGTAGGTTTGTTCTAAACTCGTTTGACCCCTAGAACTCACTAAAAAATCATTTTGGACTCGTTTGAACAAGAAAATTAATTTTGCTTCATTTTGACTGGTTTGAGCATGGAAACCACTTTTAGCTTTGTTCTTGACTCGTTTGACCCCTAGAACTCACTAAGACTTCATTTTGGACTCATTTGAACATGAAAATTAATTGAGCTTCATTTTTGACTCGGTTGACCATGGAAACCACTTGTAGGTTTGTTCTTGACTCGTTTGACCCCTAGAACTCACTAAAACTTCATTTTGGACTCGTTTGAACAAGAAAATTTATTTTGCTTCATTTTTGACTCGTTTGAGCATGGAAACCAATTGTAGGTTTGTTCTTGACTCGTTTAACCGCTAGAACTCATTAAAACTTCATATTGAACTCGTTTGAACAATAAAATTAATTTTGCTTCATTTTTGACACGTTTGAGCATGCAAACCACTTGTAGGTTTGTTGTAGACTCGTTTGACCCCTAGAACACACTAAAAAATCATTTTGGACTCGTTTGAGCAAGAAAATTAATTTTGCTTCATTTTGACTGGTTTGAGCATCGAAACCACTTTTAGCTTTGTTCTTGACTCGTTTGACCCCTAGAACTCACTAAGACTTCATTTTGGACTCGTTTGAACATGAAAATTAATTTAGCTTCATTTTTGACTCGGTTGACCATGGAAACCACTTGTAGGTTTGTTCTTGACTCGTTTGACCCCTAGAACTCACTAAAACTTCATTTTGGACTCGTTTGAACAAAAAAATTTATTTTGCTTCATTTTTGACTCGTTTGAGCATGGAAACCAATTGTAGGTTTGTTCTTGACTCGTTTAACCCCTAGAACTCATTAAAACTTCATATTGAACTCGTTTGAACAATAAAATTAATTTTGCTTCATTTTTGACACGTTTGAGCATGCAAACCACTTGTAGGTTTGTTCTAGACTCGTTTGACCCCTAGAACTCACTAAAAAATCATTTTGGACTCTTTTGAACAAGAAAATTAATTTTGCTTCATTTTGACTGGTTTGAGCATGGATACCACTTTTAGCTTTGTTCTTGACTTGTTTGCCCCTAGAATTCACTAAGACTTCATTTTGGACTCGTTTGAACATGAAAATTAATTTAGCTTCATTTTTGACTCGTTTGAGCATGGAAACCACTTGTAGGTTTGTTCTTGACTCGTTTGACCCCTAGAACTCACTAAAACTTCATTTTGGACTCGTTTGAACAAGAAAATTTATTTTGCTTCATTTTTGACTCGTTTGAGCATGGAAACCAATTGTAGGTTTGTTCTTGACTCGTTTAACCCCTAGAACTCATTAAAACTTCATATTGAACTCGTTTGAACAATAAAATTAATTTTGCTTCATTTTTGACACGTTTGAGCATGCAAACTACTTGTAGGTTTGTTCTAAACTCGTTTGACCCCTAGAACTCACTAAAAAATCATTTTGGACTCGTTTGAACAAGAAAATTAATTTTGCTTCATTTTGACTGGTTTGAGCATGGAAACCACTTTTAGCTTTGTTCTTGACTCGTTTGACCCCTAGAACTCACTAAGACTTCATTTTGGACTCGTTTGAACATGAAAATTAATTGAGCTTCATTTTTGACTCGGTTGACCATGGAAACCACTTGTAGGTTTGTTCTTGACTCGTTTGACCCCTAGAACTCACTAAAACTTCATTTTGGACTCGTTTGAACAAGAAAATTTATTTTGCTTCATTTTTGACTCGTTTGAGCATGGAAACCAATTGTAGGTTTGTTCTTGACTCGTTTAACCGCTAGAATTCATTAAAACTTCACATTGAACTCGTTTGAACAATAAAATTAATTTTGCTTCATTTTTGACACGTTTGAGCATGCAAGCCACTTGTAGGTTTGTTGTAGACTCGTTTGACCCCTAGAACACACTAAAAAATCTTTTTGGACTCGTTTGAACAAGAAAATTAATTTTGCTTCATTTTGACTGGTTTGAGCATCGAAACCACTTTTAGCTTTGTTCTTGACTCGTTTGACCCCTAGAACTCACTAAAACTTCATTTTGGACTCGTTTGAACAAGAAAATTTATTTTGCTTCATTTTTGACTCGTTTGAGCATGGAAACCAATTGTAGGTTTGTTCTTGACTCGTTTAACCGCTAGAACTCATTAAAATTTCATATTGAACTCGTTTGAACAATAAAATTAATTTTGCTTCATTTTTGACACGTTTGAGCATGCAAACCACTTGTAGGTTTGTTGTAGACTCGTTTGACCCCTAGAACACACTAAAAAATCATTTTGGACTCGTTTGAGCAAGAAAATTAATTTTGCTTCATTTTGACTGGTTTGAGCATCGAAACCACTTTTAGCTTTGTTCTTGACTCGTTTGACCCCTAGAACTCACTAAGACTTCATTTTGGACTCGGTTGACCATGGAAACCACTTGTAGGTTTGTTCTTGACTCGTTTGACCCCTAGAACTCACTAAAACTTCATTTTGGACTCGTTTGAACAAAAAAATTTATTTTGCTTCATTTTTGACTCGTTTGAGCATGGAAACCAATTGTAGGTTTGTTCTTGACTCGTTTAACCCCTAGAACTCATTAAAACTTCATATTGAACTCGTTTGAACAATAAAATTAATTTTGCTTCATTTTTGACACGTTTGAGCATGCAAACCACTTGTAGGTTTGTTCTAGACTCGTTTGACCCCTAGAACTCACTAAAAAATCATTTTGGACTCTTTTGAACAAGAAAATTAATTTTGCTTCATTTTGACTGGTTTGAGCATGGATACCACTTTTAGCTTTGTTCTTGACTTGTTTGCCCCTAGAATTCACTAAGACTTCATTTTGGACTCGTTTGAACATGAAAATTAATTTAGCTTCATTTTTGACTCGTTTGAGCATGGAAACCACTTGTAGGTTTGTTCTTGACTCGTTTGACCCCTAGAACTCACTAAAACTTCATTTTGGACTCGTTTGAACAAGAAAATTTATTTTGCTTCATTTTTGACTCGTTTGAGCATGGAAACCAATTGTAGGTTTGTTCTTGACTCGTTTAACCCCTAGAACTCATTAAAACTTCATATTGAACTCGTTTGAACAATAAAATTAATTTTGCTTCATTTTTGACACGTTTGAGCATGCAAACCACTTGTAGGTTTGTTCTAGACTCGTTTGACCCCTAGAACTCACTAAAAAATCATTTTGGACTCTTTTGAACAAGAAAATTAATTTTGCTTCATTTTGACTGGTTTGAGCATGGATACCACTTTTAGCTTTGTTCTTGACTTGTTTGCCCCTAGAATTCACTAAGACTTCATTTTGGACTCGTTTGAACATGAAAATTAATTTAGCTTCATTTTTGACTCGTTTGAGCATGGAAACCACTTGTAGGTTTGTTCTTGACTCGTTTGACCCCTAGAACTCACTAAAACTTCATTTTGGACTCGTTTGAACAAGAAAATTTATTTTGCTTCATTTTTGACTCGTTTGAGCATGGAAACCAATTGTAGGTTTGTTCTTGACTCGTTTAACCGCTAGAATTCATTAAAACTTCACATTGAACTCGTTTGAACAATAAAATTAATTTTGCTTCATTTTTGACACGTTTGAGCATGCAAGCCACTTGTAGGTTTGTTGTAGACTCGTTTGACCCCTAGAACACACTAAAAAATCTTTTTGGACTCGTTTGAACAAGAAAATTAATTTTGCTTCATTTTGACTGGTTTGAGCATCGAAACCACTTTTAGCTTTGTTCTTGACTCGTTTGACCCCTAGAACTCACTAAAACTTCATTTTGGACTCGTTTGAACAAGAAAATTTATTTTGCTTCATTTTTGACTCGTTTGAGCATGGAAACCAATTGTAGGTTTGTTCTTGACTCGTTTAACCGCTAGAACTCATTAAAATTTCATATTGAACTCGTTTGAACAATAAAATTAATTTTGCTTCATTTTTGACACGTTTGAGCATGCAAACCACTTGTAGGTTTGTTGTAGACTCGTTTGACCCCTAGAACACACTAAAAAATCATTTTGGACTCGTTTGAGCAAGAAAATTAATTTTGCTTCATTTTGACTGGTTTGAGCATCGAAACCACTTTTAGCTTTGTTCTTGACTCGTTTGACCCCTAGAACTCACTAAGACTTCATTTTGGACTCGGTTGACCATGGAAACCACTTGTAGGTTTGTTCTTGACTCGTTTGACCCCTAGAACTCACTAAAACTTCATTTTGGACTCGTTTGAACAAAAAAATTTATTTTGCTTCATTTTTGACTCGTTTGAGCATGGAAACCAATTGTAGGTTTGTTCTTGACTCGTTTAACCCCTAGAACTCATTAAAACTTCATATTGAACTCGTTTGAACAATAAAATTAATTTTGCTTCATTTTTGACACGTTTGAGCATGCAAACCACTTGTAGGTTTGTTCTAGACTCGTTTGACCCCTAGAACTCACTAAAAAATCATTTTGGACTCTTTTGAACAAGAAAATTAATTTTGCTTCATTTTGACTGGTTTGAGCATGGATACCACTTTTAGCTTTGTTCTTGACTTGTTTGCCCCTAGAATTCACTAAGACTTCATTTTGGACTCGTTTGAACATGAAAATTAATTTAGCTTCATTTTTGACTCGTTTGAGCATGGAAACCACTTGTAGGTTTGTTCTTGACTCGTTTGACCCCTAGAACTCACTAAAACTTCATTTTGGACTCGTTTGAACAAGAAAATTTATTTTGCTTCATTTTTGACTCGTTTGAGCATGGAAACCAATTGTAGGTTTGTTCTTGACTCGTTTAACCCCTAGAACTCATTAAAACTTCATATTGAACTCGTTTGAACAATAAAATTAATTTTGCTTCATTTTTGACACGTTTGAGCATGCAAACTACTTGTAGGTTTGTTCTAAACTCGTTTGACCCCTAGAACTCACTAAAAAATCATTTTGGACTCGTTTGAACAAGAAAATTAATTTTGCTTCATTTTGACTGGTTTGAGCATGGAAACCACTTTTAGCTTTGTTCTTGACTCGTTTGACCCCTAGAACTCACTAAGACTTCATTTTGGACTCGTTTGAACATGAAAATTAATTGAGCTTCATTTTTGACTCGGTTGACCATGGAAACCACTTGTAGGTTTGTTCTTGACTCGTTTGACCCCTAGAACTCACTAAAACTTCATTTTGGACTCGTTTGAACAAGAAAATTTATTTTGCTTCATTTTTGACTCGTTTGAGCATGGAAACCAATTGTAGGTTTGTTCTTGACTCGTTTAACCGCTAGAACTCATTAAAACTTCATATTGAACTCGTTTGAACAATAAAATTAATTTTGCTTCATTTTTGACACGTTTGAGCATGCAAACCACTTGTAGGTTTGTTCTAGACTCGTTTGACCCCTAGAACTCACTAAAACTTCATATTGAACTCGTTTGAACAATAAAATTAATTTTGCTTCATTTTTGACACGTTTGAGCATGCAAACTACTTGTAGGTTTGTTCTAAACTCGTTTGACCCCTATAACTCACTAAAAAATCATTTTGGACTCGTTTGAACAAGAAAATTAATTTTGCTTCATTTTGACTGGTTTGAGCATGGAAACCACTTTTAGCTTTGTTCTTGACTCGTTTGACCCCTAGAACTCACTAAGACTTCATTTTGGACTCGTTTGAACATGAAAATTAATTGAGCTTCATTTTTGACTCGGTTGACCATGGAAACCACTTGTAGGTTTGTTCTTGACTCGTTTGACCCCTAGAACTCACTAAAACTTCATTTTGGACTCGTTTGAACAAGAAAATTTATTTTGCTTCATTTTTGACTCGTTTGAGCATGGAAACCAATTGTAGGTTTGTTCTTGACTCGTTTAACCGCTAGAACTCATTAAAACTTCATATTGAACTCGTTTGAACAATAAAATTAATTTTGCTTCATTTTTGACACGTTTGAGCATGCAAACCACTTGTAGGTTTGTTCTAGACTCGTTTGACCCCTAGAACTCACTAAAAAATCATTTTGGACTCTTTTGAACCAGAAAATTAATTTTGCTTCATTTTGACTGGTTTGAGCATGGATACCACTTTTAGCTTTGTTCTTGACTTGTTTGCCCCTAGAATTCACTAAGACTTCATTTTGGACTCGTTTGAACAAGAAAATTTATTTTGCTTCATTTTTGACTCGTTTGAGCATGGAAACCAATTGTAGGTTTGTTCTTGACTCGTTTAACCCCTAGAACTCATTAAAACTTCATATTGAACTCGTTTGAACAATAAAATTAATTTTGCTTCATTTTTGACACGTTTGAGCATGCAAACCACTTGTAGGTTTGTTCTAGACTCGTTTGACCCCTAGAACTCACTAAAAAATCATTTTGGACTCTTTTGAACAAGAAAATTAATTTTGCTTCATTTTGACTGGTTTGAGCATGGATACCACTTTTAGCTTTGTTCTTGACTTGTTTGCCCCTAGAATTCACTAAGACTTCATTTTGGACTCGTTTGAACATGAAAATTAATTTAGCTTCATTTTTGACTCGTTTGAGCATGGAAACCACTTGTAGGTTTGTTCTTGACTCGTTTGACCCCTAGAACTCACTAAAACTTCATTTTGGACTCGTTTGAACAAGAAAATTTATTTTGCTTCATTTTTGACTCGTTTGAGCATGGAAACCAATTGTAGGTTTGTTCTTGACTCGTTTAACCCCTAGAACTCATTAAAACTTCATATTGAACTCGTTTGAACAATAAAATTAATTTTGCTTCATTTTTGACACGTTTGAGCATGCAAACTACTTGTAGGTTTGTTCTAAACTCGTTTGACCCCTAGAACTCACTAAAAAATCATTTTGGACTCGTTTGAACAAGAAAATTAATTTTGCTTCATTTTGATTGGTAGCATGGAAACCACTTTTAGCTTTGTTCTTGACTCGTTTGACCCCTAGAATTCACTAAGACTTCATTTTGGACTCGTTTGAACATGAAAATTAATTGAGCTTCATTTTTGACTCGGTTGACCATGGAAACCACTTGTAGGTTTGTTCTTGACTCGTTTGACCCCTAGAACTCACGAAAACTTCATTTTGGACTCGTTTGAACAAGAAAATTTATTTTGCTTCATTTTTGACTCGTTTGAGCATGGAAACCAATTGTAGGTTTGTTCTTGACTCGTTTAACCGCTAGAACTCATTAAAACTTCATATTGAACTCGTTTGAACAATAAAATTAATTTTGCTTCATTTTTGACACGTTTGAGCATGCAAACCACTTGTAGGTTTGTTCTAGACTCGTTTGACCCCTAGAACTCACTAAAACTTCATATTGAACTCGTTTGAACAATAAAATTAATTTTGCTTCATTTTTGACACGTTTGAGCATGCAAACTACTTGTAGGTTTGTTCTAAACTCGTTTGACCCCTAGAACTCACTAAAAAATCATTTTGGACTCGTTTGAACAAGAAAATTAATTTTGCTTCATTTTGACTGGTTTGAGCATGGAAACCACTTTTAGCTTTGTTCTTGACTCGTTTGACCCCTAGAACTCACTAAGACTTCATTTTGGACTCGTTTGAACATGAAAATTAATTGAGCTTCATTTTTGACTCGGTTGACCATGGAAACCACTTGTAGGTTTGTTCTTGACTCGTTTGACCCCTAGAACTCACTAAAACTTCATTTTGGACTCGTTTGAACAAGAAAATTTATTTTGCTTCATTTTTGACTCGTTTGAGCATGGAAACCAATTGTAGGTTTGTTCTTGACTCGTTTAACCGCTAGAACTCATTAAAACTTCATATTGAACTCGTTTGAACAATAAAATTAATTTTGCTTCATTTTTGACACGTTTGAGCATGCAAACCACTTGTAGGTTTGTTCTAGACTCGTTTGACCCCTAGAACTCACTAAAAAATCATTTTGGACTCTTTTGAACCAGAAAATTAATTTTGCTTCATTTTGACTGGTTTGAGCATGGATACCACTTTTAGCTTTGTTCTTGACTTGTTTGCCCCTAGAATTCACTAAGACTTCATTTTGGACTCGTTTGAACATGAAAATTAATTTAGCTTCATTTTTGACTCGTTTGAGCATGGAAACCACTTGTAGGTTTGTTCTTGACTCGTTTGACCCCTAGAACTCACTAAAACTTCATTTTGGACTCGTTTGAACAAGAAAATTTATTTTGCTTCATTTTTGACTCGTTTGAGCATGGAAACCAATTGTAGGTTTGTTCTTGACTCGTTTAACCCCTAGAACTCATTAAAACTTCATATTGAACTCGTTTGAACAATAAAATTAATTTTGCTTCATTTTTGACACGTTTGAGCATGCAAACCACTTGTAGGTTTGTTCTAGACTCGTTTGACCCCTAGAACTCACTAAAAAATCATTTTGGACTCTTTTGAACAAGAAAATTAATTTTGCTTCATTTTGACTGGTTTGAGCATGGATACCACTTTTAGCTTTGTTCTTGACTTGTTTGCCCCTAGAATTCACTAAGACTTCATTTTGGACTCGTTTGAACATGAAAATTAATTTAGCTTCATTTTTGACTCGTTTGAGCATGGAAACCACTTGTAGGTTTGTTCTTGACTCGTTTGACCCCTAGAACTCACTAAAACTTCATTTTGGACTCGTTTGAACAAGAAAATTTATTTTGCTTCATTTTTGACTCGTTTGAGCATGGAAACCAATTGTAGGTTTGTTCTTGACTCGTTTAACCCCTAGAACTCATTAAAACTTCATATTGAACTCGTTTGAACAATAAAATTAATTTTGCTTCATTTTTGACACGTTTGAGCATGCAAACTACTTGTAGGTTTGTTCTAAACTCGTTTGACCCCTAGAACTCACTAAAAAATCATTTTGGACTCGTTTGAACAAGAAAATTAATTTTGCTTCATTTTGATTGGTTTGAGCATGGAAACCACTTTTAGCTTTGTTCTTGACTCGTTTGACCCCTAGAATTCACTAAGACTTCATTTTGGACTCGTTTGAACATGAAAATTAATTGAGCTTCATTTTTGACTCGGTTGACCATGGAAACCACTTGTAGGTTTGTTCTTGACTCGTTTGACCCCTAGAACTCACTAAAACTTCATTTTGGACTCGTTTGAACAAGAAAATTTATTTTGCTTCATTTTTGACTCGTTTGAGCATGGAAACCAATTGTAGGTTTGTTCTTGACTCGTTTAACCGCTAGAACTCATTAAAACTTCATATTGAACTCGTTTAAACAATAAAATTAATTTTGCTTCATTTTTGACACGTTTGAGCATGCAAACCACTTGTAGGTTTGTTGTAGACTCGTTTGACCCCTAGAACACACTAAAAAATCATTTTGGACTCGTTTGAGCAAGAAAATTAATTTTGCTTCATTTTGACTGGTTTGAGCATCGAAACCACTTTTAGCTTTGTTCTTGACTCGTTTGACCCCTAGAACTCACTAAGACTTCATTTTGGACTCGTTTGAACATGAAAATTAATTTAGCTTCATTTTTGACTCGGTTGACCATGGAAACCACTTGTAGGTTTGTTCTTGACTCGTTTGACCCCTAGAACTCACTAAAACTTCATTTTGGACTCGTTTGAACAAGAAAATTTATTTTGCTTCATTTTTGACTCGTTTGAGCATGGAAACCAATTGTAGGTTTGTTCTTGACTCGTTTAACCCCTAGAACTCATTAAAACTTCATATTGAACTCGTTTGAACAATAAAATTAATTTTGCTTCATTTTTGACACGTTTGAGCATGCAAACCACTTGTAGGTTTGTTCTAGACTCGTTTGACCCCTAGAACTCACTAAAAAATCATTTTGGACTCTTTTGAACAAGAAAATTAATTTTGCTTCATTTTGACTGGTTTGAGCATGGATACCACTTTTAGCTTTGTTCTTGACTTGTTTGCCCCTAGAATTCACTAAGACTTCATTTTGGACTCGTTTGAACATGAAAATTAATTTAGCTTCATTTTTGACTCGTTTGAGCATGGAAACCACTTGTAGGTTTGTTCTTGACTCGTTTGACCCCTAGAACTCACTAAAACTTCATTTTGGACTCGTTTGAACAATAAAATTAATTTTGCTTCATTTTTGACTCGTTTGAGCATGGAAACCAATTGTAGGTTTGTTCTAAACTCGTTTGACCCCTAGAACTCACTAAAAAATCATTTTGGACTCGTTTGAACAAGAAAATTAATTTTGCTTCATTTTGACTGGTTTGAGCATCGAAACCACTTTTAGCTTTGTTCTTGACTCGTTTGACCCCTAGAACTCACTAAGACTTCATTTTGGACTCGTTTGAACATGAAAATTAATTTAGCTTCATTTTTGACTCGGTTGACCATGGAAACCACTTGTAGGTTTGTTCTTGACTCGTTTGACCCCTAGAACTCACTAAAACTTCATTTTGGACTCGTTTGAACAAGAAAATTTATTTTGCTTCATTTTTGACTCGTTTGAGCATGGAAACCAATTGTAGGTTTGTTCTTGACTCGTTTAACCCCTAGAACTCATTAAAACTTCATATTGAACTCGTTTGAACAATAAAATTAATTTTGCTTCATTTTTGACACGTTTGAGCATGCAAACCACTTGTAGGTTTGTTCTAGACTCGTTTGACCCCTAGAACTCACTAAAAAATCATTTTGGACTCGTTTGAACAAGAAAATTAATTTTGCTTCATTTTGATTGGTTTGAGCATGGAAACCACTTTTAGCTTTGTTCTTGACTCGTTTGACCCCTAGAATTCACTAAGACTTCATTTTGGACTCGTTTGAACATGAAAATTAATTGAGCTTCATTTTTGACTCGGTTGACCATGGAAACCACTTGTAGGTTTGTTCTTGACTCGTTTGACCCCTAGAACTCACTAAAACTTCATTTTGGACTCGTTTGAACAAGAAAATTTATTTTGCTTCATTTTTGACTCGTTTGAGCATGGAAACCAATTGTAGGTTTGTTCTTGACTCGTTTAACCGCTAGAACTCATTAAAACTTCATATTGAACTCGTTTAAACAATAAAATTAATTTTGCTTCATTTTTGACACGTTTGAGCATGCAAACCACTTGTAGGTTTGTTGTAGACTCGTTTGACCCCTAGAACACACTAAAAAATCATTTTGGACTCGTTTGAGCAAGAAAATTAATTTTGCTTCATTTTGACTGGTTTGAGCATCGAAACCACTTTTAGCTTTGTTCTTGACTCGTTTGACCCCTAGAACTCACTAAGACTTCATTTTGGACTCGTTTGAACATGAAAATTAATTTAGCTTCATTTTTGACTCGGTTGACCATGGAAACCACTTGTAGGTTTGTTCTTGACTCGTTTGACCCCTAGAACTCACTAAAACTTCATTTTGGACTCGTTTGAACAAGAAAATTTATTTTGCTTCATTTTTGACTCGTTTGAGCATGGAAACCAATTGTAGGTTTGTTCTTGACTCGTTTAACCCCTAGAACTCATTAAAACTTCATATTGAACTCGTTTGAACAATAAAATTAATTTTGCTTCATTTTTGACACGTTTGAGCATGCAAACCACTTGTAGGTTTGTTCTAGACTCGTTTGACCCCTAGAACTCACTAAAAAATCATTTTGGACTCTTTTGAACAAGAAAATTAATTTTGCTTCATTTTGACTGGTTTGAGCATGGATACCACTTTTAGCTTTGTTCTTGACTTGTTTGCCCCTAGAATTCACTAAGACTTCATTTTGGACTCGTTTGAACATGAAAATTAATTTAGCTTCATTTTTGACTCGTTTGAGCATGGAAACCACTTGTAGGTTTGTTCTTGACTCGTTTGACCCCTAGAACTCACTAAAACTTCATTTTGGACTCGTTTGAACAATAAAATTAATTTTGCTTCATTTTTGACTCGTTTGAGCATGGAAACCAATTGTAGGTTTGTTCTAAACTCGTTTGACCCCTAGAACTCACTAAAAAATCATTTTGGACTCGTTTGAACAAGAAAATTAATTTTGCTTCATTTTGACTGGTTTGAGCATCGAAACCACTTTTAGCTTTGTTCTTGACTCGTTTGACCCCTAGAACTCACTAAGACTTCATTTTGGACTCGTTTGAACATGAAAATTAATTTAGCTTCATTTTTGACTCGGTTGACCATGGAAACCACTTGTAGGTTTGTTCTTGACTCGTTTGACCCCTAGAACTCACTAAAACTTCATTTTGGACTCGTTTGAACAAGAAAATTTATTTTGCTTCATTTTTGACTCGTTTGAGCATGGAAACCAATTGTAGGTTTGTTCTTGACTCGTTTAACCCCTAGAACTCATTAAAACTTCATATTGAACTCGTTTGAACAATAAAATTAATTTTGCTTCATTTTTGACACGTTTGAGCATGCAAACCACTTGTAGGTTTGTTCTAGACTCGTTTGACCCCTAGAACTCACTAAAAAATCATTTTGGACTCTTTTGAACAAGAAAATTAATTTTGCTTCATTTTGACTGGTTTGAGCATGGATACCACTTTTAGCTTTGTTCTTGACTTGTTTGCCCCTAGAATTCACTAAGACTTCATTTTGGACTCGTTTGAACATGAAAATTAATTTAGCTTCATTTTTGACTCGTTTGAGCATGGAAACCACTTGTAGGTTTGTTCTTGACTCGTTTGACCCCTAGAACTCACTAAAACTTCATTTTGGACTCGTTTGAACAATAAAATTAATTTTGCTTCATTTTTGACTCGTTTGAGCATGGAAACCAATTGTAGGTTTGTTCTAAACTCGTTTGACCCCTAGAACTCACTAAAAAATCATTTTGGACTCGTTTGAACAAGAAAATTAATTTTGCTTCATTTTGACTGGTTTGAGCATCGAAACCACTTTTAGCTTTGTTCTTGACTCGTTTGACCCCTAGAACTCACTAAGACTTCATTTTGGACTCGTTTGAACATGAAAATTAATTTAGCTTCATTTTTGACTCGGTTGACCATGGAAACCACTTGTAGGTTTGTTCTTGACTCGTTTGACCCCTAGAACTCACTAAAACTTCATTTTGGACTCGTTTGAACAAGAAAATTTATTTTGCTTCATTTTTGACTCGTTTGAGCATGGAAACCAATTGTAGGTTTGTTCTTGACTCGTTTAACCCCTAGAACTCATTAAAACTTCATATTGAACTCGTTTGAACAATAAAATTAATTTTGCTTCATTTTTGACACGTTTGAGCATGCAAACCACTTGTAGGTTTGTTCTAGACTCGTTTGACCCCTAGAACTCACTAAAAAATCATTTTGGACTCTTTTGAACAAGAAAATTAATTTTGCTTCATTTTGACTGGTTTGAGCATGGATACCACTTTTAGCTTTGTTCTTGACTTGTTTGCCCCTAGAATTCACTAAGACTTCATTTTGGACTCGTTTGAACATGAAAATTAATTTAGCTTCATTTTTGACTCGTTTGAGCATGGAAACCACTTGTAGGTTTGTTCTTGACTCGTTTGACCCCTAGAACTCACTAAAACTTCATTTTGGACTCGTTTGAACAAGAAAATTTATTTTGCTTCATTTTTGACTCGTTTGAGCATGGAAACCAATTGTAGGTTTGTTCTTGACTCGTTTAACCCCTAGAACTCATTAAAACTTCATATTGAACTCGTTTGAACAATAAAATTAATTTTGCTTCATTTTTGACACGTTTGAGCATGCAAACTACTTGTAGGTTTGTTCTAAACTCGTTTGACCCCTAGAACTCACTAAAAAATCATTTCGGACTCGTTTGAACAAGAAAATTAATTTTGCTTCATTTTGATTGGTTTGAGCATGGAAACCACTTTTAGCTTTGTTCTTGACTCGTTTGACCCCTAGAATTCACTAAGACTTCATTTTGGACTCGTTTGAACATGAAAATTAATTGAGCTTCATTTTTGACTCGGTTGACCATGGAAACCACTTGTAGGTTTGTTCTTGACTCGTTTGACCCCTAGAACTCACTAAAACTTCATTTTGGACTCGTTTGAACAAGAAAATTTATTTTGCTTCATTTTTGACTCGTTTAAGCATGGAAACCAATTGTAGGTTTGTTCTTGACTCGTTTAACCGCTAGAACTCATTAAAACTTCATATTGAACTCGTTTGAACAATAAAATTAATTTTGCTTCATTTTTGACACGTTTGAGCATGCAAACCACTTGTAGGTTTGTTGTAGACTCGTTTGACCCCTAGAACACACTAAAAAATCATTTTGGACTCGTTTGAGCAAGAAAATTAATTTTGCTTCATTTTGACTGGTTTGAGCATCGAAACCACTTTTAGCTTTGTTCTTGACTCGTTTGACCCCTAGAACTCACTAAGACTTCATTTTGGACTCGTTTGAACATGAAAATTAATTTAGCTTCATTTTTGACTCGGTTGACCATGGAAACCACTTGTAGGTTTGTTCTTGACTCGTTTGACCCCTAGAACTCACTAAAACTTCATTTTAGACTCGTTTGAACAAGAAAATTTATTTTGCTTCATTTTTGACTCGTTTGAGCATGGAAACCAATTGTAGGTTTGTTCTTGACTCGTTTAACCCCTAGAACTCATTAAAACTTCATATTGAACTCGTTTGAACAATAAAATTAATTTTGCTTCATTTTTGACACGTTTGAGCATGCAAACCACTTGTAGGTTTGTTCTAGACTCGTTTGACCCCTAGAACTCACTAAAAAATCATTTTGGACTCTTTTGAACAAGAAAATTAATTTTGCTTCATTTTGACTGGTTTTAGCATGGATACCACTTTTAGCTTTGTTCTTGACTTGTTTGCCCCTAGAATTCACTAAGACTTCATTTTGGACTCGTTTGAACATGAAAATTAATTTAGCTTCATTTTTGACTCGTTTGAGCATGGAAACCACTTGTAGGTTTGTTCTTGACTCGTTTGACCCCTAGAACTCACTAAAACTTCATTTTGGACTCGTTTGAACAAGAAAATTTATTTTGCTTCATTTTTGACTCGTTTGAGCATGGAAACCAATTGTAGGTTTGTTCTTGACTCGTTTAACCGCTAGAACTCATTAAAATTTCATATTGAACTCGTTTGAACAATAAAATTAATTTTGCTTCATTTTTGACACGTTTGAGCATGCAAACCACTTGTAGGTTTGTTGTAGACTCGTTTGACCCCTAGAACACACTAAAAAATCATTTTGGACTCGTTTGAGCAAGAAAATTAATTTTGCTTCATTTTGACTGGTTTGAGCATCGAAACCACTTTTAGCTTTGTTCTTGACTCGTTTGACCCCTAGAACTCACTAAGACTTCATTTTGGACTCGTTTGAACATGAAAATTAATTTAGCTTCATTTTTGACTCGGTTGACCATGGAAACCACTTGTAGGTTTGTTCTTGACTCGTTTGACCCCTAGAACTCACTAAAACTTCATTTTGGACTCGTTTGAACAAGAAAATTTATTTTGCTTCATTTTTGACTCGTTTGAGCATGGAAACCAATTGTAGGTTTGTTCTTGACTCGTTTAACCCCTAGAACTCATTAAAACTTCATATTGAACTCGTTTGAACAATAAAATTAATTTTGCTTCATTTTTGACACGTTTGAGCATGCAAACCACTTGTAGGTTTGTTCTAGACTCGTTTGACCCCTAGAACTCACTAAAAAATCATTTTGGACTCTTTTGAACAAGAAAATTAATTTTGCTTCATTTTGACTGGTTTGAGCATGGATACCACTTTTAGCTTTGTTCTTGACTTGTTTGCCCCTAGAATTCACTAAGACTTCATTTTGGACTCGTTTGAACATGAAAATTAATTTAGCTTCATTTTTGACTCGTTTGAGCATGGAAACCACTTGTAGATTTGTTCTTGACTCGTTTGACCCCTAGAACTCACTAAAACTTCATTTTGGACTCGTTTGAACAAGAAAATTTATTTTGCTTCATTTTTGACTCGTTTGAGCATGGAAACCAATTGTAGGTTTGTTCTTGACTCGTTTAACCGCTAGAACTCATTAAAATTTCATATTGAACTCGTTTGAACAATAAAATTAATTTTGCTTCATTTTTGACACGTTTGAGCATGCAAACCACTTGTAGGTTTGTTGTAGACTCGTTTGACCCCTAGAACACACTAAAAAATCATTTTGGACTCGTTTGAGCAAGAAAATTAATTTTGCTTCATTTTGACTGGTTTGAGCATCGAAACCACTTTTAGCTTTGTTCTTGACTCGTTTGACCCCTAGAACTCACTAAGACTTCATTTTGGACTCGTTTGAACATGAAAATTAATTGAGCTTCATTTTTGACTCGGTTGACCATGGAAACCACTTGTAGGTTTGTTCTTGACTCGTTTGACCCCTAGAACTCACTAAAACTTCATTTTGGACTCGTTTGAACAAGAAAATTTATTTTGCTTCATTTTTGACTCGTTTGAGCATGGAAACCAATTGTAGGTTTGTTCTTGACTCGTTTAACCCCTAGAACTCATTAAAACTTCATATTGAACTCGTTTGAACAATAAAATTAATTTTGCTTCATTTTTGACACGTTTGAGCATGCAAACCACTTGTAGGTTTGTTCTAGACTCGTTTGACCCCTAGAACTCACTAAAAAATCATTTTGGACTCTTTTGAACAAGAAAATTAATTTTGCTTCATTTTGACTGGTTTGAGCATGGATACCACTTTTAGCTTTGTTCTTGACTTGTTTGCCCCTAGAATTCACTAAGACTTCATTTTGGACTCGTTTGAACATGAAAATTAATTTAGCTTCATTTTTGACTCATTTGAGCATGGAAACCACTTGTAGGTTTGTTCTTGACTCGTTTGACCCCTAGAACTCACTAAAACTTCATTTTGGACTCGTTTGAACAAGAAAATTTATTTTGCTTCATTTTTGACTCGTTTGAGCATGGAAACCAATTGTAGGTTTGTTCTTGACTCGTTTAACCCCTAGAACTCATTAAAACTTCATATTGAACTCGTTTGAACAATAAAATTAATTTTGCTTCATTTTTGACACGTTTGAGCATGCAAACCACTTGTAGGTTTGTTCTAGACTCGTTTGACCTCTAGAACTCACTAAAAAATCATTTTGGACTCTTTTGAACAAGAAAATTAATTTTGCTTCATTTTGACTGGTTTGAGCATGGATACCACTTTTAGCTTTGTTCTTGACTCGTTTGACCCCTAGAATTCACTAAGACTTCATTTTGGACTCGTTTGAACATGAAAATTAATTGAGCTTCATTTTTGACTCGGTTGACCATGGAAACCACTTGTAGGTTTGTTCTTGACTCGTTTGACCCCTAGAACTCACTAAAACTTCATTTTGGACTCGTTTGAACATGAAAATTAATTTAGCTTCATTTTTGACTCGTTTGAGCATGGAAACCACTTGTAGGTTTGTTCTTGACTCGTTTGACCCCTAGAACTCACTAAAACTTCATTTTGGACTCGTTTAAACAAGAAAATTTATTTTGCTTCATTTTTGACTCGTTTGAGCATGGAAACCAATTGTAGGTTTGTTCTTGACTCGTTTAACCGCTAGAACTCATTAAAATTTCATATTGAACTCGTTTGAACAATAAAATTAATTTTGCTTCATTTTTGACACGTTTGAGCATGCAAACCACTTGTAGGTTTGTTGTAGACTCGTTTGACCCCTAGAACACACTAAAAAATCATTTTGGACTCGTTTGAGCAAGAAAATTAATTTTGCTTTATTTTGACTGGTTTGAGCATCGAAACCACTTTTAGCTTTGTTCTTGACTCGTTTGACCCCTAGAACTCACTAAGACTTCATTTTGGACTCGTTTGAACATGAAAATTAATTTAGCTTCATTTTTGACTCGGTTGACCATGGAAACCACTTGTAGGTTTGTTCTTGACTCGTTTGACCCCTAGAACTCACTAAAACTTCATTTTGGACTCGTTTGAACAAGAAAATTTATTTTGCTTCATTTTTGACTCGTTTGAGCATGGAAACCAATTGTAGGTTTGTTCTTGACTCGTTTAACCCCTAGAACTCATTAAAACTTCATATTGAACTCGTTTGAACAATAAAATTAATTTTGCTTCATTTTTGACACGTTTGAGCATGCAAACCACTTGTAGGTTTGTTCTAGACTCGTTTGACCTCTAGAACTCACTAAAAAATCATTTTGGACTCTTTTGAACAAGAAAATTAATTTTGCTTCATTTTGACTGGTTTGAGCATGGATACCACTTTTAGCTTTGTTCTTGACTTGTTTGCCCCTAGAATTCACTAAGACTTCATTTTGGACTCGTTTGAACATGAAAATTAATTTAGCTTCATTTTTTACTCGTTTGAGCATGGAAACCACTTGTAGGTTTGTTCTTGACTCGTTTGACCCCTAGAACTCACTAAAACTTCATTTTAGACTCGTTTGAACAAGAAAATTTATTTTGCTTCATTTTTTACTCGTTTGAGCATGGAAACCAATTGTAGGTTTGTTCTTGACTCGTTTAACCGCTAGAACTCATTAAAATTTCATATTGAACTCGTTTGAACAATAAAATTAATTTTGCTTCATTTTTGACACGTTTGAGCATGCAAACCACTTGTAGGTTTGTTGTAGACTCGTTTGACCCCTAGAACACACTAAAAAATCATTTTGGACTCGTTTGAGCAAGAAAATTAATTTTGCTTCATTTTGACTGGTTTGAGCATCGAAACCACTTTTAGCTTTGTTCTTGACTCGTTTGACCCCTAGAACTCACTAAGACTTCATTTTGGACTCGTTTGAACATGAAAATTAATTTAGCTTCATTTTTGACTCGGTTGACCATGGAAACCACTTGTAGGTTTGTTCTTGACTCGTTTGACCCCTAGAACTCACTAAAACTTCATTTTGGACTCGTTTGAACAAGAAAATTTATTTTGCTTCATTTTTGACTCGTTTGAGCATGGAAACCAATTGTAGGTTTGTTCTTGACTCGTTTAACCCCTAGAACTCATTAAAACTTCATATTGAACTCGTTTGAACAATAAAATTAATTTTGCTTCATTTTTGACACGTTTGAGCATGCAAACCACTTGTAGGTTTGTTCTAGACTCGTTTGACCCCTAGAACTCACTAAAAAATCATTTTGGACTCTTTTGAACAAGAAAATTAATTTTGCTTCATTTTGACTGGTTTGAGCATGGATACCACTTTTAGCTTTGTTCTTGACTTGTTTGCCCCTAGAATTCACTAAGACTTCATTTTGGACTCGTTTGAACATGAAAATTAATTTAGCTTCATTTTTGACTCGTTTGAGCATGGAAACCACTTGTAGGTTTGTTCTTGACTCGTTTGACCCCTAGAACTCACTAAAACTTCATTTTGGACTCGTTTGAACAAGAAAATTTATTTTGCTTCATTTTTGACTCGTTTGAGCATGGAAACCAATTGTAGGTTTGTTCTTGACTCGTTTAACCGCTAGAACTCATTAAAATTTCATATTGAACTCGTTTGAACAATAAAATTAATTTTGCTTCATTTTTGACACGTTTGAGCATGCAAACCACTTGTAGGTTTGTTGTAGACTCGTTTGACCCCTAGAACACACTAAAAAATCATTTTGGACTCGTTTGAGCAAGAAAATTAATTTTGCTTCATTTTGACTGGTTTGAGCATCGAAACCACTTTTAGCTTTGTTCTTGACTCGTTTGACCCCTAGAACTCACTAAGACTTCATTTTGGACTCGTTTGAACATGAAAATTAATTTAGCTTCATTTTTGACTCGGTTGACCATGGAAACCACTTGTAGGTTTGTTCTTGACTCGTTTGACCCCTAGAACTCACTAAAACTTCATTTTGGACTCGTTTGAACAAGAAAATTTATTTTGCTTCATTTTTGACTCGTTTGAGCATGGAAACCAATTGTAGGTTTGTTCTTGACTCGTTTGACCCCTAGAACTCATTAAAACTTCATATTGAACTCGTTTGAACAATAAAATTAATTTTGCTTCATTTTTGACACGTTTGAGCATGCAAACCACTTGTAGGTTTGTTCTAGACTCGTTTGACCCCTAGAACTCACTAAAAAATCATTTTGGACTCTTTTGAACAAGAAAATTAATTTTGCTTCATTTTGACTGGTTTGAGCATGGATACCACTTTTAGCTTTGTTCTTGACTTGTTTGCCCCTAGAATTCACTAAGACTTCATTTTGGACTCGTTTGAACATGAAAATTAATTTAGCTTCATTTTTGACTCGTTTGAGCATGGAAACCACTTGTAGGTTTGTTCTTGACTCGTTTGACCCTAGAACTCACTAAAACTTCATTTTGGACTCGTTTGAACAAGAAAATTTATTTTGCTTCATTTTTGACTCGTTTGAGCATGGAAACCAATTGTAGGTTTGTTCTTGACTCGTTTAACCCCTAGAACTCATTAAAACTTCATATTGAACTCGTTTGAATAATAAAATTAATTTTGCTTCATTTTTTACACGGTTGAGCATGCAAACTACTTGTAGGTTTGTTCTAAACTCGTTTGACCCCTAGAACTCACTAAAAAATCATTTTGGACTCGTTTGAACAAGAAAATTAATTTTGCTTCATTTTGACTGGTTTGAGCATGGAAACCACTTTTAGCTTTGTTCTTGACTCGTTTGACCCCTAGAACTCACTAAGACTTCATTTTGGACTCGTTTGAACATGAAAATTAATTGAGCTTCATTTTTGACTCGGTTGACCATGGAAACCACTTATAGGTTTGTTCTTGACTCGTTTGACCCCTAGAACTCACTAAAACTTCATTTTGGACTCGTTTGAACAAGAAAATTTATTTTGCTTCATTTTTGACTCGTTTGAGCATGGAAACCAATTGTAGGTTTGTTCTTGACTCGTTTAACCTCTAGAACTCATTAAAACTTCATATTGAACTCGTTTGAACAATAAAATTAATTTTGCTTATTTAGCAAAAAAAAAAATTAATTTAGCTTCATTTTTGACTCGTTTGACCATGGAAACCACTTGTAGGTTTGTTCTTGACTCGTTTGACCCCTAGAACTCACTAAAACTTCATTTTGGACTCGTTTGAACAAGAAAATTTATTTTGCTTCATTTTTGACTCGTTTGAGCATGGAAACCAATTGTAGGTTTGTTCTTGACTCGTTTAACCCCTAGAACTCATTAAAACTTCATATTGAACTCGTTTGAACAATAAAATTAATTTTGCTTCATTTTTGACACGTTTGAGCATGCAAACTACTTGTAGGTTTGTTCTAAACTCGTTTGACCCATAGAACTCACTAAAAAATCATTTTGGACTCGTTTGAACAAGAAAATTAATTTTGCTTCATTTTGACTGGTTTGAGCATGGAAACCACTTTTAGCTTTGTTCTTGACTCGTTTGACCCCTAGAACTCACTAAGACTTCATTTTGGACTCGTTTGAACATGAAAATTAATTGAGCTTCATTTTTGACTCGGTTGACCATGGAAACCACTTGTAGGTTTGTTCTTGACTCGTTTGACCCCTAGAACTCACTAAAACTTCATTTTGGACTCGTTTGAACAAGAAAATTTATTTTGCTTCATTTTTGACTCGTTTGAGCATGGAAACCAATTGTAGGTTTGTTCTTGACTCGTTTAACCCCTAGAACTCATTAAAACTTCATATTGAACTCGTTTGAACAATAAAATTAATTTTGCTTCATTTTTGACACGTTTGAGCATGCAAACTACTTGTAGGTTTGTTCTAAACTCGTTTGACCCCTAGAACTCACTAAAAAATCATTTTGGACTCGTTTGAACAAGAAAATTAATTTTGCTTCATTTTGACTGGTTTGAGCATGGAAACCACTTTTAGCTTTGTTCTTGACTCGTTTGACCCCTAGAACTCACTAAGACTTCATTTTGGACTCATTTGAACATGAAAATTAATTGAGCTTCATTTTTGACTCGGTTGACCATGGAAACCACTTGTAGGTTTGTTCTTGACTCGTTTGACCCCTAGAACTCACTAAAACTTCATTTTGGACTCGTTTGAACAAGAAAATTTATTTTGCTTCATTTTTGACTCGTTTGAGCATGGAAACCAATTGTAGGTTTGTTCTTGACTCGTTTAACCGCTAGAACTCATTAAAACTTCATATTGAACTCGTTTGAACAATAAAATTAATTTTGCTTCATTTTTGACACGTTTGAGCATGCAAACCACTTGTAGGTTTGTTGTAGACTCGTTTGACCCCTAGAACACACTAAAAAATCATTTTGGACTCGTTTGAGCAAGAAAATTAATTTTGCTTCATTTTGACTGGTTTGAGCATCGAAACCACTTTTAGCTTTGTTCTTGACTCGTTTGACCCCTAGAACTCACTAAGACTTCATTTTGGACTCGTTTGAACATGAAAATTAATTTAGCTTCATTTTTGACTCGGTTGACCATGGAAACCACTTGTAGGTTTGTTCTTGACTCGTTTGACCCCTAGAACTCACTAAAACTTCATTTTGGACTCGTTTGAACAAGAAAATTTATTTTGCTTCATTTTTGACTCGTTTGAGCATGGAAACCAATTGTAGGTTTGTTCTTGACTCGTTTAACCCCTAGAACTCATTAAAACTTCATATTGAACTCGTTTGAACAATAAAATTAATTTTGCTTCATTTTTGACACGTTTGAGCATGCAAACCACTTGTAGGTTTGTTCTAGACTCGTTTGACCCCTAGAACTCACTAAAAAATCATTTTGGACTCTTTTGAACAAGAAAATTAATTTTGCTTCATTTTGACTGGTTTGAGCATGGATACCACTTTTAGCTTTGTTCTTGACTTGTTTGCCCCTAGAATTCACTAAGACTTCATTTTGGACTCGTTTGAACATGAAAATTAATTTAGCTTCATTTTTGACTCGTTTGAGCATGGAAACCACTTGTAGGTTTGTTCTTGACTCGTTTGACCCCTAGAACTCACTAAAACTTCATTTTGGACTCGTTTGAACAAGAAAATTTATTTTGCTTCATTTTTGACTCGTTTGAGCATGGAAACCAATTGTAGGTTTGTTCTTGACTCGTTTAACCGCTAGAACTCATTAAAATTTCATATTGAACTCGTTTGAACAATAAAATTAATTTTGCTTCATTTTTGACACGTTTGAGCATGCAAACCACTTGTAGGTTTGTTGTAGACTCGTTTGACCCCTAGAACACACTAAAAAATCATTTTGGACTCGTTTGAGCAAGAAAATTAATTTTGCTTCATTTTGACTGGTTTGAGCATCGAAACCACTTTTAGCTTTGTTCTTGACTCGTTTGACCCCTAGAACTCACTAAGACTTCATTTTGGACTCGTTTGAACATGAAAATTAATTTAGCTTCATTTTTGACTCGGTTGACCATGGAAACCACTTGTAGGTTTGTTCTTGACTCGTTTGACCCCTAGAACTCACTAAAACTTCATTTTGGACTCGTTTGAACAAGAAAATTTATTTTGCTTCATTTTTGACTCGTTTGAGCATGGAAACCAATTGTAGGTTTGTTCTTGACTCGTTTGACCCCTAGAACTCATTAAAACTTCATATTGAACTCGTTTGAACAATAAAATTAATTTTGCTTCATTTTTGACACGTTTGAGCATGCAAACCACTTGTAGGTTTGTTCTAGACTCGTTTGACCCCTAGAACTCACTAAAAAATCATTTTGGACTCTTTTGAACAAGAAAATTAATTTTGCTTCATTTTGACTGGTTTGAGCATGGATACCACTTTTAGCTTTGTTCTTGACTTGTTTGCCCCTAGAATTCACTAAGACTTCATTTTGGACTCGTTTGAACATGAAAATTAATTTAGCTTCATTTTTGACTCGTTTGAGCATGGAAACCACTTGTAGGTTTGTTCTTGACTCGTTTGACCCTAGAACTCACTAAAACTTCATTTTGGACTCGTTTGAACAAGAAAATTTATTTTGCTTCATTTTTGACTCGTTTGAGCATGGAAACCAATTGTAGGTTTGTTCTTGACTCGTTTAACCCCTAGAACTCATTAAAACTTCATATTGAACTCGTTTGAATAATAAAATTAATTTTGCTTCATTTTTTACACGGTTGAGCATGCAAACTACTTGTAGGTTTGTTCTAAACTCGTTTGACCCCTAGAACTCACTAAAAAATCATTTTGGACTCGTTTGAACAAGAAAATTAATTTTGCTTCATTTTGACTGGTTTGAGCATGGAAACCACTTTTAGCTTTGTTCTTGACTCGTTTGACCCCTAGAACTCACTAAGACTTCATTTTGGACTCGTTTGAACATGAAAATTAATTGAGCTTCATTTTTGACTCGGTTGACCATGGAAACCACTTATAGGTTTGTTCTTGACTCGTTTGACCCCTAGAACTCACTAAAACTTCATTTTGGACTCGTTTGAACAAGAAAATTTATTTTGCTTCATTTTTGACTCGTTTGAGCATGGAAACCAATTGTAGGTTTGTTCTTGACTCGTTTAACCTCTAGAACTCATTAAAACTTCATATTGAACTCGTTTGAACAATAAAATTAATTTTGCTTATTTAGCAAAAAAAAAAATTAATTTAGCTTCATTTTTGACTCGTTTGACCATGGAAACCACTTGTAGGTTTGTTCTTGACTCGTTTGACCCCTAGAACTCACTAAGACTTCATTTTGGACTCGTTTGAACATGAAAATTAATTTAGCTTCATTTTTGACTCGTTTGAGCATGGAAACCACTTGTAGGTTTGTTCTTGACTCGTTTGACCCTAGAACTCACTAAAACTTCATTTTGGACTCGTTTGAACAAGAAAATTTATTTTGCTTCATTTTTGACTCGTTTGAGCATGGAAACCAATTGTAGGTTTGTTCTTGACTCGTTTAACCCCTAGAACTCATTAAAACTTCATATTGAACTCGTTTGAATAATAAAATTAATTTTGCTTCATTTTTTACACGGTTGAGCATGCAAACTACTTGTAGGTTTGTTCTAAACTCGTTTGACCCCTAGAACTCACTAAAAAATCATTTTGGACTCGTTTGAACAAGAAAATTAATTTTGCTTCATTTTGACTGGTTTGAGCATGGAAACCACTTTTAGCTTTGTTCTTGACTCGTTTGACCCCTAGAACTCACTAAGACTTCATTTTGGACTCGTTTGAACATTAAAATTAATTGAGCTTCATTTTTGACTCGGTTGACCATGGAAACCACTTATAGGTTTGTTCTTGACTCGTTCCCTAGAACTCACTAAAACTTCATTTTGGACTCGTTTGAACAAGAAAATTTATTTTGCTTCATTTTTGACTCGTTTGAGCATGGAAACCAATTGTAGGTTTGTTCTTGACTCGTTTAACCTCTAGAACTCATTAAAACTTCATATTGAACTCGTTTGAACAATAAAATTAATTTTGCTTATTTAGCAAAAAAAAAAATTAATTTAGCTTCATTTTTGACTCGTTTGACCATGGAAACCACTTGTAGGTTTGTTCTTGACTCGTTTGACCCCTAGAACTCACTAAAACTTCATTTTGGACTCGTTTGAACAAGAAAATTTATTTTGCTTCATTTTTGACTCGTTTGAGCATGGAAACCAATTGTAGGTTTGTTCTTGACTCGTTTAACCCCTAGAACTCATTAAAACTTCATATTGAACTCGTTTGAACAATAAAATTAATTTTGCTTCATTTTTGACACGTTTGAGCATGCAAACTACTTGTAGGTTTGTTCTAAACTCGTTTGACCCATAGAACTCACTAAAAAATCATTTTGGACTCGTTTGAACAAGAAAATTAATTTTGCTTCATTTTGACTGGTTTGAGCATGGAAACCACTTTTAGCTTTGTTCTTGACTCGTTTGACCCCTAGAACTCACTAAGACTTCATTTTGGACTCGTTTGAACATGAAAATTAATTGAGCTTCATTTTTGACTCGGTTGACCATGGAAACCACTTGTAGGTTTGTTCTTGACTCGTTTGACCCCTAGAACTCACTAAAACTTCATTTTGGACTCGTTTGAACAAGAAAATTTATTTTGCTTCATTTTTGACTCGTTTGAGCATGGAAACCAATTGTAGGTTTGTTCTTGACTCGTTTAACCCCTAGAACTCATTAAAACTTCATATTGAACTCGTTTGAACAATAAAATTAATTTTGCTTCATTTTTGACACGTTTGAGCATGCAAACTACTTGTAGGTTTGTTCTAAACTCGTTTGACCCCTAGAACTCACTAAAAAATCATTTTGGACTCGTTTGAACAAGAAAATTAATTTTGCTTCATTTTGACTGGTTTGAGCATGGAAACCACTTTTAGCTTTGTTCTTGACTCGTTTGACCCCTAGAACTCACTAAGACTTCATTTTGGACTCATTTGAACATGAAAATTAATTGAGCTTCATTTTTGACTCGGTTGACCATGGAAACCACTTGTAGGTTTGTTCTTGACTCGTTTGACCCCTAGAACTCACTAAAACTTCATTTTGGACTCGTTTGAACAAGAAAATTTATTTTGCTTCATTTTTGACTCGTTTGAGCATGGAAACCAATTGTAGGTTTGTTCTTGACTCGTTTAACCGCTAGAACTCATTAAAACTTCATATTGAACTCGTTTGAACAATAAAATTAATTTTGCTTCATTTTTGACACGTTTGAGCATGCAAACCACTTGTAGGTTTGTTGTAGACTCGTTTGACCCCTAGAACACACTAAAAAATCATTTTGGACTCGTTTGAGCAAGAAAATTAATTTTGCTTCATTTTGACTGGTTTGAGCATCGAAACCACTTTTAGCTTTGTTCTTGACTCGTTTGACCCCTAGAACTCACTAAGACTTCATTTTGGACTCGTTTGAACATGAAAATTAATTTAGCTTCATTTTTGACTCGGTTGACCATGGAAACCACTTGTAGGTTTGTTCTTGACTCGTTTGACCCCTAGAACTCACTAAAACTTCATTTTGGACTCGTTTGAACAAAAAAATTTATTTTGCTTCATTTTTGACTCGTTTGAGCATGGAAACCAATTGTAGGTTTGTTCTTGACTCGTTTAACCCCTAGAACTCATTAAAACTTCATATTGAACTCGTTTGAACAATAAAATTAATTTTGCTTCATTTTTGACACGTTTGAGCATGCAAACCACTTGTAGGTTTGTTCTAGACTCGTTTGACCCCTAGAACTCACTAAAAAATCATTTTGGACTCTTTTGAACAAGAAAATTAATTTTGCTTCATTTTGACTGGTTTGAGCATGGATACCACTTTTAGCTTTGTTCTTGACTTGTTTGCCCCTAGAATTCACTAAGACTTCATTTTGGACTCGTTTGAACATGAAAATTAATTTAGCTTCATTTTTGACTCGTTTGAGCATGGAAACCACTTGTAGGTTTGTTCTTGACTCGTTTGACCCCTAGAACTCACTAAAACTTCATTTTGGACTCGTTTGAACAAGAAAATTTATTTTGCTTCATTTTTGACTCGTTTGAGCATGGAAACCAATTGTAGGTTTGTTCTTGACTCGTTTAACCCCTAGAACTCATTAAAACTTCATATTGAACTCGTTTGAACAATAAAATTAATTTTGCTTCATTTTTGACACGTTTGAGCATGCAAACTACTTGTAGGTTTGTTCTAAACTCGTTTGACCCCTAGAACTCACTAAAAAATCATTTTGGACTCGTTTGAACAAGAAAATTAATTTTGCTTCATTTTGACTGGTTTGAGCATGGAAACCACTTTTAGCTTTGTTCTTGACTCGTTTGACCCCTAGAACTCACTAAGACTTCATTTTGGACTCGTTTGAACATGAAAATTAATTGAGCTTCATTTTTGACTCGGTTGACCATGGAAACCACTTGTAGGTTTGTTCTTGACTCGTTTGACCCCTAGAACTCACTAAAACTTCATTTTGGACTCGTTTGAACAAGAAAATTTATTTTGCTTCATTTTTGACTCGTTTGAGCATGGAAACCAATTGTAGGTTTGTTCTTGACTCGTTTAACCGCTAGAATTCATTAAAACTTCACATTGAACTCGTTTGAACAATAAAATTAATTTTGCTTCATTTTTGACACGTTTGAGCATGCAAGCCACTTGTAGGTTTGTTGTAGACTCGTTTGACCCCTAGAACACACTAAAAAATCTTTTTGGACTCGTTTGAACAAGAAAATTAATTTTGCTTCATTTTGACTGGTTTGAGCATCGAAACCACTTTTAGCTTTGTTCTTGACTCGTTTGACCCCTAGAACTCACTAAAACTTCATTTTGGACTCGTTTGAACAAGAAAATTTATTTTGCTTCATTTTTGACTCGTTTGAGCATGGAAACCAATTGTAGGTTTGTTCTTGACTCGTTTAACCGCTAGAACTCATTAAAATTTCATATTGAACTCGTTTGAACAATAAAATTAATTTTGCTTCATTTTTGACACGTTTGAGCATGCAAACCACTTGTAGGTTTGTTGTAGACTCGTTTGACCCCTAGAACACACTAAAAAATCATTTTGGACTCGTTTGAGCAAGAAAATTAATTTTGCTTCATTTTGACTGGTTTGAGCATCGAAACCACTTTTAGCTTTGTTCTTGACTCGTTTGACCCCTAGAACTCACTAAGACTTCATTTTGGACTCGGTTGACCATGGAAACCACTTGTAGGTTTGTTCTTGACTCGTTTGACCCCTAGAACTCACTAAAACTTCATTTTGGACTCGTTTGAACAAAAAAATTTATTTTGCTTCATTTTTGACTCGTTTGAGCATGGAAACCAATTGTAGGTTTGTTCTTGACTCGTTTAACCCCTAGAACTCATTAAAACTTCATATTGAACTCGTTTGAACAATAAAATTAATTTTGCTTCATTTTTGACACGTTTGAGCATGCAAACCACTTGTAGGTTTGTTCTAGACTCGTTTGACCCCTAGAACTCACTAAAAAATCATTTTGGACTCTTTTGAACAAGAAAATTAATTTTGCTTCATTTTGACTGGTTTGAGCATGGATACCACTTTTAGCTTTGTTCTTGACTTGTTTGCCCCTAGAATTCACTAAGACTTCATTTTGGACTCGTTTGAACATGAAAATTAATTTAGCTTCATTTTTGACTCGTTTGAGCATGGAAACCACTTGTAGGTTTGTTCTTGACTCGTTTGACCCCTAGAACTCACTAAAACTTCATTTTGGACTCGTTTGAACAAGAAAATTTATTTTGCTTCATTTTTGACTCGTTTGAGCATGGAAACCAATTGTAGGTTTGTTCTTGACTCGTTTAACCCCTAGAACTCATTAAAACTTCATATTGAACTCGTTTGAACAATAAAATTAATTTTGCTTCATTTTTGACACGTTTGAGCATGCAAACCACTTGTAGGTTTGTTCTAGACTCGTTTGACCCCTAGAACTCACTAAAAAATCATTTTGGACTCTTTTGAACAAGAAAATTAATTTTGCTTCATTTTGACTGGTTTGAGCATGGATACCACTTTTAGCTTTGTTCTTGACTTGTTTGCCCCTAGAATTCACTAAGACTTCATTTTGGACTCGTTTGAACATGAAAATTAATTTAGCTTCATTTTTGACTCGTTTGAGCATGGAAACCACTTGTAGGTTTGTTCTTGACTCGTTTGACCCCTAGAACTCACTAAAACTTCATTTTGGACTCGTTTGAACAAGAAAATTTATTTTGCTTCATTTTTGACTCGTTTGAGCATGGAAACCAATTGTAGGTTTGTTCTTGACTCGTTTAACCGCTAGAATTCATTAAAACTTCACATTGAACTCGTTTGAACAATAAAATTAATTTTGCTTCATTTTTGACACGTTTGAGCATGCAAGCCACTTGTAGGTTTGTTGTAGACTCGTTTGACCCCTAGAACACACTAAAAAATCTTTTTGGACTCGTTTGAACAAGAAAATTAATTTTGCTTCATTTTGACTGGTTTGAGCATCGAAACCACTTTTAGCTTTGTTCTTGACTCGTTTGACCCCTAGAACTCACTAAAACTTCATTTTGGACTCGTTTGAACAAGAAAATTTATTTTGCTTCATTTTTGACTCGTTTGAGCATGGAAACCAATTGTAGGTTTGTTCTTGACTCGTTTAACCGCTAGAACTCATTAAAATTTCATATTGAACTCGTTTGAACAATAAAATTAATTTTGCTTCATTTTTGACACGTTTGAGCATGCAAACCACTTGTAGGTTTGTTGTAGACTCGTTTGACCCCTAGAACACACTAAAAAATCATTTTGGACTCGTTTGAGCAAGAAAATTAATTTTGCTTCATTTTGACTGGTTTGAGCATCGAAACCACTTTTAGCTTTGTTCTTGACTCGTTTGACCCCTAGAACTCACTAAGACTTCATTTTGGACTCGGTTGACCATGGAAACCACTTGTAGGTTTGTTCTTGACTCGTTTGACCCCTAGAACTCACTAAAACTTCATTTTGGACTCGTTTGAACAAAAAAATTTATTTTGCTTCATTTTTGACTCGTTTGAGCATGGAAACCAATTGTAGGTTTGTTCTTGACTCGTTTAACCCCTAGAACTCATTAAAACTTCATATTGAACTCGTTTGAACAATAAAATTAATTTTGCTTCATTTTTGACACGTTTGAGCATGCAAACCACTTGTAGGTTTGTTCTAGACTCGTTTGACCCCTAGAACTCACTAAAAAATCATTTTGGACTCTTTTGAACAAGAAAATTAATTTTGCTTCATTTTGACTGGTTTGAGCATGGATACCACTTTTAGCTTTGTTCTTGACTTGTTTGCCCCTAGAATTCACTAAGACTTCATTTTGGACTCGTTTGAACATGAAAATTAATTTAGCTTCATTTTTGACTCGTTTGAGCATGGAAACCACTTGTAGGTTTGTTCTTGACTCGTTTGACCCCTAGAACTCACTAAAACTTCATTTTGGACTCGTTTGAACAAGAAAATTTATTTTGCTTCATTTTTGACTCGTTTGAGCATGGAAACCAATTGTAGGTTTGTTCTTGACTCGTTTAACCCCTAGAACTCATTAAAACTTCATATTGAACTCGTTTGAACAATAAAATTAATTTTGCTTCATTTTTGACACGTTTGAGCATGCAAACTACTTGTAGGTTTGTTCTAAACTCGTTTGACCCCTAGAACTCACTAAAAAATCATTTTGGACTCGTTTGAACAAGAAAATTAATTTTGCTTCATTTTGACTGGTTTGAGCATGGAAACCACTTTTAGCTTTGTTCTTGACTCGTTTGACCCCTAGAACTCACTAAGACTTCATTTTGGACTCGTTTGAACATGAAAATTAATTGAGCTTCATTTTTGACTCGGTTGACCATGGAAACCACTTGTAGGTTTGTTCTTGACTCGTTTGACCCCTAGAACTCACTAAAACTTCATTTTGGACTCGTTTGAACAAGAAAATTTATTTTGCTTCATTTTTGACTCGTTTGAGCATGGAAACCAATTGTAGGTTTGTTCTTGACTCGTTTAACCGCTAGAATTCATTAAAACTTCACATTGAACTCGTTTGAACAATAAAATTAATTTTGCTTCATTTTTGACACGTTTGAGCATGCAAGCCACTTGTAGGTTTGTTGTAGACTCGTTTGACCCCTAGAACACACTAAAAAATCTTTTTGGACTCGTTTGAACAAGAAAATTAATTTTGCTTCATTTTGACTGGTTTGAGCATCGAAACCACTTTTAGCTTTGTTCTTGACTCGTTTGACCCCTAGAACTCACTAAAACTTCATTTTGGACTCGTTTGAACAAGAAAATTTATTTTGCTTCATTTTTGACTCGTTTGAGCATGGAAACCAATTGTAGGTTTGTTCTTGACTCGTTTAACCGCTAGAACTCATTAAAATTTCATATTGAACTCGTTTGAACAATAAAATTAATTTTGCTTCATTTTTGACACGTTTGAGCATGCAAACCACTTGTAGGTTTGTTGTAGACTCGTTTGACCCCTAGAACACACTAAAAAATCATTTTGGACTCGTTTGAGCAAGAAAATTAATTTTGCTTCATTTTGACTGGTTTGAGCATCGAAACCACTTTTAGCTTTGTTCTTGACTCGTTTGACCCCTAGAACTCACTAAGACTTCATTTTGGACTCGGTTGACCATGGAAACCACTTGTAGGTTTGTTCTTGACTCGTTTGACCCCTAGAACTCACTAAAACTTCATTTTGGACTCGTTTGAACAAAAAAATTTATTTTGCTTCATTTTTGACTCGTTTGAGCATGGAAACCAATTGTAGGTTTGTTCTTGACTCGTTTAACCCCTAGAACTCATTAAAACTTCATATTGAACTCGTTTGAACAATAAAATTAATTTTGCTTCATTTTTGACACGTTTGAGCATGCAAACCACTTGTAGGTTTGTTCTAGACTCGTTTGACCCCTAGAACTCACTAAAAAATCATTTTGGACTCTTTTGAACAAGAAAATTAATTTTGCTTCATTTTGACTGGTTTGAGCATGGATACCACTTTTAGCTTTGTTCTTGACTTGTTTGCCCCTAGAATTCACTAAGACTTCATTTTGGACTCGTTTGAACATGAAAATTAATTTAGCTTCATTTTTGACTCGTTTGAGCATGGAAACCACTTGTAGGTTTGTTCTTGACTCGTTTGACCCCTAGAACTCACTAAAACTTCATTTTGGACTCGTTTGAACAAGAAAATTTATTTTGCTTCATTTTTGACTCGTTTGAGCATGGAAACCAATTGTAGGTTTGTTCTTGACTCGTTTAACCCCTAGAACTCATTAAAACTTCATATTGAACTCGTTTGAACAATAAAATTAATTTTGCTTCATTTTTGACACGTTTGAGCATGCAAACCACTTGTAGGTTTGTTCTAGACTCGTTTGACCCCTAGAACTCACTAAAAAATCATTTTGGACTCTTTTGAACAAGAAAATTAATTTTGCTTCATTTTGACTGGTTTGAGCATGGATACCACTTTTAGCTTTGTTCTTGACTTGTTTGCCCCTAGAATTCACTAAGACTTCATTTTGGACTCGTTTGAACATGAAAATTAATTTAGCTTCATTTTTGACTCGTTTGAGCATGGAAACCACTTGTAGGTTTGTTCTTGACTCGTTTGACCCCTAGAACTCACTAAAACTTCATTTTGGACTCGTTTGAACAAGAAAATTTATTTTGCTTCATTTTTGACTCGTTTGAGCATGGAAACCAATTGTAGGTTTGTTCTTGACTCGTTTAACCGCTAGAATTCATTAAAACTTCACATTGAACTCGTTTGAACAATAAAATTAATTTTGCTTCATTTTTGACACGTTTGAGCATGCAAGCCACTTGTAGGTTTGTTGTAGACTCGTTTGACCCCTAGAACACACTAAAAAATCTTTTTGGACTCGTTTGAACAAGAAAATTAATTTTGCTTCATTTTGACTGGTTTGAGCATCGAAACCACTTTTAGCTTTGTTCTTGACTCGTTTGACCCCTAGAACTCACTAAAACTTCATTTTGGACTCGTTTGAACAAGAAAATTTATTTTGCTTCATTTTTGACTCGTTTGAGCATGGAAACCAATTGTAGGTTTGTTCTTGACTCGTTTAACCGCTAGAACTCATTAAAATTTCATATTGAACTCGTTTGAACAATAAAATTAATTTTGCTTCATTTTTGACACGTTTGAGCATGCAAACCACTTGTAGGTTTGTTGTAGACTCGTTTGACCCCTAGAACACACTAAAAAATCATTTTGGACTCGTTTGAGCAAGAAAATTAATTTTGCTTCATTTTGACTGGTTTGAGCATCGAAACCACTTTTAGCTTTGTTCTTGACTCGTTTGACCCCTAGAACTCACTAAGACTTCATTTTGGACTCGGTTGACCATGGAAACCACTTGTAGGTTTGTTCTTGACTCGTTTGACCCCTAGAACTCACTAAAACTTCATTTTGGACTCGTTTGAACAAAAAAATTTATTTTGCTTCATTTTTGACTCGTTTGAGCATGGAAACCAATTGTAGGTTTGTTCTTGACTCGTTTAACCCCTAGAACTCATTAAAACTTCATATTGAACTCGTTTGAACAATAAAATTAATTTTGCTTCATTTTTGACACGTTTGAGCATGCAAACCACTTGTAGGTTTGTTCTAGACTCGTTTGACCCCTAGAACTCACTAAAAAATCATTTTGGACTCTTTTGAACAAGAAAATTAATTTTGCTTCATTTTGACTGGTTTGAGCATGGATACCACTTTTAGCTTTGTTCTTGACTTGTTTGCCCCTAGAATTCACTAAGACTTCATTTTGGACTCGTTTGAACATGAAAATTAATTTAGCTTCATTTTTGACTCGTTTGAGCATGGAAACCACTTGTAGGTTTGTTCTTGACTCGTTTGACCCCTAGAACTCACTAAAACTTCATTTTGGACTCGTTTGAACAAGAAAATTTATTTTGCTTCATTTTTGACTCGTTTGAGCATGGAAACCAATTGTAGGTTTGTTCTTGACTCGTTTAACCCCTAGAACTCATTAAAACTTCATATTGAACTCGTTTGAACAATAAAATTAATTTTGCTTCATTTTTGACACGTTTGAGCATGCAAACTACTTGTAGGTTTGTTCTAAACTCGTTTGACCCCTAGAACTCACTAAAAAATCATTTTGGACTCGTTTGAACAAGAAAATTAATTTTGCTTCATTTTGACTGGTTTGAGCATGGAAACCACTTTTAGCTTTGTTCTTGACTCGTTTGACCCCTAGAACTCACTAAGACTTCATTTTGGACTCGTTTGAACATGAAAATTAATTGAGCTTCATTTTTGACTCGGTTGACCATGGAAACCACTTGTAGGTTTGTTCTTGACTCGTTTGACCCCTAGAACTCACTAAAACTTCATTTTGGACTCGTTTGAACAAGAAAATTTATTTTGCTTCATTTTTGACTCGTTTGAGCATGGAAACCAATTGTAGGTTTGTTCTTGACTCGTTTAACCGCTAGAATTCATTAAAACTTCACATTGAACTCGTTTGAACAATAAAATTAATTTTGCTTCATTTTTGACACGTTTGAGCATGCAAGCCACTTGTAGGTTTGTTGTAGACTCGTTTGACCCCTAGAACACACTAAAAAATCTTTTTGGACTCGTTTGAACAAGAAAATTAATTTTGCTTCATTTTGACTGGTTTGAGCATCGAAACCACTTTTAGCTTTGTTCTTGACTCGTTTGACCCCTAGAACTCACTAAAACTTCATTTTGGACTCGTTTGAACAAGAAAATTTATTTTGCTTCATTTTTGACTCGTTTGAGCATGGAAACCAATTGTAGGTTTGTTCTTGACTCGTTTAACCGCTAGAACTCATTAAAATTTCATATTGAACTCGTTTGAACAATAAAATTAATTTTGCTTCATTTTTGACACGTTTGAGCATGCAAACCACTTGTAGGTTTGTTGTAGACTCGTTTGACCCCTAGAACACACTAAAAAATCATTTTGGACTCGTTTGAGCAAGAAAATTAATTTTGCTTCATTTTGACTGGTTTGAGCATCGAAACCACTTTTAGCTTTGTTCTTGACTCGTTTGACCCCTAGAACTCACTAAGACTTCATTTTGGACTCGTTTGAACATGAAAATTAATTTAGCTTCATTTTTGACTCGGTTGACCATGGAAACCACTTGTAGGTTTGTTCTTGACTCGTTTGACCCCTAGAACTCACTAAAACTTCATTTTGGACTCGTTTGAACAAGAAAATTTATTTTGCTTCATTTTTGACTCGTTTGAGCATGGAAACCAATTGTAGGTTTGTTCTTGACTCGTTTAACCCCTAGAACTCATTAAAACTTCATATTGAACTCGTTTGAACAATAAAATTAATTTTGCTTCATTTTTGACACGTTTGAGCATGCAAACCACTTGTAGGTTTGTTGTAGACTCGTTTGACCCCTAGAACACACTAAAAAATCATTTTGGACTCGTTTGAGCAAGAAAATTAATTTTGCTTCATTTTGACTGGTTTGAGCATCGAAACCACTTTTAGCTTTGTTCTTGACTCGTTTGACCCCTAGAACTCACTAAGACTTCATTTTGGACTCGTTTGAACATGAAAATTAATTTAGCTTCATTTTTGACTCGGTTGACCATGGAAACCACTTGTAGGTTTGTTCTTGACTCGTTTGACCCCTAGAACTCACTAAAACTTCATTTTGGACTCGTTTGAACAAGAAAATTTATTTTGCTTCATTTTTGACTCGTTTGAGCATGGAAACCAATTGTAGGTTTGTTCTTGACTCGTTTGACCCCTAGAACTCATTAAAACTTCATATTGAACTCGTTTGAACAATAAAATTAATTTTGCTTCATTTTTGACACGTTTGAGCATGCAAACCACTTGTAGGTTTGTTCTAGACTCGTTTGACCCCTAGAACTCACTAAAAAATCATTTTGGACTCTTTTGAACAAGAAAATTAATTTTGCTTCATTTTGACTGGTTTGAGCATGGATACCACTTTTAGCTTTGTTCTTGACTTGTTTGCCCCTAGAATTCACTAAGACTTCATTTTGGACTCGTTTGAACATGAAAATTAATTTAGCTTCATTTTTGACTCGTTTGAGCATGGAAACCACTTGTAGGTTTGTTCTTGACTCGTTTGACCCTAGAACTCACTAAAACTTCATTTTGGACTCGTTTGAACAAGAAAATTTATTTTGCTTCATTTTTGACTCGTTTGAGCATGGAAACCAATTGTAGGTTTGTTCTTGACTCGTTTAACCCCTAGAACTCATTAAAACTTCATATTGAACTCGTTTGAACAATAAAATTAATTTTGCTTCATTTTTGACACGTTTGAGCATGCAAACTACTTGTAGGTTTGTTCTAAACTCGTTTGACCCCTAGAACTCACTAAAAAATCATTTTGGACTCGTTTGAACAAGAAAATTAATTTTGCTTCATTTTGACTGGTTTGAGCATGGAAACCACTTTTAGCTTTGTTCTTGACTCGTTTGACCCCTAGAACTCACTAAGACTTCATTTTGGACTCGTTTGAACATGAAAATTAATTGAGCTTCATTTTTGACTCGGTTGACCATGGAAACCACTTGTAGGTTTGTTCTTGACTCGTTTGACCCCTAGAACTCACTAAAACTTCATTTTGGACTCGTTTGAACAAGAAAATTTATTTTGCTTCATTTTTGACTCGTTTGAGCATGGAAACCAATTGTAGGTTTGTTCTTGACTCGTTTAACCCCTAGAACTCATTAAAACTTCATATTGAACTCGTTTGAACAATAAAATTAATTTTGCTTCATTTTTGACACGTTTGAGCATGCAAACCACTTGTAGGTTTGTTGTAGACTCGTTTGACCCCTAGAACACACTAAAAAATCATTTTGGACTCGTTTGAGCAAGAAAATTAATTTTGCTTCATTTTGACTGGTTTGAGCATCGAAACCACTTTTAGCTTTGTTCTTGACTCGTTTGACCCCTAGAACTCACTAAGACTTCATTTTGGACTCGTTTGAACATGAAAATTAATTGAGCTTCATTTTTGACTCGGTTGACCATGGAAACCACTTGTAGGTTTGTTCTTGACTCGTTTGACCCCTAGAACTCACTAAAACTTCATTTTGGACTCGTTTGAACAAGAAAATTTATTTTGCTTCATTTTTGACTCGTTTGAGCATGGAAACCAATTGTAGGTTTGTTCTTGACTCGTTTAACCCCTAGAACTCATTAAAACTTCATATTGAACTCGTTTGAACAATAAAATTAATTTTGCTTCATTTTTGACACGTTTGAGCATGCAAACTACTTGTAGGTTTGTTCTAAACTCGTTTGACCCCTAGAACTCACTAAAAAATCATTTTGGACTCGTTTGAACAAGAAAATTAATTTTGCTTCATTTTGACTGGTTTGAGCATGGAAACCACTTTTAGCTTTGTTCTTGACTCGTTTGACCCCTAGAACTCACTAAGACTTCATTTTGGACTCATTTGAACATGAAAATTAATTGAGCTTCATTTTTGACTCGGTTGACCATGGAAACCACTTGTAGGTTTGTTCTTGACTCGTTTGACCCCTAGAACTCACTAAAACTTCATTTTGGACTCGTTTGAACAAGAAAATTTATTTTGCTTCATTTTTGACTCGTTTGAGCATGGAAACCAATTGTAGGTTTGTTCTTGACTCGTTTAACCGCTAGAACTCATTAAAACTTCATATTGAACTCGTTTGAACAATAAAATTAATTTTGCTTCATTTTTGACACGTTTGAGCATGCAAACCACTTGTAGGTTTGTTGTAGACTCGTTTGACCCCTAGAACACACTAAAAAATCATTTTGGACTCGTTTGAGCAAGAAAATTAATTTTGCTTCATTTTGACTGGTTTGAGCATCGAAACCACTTTTAGCTTTGTTCTTGACTCGTTTGACCCCTAGAACTCACTAAGACTTCATTTTGGACTCGTTTGAACATGAAAATTAATTTAGCTTCATTTTTGACTCGGTTGACCATGGAAACCACTTGTAGGTTTGTTCTTGACTCGTTTGACCCCTAGAACTCACTAAAACTTCATTTTGGACTCGTTTGAACAAAAAAATTTATTTTGCTTCATTTTTGACTCGTTTGAGCATGGAAACCAATTGTAGGTTTGTTCTTGACTCGTTTAACCCCTAGAACTCATTAAAACTTCATATTGAACTCGTTTGAACAATAAAATTAATTTTGCTTCATTTTTGACACGTTTGAGCATGCAAACCACTTTTAGGTTTGTTCTAGACTCGTTTGACCCCTAGAACTCACTAAAAAATCATTTTGGACTCTTTTGAACAAGAAAATTAATTTTGCTTCATTTTGACTGGTTTGAGCATGGATACCACTTTTAGCTTTGTTCTTGACTTGTTTGCCCCTAGAATTCACTAAGACTTCATTTTGGACTCGTTTGAACATGAAAATTAATTTAGCTTCATTTTTGACTCGTTTGAGCATGGAAACCACTTGTAGATTTGTTCTTGACTCGTTTGACCCCTAGAACTCACTAAAACTTCATTTTGGACTCGTTTGAACAAGAAAATTTATTTTGCTTCATTTTTGACTCGTTTGAGCATGGAAACCAATTGTAGGTTTGTTCTTGACTCGTTTAACCCCTAGAACTCATTAAAACTTCATATTGAACTCGTTTGAACAATAAAATTAATTTTGCTTCATTTTTGACACGTTTGAGCATGCAAACTACTTGTAGGTTTGTTCTAAACTCGTTTGACCCCTAGAACTCACTAAAAAATCATTTTGGACTCGTTTGAACAAGAAAATTAATTTTGCTTCATTTTGACTGGTTTGAGCATGGAAACCACTTTTAGCTTTGTTCTTGACTCGTTTGACCCCTAGAACTCACTAAGACTTCATTTTGGACTCGTTTGAACATGAAAATTAATTGAGCTTCATTTTTGACTCGGTTGACCATGGAAACCACTTGTAGGTTTGTTCTTGACTCGTTTGACCCCTAGAACTCACTAAAACTTCATTTTGGACTCGTTTGAACAAGAAAATTTATTTTGCTTCATTTTTGACTCGTTTGAGCATGGAAACCAATTGTAGGTTTGTTCTTGACTCGTTTAACCGCTAGAACTCATTAAAACTTCACATTGAACTCGTTTGAACAATAAAATTAATTTTGCTTCATTTTTGACACGTTTGAGCATGCAAGCCACTTGTAGGTTTGTTGTAGACTCGTTTGACCCCTAGAACACACTAAAAAATCTTTTTGGACTCGTTTGAACAAGAAAATTAATTTTGCTTCATTTTGACTGGTTTGAGCATCGAAACCACTTTTAGCTTTGTTCTTGACTCGTTTGACCCCTAGAACTCACTAAAACTTCATTTTGGACTCGTTTGAACAAGAAAATTTATTTTGCTTCATTTTTGACTCGTTTGAGCATGGAAACCAATTGTAGGTTTGTTCTTGACTCGTTTAACCGCTAGAACTCATTAAAATTTCATATTGAACTCGTTTGAACAATAAAATTAATTTTGCTTCATTTTTGACACGTTTGAGCATGCAAACCACTTGTAGGTTTGTTGTAGACTCGTTTGACCCCTAGAACACACTAAAAAATCATTTTGGACTCGTTTGAGCAAGAAAATTAATTTTGCTTCATTTTGACTGGTTTGAGCATCGAAACCACTTTTAGCTTTGTTCTTGACTCGTTTGACCCCTAGAACTCACTAAGACTTCATTTTGGACTCGTTTGAACATGAAAATTAATTTAGCTTCATTTTTGACTCGGTTGACCATGGAAACCACTTGTAGGTTTGTTCTTGACTCGTTTGACCCCTAGAACTCACTAAAACTTCATTTTGGACTCGTTTGAACAAGAAAATTTATTTTGCTTCATTTTTGACTCGTTTGAGCATGGAAACCAATTGTAGGTTTGTTCTTGACTCGTTTAACCCCTAGAACTCATTAAAACTTCATATTGAACTCGTTTGAACAATAAAATTAATTTTGCTTCATTTTTGACACGTTTGAGCATGCAAACCACTTGTAGGTTTGTTCTAGACTCGTTTGACCCCTAGAACTCACTAAAAAATCATTTTGGACTCTTTTGAACAAGAAAATTAATTTTGCTTCATTTTGACTGGTTTGAGCATGGATACCACTTTTAGCTTTGTTCTTGACTTGTTTGCCCCTAGAATTCACTAAGACTTCATTTTGGACTCGTTTGAACATGAAAATTAATTTAGCTTAATTTTTGACTCGTTTGAGCATGGAAACCACTTGTAGGTTTGTTCTTGACTCGTTTGACCCCTAGAACTCACTAAAACTTCATTTTGGACTCGTTTGAACAAGAAAATTTATTTTGCTTCATTTTTGACTCGTTTGAGCATGGAAACCAATTGTAGGTTTGTTCTTGACTCGTTTAACCGCTAGAACTCATTAAAATTTCATATTGAACTCGTTTGAACAATAAAATTAATTTTGCTTCATTTTTGACACGTTTGAGCATGCAAACCACTTGTAGGTTTGTTGTAGACTCGTTTGACCCCTAGAACACACTAAAAAATCATTTTGGACTCGTTTGAGCAAGAAAATTAATTTTGCTTCATTTTGACTGGTTTGAGCATCGAAACCACTTTTAGCTTTGTTCTTGACTCGTTTGACCCCTAGAACTCACTAAGACTTCATTTTGGACTCGTTTGAACATGAAAATTAATTTAGCTTCATTTTTGACTCGGTTGACCATGGAAACCACTTGTAGGTTTGTTCTTGACTCGTTTGACCCCTAGAACTCACTAAAACTTCATTTTGGACTCGTTTGAACAAGAAAATTTATTTTGCTTCATTTTTGACTCGTTTGAGCATGGAAACCAATTGTAGGTTTGTTCTTGACTCGTTTGACCCCTAGAACTCATTAAAACTTCATATTGAACTCGTTTGAACAATAAAATTAATTTTGCTTCATTTTTGACACGTTTGAGCATGCAAACCACTTGTAGGTTTGTTCTAGACTCGTTTGACCCCTAGAACTCACTAAAAAATCATTTTGGACTCTTTTGAACAAGAAAATTAATTTTGCTTCATTTTGACTGGTTTGAGCATGGATACCACTTTTAGCTTTGTTCTTGACTTGTTTGCCCCTAGAATTCACTAAGACTTCATTTTGGACTCGTTTGAACATGAAAATTAATTTAGCTTCATTTTTGACTCGTTTGAGCATGGAAACCACTTGTAGGTTTGTTCTTGACTCGTTTGACCCTAGAACTCACTAAAACTTCATTTTGGACTCGTTTGAACAAGAAAATTTATTTTGCTTCATTTTTGACTCGTTTGAGCATGGAAACCAATTGTAGGTTTGTTCTTGACTCGTTTAACCCCTAGAACTCATTAAAACTTCATATTGAACTCGTTTGAACAATAAAATTAATTTTGCTTCATTTTTGACACGGTTGAGCATGCAAACTACTTGTAGGTTTGTTCTAAACTCGTTTGACCCCTAGAACTCACTAAAAAATCATTTTGGACTCGTTTGAACAAGAAAATTAATTTTGCTTCATTTTGACTGGTTTGAGCATGGAAACCACTTTTAGCTTTGTTCTTGACTCGTTTGACCCCTAGAACTCACTAAGACTTCATTTTGGACTCGTTTGAACATGAAAATTAATTGAGCTTCATTTTTGACTCGGTTGACCATGGAAACCACTTATAGGTTTGTTCTTGACTCGTTTGACCCCTAGAACTCACTAAAACTTCATTTTGGACTCGTTTGAACAAGAAAATTTATTTTGCTTCATTTTTGACTCGTTTGAGCATGGAAACCAATTGTAGGTTTGTTCTTGACTCGTTTAACCTCTAGAACTCATTAAAACTTCATATTGAACTCGTTTGAACAATAAAATTAATTTTGCTTATTTAGCAAAAAAAAAAATTAATTTAGCTTCATTTTTGACTCGGTTGACCATGGAAACCACTTGTAGGTTTGTTCTTGACTCGTTTGACCCCTAGAACTCACTAAAACTTCATTTTGGACTCGTTTGAACAAGAAAATTTATTTTGCTTCATTTTTGACTCGTTTGAGCATGGAAACCAATTGTAGGTTTGTTCTTGACTCGTTTAACCCCTAGAACTCATTAAAACTTCATATTGAACTCGTTTGAACAATAAAATTAATTTTGCTTCATTTTTGACACGTTTGAGCATGCAAACCACTTGTATGTTTGTTCTAGACTCGTTTGACCCCTAGAACTCACTAAAAATCATTTTGGACTCTTTTGAACAAGAAAATTAATTTTGCTTCATTTTGACTGGTTTGAGCATGGATACCACTTTTAGCTTTGTTCTTGACTTGTTTGCCCCTAGAATTCACTAAGACTTCATTTTGGACTCGTTTGAACATAAAAATTAATTTAGCTTCATTTTTGACTTGTTTGAGCATGGAAACCACTTGTAGGTTTGTTCTTGACTCGTTTGACCCCTAGAACTCACTAAAACTTCATTTTGGACTCGTTTGAACAAGAAAATTTATTTTGCTTCATTTTTGACTCGTTTGAGCATGGAAACCAATTGTAGGTTTGTTCTTGACTCGTTTAACCCCTAGAACTCATTAAAACTTCATATTGAACTCGTTTGAACAATAAAATTAATTTTGCTTCATTTTTGACACGTTTGAGCATGCAAACTACTTGTAGGTTTGTTCTAAACTCGTTTGACCCCTAGAACTCACTAAAAAATCATTTTGGACTCGTTTGAACAAGAAAATTAATTTTGCTTCATTTTGACTGGTTTGAGCATGGAAACCACTTTTAGCTTTGTTCTTGACTCGTTTGACCCCTAGAACTCACTAAGACTTCATTTTGGACTCGTTTGAACATGAAAATTAATTGAGCTTCATTTTTGACTCGGTTGACCATGGAAACCACTTGTAGGTTTGTTCTTGACTCGTTTGACCCCTAGAACTCACTAAAACTTCATTTTGGACTCGTTTGAACAAGAAAATTTATTTTGCTTCATTTTTGACTCGTTTGAGCATGGAAACCAATTGTAGGTTTGTTCTTGACTCGTTTAACCCCTAGAACTCATTAAAACTTCATATTGAACTCGTTTGAACAATAAAATTAATTTTGCTTCATTTTTGACACGTTTGAGCATGCAAACTACTTGTAGGTTTGTTCTAAACTCGTTTGACCCCTAGAACTCACTAAAAAATCATTTTGGACTCGTTTGAACAAGAAAATTAATTTTGCTTCATTTTGACTGGTTTGAGCATGGAAACCACTTTTAGCTTTGTTCTTGACTCGTTTGACCCCTAGAACTCACTAAGACTTCATTTTGGACTCGTTTGAACATGAAAATTAATTGAGCTTCATTTTTGACTCGGTTGACCATGGAAACCACTTGTAGGTTTGTTCTTGACTCGTTTGACCCCTAGAACTCACTAAAACTTCATTTTGGACTCGTTTGAACAAGAAAATTTATTTTGCTTCATTTTTGACTCGTTTGAGCATGGAAACCAATTGTAGGTTTGTTCTTGACTCGTTTAACCGCTAGAACTCATTAAAACTTCATATTGAACTCGTTTGAACAATAAAATTAATTTTGCTTCATTTTTGACACGTTTGAGCATGCAAACCACTTGTAGGTTTGTTGTAGACTCGTTTGACCCCTAGAACACACTAAAAAATCATTTTGGACTCGTTTGAGCAAGAAAATTAATTTTGCTTCATTTTGACTGGTTTGAGCATCGAAACCACATTTAGCTTTGTTCTTGACTCGTTTGACCCCTAGAACTCACTAAGACTTCATTTTGGACTCGTTTGAACATGAAAATTAATTTAGCTTCATTTTTGACTCGGTTGACCATGGAAACCACTTGTAGGTTTGTTCTTGACTCGTTTGACCCCTAGAACTCACTAAAACTTCATTTTGGACTCGTTTGAACAAAAAAATTTATTTTGCTTCATTTTTGACTCGTTTGAGCATGGAAACCAATTGTAGGTTTGTTCTTGACTCGTTTAACCCCTAGAACTCATTAAAACTTCATATTGAACTCGTTTGAACAATAAAATTAATTTTGCTTCATTTTTGACACGTTTGAGCATGCAAACCACTTGTAGGTTTGTTCTAGACTCGTTTGACCCCTAGAACTCACTAAAAAATCATTTTGGACTCTTTTGAACAAGAAAATTAATTTTGCTTCATTTTGACTGGTTTGAGCATGGATACCACTTTTAGCTTTGTTCTTGACTTGTTTGCCCCTAGAATTCACTAAGACTTCATTTTGGACTCGTTTGAACATGAAAATTAATTTAGCTTCATTTTCGACTCGTTTGAGCTTGGAAACCACTTGTAGGTTTGTTCTTGACTCGTTTGACCCCTAGAACTCACTAAAACTTCATTTTGGACTCGTTTGAACAAGAAAATTTATTTTGCTTCATTTTTGACTCGTTTGAGCATGGAAACCAATTGTAGGTTTGTTCTTGACTCGTTTAACCCCTAGAACTCATTAAAACTTCATATTGAACTCGTTTGAACAATAAAATTAATTTTGCTTCATTTTTGACACGTTTGAGCATGCAAACTACTTGTAGGTTTGTTCTAAACTCGTTTGACCCCTAGAACTCACTAAAAAATCATTTTGGACTCGTTTGAACAAGAAAATTAATTTTGCTTCATTTTGACTGGTTTGAGCATGGAAACCACTTTTAGCTTTGTTCTTGACTCGTTTGACCCCTAGAACTCACTAAGACTTCATTTTGGACTCGTTTGAACATGAAAATTAATTGAGCTTCATTTTTGACTCGGTTGACCATGGAAACCACTTGTAGGTTTGTTCTTGACTCGTTTGACCCCTAGAACTCACTAAAACTTCATTTTGGACTCGTTTGAACAAGAAAATTTATTTTGCTTCATTTTTGACTCGTTTGAGCATGGAAACCAATTGTAGGTTTGTTCTTGACTCGTTTAACCCCTAGAACGCATTAAAACTTCATATTGAACTCGTTTGAACAATAAAATTAATTTTGCTTCATTTTTGACACGTTTGAGCATGCAAACCACTTGTAGGTTTGTTCTAGACTCGTTTGACCCCTAGAACTCACTAAAAAATCATTTTGGACTCTTTTGAACAAGAAAATTAATTTTGCTTCATTTTGACTGGTTTGAGCATGGATACCACTTTTAGCTTTGTTCTTGACTTGTTTGCCCCTAGAATTCACTAAGACTTCATTTTGGACTCGTTTGAACATGAAAATTAATTTAGCTTCATTTTTGACTCGTTTGAGCATGGAAACCACTTGTAGGTTTGTTCTTGACTCGTTTGACCCCTAGAACTCAGTAAAACTTCATTTTGGACTCGTTTGAACAAGAAAATTTATTTTGCTTCATTTTTGACTCGTTTGAGCATGGAAACCAATTGTAGGTTTGTTCTTGACTCGTTTAATCCCTAGAACTCATTAAAACTTCATATTGAACTCGTTTGAACAATAAAATTAATTTTGCTTCATTTTTGACACGTTTGAGCATGCAAACCACTTGTAGGTTTGTTCTAGACTCGTTTGACCCCTAGAACTCACTAAAAAATCATTTTGGACTCTTTTGAACAAGAAAATTAATTTTGCTTCATTTTGACTGGTTTGAGCATGGAAACTACTTTTAGCTTTGTTCTTGACTCGTTTGACCCCTAGAACTCACTAAGACTTCATTTTGGACTCGTTTGAACATGAAAATTAATTGAGCTTCATTTTTGACTCGGTTGACCATGGAAACCACTTGTAGGTTTGTTCTTGACTCGTTTGACCCCTAGAACTCACTAAAACTTCATTTTGGACTCGTTTGAACAAGAAAATTTATTTTGCTTCATTTTTGACTCGTTTGAGCATGGAAACCAATTGTAGGTTTGTTCTTGACTCGTTTAACCTCTAGAACTCATTAAAACTTCATATTGAACTCATTTGAACAATAAAATTAATTTTGCTTCATTTTTGACACGTTTGAGCATGCAAGCCACTTGTAGGTTTGTTGTAGACTCGTTTGACCCCTAGAACACACTAAAAAATCATTTTGGACTCGTTTGAACAAGAAAATTAATTTTCCTTCATTTTGACTGGTTTGAGCATCGAAACCACTTTTAGCTTTGTTCTTGACTTGTTTGACCCCTAGAACTCACTAAGACTTCATTTTGGACTCGTTTGAACATGAAAATTAATTTAGCTTCATTTTTGACTCGGTTGACCATGGAAACCACTTGTAGGTTTGTTCTTGACTCGTTTGACCCCTAGAACTCACTAAAACTTCATTTTGGACTCGTTTGAACAAGAAAATTTATTTTGCTTCATTTTTGACTCGTTTGAGCATGGAAACCAATTGTAGGTTTGTTCTTGACTCGTTTAACCCCTAGAACTCATTAAAACTTCATATTGAACTCGTTTGAACAATAAAATTAATTTTGCTTCATTTTTGACACGTTTGAGCATGCAAACTACTTGTAGGTTTGTTCTAAACTCGTTTGACCCCTAGAACTCACTAAAAAATCATTTTGGACTCGTTTGAACAAGAAAATTAATTTTGCTTCATTTTGACTGGTTTGAGCATGGAAACCACTTTTAGCTTTGTTCTTGACTCGTTTGACCCCTAGAACTCACTAAGACTTCATTTTGGACTCGTTTAAACATGAAAATTAATTGAGCTTCATTTTTGACTCGGTTGACCATGGAAACCACTTGTAGGTTTGTTCTTGACTCGTTTGACCCCTAGAACTCACTAAAACTTCATTTTGGACTCGTTTGAACAAGAAAATTTATTTTGCTTCATTTTTGACTCGTTTGAGCATGGAAACCAATTGTAGGTTTGTTCTTGACTCGTTTAACCTCTAGAACTCATTAAAACTTCATATTGAACTCGTTTGAACAATAAAATTAATTTTGCTTCATTTTTGACACGTTTGAGCATGCAAGCCACTTGTAGGTTTGTTGTAGACTCGTTTGACCCCTAGAACACACTAAAAAATCTTTTTGGACTCGTTTGAACAAGAAAATTAATTTTGCTTCATTTTGACTGGTTTGAGCATCGAAACCACTTTTAGCTTTGTTCTTGACTCGTTTGACCCCTAGAACTCACTAAGACTTCATTTTGGACTCGTTTGAACATGAAAATTAATTTAGCTTCATTTTTGACTCGGTTGACCATGGAAACCACTTGTAGGTTTGTTCTAGACTCGTTTGACCCCTAGAACTCACTAAAAAATCATTTTGGACTCTTTTGAACAAGAAAATTAATTTTGCTTCATTTTGACTGGTTTGAGCATGGATACCACTTTTAGCTTTGTTCTTGACTTGTTTGCCCCTAGAATTCACTAAGACTTCATTTTGGACTCGTTTGAACATGAAAATTAATTTAGCTTCATTTTTGACTCGTTTGAGCATGGAAACCACTTGTAGGTTTGTTCTTGACTCGTTTGACCCTAGAACTCACTAAAACTTCATTTTGGACTCGTTTGAACAAGAAAATTTATTTTGCTTCATTTTTGACTCGTTTGAGCATGGAAACCAATTGTAGGTTTGTTCTTGACTCGTTTAACCCCTAGAACTCATTAAAACTTCATATTGAACTCGTTTGAACAATAAAATTAATTTTGCTTCATTTTTGACACGGTTGAGCATGCAAACTACTTGTAGGTTTGTTCTAAACTCGTTTGACCCCTAGAACTCACTAAAAAATCATTTTGGACTCGTTTGAACAAGAAAATTAATTTTGCTTCATTTTGACTGGTTTGAGCATGGAAACCACTTTTAGCTTTGTTCTTGACTCGTTTGACCCCTAGAACTCACTAAGACTTCATTTTGGACTCGTTTGAACATAAAAATTAATTGAGCTTCATTTTTGACTCGGTTGACCATGGAAACCACTTATAGGTTTGTTCTTGACTCGTTTGACCCCTAGAACTCACTAAAACTTCATTTTGGACTCGTTTGAACAAGAAAATTTATTTTGCTTCATTTTTGACTCGTTTGAGCATGGAAACCAATTGTAGGTTTGTTCTTGACTCGTTTAACCTCTAGAACTCATTAAAACTTCATATTGAACTCGTTTGAACAATAAAATTAATTTTGCTTATTTAGCAAAAAAAAAAAATTAATTTAGCTTCATTTTTGACTCGGTTGACCATGGAAACCACTTGTAGGTTTGTTCTTGACTCGTTTGACCCCTAGAACTCACTAAAACTTCATTTTGGACTCGTTTGAACAAGAAAATTTATTTTGCTTCATTTTTGACTCGTTTGAGCATGGAAACCAATTGTAGGTTTGTTCTTGACTCGTTTAACCCCTAGAACTCATTAAAACTTCATATTGAACTCGTTTGAACAATAAAATTAATTTTGCTTCATTTTTGACACGTTTGAGCATGCAAACCACTTGTATGTTTGTTCTAGACTCGTTTGACCCCTAGAACTCACTAAAAATCATTTTGGACTCTTTTGAACAAGAAAATTAATTTTGCTTCATTTTGACTGGTTTGAGCATGGATACCACTTTTAGCTTTGTTCTTGACTTGTTTGCCCCTAGAATTCACTAAGACTTCATTTTGGACTCGTTTGAACATGAAAATTAATTTAGCTTCATTTTTGACTCGTTTGAGCATGGAAACCACTTGTAGGTTTGTTCTTGACTCGTTTGACCCCTAGAACTCACTAAAACTTCATTTTGGACTCGTTTGAACAAGAAAATTTATTTTGCTTCATTTTTGACTCGTTTGAGCATGGAAACCAATTGTAGGTTTGTTCTTGACTCGTTTAACCCCTAGAACTCATTAAAACTTCATATTGAACTCGTTTGAACAATAAAATTAATTTTGCTTCATTTTTGACACGTTTGAGCATGCAAACTACTTGTAGGTTTGTTCTAAACTCGTTTGACCCCTAGAACTCACTAAAAAATCATTTTGGACTCGTTTGAACAAGAAAATTAATTTTGCTTCATTTTGACTGGTTTGAGCATGGAAACCACTTTTAGCTTTGTTCTTGACTCGTTTGACCCCTAGAACTCACTAAGACTTCATTTTGGACTCGTTTGAACATGAAAATTAATTGAGCTTCATTTTTGACTCGGTTGACCATGGAAACCACTTGTAGGTTTGTTCTTGACTCGTTTGACCCCTAGAACTCACTAAAACTTCATTTTGGACTCGTTTGAACATGAAAATTTATTTTGCTTCATTTTTTACTCGTTTGAGCATGGAAACCAATTGTAGGTTTGTTCTTGACTCGTTTAACCCCTAGAACTCATTAAAACTTCATATTGAACTCGTTTGAACAATAAAATTAATTTTGCTTCATTTTTGACACGTTTGAGCATGCAAACTACTTGTAGGTTTGTTCTAAACTCGTTTGACCCCTAGAACTCACTAAAAAATCATTTTGGACTCGTTTGAACAAGAAAATTAATTTTGCTTCATTTTGACTGGTTTGAGCATGGAAACCACTTTTAGCTTTGTTCTTGACTCGTTTGACCCCTAGAACTCACTAAGACTTCATTTTGGACTCGTTTGAACATGAAAATTAATTGAGCTTCATTTTTGACTCGGTTGACCATGGAAACCACTTGTAGGTTTGTTCTTGACTCGTTTGACCCCTAGAACTCACTAAAACTTCATTTTGGACTCGTTTGAACAAGAAAATTTATTTTGCTTCATTTTTGACTCGTTTGAGCATGGAAACCAATTGTAGGTTTGTTCTTGACTCGTTTAACCGCTAGAACTCATTAAAACTTCATATTGAACTCGTTTGAACAATAAAATTAATTTTGCTTCATTTTTGACACGTTTGAGCATGCAAACCACTTGTAGGTTTGTTGTAGACTCGTTTGACCCCTAGAACACACTAAAAAATCATTTTGGACTCGTTTGAGCAAGAAAATTAATTTTGCTTCATTTTGACTGGTTTGAGCATCGAAACCACTTTTAGCTTTGTTCTTGACTCGTTTGACCCCTAGAACTCACTAAGACTTCATTTTGGACTCGTTTGAACATGAAAATTAATTTAGCTTCATTTTTGACTCGGTTGACCATGGAAACCACTTGTAGGTTTGTTCTTGACTCGTTTGACCCCTAGAACTCACTAAAACTTCATTTTGGACTCGTTTGAACAAAAAAATTTATTTTGCTTCATTTTTGACTCGTTTGAGCATGGAAACCAATTGTAGGTTTGTTCTTGACTCGTTTAACCCCTAGAACTCATTAAAACTTCATATTGAACTCGTTTGAACAATAAAATTAATTTTGCTTCATTTTTGACACGTTTGAGCATGCAAACCACTTGTAGGTTTGTTCTAGACTCGTTTGACCCCTAGAACTCACTAAAAAATCATTTTGGACTCTTTTGAACAAGAAAATTAATTTTGCTTCATTTTGACTGGTTTGAGCATGGATACCACTTTTAGCTTTGTTCTTGACTTGTTTGCCCCTAGAATTCACTAAGACTTCATTTTGGACTCGTTTGAACATGAAAATTAATTTAGCTTCATTTTTGACTCGTTTGAGCATGGAAACCACTTGTAGGTTTGTTCTTGACTCGTTTGACCCCTAGAACTCACTAAAACTTCATTTTGGACTCGTTTGAACAAGAAAATTTATTTTGCTTCATTTTTGACTCGTTTGAGCATGGAAACCAATTGTAGGTTTGTTCTTGACTCGTTTAACCCCTAGAACTCATTAAAACTTCATATTGAACTCGTTTGAACAATAAAATTAATTTTGCTTCATTTTTGACACGTTTGAGCATGCAAACTACTTGTAGGTTTGTTCTAAACTCGTTTGACCCCTAGAACTCACTAAAAAATCATTTTGGACTCGTTTGAACAAGAAAATTAATTTTGCTTCATTTTGACTGGTTTGAGCATGGAAACCACTTTTAGCTTTGTTCTTGACTCGTTTGACCCCTAGAACTCACTAAGACTTCATTTTGGACTCGTTTGAACATGAAAATTAATTGAGCTTCATTTTTGACTCGGTTGACCATGGAAACCACTTGTAGGTTTGTTCTTGACTCGTTTGACCCCTAGAACTCACTAAAACTTCATTTTGGACTCTTTTGAACAAGAAAATTTATTTTGCTTCATTTTTGACTCGTTTGAGCATGGAAACCAATTGTAGGTTTGTTCTTGACTCGTTTAACCGCTAGAACTCATTAAAACTTCATATTGAACTCGTTTGAACAATAAAATTAATTTTGCTTCATTTTTGACACGTTTGAGCATGCAAACCACTTGTAGGTTTGTTCTAGACTCGTTTGACCCCTAGAACTCACTAAAAAATCATTTTGGACTCTTTTGAACAAGAAAATTAATTTTGCTTCATTTTGACTGGTTTGAGCATGGATACCACTTTTAGCTTTGTTCTTGACTTGTTTGCCCCTAGAATTCACTAAGACTTCATTTTGGACTCGTTTGAACATGAAAATTAATTTAGCTTCATTTTTGACTCGTTTGAGCATGGAAACCACTTGTAGGTTTGTTCTTGACTCGTTTGACCCCTAGAACTCACTAAAACTTCATTTTGGACTCGTTTGAACAAGAAAATTTATTTTGCTTCATTTTTGACTCGTTTGAGCATGGAAACCAATTGTAGGTTTGTTCTTGACTCGTTTAACCCCTAGAACTCATTAAAACTTCATATTGAACTCGTTTGAACAATAAAATTAATTTTGCTTCATTTTTGACACGTTTGAGCATGCAAACTACTTGTAGGTTTGTTCTAAACTCGTTTGACCCCTAGAACTCACTAAAAAATCATTTTGGACTCGTTTGAACAAGAAAATTAATTTTGCTTCATTTTGACTGGTTTGAGCATGGAAACCACTTTTAGCTTTGTTCTTGACTCGTTTGACCCCTAGAACTCACTAAGACTTCATTTTGGACTCGTTTGAACATGAAAATTAATTGAGCTTCATTTTTGACTCGGTTGACCATGGAAACCACTTGTAGGTTTGTTCTTGACTCGTTTGACCCCTAGAACTCACTAAAACTTCATTTTGGACTCGTTTGAACAAGAAAATTTATTTTGCTTCATTTTTGACTCGTTTGAGCATGGAAACCAATTGTAGGTTTGTTCTTGACTCGTTTAACCGCTAGAACTCATTAAAACTTCATATTGAACTCGTTTGAACAATAAAATTAATTTTGCTTCATTTTTGACACGTTTGAGCATGCAAGCCACTTGTAGGTTTGTTGTAGACTCGTTTGACCCCTAGAACACACTAAAAAATCTTTTTGGACTCGTTTGAACAAGAAAATTAATTTTGCTTCATTTTGACTGGTTTGAGCATCGAAACCACTTTTAGCTTTGTTCTTGACTCGTTTGACTCCTAGAACTCACTAAGACTTCATTTTGGACTCGTTTGAACATGAAAATTAATTTAGCTTCATTTTTGACTCGGTTGACCATGGAAACCACTTGTAGGTTTGTTCTTGACTCGTTTGACCCCTAGAACTCACTAAAACTTCATTTTGGACTCGTTTGAACAAGAAAATTTATTTTGCTTCATTTTTGACTCGTTTGAGCATGGAAACCAATTGTAGGTTTGTTCTTGACTCGTTTAACCGCTAGAACTCATTAAAACTTCATATTGAACTCGTTTGAACAATAAAATTAATTTTGCTTCATTTTTGACACGTTTGAGCATGCAAACTACTTGTAGGTTTGTTCTAAACTCGTTTGACCCCTAGAACTCACTAAAAAATCATTTTGGACTCGTTTGAACAAGAAAATTAATTTTGCTTCATTTTGACTGGTTTGAGCATGGAAACCACTTTTAGCTTTGTTCTTGACTCGTTTGACCCCTAGAACTCACTAAGACTTCATTTTGGACTCGTTTGAACATGAAAATTAATTGAGCTTCATTTTTGACTCGGTTGACCATGGAAACCACTTGTAGGTTTGTTCTTGACTCGTTTGACCCCTAGAACTCACTAAAACTTCATTTTGGACTCGTTTGAACAAGAAAATTTATTTTGCTTCATTTTTGACTCGTTTGAGCATGGAAACCAATTGTAGGTTTGTTCTTGACTCGTTTAACCGCTAGAACTCATTAAAACTTCATATTGAACTCGTTTGAACAATAAAATTAATTTTGCTTCATTTTTGACACGTTTGAGCATGCAAACCACTTGTAGGTTTGTTGTAGACTCGTTTGACCCCTAGAACACACTAAAAAATCATTTTGGACTCGTTTGAGCAAGAAAATTAATTTTGCTTCATTTTGACTGGTTTGAGCATCGAAACCACTTTTAGCTTTGTTCTTGACTCGTTTGACCCCTAGAACTCACTAAGACTTCATTTTGGACTCGTTTGAACATGAAAATTAATTTAGCTTCATTTTTGACTCGGTTGACCATGGAAACCACTTGTAGGTTTGTTCTTGACTCGTTTGACCCCTAGAACTCACTAAAACTTCATTTTGGACTCGTTTGAACAAAAAAATTTATTTTGCTTCATTTTTGACTCGTTTGAGCATGGAAACCAATTGTAGGTTTGTTCTTGACTCGTTTAACCCCTAGAACTCATTAAAACTTCATATTGAACTCGTTTGAACAATAAAATTAATTTTGCTTCATTTTTGACACGTTTGAGCATGCAAACCACTTGTAGGTTTGTTCTAGACTCGTTTGACCCCTAGAACTCACTAAAAAATCATTTTGGACTCTTTTGAACAAGAAAATTAATTTTGCTTCATTTTGACTGGTTTGAGCATGGATACCACTTTTAGCTTTGTTCTTGACTTGTTTGCCCCTAGAATTCACTAAGACTTCATTTTGGACTCGTTTGAACATGAAAATTAATTTAGCTTCATTTTTGACTCGTTTGAGCATGGAAACCACTTGTAGGTTTGTTCTTGACTCGTTTGACCCCTAGAACTCACTAAAACTTCATTTTGGACTCGTTTGAACAAGAAAATTTATTTTGCTTCATTTTTGACTCGTTTGAGCATGGAAACCAATTGTAGGTTTGTTCTTGACTCGTTTAACCCCTAGAACTCATTAAAACTTCATATTGAACTCGTTTGAACAATAAAATTAATTTTGCTTCATTTTTGACACGTTTGAGCATGCAAACTACTTGTAGGTTTGTTCTAAACTCGTTTGACCCCTAGAACTCACTAAAAAATCATTTTGGACTCGTTTGAACAAGAAAATTAATTTTGCTTCATTTTGACTGGTTTGAGCATGGAAACCACTTTTAGCTTTGTTCTTGACTCGTTTGACCCCTAGAACTCACTAAGACTTCATTTTGGACTCGTTTGAACATGAAAATTAATTGAGCTTCATTTTTGACTCGGTTGACCATGGAAACCACTTGTAGGTTTGTTCTTGACTCGTTTGACCCCTAGAACTCACTAAAACTTCATTTTGGACTCTTTTGAACAAGAAAATTTATTTTGCTTCATTTTTGACTCGTTTGAGCATGGAAACCAATTGTAGGTTTGTTCTTGACTCGTTTAACCGCTAGAACTCATTAAAACTTCATATTGAACTCGTTTGAACAATAAAATTAATTTTGCTTCATTTTTGACACGTTTGAGCATGCAAACCACTTGTAGGTTTGTTCTAGACTCGTTTGACCCCTAGAACTCACTAAAAAATCATTTTGGACTCTTTTGAACAAGAAAATTAATTTTGCTTCATTTTGACTGGTTTGAGCATGGATACCACTTTTAGCTTTGTTCTTGACTTGTTTGCCCCTAGAATTCACTAAGACTTCATTTTGGACTCGTTTGAACATGAAAATTAATTTAGCTTCATTTTTGACTCGTTTGAGCATGGAAACCACTTGTAGGTTTGTTCTTGACTCGTTTGACCCCTAGAACTCACTAAAACTTCATTTTGGACTCGTTTGAACAAGAAAATTTATTTTGCTTCATTTTTGACTCGTTTGAGCATGGAAACCAATTGTAGGTTTGTTCTTGACTCGTTTAACCCCTAGAACTCATTAAAACTTCATATTGAACTCGTTTGAACAATAAAATTAATTTTGCTTCATTTTTGACACGTTTGAGCATGCAAACTACTTGTAGGTTTGTTCTAAACTCGTTTGACCCCTAGAACTCACTAAAAAATCATTTTGGACTCGTTTGAACAAGAAAATTAATTTTGCTTCATTTTGACTGGTTTGAGCATGGAAACCACTTTTAGCTTTGTTCTTGACTCGTTTGACCCCTAGAACTCACTAAGACTTCATTTTGGACTCGTTTGAACATGAAAATTAATTGAGCTTCATTTTTGACTCGGTTGACCATGGAAACCACTTGTAGGTTTGTTCTTCACTCGTTTGACCCCTAGAACTCACTAAAACTTCATTTTGGACTCGTTTGAACAAGAAAATTTATTTTGCTTCATTTTTGACTCGTTTGAGCATGGAAACCAATTGTAGGTTTGTTCTTGACTCGTTTAACCGCTAGAACTCATTAAAACTTCATATTGAACTCGTTTGAACAATAAAATTAATTTTGCTTCATTTTTGACACGTTTGAGCATGCAAGCCACTTGTAGGTTTGTTGTAGACTCGTTTGACCCCTAGAACACACTAAAAAATCTTTTTGGACTCGTTTGAACAAGAAAATTAATTTTGCTTCATTTTGACTGGTTTGAGCATCGAAACCACTTTTAGCTTTGTTCTTGACTCGTTTGACTCCTAGAACTCACTAAGACTTCATTTTGGACTCGTTTGAACATGAAAATTAATTTAGCTTCATTTTTGACTCGGTTGACCATGGAAACCACTTGTAGGTTTGTTCTTGACTCGTTTGACCCCTAGAACTCACTAAAACTTCATTTTGGACTCGTTTGAACAAGAAAATTTATTTTGCTTCATTTTTGACTCGTTTGAGCATGGAAACCAATTGTAGGTTTGTTCTTGACTCGTTTAACCCCTAGAACGCATTAAAACTTCATATTGAACTCGTTTGAACAATAAAATTAATTTTGCTTCATTTTTGACACGTTTGAGCATGCAAACCACTTGTAGGTTTGTTCTAGACTCGTTTGACCCCTAGAACTCACTAAAAAATCATTTTGGACTCTTTTGAACAAGAAAATTAATTTTGCTTCATTTTGACTGGTTTGAGCATGGATACCACTTTTAGCTTTGTTCTTGACTTGTTTGCCCCTAGAATTCACTAAGACTTCATTTTGGACTCGTTTGAACAAGAAAATTAATTTAGCTTCATTTTTGACTCGTTTGAGCATGGAAACCACTTGTAGGTTTGTTCTTGACTCGTTTGACCCCTAGAACTCAGTAAAACTTCATTTTGGACTCGTTTGAACAAGAAAATTTATTTTGCTTCATTTTTGACTCGTTTGAGCATGGAAACCAATTGTAGGTTTGTTCTTGACTCGTTTAACCCCTAGAACTCATTAAAACTTCATATTGAACTCGTTTGAACAATAAAATTAATTTTGCTTCATTTTTGACACGTTTGAGCATGCAAACCACTTGTAGGTTTGTTCTAGACTCGTTTGACCCCTAGAACTCACTAAGAAATCATTTTGGACTCTTTTGAACAAGAAAATTAATTTTGCTTCATTTTGACTGGTTTGAGCATGGAAACCACTTTTAGCTTTGTTCTTGACTCGTTTGACCCCTAGAACTCACTAAGACTTCATTTTGGACTCGTTTGAACATGAAAATTAATTGAGCTTCATTTTTGACTCGGTTGACCATGGAAACCACTTGTAGGTTTGTTCTTGACTCGTTTGACCCCTAGAACTCACTAAAACTTCATTTTGGACTCGTTTGAACAAGAAAATTTATTTTGCTTCATTTTTGACTCGTTTGAGCATGGAAACCAATTGTAGGTTTGTTCTTGACTCGTTTAACCGCTAGAACTCATTAAAACTTCATATTGAACTCGTTTGAACAATAAAATTAATTTTGCTTCATTTTTGACACGTTTGAGCATGCAAGCCACTTGTAGGTTTGTTGTAGACTCGTTTGACCCCTAGAACACACTAAAAAATCTTTTTGGACTCGTTTGAACAAGAAAATTAATTTTGCTTCATTTTGACTGGTTTGAGCATCGAAACCACTTTTAGCTTTGTTCTTGACTCGTTTGACTCCTAGAACTCACTAAGACTTCATTTTGGACTCGTTTGAACATGAAAATTAATTTAGCTTCATTTTTGACTCGGTTGACCATGGAAACCACTTGTAGGTTTGTTCTTGACTCGTTTGACCCCTAGAACTCACTAAAACTTCATTTTGGACTCGTTTGAACAAGAAAATTTATTTTGCTTCATTTTTGACTCGTTTGAGCATGGAAACCAATTGTAGGTTTGTTCTTGACTCGTTTAACCCCTAGAACGCATTAAAACTTCATATTGAACTCGTTTGAACAATAAAATTAATTTTGCTTCATTTTTGACACGTTTGAGCATGCAAACCACTTGTAGGTTTGTTCTAGACTCGTTTGACCCCTAGAACTCACTAAAAAATCATTTTGGACTCTTTTGAACAAGAAAATTAATTTTGCTTCATTTTGACTGGTTTGAGCATGGATACCACTTTTAGCTTTGTTCTTGACTTGTTTGCCCCTAGAATTCACTAAGACTTCATTTTGGACTCGTTTGAACAAGAAAATTAATTTAGCTTCATTTTTGACTCGTTTGAGCATGGAAACCACTTGTAGGTTTGTTCTTGACTCGTTTGACCCCTAGAACTCAGTAAAACTTCATTTTGGACTCGTTTGAACAAGAAAATTTATTTTGCTTCATTTTTGACTCGTTTGAGCATGGAAACCAATTGTAGGTTTGTTCTTGACTCGTTTAACCCCTAGAACTCATTAAAACTTCATATTGAACTCGTTTGAACAATAAAATTAATTTTGCTTCATTTTTGACACGTTTGAGCATGCAAACCACTTGTAGGTTTGTTCTAGACTCGTTTGACCCCTAGAACTCACTAAGAAATCATTTTGGACTCTTTTGAACAAGAAAATTAATTTTGCTTCATTTTGACTGGTTTGAGCATGGAAACTACTTTTAGCTTTGTTCTTGACTCGTTTGACCCCTAGAACTCACTAAGACTTCATTTTGGACTCGTTTGAACATGAAAATTAATTGAGCTTCATTTTTGACTCGGTTGACCATGGAAACCACTTGTAGGTTTGTTCTTGACTCGTTTGACCCCTAGAACTCACTAAAACTTCATTTTGGACTCGTTTGAACAAGAAAATTTATTTTGCTTCATTTTTGACTCGTTTGAGCATGGAAACCAATTGTAGGTTTGTTCTTGACTCGTTTAACCTCTAGAACTCATTAAAACTTCATATTGAACTCATTTGAACAATAAAATTAATTTTGCTTCATTTTTGACACGTTTGAGCATGCAAGCCACTTGTAGGTTTGTTGTAGACTCGTTTGACCCCTAGAACACACTAAAAAATCATTTTGTACTCGTTTGAACAAGAAAATTAATTTTGCTTCATTTTGACTGGTTTGAGCATCGAAACCACTTTTAGCTTTGTTCTTGACTTGTTTGACCCCTAGAACTCACTAAGACTTCATTTTGGACTCGTTTGAACATGAAAATTAATTTAGCTTCATTTTTGACTCGGTTGACCATGGAAACCACTTGTAGGTTTGTTCTTGACTCGTTTGACCCCTAGAACTCACTAAAACTTCATTTTGGTCTCGTTTGAACAAGAAAATTTATTTTGCTTCATTTTTGACTCGTTTGAGCATGGAAACCAATTGTAGGTTTGTTCTTGACTCGTTTAACCCCTAGAACTCATTAAAACTTCATATTGAACTCGTTTGAACAATAAAATTAATTTTGCTTCATTTTTGACACGTTTGAGCATGCAAACTACTTGTAGGTTTGTTCTAAACTCGTTTGACCCCTAGAACTCACTAAAAAATCATTTTGGACTCGTTTGAACAAGAAAATTAATTTTGCTTCATTTTGACTGGTTTGAGCATGGAAACCACTTTTAGCTTTGTTCTTGACTCGTTTGACCCCTAGAACTCACTAAGACTTCATTTTGGACTCGTTTAAACATGAAAATTAATTGAGCTTCATTTTTGACTCGGTTGACCATGGAAACCACTTGTAGGTTTGTTCTTGACTCGTTTGACCCCTAGAACTCACTAAAACTTCATTTTGGACTCGTTTGAACAAGAAAATTTATTTTGCTTCATTTTTGACTCGTTTGAGCATGGAAACCAATTGTAGGTTTGTTCTTGACTCGTTTAACCTCTAGAACTCATTAAAACTTCATATTGAACTCGTTTGAACAATAAAATTAATTTTGCTTCATTTTTGACACGTTTGAGCATGCAAGCCACTTGTAGGTTTGTTGTAGACTCGTTTGACCCCTAGAACACACTAAAAAATCTTTTTAGACTCGTTTGAACAAGAAAATTAATTTTGCTTCATTTTGACTGGTTTGAGCATCGAAACCACTTTTAGCTTTGTTCTTGACTCGTTTGACCCCTAGAACTCACTAATACTTCATTTTGGACTCGTTTGAACATGAAAATTAATTTAGCTTCATTTTTGACTCGGTTGACCATGGAAACCACTTGTAGGTTTGTTCTTGACTCGTTTGACCCCTAGAACTCACTAAAACTTCATTTTGGACTCGTTTGAACAAGAAAATTTATTTTGCTTCATTTTTGACTCGTTTGAGCATGGAAACCAATTGTAGGTTTGTTCTTGACTCGTTTAACCCCTAGAGCTCATTAAAACTTCATATTGAACTCGTTTGAACAATAAAATTAATTTTGCTTCATTTTTGACACGTTTGAGCATGCAAACCACTTGTAGGTTTGTTCTAGACTCGTTTGACCCCTAGAACTCACTAAAAAATCATTTTGGACTCTTTTGAACAAGAAAATTAATTTTGCTTCATTTTGACTGGTTTGAGCATGGATACCACTTTTAGCTTTGTTCTTGACTTGTTTGCCCCTAGAATTCACTAAGACTTCATTTTGGACTCGTTTGAACATGAAAATTAATTTAGCTTCATTTTTGACTCGTTTGAGCATGGAAACCACTTGTAGGTTTGTTCTTGACTCGTTTGACCCCTAGAACTCACTAAAACTTCATTTTGGACTCGTTTGAACAAGAAAATTTATTTTGCTTCATTTTTGACTCGTTTGAGCATGGAAACCAATTGTAGGTTTGTTCTTGACTCGTTTAACCCCTAGAACTCATTAAAACTTCATATTGAACTCGTTTGAACAATAAAATTAATTTTGCTTCATTTTTGACACGTTTGAGCATGCAAACTACTTGTAGGTTTGTTCTAAACTCGTTTGACCCCTAGAACTCACTAAAAAATCATTTTGGACTCGTTTGAACAAGAAAATTAATTTTGCTTCATTTTGACTGGTTTGAGCATGGAAACTACTTTTAGCTTTGTTCTTGACTCGTTTGACCCCTAGAACTCACTAAGACTTCATTTTGGACTCGTTTGAACATGAAAATTAATTGAGCTTCATTTTTGACTCGGTTGACCATGGAAACCACTTGTAGGTTTGTTCTTGACTCGTTTGACCCCTAGAACTCACTAAAACTTCATTTTGGACTCGTTTGACCAAGAAAATTTATTTTGCTTCATTTTTGACTCGTTTGAGCATGGAAACCAATTGTAGGTTTGTTCTTGACTCGTTTAACCTCTAGAACTCATTAAAACTTCATATTGAACTCATTTGAACAATAAAATTAATTTTGCTTCATTTTTGACACGTTTGAGCATGCAAGCCACTTGTAGGTTTGTTGTAGACTCGTTTGACCCCTAGAACACACTAAAAAATCATTTTGGACTCGTTTGAACAAGAAAATTAATTTTGCTTCATTTTGACTGGTTTGAGCATCGAAACCACTTTTAGCTTTGTTCTTGACTTGTTTGACCCCTAGAACTCACTAAGACTTCATTTTGGACTCGTTTGAACATGAAAATTAATTTAGCTTCATTTTTGACTCGGTTGACCATGGAAACCACTTGTAGGTTTGTTCTTGACTCGTTTGACCCCTAGAACTCACTAAAACTTCATTTTGGACTCGTTTGAACAAGAAAATTTATTTTGCTTCATTTTTGACTCGTTTGAGCATGGAAACCAATTGTAGGTTTGTTCTTGACTCGTTTAACCCCTAGAACTCATTAAAACTTCATATTGAACTCGTTTGAACAATAAAATTAATTTTGCTTCATTTTTGACACGTTTGAGCATGCAAACTACTTGTAGGTTTGTTCTAAACTCGTTTGACCCCTAGAACTCACTAAAAAATCATTTTGGACTCGTTTGAACAAGAAAATTAATTTTGCTTCATTTTGACTGGTTTGAGCATGGAAACCACTTTTAGCTTTGTTCTTGACTCGTTTGACCCCTAGAACTCACTAAGACTTCATTTTGGACTCGTTTAAACATGAAAATTAATTGAGCTTCATTTTTGACTCGGTTGACCATGGAAACCACTTGTAGGTTTGTTCTTGACTCGTTTGACCCCTAGAACTCACTAAAACTTCATTTTGGACTCGTTTGAACAAGAAAATTTATTTTGCTTCATTTTTGACTCGTTTGAGCATGGAAACCAATTGTAGGTTTGTTCTTGACTCGTTTAACCTCTAGAACTCATTAAAACTTCATATTGAACTCGTTTGAAGAATAAAATTAATTTTGCTTCATTTTTGACACGTTTGAGCATGCAAGCCACTTGTAGGTTTGTTGTAGACTCGTTTGACCCCTAGAACACACTAAAAAATCTTTTTGGACTCGTTTGAACAAGAAAATTAATTTTGCTTCATTTTGACTGGTTTGAGCATCGAAACCACTTTTAGCTTTGTTCTTGACTCGTTTGACCCCTAGAACTCACTAAGACTTCATTTTGGACTCGTTTGAACATGAAAATTAATTTAGCTTCATTTTTGACTCGTTTGAGCATGGAAACCACTTGTAGGTTTGTTCTTGACTCGTTTGACCCCTAGAACTCACTAAAACTTCATTTTGGACTCGTTTGAACAAGAAAATTTATTTTGCTTCATTTTTGACTCGTTTGAGCATGGAAACCAATTGTAGGTTTGTTCTTGACTCGTTTAACCCCTAGAACTCATTAAAACTTCATATTGAACTCGTTTGAACAATAAAATTAATTTTGCTTCATTTTTGACACGTTTGAGCATGCAAACTACTTGTAGGTTTGTTCTAAACTCGTTTGACCCCTAGAACTCACTAAAAAATCATTTTGGACTCGTTTGAACAAGAAAATTAATTTTGCTTCATTTTGACTGGTTTGAGCATGGAAACTACTTTTAGCTTTGTTCTTGACTCGTTTGACCCCTAGAACTCACTAAGACTTCATTTTGGACTCGTTTGAACATGAAAATTAATTGAGCTTCATTTTTGACTCGGTTGACCATGGAAACCACTTGTAGGTTTGTTCTTGACTCGTTTGACCCCTAGAACTCACTAAAACTTCATTTTGGACTCGTTTGACCAAGAAAATTTATTTTGCTTCATTTTTGACTCGTTTGAGCATGGAAACCAATTGTAGGTTTGTTCTTGACTCGTTTAACCTCTAGAACTCATTAAAACTTCATATTGAACTCATTTGAACAATAAAATTAATTTTGCTTCATTTTTGACACGTTTGAGCATGCAAGCCACTTGTAGGTTTGTTGTAGACTCGTTTGACCCCTAGAACACACTAAAAAATCATTTTGGACTCGTTTGAACAAGAAAATTAATTTTGCTTCATTTTGACTGGTTTGAGCATCGAAACCACTTTTAGCTTTGTTCTTGACTTGTTTGACCCCTAGAACTCACTAAGACTTCATTTTGGACTCGTTTGAACATGAAAATTAATTTAGCTTCATTTTTGACTCGGTTGACCATGGAAACCACTTGTAGGTTTGTTCTTGACTCGTTTGACCCCTAGAACTCACTAAAACTTCATTTTGGACTCGTTTGAACAAGAAAATTTATTTTGCTTCATTTTTGACTCGTTTGAGCATGGAAACCAATTGTAGGTTTGTTCTTGACTCGTTTAACCCCTAGAACTCATTAAAACTTCATATTGAACTCGTTTGAACAATAAAATTAATTTTGCTTCATTTTTGACACGTTTGAGCATGCAAACTACTTGTAGGTTTGTTCTAAACTCGTTTGACCCCTAGAACTCACTAAAAAATCATTTTGGACTCGTTTGAACAAGAAAATTAATTTTGCTTCATTTTGACTGGTTTGAGCATGGAAACCACTTTTAGCTTTGTTCTTGACTCGTTTGACCCCTAGAACTCACTAAGACTTCATTTTGGACTCGTTTAAACATGAAAATTAATTGAGCTTCATTTTTGACTCGGTTGACCATGGAAACCACTTGTAGGTTTGTTCTTGACTCGTTTGACCCCTAGAACTCACTAAAACTTCATTTTGGACTCGTTTGAACAAGAAAATTTATTTTGCTTCATTTTTGACTCGTTTGAGCATGGAAACCAATTGTAGGTTTGTTCTTGACTCGTTTAACCTCTAGAACTCATTAAAACTTCATATTGAACTCGTTTGAACAATAAAATTAATTTTGCTTCATTTTTGACACGTTTGAGCATGCAAGCCACTTGTAGGTTTGTTGTAGACTCGTTTGACCCCTAGAACACACTAAAAAATCATTTTGGACTCGTTTGAACAAGAAAATTAATTTTGCTTGATTTTCGCACCTGATTTTCGCTGATGACATCCTTCTTTTTGCAAGAGGTGAGACTAAATCCATTCAGATTCTTATGAGTGAGATTCAAAACTTTTCTGACTACTCTGGACTATATGTAAATCCTGATAAGAGCTCCTGCTTCTTTGGGAATGTGAGTAATACCGTGGCTAATGAAATCATCCAACTTACTGGATTTTGTCGAGGATCGTTCCCTGTCACGCATCTAGGCCTTCCCCTCATAACTTCGAAGCTAAAAGCCCGGGACTGTATGCCGCTTGTTCTCAAGTTATGTAATAAATTTGAGAGTTGGCTTAGTAGATTTTTAAGCTATGCTGGTCGCCTCCAACTGTTGAAAGTGATTATATTTGGCACTCAGAGCTACTGGACGACGCATCTCTTTCTACCTCAATGTATTTTGAAAACCATTCAGTCGATGAGCAATAAGTTTCTTTGGGGCGGTTCTCACACCTCCTCAGCTGCAGTCAAAGTAGCTTGGAAAGATTGCTGTCTCCCAAAGGAGGAAGGGGGTCTTGGTCTTCGAGATTTTATAGAGTGGAATCAAGCTTCTATTCTGATGCAACTGTGGAGATTAATTAGATTCTCTGAAGATTCTCTCTGGTTAACTTGGGTGCATAACAATTTCATCAGAAGCAAATCCATCTGGACTATGAAAATTCCGTACAATGCATCTTGGTGTCTCAAGAAAATTCTGAAAGCAAGGACAGCTGCACTTAACCACACTTCTATACAGGTTGGGCCTCAGTCAACCTTCCTGTTTTGGCATGATCCTTGGTTCGAAAACAGGCCTCTTATTGAACGATTTAATAGAAGAATCATCTCCATTTCAGAAACTTCAGAAATGTCAACAGTGGGTGAGTTTATTCGTAATAACTGCTGGCATCTTCCCCCTTCTAACCACATGTTAGTCATTGATCTTCGAAGCTTATTACATGAAGCTCCCATCCATACTCACGATGTTCTAGCTTGGGATTCCACACCAGCGTCAAAAATCAAAATTTCTGACATTTGGCATTCTATTAGAACACGGGGCAGCAATTATCCTTGGCTTGAGGCAGTTTGGCACCGTCTTTCAATTCCTAAATGCTCATTTCTTCTTTGGCTTGCTTTCAGAAACCGCCTGTTTACTAAAGATAGAATGGCTCGTATGGGTATGCATGTGGATCAACTTTGTGTTATGTGTGACAGTGGTCAAGAATCAGTTCAGCACATTTTTGGCAACTGTACATTTGCAAAAGAAGTTCTTCAAGACATGGTTCTGTCAGGCTGCTGGGAAGACTACAATCTGGGTAAATTCTTTAAGATTGGGAATGTTTCTAAAGGTCGGAAATTACTTGCTTATCTATTCCTCTCGGTAGCAGTTCATTCTCTTTGGCGAGAAAGGAATGGGAGGATTCATAATGTGGGGAACAGGCAAACAGCTCTTCAAATTCGGCAAAAAGTACTGAACTTGGTTAGAGAGAGAGTGGCTTCAAGCTCGTGGTTTGCTAAATGTGTTCAAGCAGAGCCATTACTCGCAGTTGATCTTTTCTAATTTAACATGGGCATTTTTTGGTAACTTTATCTAGCCGCTAGCTTAGTGTCTGGCTCTTTTTGTAAGATGATCTTTTTGTAAGTTGCTATCTTTTTGATGCAATAAAATTTTTTATTTAGCAAAAAAAAAAAAAAAAAAAAAAAATTAATTTTGCTTCATTTTGACTGGTTTGAGCATCGAAACCACTTTTAGCTTTGTTCTTGACTCGTTTGACCACTAGAACTCACTAAGACTTCATTTTGGAATCGTTTGAACATGAAAATTAATTTAGCTTCATTTTTGACTCGTTTGAGCATGGAAACCACTTGTAGGTTTGTTCTTGACTCGTTTGACCCCTAGAACTCACTAAAACTTCATTTTGGACTCGTTTGAACAAGAAAATTTATTTTGCTTCATTTTTGACTCGTTTGAGCATGGAAACCAATTGTAGGTTTGTTCTTGACTCGTTTAACCCCTAGAACTCATTAAAACTTCATATTGAACTCGTTTGAACAATAAAATTAATTTTGCTTCATTTTTGACACGTTTGAGCATGCAAACCACTTGTAGGTTTGTTCTAGACTCGTTTGACCCCTAGAACTCACTAAAAAATCATTTTGGACTCTTTTGAACAAGAAAATTAATTTTGCTTCATTTTGACTGGTTTGAGCATGGATACCACTTTTAGCTTTGTTCTTGACTTGTTTGCCCCTAGAATTCACTAAGACTTCATTTTGGACTCGTTTGAACATGAAAATTAATTTAGCTTCATTTTTGACTCGTTTGAGCATGGAAACCACTTGTAGGTTTGTTCTTGACTCGTTTGACCCCTAGAACTCACTAAAACTTCATTTTGGACTCGTTTGAACAAGAAAATTTATTTTGCTTCATCATCCATGTCACTATTTTCTGGAGTATCAGTATTAGTGCCATGTTGGTCATCATCATGAACATCATCTCCAAACTGTGACTCCACATGTCTTGGAGGAACTGAATCCAAATCAACTAGATTTGGATTCATTTTGCTTCATTTTTGACTCGTTTGAGCATGGAAACCAATTGTAGGTTTGTTCTTCACTCGTTTAACCCCTAGAACTCATTAAAACTTCATATTGAACTCGTTTGAACAATAAAATTAATTTTGCTTCATTTTTGACACGTTTGAGCATGCAAACCAATTGTAGGTTTGTTCTAAACTCGTTTAACCCCTAGAACTCATTAAAACTTCATATTGAACTCGTTTGAACAATAAAATTAATTTTGCTTCATTTTTGACACGTTTGAGCATGCAAACTACTTGTAGGTTTGTTCTAAACTCGTTTGACCCCTAGAACTCACTAAAAAATCATTTTGGACTCGTTTGAACAAGAAAATTAATTTTGCTTCATTTTGACTGGTTTGAGCATGGAAACCACTTTTAGCTTTGTTCTTGACTCGTTTGACCCCTAGAACTCACTAAGACTTCATTTTGGACTCGTTTGAACATGAAAATTAATTGAGCTTCATTTTTGACTTGGTTGACCATGGAAACCACTTGTAGGTTTGTTCTTGACTCGTTTGACCCCTAGAACTCACTAAAACTTCATTTTGGACTCGTTTGAACAAGAAAATTTATTTTGCTTCATTTTTGACTCGTTTGAGCATGGAAACCAATTGTAGGTTTGTTCTTGACTCGTTTAACCCCTAGAACTCATTAAAACTTCATATTGAACTCGTTTGAACAATAAAATTAATTTTGCTTCATTTTTGACACGTTTGAGCATGCAAACCACTTGTAGGTTTGTTCTAGACTCGTTTGACCCCTAGAACTCACTAAAAAATCATTTTGGACTCTTTTGAACAAGAAAATTAATTTTGCTTCATTTTGACTGGTTTGAGCATGGATACCACTTTTAGCTTTGTTCTTGACTTGTTTGCCCCTAGAATTCACTAAGACTTCATTTTGGACTCGTTTGAACATGAAAATTAATTTAGCTTCATTTTTGACTCGTTTGAGCATGGAAACCACTTGTAGGTTTGTTCTTGACTCGTTTGACCCCTAGAACTCACTAAAACTTCATTTTGGACTCGTTTGAACAAGAAAATTTATTTTGCTTCATCATCCATGTCACTATTTTCTGGAGTATCAGTATTAGTGCCATGTTGGTCATCATCATGAACATCATCTCCAAACTGTGACTCCACATGTCTTGGAGGAACTGAATCCTAATCAACTAGATTTGGATTCATTTTGCTTCATTTTTGACTCGTTTGAGCATGGAAACCAATTGTAGGTTTGTTCTTCACTCGTTTAACCCCTAGAACTCATTAAAACTTCATATTGAACTCGTTTGAGCAATAAAATTAATTTTGCTTCATTTTTGACACGTTTGAGCATGCAAACCAATTGTAGGTTTGTTCTAAACTCGTTTAACCCCTAGAACTCATTAAAACTTCATATTGAACTCGTTTGAACAATAAAATTAATTTTGCTTCATTTTTGACACGTTTGAGCATGCAAACTACTTGTAGGTTTGTTCTAAACTCGTTTGACCCCTAGAACTCACTAAAAAATCATTTTGGACTCGTTTGAACAAGAAAATTAATTTTGCTTCATTTTGACTGGTTTGAGCATGGAAACCACTTTTAGCTTTGTTCTTGACTCGTTTGACCCCTAGAACTCACTAAGACTTCATTTTGGACTCGTTTGAACATGAAAATTAATTGAGCTTCATTTTTGACTTGGTTGACCATGGAAACCACTTGTAGGTTTGTTCTTGACTCGTTTGACCCCTAGAACTCACTAAAACTTCATTTTGGACTCGTTTGAACAAGAAAATTTATTTTGCTTCATTTTTGACTCGTTTGAGCATGGAAACCAATTGTAGGTTTGTTCTTGACTCGTTTAACCGCTAGAACTCATTAAAACTTCATATTGAACTCGTTTGAACAATAAAATTAATTTTGCTTCATTTTTGACACGTTTGAGCATGCAAACCACTTGTAGGTTTGTTCTAGACTCGTTTGACCCCTAGAACTCACTAAAAAATCATTTTGGACTCTTTTGAACAAGAAAATTAATTTTGCTTCATTTTGACTGGTTTGAGCATGGATACCACTTTTAGCTTTGTTCTTGACTTGTTTGCCCCTAGAATTCACTAAGACTTCATTTTGGACTCGTTTGAACATGAAAATTAATTTAGCTTCATTTTTGACTCGTTTGAGCATGGAAACCACTTGTAGGTTTGTTCTTGACTCGTTTGACCCCTAGAACTCACTAAAACTTCATTTTGGACTCGTTTGAACAAGAAAATTTATTTTGCTTCATTTTTGACTCGTTTGAGCATGGAAACCAATTGTAGGTTTGTTCTTGACTCGTTTAACCCCTAGAACTCATTAAAACTTCATATTGAACTCGTTTGAACAATAAAATTAATTTTGCTTCATTTTTGACACGTTTGAGCATGCAAACTACTTGTAGGTTTGTTCTAAACTCGTTTGACCCCTAGACCTCACTAAAAAATCATTTTAGACTCGTTTGAACAAGAAAATTAATTTTGCTTCATTTTGACTGGTTTGAGCATGGAAACCACTTTTAGCTTTGTTCTTGACTCGTTTGACCCCTAGAATTCACTAAGACTTCATTTTGGACTCGTTTGAACATGAAAATTAATTGAGCTTCATTTTTGACTCGGTTGACCATGGAAACCACTTGTAGGTTTGTTCTTGACTCGTTTGACCCCTAGAACTCACTAAAAATTCATTTTGGACTCGTTTGAACAAGAAAATTTATTTTGCTTCATTTTTGACTCGTTTGAGCATGGAAACCAATTGTAGGTTTGTTCTTGACTCGTTTAACCGCTAGAACTCATTAAAACTTCATATTGAACTCGTTTGAACAATAAAATTAATTTTGCTTCATTTTTGACACGTTTGAGCATGCAAACCACTTGTAGGTTTGTTGTAGAATCGTTTGACCCCTAGAACACACTAAAAAATCATTTTGGACTCGTTTGAGCAAGAAAATTAATTTTGCTTCATTTTGACTGGTTTGAGCATCGAAACCACTTTTAGCTTTGTTCTTGACTCGTTTGACCCCTAGAACTCACTAAGACTTCATTTTGGACTCGTTTGAACATGAAAATTAATTTAGCTTCATTTTTGACTCGGTTGAGCATGGAAACCACTTGTAGGTTTGTTCTTGACTCGTTTGACCCCTAGAACTCACTAAAACTTCATTTTGGACTCGTTTGAACAAGAAAATTTATTTTGCTTCATTTTTGACTCGTTTGAGCATGGAAACCAATTGTAGGTTTGTTCTTGACTCGTTTAACCCCTAGAACTCATTAAAACTTCATATTGAACTCGTTTGAACAATAAAATTAATTTTGCTTCATTTTTGACACGTTTGAGCATGCAAACTACTTGTAGGTTTGTTCTAAACTCGTTTGACCCCTAGAACTCACTAAAAAATCATTTTGGACTCGTTTGAACAAGAAAATTAATTTTGCTTCATTTTGACTGGTTTGAGCATGGAAACCACTTTTAGCTTTGTTCTTGACTCGTTTGACCCCTAGAATTCACTAAGACTTCATTTTGGACTCGTTTGAACATGAAAATTAATTGAGCTTCATTTTTGACTCGGTTGACCATGGAAACCACTTGTAGGTTTGTTCTTGACTCGTTTGACCCCTAGAACTCACTAAAACTTCATTTTGGACTCGTTTGAACAAGAAAATTTATTTTGCTTCATTTTTGACTCGTTTGAGCATGGAAACCAATTGTAGGTTTGTTCTTGACTCGTTTAACCGCTAGAACTCATTAAAACTTCATATTGAACTCGTTTGAACAATAAAATTAATTTTGCTTCATTTTTGACACGTTTGAGCATGCAAACCACTTGTAGGTTTGTTGTAGACTCGTTTGACCCCTAGAACACACTAAAAAATCATTTTGGACTCGTTTGAGCAAGAAAATTAATTTTTCTTCATTTTGACTGGTTTGAGCATCGAAACCACTTTTAGCTTTGTTCTTGACTCGTTTAACCCCTAGAACTCACTAAGACTTCATTTTGGACTCGTTTGAACATGAAAATTAATTTAGCTTCATTTTTGACTCGGTTGACCATGGAAACCACTTGTAGGTTTGTTCTTGACTCGTTTGACCCCTAGAACTCACTAAAACTTCATTTTGGACTCGTTTGAACAAGAAAATTTATTTTGCTTCATTTTTGACTCGTTTGAGCATGGAAACCAATTGTAGGTTTGTTCTTGACTCGTTTAACCCCTAGAACTCATTAAAACTTCATATTGAACTCGTTTGAACAATAAAATTAATTTTGCTTCATTTTTGACACGTTTGAGCATGCAAACCACTTGTAGGTTTGTTCTAGACTCGTTTGACCCCTAGAACTCACTAAAAAATCATTTTGGACTCTTTTGAACAAGAAAATTAATTTTGCTTCATTTTGACTGGTTTGAGCATGGATACCACTTTTAGCTTTGTTCTTGACTTGTTTGCCCCTAGAATTCACTAAGACTTCATTTTGGACTCGTTTGAACATGAAAATTAATTTAGCTTCATTTTTGACTCGTTTGAGCATGGAAACCACTTGTAGGTTTGTTCTTGACTCGTTTGACCCCTAGAACTCACTAAAACTTCATTTTGGACTCGTTTGAACAAGAAAATTTATTTTGCTTCATTTTTGACTCGTTTGAGCATGGAAACCAATTGTAGGTTTGTTCTTGACTCGTTTAACCGCTAGAACTCATTAAAATTTCATATTGAACTCGTTTGAACAATAAAATTAATTTTGCTTCATTTTTGACACGTTTGAGCATGCAAACCACTTGTAGGTTTGTTGTAGACTCGTTTGACCCCTAGAACACACTAAAAAATCATTTTGGACTCGTTTGAGCAAGAAAATTAATTTTGCTTCATTTTGACTGGTTTGAGCATCGAAACCACTTTTAGCTTTGTTCTTGACTCGTTTGACCCCTAGAACTCACTAAGACTTCATTTTGGACTCGTTTGAACATGAAAATTAATTTAGCTTCATTTTTGACTCGGTTGACCATGGAAACCACTTGTAGGTTTGTTCTTGACTCGTTTGACCCCTAGAACTCACTAAAACTTCATTTTGGACTCGTTTGAACAAGAAAATTTATTTTGCTTCATTTTTGACTCGTTTGAGCATGGAAACCAATTGTAGGTTTGTTCTTGACTCGTTTAACCCCTAGAACTCATTAAAACTTCATATTGAACTCGTTTGAACAATAAAATTAATTTTGCTTCATTTTTGACACGTTTGAGCTTGCAAACTACTTGTAGGTTTGTTCTAAACTCGTTTGACCCCTAGAACTCACTAAAAAATCATTTTGGACTCGTTTGAACAAGAAAATTAATTTTGCTTCATTTTGACTGGTTTGAGCATGGAAACCACTTTTAGCTTTGTTCTTGACTCGTTTGACCCCTAGAATTCACTAAGACTTCATTTTGGACTCGTTTGAACATGAAAATTAATTGAGCTTCATTTTTGACTCGGTTGACCATGGAAACCACTTGTAGGTTTGTTCTTGACTCGTTTGACCCCTAGAACTCACTAAAACTTCATTTTGGACTCGTTTGAACAAGAAAATTTATTTTGCTTCATTTTTGACTCGTTTGAGCATGGAAACCAATTGTAGGTTTGTTCTTGACTCGTTTAACCGCTAGAACTCATTAAAACTTCATATTGAACTCGTTTGAACAATAAAATTAATTTTGCTTCATTTTTGACACGTTTGAGCATGCAAACCACTTGTAGGTTTGTTGTAGAATCGTTTGACCCCTAGAACACACTAAAAAATCATTTTGGACTCGTTTGAGCAAGAAAATTAATTTTGCTTCATTTTGACTGGTTTGAGCATCGAAACCACTTTTAGCTTTGTTCTTGACTCGTTTGACCCCTAGAACTCACTAAGACTTCATTTTGGACTCGTTTGAACATGAAAATTAATTTAGCTTCATTTTTGACTCGGTTGACCATGGAAACCACTTGTAGGTTTGTTCTTGACTCGTTTGACCCCTAGAACTCACTAAAACTTCATTTTGGACTCGTTTGAACAAGAAAATTTATTTTGCTTCATTTTTGACTCGTTTGAGCATGGAAACCAATTGTAGGTTTGTTCTTGACTCGTTTAACCCCTAGAACTCATTAAAACTTCATATTGAACTCGTTTGAACAATAAAATTAATTTTGCTTCATTTTTGACACGTTTGAGCATGCAAACCACTTGTAGGTTTGTTCTAGACTCGTTTGACCCCTAGAACTCACTAAAAAATCATTTTGGACTCTTTTGAACAAGAAAATTAATTTTGCTTCATTTTGACTGGTTTGCGCATGGATACCACTTTTAGCTTTGTTCTTGACTTGTTTGCCCCTAGAATTCACTAAGACTTCATTTTGGACTCGTTTGAACATGAAAATTAATTTAGCTTCATTTTTGACTCGTTTGAGCATGGAAACCACTTGTAGGTTTGTTCTTGACTCGTTTGACCCCTAGAACTCACTAAAACTTCATTTTGGACTCGTTTGAACAAGAAAATTTATTTTGCTTCATTTTTGACTCGTTTGAGCATGGAAACCAATTGTAGGTTTGTTCTTGACTCGTTTAACCGCTAGAACTCATTAAAATTTCATATTGAACTCGTTTGAACAATAAAATTAATTTTGCTTCATTTTTGACACGTTTGAGCATGCAAACCACTTGTAGGTTTGTTGTAGACTCGTTTGACCCCTAGAACACACTAAAAAATCATTTTGGACTCGTTTGAGCAAGAAAATTAATTTTGCATTTTGACTGGTTTGAGCATCGAAACCACTTTTAGCTTTGTTCTTGACTCGTTTGACCCCTAGAACTCACTAAGACTTCATTTTGGACTCGTTTGAACATTAAAATTAATTTAGCTTCATTTTTGACTCGGTTGACCATGGAAACCACTTGTAGGTTTGTTCTTGACTCGTTTGACCCCTAGAACTCACTAAAACTTCATTTTGGACTCGTTTGAACAAGAAAATTTATTTTGCTTCATTTTTGACTCGTTTGAGCATGGAAACCAATTGTAGGTTTGTTCTTGACTCGTTTAACCGCTAGAACTCATTAAAACTTCATATTGAACTCGTTTGAACAATAAAATTAATTTTGCTTCATTTTTGACACGTTTGAGCATGCAAACCACTTGTAGGTTTGTTCTAAACTCGTTTGACCCCTAGAACTCACTAAAAAATCATTTTGGACTCGTTTGAACAAGAAAATTAATTTTGCTTCATTTTGACTGGTTTGAGCATGGAAACCACTTTTAGCTTTGTTCTTGACTCGTTTAACCCCTAGAACTCACTAAGACTTCATTTTGGACTCGTTTAAACATGAAAATTAATTGAGCTTCATTTTTGACTCGGTTGACCATGGAAACCACTTGTAGGTTTGTTCTTGACTCGTTTGACCCCTAGAACTCACTAAAACTTCATTTTGGACTCGTTTGAACAAGAAAATTTATTTTGCTTCATTTTTGACTCGTTTGAGCATGGAAACCAATTGTAGGTTTGTTCTTGACTCGTTTAACCGCTAGAACTCATTAAAACTTCATATTGAACTCGTTTGAACAATAAAATTAATTTTGCTTCATTTTTGACACGTTTGAGCATGCAAACCACTTGTAGGTTTGTTGTAGAATCGTTTGACCCCTAGAACACACTAAAAAATCATTTTGGACTCGTTTGAGCAAGAAAATTAATTTTGCTTCATTTTGACTGGTTTGAGCATCGAAACCACTTTTAGCTTTGTTCTTGACTCGTTTGACCCCTAGAACTCACTAAGACTTCATTTTGGACTCGTTTGAACATGAAAATTAATTTAGCTTCATTTTTGACTCGGTTGACCATGGAAACCACTTGTAGGTTTGTTCTTGACTCGTTTGACCCTAGAACTCACTAAAACTTCATTTTGGACTCGTTTGAACAAGAAAATTTATTTTGCTTCATTTTTGACTCGTTTGAGCATGGAAACCAATTGTAGGTTTGTTCTTGACTCGTTTAACCGCTAGAACTCATTAAAATTTCATATTGAACTCGTTTGAACAATAAAATTAATTTTGCTTCATTTTTGACACGTTTGAGCATGCAAACCACTTGTAGGTTTGTTGTAGACTCGTTTGACCCCTAGAACACACTAAAAAATCATTTTGGACTCGTTTGAGCAAGAAAATTAATTTTGCTTCATTTTGACTGGTTTGAGCATCGAAACCACTTTTAGCTTTGTTCTTGACTCGTTTGACCCCTAGAACTCACTAAGACTTCATTTTGGACTCGTTTGAACATGAAAATTAATTTAGCTTCATTTTTGACTCGGTTGACCATGGAAACCACTTGTAGGTTTGTTCTTGACTCGTTTGACCCCTAGAACTCACTAAAACTTCATTTTGGACTCGTTTGAACAAGAAAATTTATTTTGCTTCATTTTTGACTCGTTTGAGCATGGAAACCAATTGTAGGTTTGTTCTTGACTCGTTTAACCCCTAGAACTCATTAAAACTTCATATTGAACTCGTTTGAACAATAAAATTAATTTTGCTTCATTTTTGACACGTTTGAGCATGCAAACCACTTGTAGGTTTGTTCTAGACTCGTTTGACCCCTAGAACTCACTAAAAAATCATTTTGGACTCTTTTGAACAAGAAAATTAATTTTGCTTCATTTTGACTGGTTTGAGCATGGATACCACTTTTAGCTTTGTTCTTGACTTGTTTGCCCCTAGAATTCACTAAGACTTCATTTTGGACTCGTTTGAACATGAAAATTAATTTAGCTTCATTTTTGACTCGTTTGAGCATGGAAACCACTTATAGGTTTGTTCTTGACTCGTTTGACCCCTAGAACTCACTAAAACTTCATTTTGGACTCGTTTGAACAAGAAAATTTATTTTGCTTCATTTTTGACTCGTTTGAGCATGGAAACCAATTGTAGGTTTGTTCTTGACTCGTTTAACCGCTAGAACTCATTAAAATTTCATATTGAACTCGTTTGAACAATAAAATTAATTTCGCTTCATTTTTGACACGTTTGAGCATGCAAACCACTTGTAGGTTTGTTGTAGACTCGTTTGACCCCTAGAACACACTAAAAAATCATTTTGGACTCGTTTGAGCAAGAAAATTAATTTTGCTTCATTTTGACTGGTTTGAGCATCGAAACCACTTTTACCTTTGTTCTTGACTCGTTTGACCCCTAGAACTCACTAAGACTTCATTTTGGACTCGTTTGAACATGAAAATTAATTTAGCTTCATTTTTGACTCGGTTGACCATGGAAACCACTTGTAGGTTTGTTCTTGACTCGTTTGACCCCTAGAACTCACTAAAACTTCATTTTGGACTCGTTTGAACAAGAAAATTTATTTTGCTTCATTTTTGACTCGTTTGAGCATGGAAACCAATTGTAGGTTTGTTCTTGACTCGTTTAACCCCTAGAACTAATTAAAACTTCATATTGAACTCGTTTGAACAATAAAATTAATTTTGCTTCATTTTTGACACGTTTGAGCATGCAAACCACTTGTAGGTTTGTTCTAGACTCGTTTGACCCCTATAACTCACTAAAAAATCATTTTGGACTCTTTTGAACAAGAAAATTAATTTTGCTTCATTTTGACTGGTTTGAGCATGGATACCACTTTTAGCTTTGTTCTTGACTTGTTTGCCCCTAGAATTCACTAAGACTTCATTTTGGACTCGTTTGAACATGAAAATTAATTTAGCTTCATTTTTGACTCGTTTGAGCATGGAAACCACTTGTAGGTTTGTTCTTGACTCGTTTGACCCTAGAACTCACTAAAACTTCATTTTGGACTCGTTTGAACAAGAAAATTTATTTTGCTTCATTTTTGACTCGTTTGAGCATGGAAACCTATTGTAGGTTTGTTCTTGACTCGTTTAACCGCTAGAACTCATTAAAATTTCATATTGAACTCGTTTGAACAATAAAATTAATTTTGCTTCATTTTTGACACGTTTGAGCATGCAAACCACTTGTAGGTTTGTTGTAGAAATCATTTTGGACTCGTTTGAGCAAGAAAATTAATTTTGCTTCATTTTGACTGGTTTGAGCATCGAAACCACTTTTAGCTTTGTTCTTGACTCGTTTGACCCCTAGAACTCACTAAGACTTCATTTTGGACTCGTTTGAACATGAAAATTAATTTAGCTTCATTTTTGACTCGGTTGACCATGGAAACCACTTGTAGGTTTGTTCTTGACTCGTTTGACCCCTAGAACTCACTAAAACTTCATTTTGGACTCGTTTGAACAAGAAAATTTATTTTGCTTCATTTTTGACTCGTTTGAGCATGGAAACCAATTGTAGGTTTGTTCTTGACTCGTTTAACCCCTAGAACTCATTAAAACTTCATATTGAACTCGTTTGAACAATAAAATTAATTTTGCTTCATTTTTGACACGTTTGAGCATGCAAACCACTTGTAGGTTTGTTCTAGACTCGTTTGACCCCTAGAACTCACTAAAAAATCATTTTGGACTCTTTTGAACAAGAAAATTAATTTTGCTTCATTTTGACTGGTTTGAGCATGGATACCACTTTTAGCTTTGTTCTTGACTTGTTTGCCCCTAGAATTCACTAAGACTTCATTTTGGACTCGTTTGAACATGAAAATTAATTTAGCTTCATTTTTGACTCGTTTGAGCATGGAAACCACTTGTAGGTTTGTTCTTGACTCGTTTGACCCCTAGAACTCACTAAAACTTCATTTTGGACTCGTTTGAACAAGAAAATTTATTTTGCTTCATTTTTGACTCGTTTGAGCATGGAAACCAATTGTAGGTTTGTTCTTGACTCGTTTAACCGCTAGAACTCATTAAAATTTCATATTGAACTCGTTTGAACAATAAAATTAATTTCGCTTCATTTTTGACACGTTTGAGCATGCAAACCACTTGTAGGTTTGTTGTAGACTCGTTTGACCCCTAGAACACACTAAAAAATCATTTTGGACTCGTTTGAGCAAGAAAATTAATTTTGCTTCATTTTGACTGGTTTGAGCATCGAAACCACTTTTACCTTTGTTCTTGACTCGTTTGACCCCTAGAACTCACTAAGACTTCATTTTGGACTCGTTTGAACATGAAAATTAATTTAGCTTCATTTTTGACTCGGTTGACCATGGAAACCACTTGTAGGTTTGTTCTTGACTCGTTTGACCCCTAGAACTCACTAAAACTTCATTTTGGACTCGTTTGAACAAGAAAATTTATTTTGCTTCATTTTTGACTCGTTTGAGCATGGAAACCAATTGTAGGTTTGTTCTTGACTCGTTTAACCCCTAGAACTAATTAAAACTTCATATTGAACTCGTTTGAACAATAAAATTAATTTTGCTTCATTTTTGACACGTTTGAGCATGCAAACCACTTGTAGGTTTGTTCTAGACTCGTTTGACCCCTATAACTCACTAAAAAATCATTTTGGACTCTTTTGAACAAGAAAATTAATTTTGCTTCATTTTGACTGGTTTGAGCATGGATACCACTTTTAGCTTTGTTCTTGACTTGTTTGCCCCTAGAATTCACTAAGACTTCATTTTGGACTCGTTTGAACATGAAAATTAATTTAGCTTCATTTTTGACTCGTTTGAGCATGGAAACCACTTGTAGGTTTGTTCTTGACTCGTTTGACCCTAGAACTCACTAAAACTTCATTTTGGACTCGTTTGAACAAGAAAATTTATTTTGCTTCATTTTTGACTCGTTTGAGCATGGAAACCTATTGTAGGTTTGTTCTTGACTCGTTTAACCGCTAGAACTCATTAAAATTTCATATTGAACTCGTTTGAACAATAAAATTAATTTTGCTTCATTTTTGACACGTTTGAGCATGCAAACCACTTGTAGGTTTGTTGTAGAAATCATTTTGGACTCGTTTGAGCAAGAAAATTAATTTTGCTTCATTTTGACTGGTTTGAGCATCGAAACCACTTTTAGCTTTGTTCTTGACTCGTTTGACCCCTAGAACTCACTAAGACTTCATTTTGGACTCGTTTGAACATGAAAATTAATTTAGCTTCATTTTTGACTCGGTTGACCATGGAAACCACTTGTAGGTTTGTTCTTTACTCGTTTGACCCCTAGAACTCACTAAAACTTCATTTTGGACTCGTTTGAACAAGAAAATTTATTTTGCTTCATTTTTGACTCGTTTGAGCATGGAAACCAATTGTAGGTTTGTTCTTGACTCGTTTAACCCCTAGAACTCATTAAAACTTCATATTGAACTCGTTTGAACAATAAAATTAATTTTGCTTCATTTTTGACACGTTTGAGCATGCAAACCACTTGTAGGTTTGTTCTAGACTCGTTTGACCCCTAGAACTCACTAAAAAATCATTTTGGACTCTTTTGAACAAGAAAATTAATTTTGCTTCATTTTGACTGGTTTGAGCATGGATACCACTTTTAGCTTTGTTCTTGACTTGTTTGCCCCTAGAATTCACTAAGACTTCATTTTGGACTCGTTTGAACATGAAAATTAATTTAGCTTCATTTTTGACTCGTTTGAGCATGGAAACCACTTGTAGGTTTGTTCTTGACTCGTTTGACCCCTAGAACTCACTAAAACTTCATTTTGGACTCGTTTGAACAAGAAAATTTATTTTGCTTCATTTTTGACTCGTTTGAGCATGGAAACCAATTGTAGGTTTGTTCTTGACTCGTTTAACCGCTAGAACTCATTAAAATTTCATATTGAACTCGTTTGAACAATAAAATTAATTTTGCTTCATTTTTGACACGTTTGAGCATGCAAACCACTTGTAGGTTTGTTGTAGACTCATTTGACCCCTAGAACACACTAAAAAATCATTTTGGACTCGTTTGAGCAAGAAAATTAATTTTGCTTCATTTTGACTGGTTTGAGCATCGAAACCACTTTTAGCTTTGTTCTTGACTCGTTTGACCCCTAGAACTCACTAAGACTTCATTTTGGACTCGTTTGAACATGAAAATTAATTTAGCTTCATTTTTGACTCGGTTGACCATGGAAACCACTTGTAGGTTTGTTCTTGACTCGTTTGACCCCTAGAACTCACTAAAACTTCATTTTGGACTCGTTTGAACAAGAAAATTTATTTTGCTTCATTTTTGACTCGTTTGAGCATGGAAACCAATTGTAGGTTTGTTCTTGACTCGTTTAACCGCTAGAACTCATTAAAATTTCATATTGAACTCGTTTGAACAATAAAATTAATTTTGCTTCATTTTTGACACGTTTGAGCATGCAAACCACTTGTAGGTTTGTTGTAGACTCGTTTGACCCCTAGAACACACTAAAAAATCATTTTGGACTCGTTTGAGCAAGAAAATTAATTTTGCTTCATTTTGACTGGTTTGAGCATCGAAACCACTTTTAGCTTTGTTCTTGACTCGTTTGACCCCTAGAACTCACTAAGACTTCATTTTGGACTCGTTTGAACATGAAAATTAATTTAGCTTCATTTTTGACTCGGTTGACCATGGAAACCACTTGTAGGTTTGTTCTTGACTCGTTTGACCCCTAGAACTCACTAAAACTTCATTTTGGACTCGTTTGAACAAGAAAATTTATTTTGCTTCATTTTTGACTCGTTTGAGCATGGAAACCAATTGTAGGTTTGTTCTTGACTCGTTTAACCCCTAGAACTCATTAAAACTTCATATTGAACTCGTTTGAACAATAAAATTAATTTTGCTTCATTTTTGACACGTTTGAGCATGCAAACCACTTGTAGGTTTGTTCTAGACTCGTTTGACCCCTAGAACTCACTAAAAAATCATTTTGGACTCTTTTGAACAAGAAAATTAATTTTGCTTCATTTTGACTGGTTTGAGCATGGATACCACTTTTAGCTTTGTTCTTGACTTGTTTGCCCCTAGAATTCACTAAGACTTCATTTTGGACTCGTTTGAACATGAAAATTAATTTAGCTTCATTTTTGACTCGTTTGAGCATGGAAACCACTTGTAGGTTTGTTCTTGACTCGTTTGACCCCTAGAACTCACTAAAACTTCATTTTGGACTCGTTTGAACAAGAAAATTTATTTTGCTTCATTTTTGACTCGTTTGAGCATGGAAACCAATTGTAGGTTTGTTCTTGACTCGTTTAACCGCTAGAACTCATTAAAATTTCATATTGAACTCGTTTGAACAATAAAATTAATTTTGCTTCATTTTTGACACGTTTGAGCATGCAAACCACTTGTAGGTTTGTTGTAGACTCATTTGACCCCTAGAACACACTAAAAAATCATTTTGGACTCGTTTGAGCAAGAAAATTAATTTTGCTTCATTTTGACTGGTTTGAGCATCGAAACCACTTTTAGCTTTGTTCTTGACTCGTTTGACCCCTAGAACTCACTAAGACTTCATTTTGGACTCGTTTGAACATGAAAATTAATTTAGCTTCATTTTTGACTCGGTTGACCATGGAAACCACTTGTAGGTTTGTTCTTGACTCGTTTGACCCCTAGAACTCACTAAAACTTCATTTTGGACTCGTTTGAACAAGAAAATTTATTTTGCTTCATTTTTGACTCGTTTGAGCATGGAAACCAATTGTAGGTTTGTTCTTGACTCGTTTAACCCCTAGAACTCATTAAAACTTCATATTGAACTCGTTTGAACAATAAAATTAATTTTGCTTCATTTTTGACACGTTTGAGCATGCAAACCACTTGTAGGTTTGTTCTAGACTCGTTTGACCCCTAGAACTCACTAAAAAATCATTTTGGACTCTTTTGAACAAGAAAATTAATTTTGCTTCATTTTGACTGGTTTGAGCATGGATACCACTTTTAGCTTTGTTCTTGACTTGTTTGCCCCTAGAATTCACTAAGACTTCATTTTGGACTCGTTTGAACATGAAAATTAATTTAGCTTCATTTTTGACTCGTTTGAGCATGGAAACCACTTGTAGGTTTGTTCTTGACTCGTTTGACCCTAGAACTCACTAAAACTTCATTTTGGACTCGTTTGAACAAGAAAATTTATTTTGCTTCATTTTTGACTCGTTTGAGCATGGAAACCAATTGTAGGTTTGTTCTTGACTCGTTTAACCGCTAGAACTCATTAAAATTTCATATTGAACTCGTTTGAACAATAAAGTTAATTTTGCTTCATTTTTGACACGTTTGAGCATGCAAACCACTTGTAGGTTTGTTGTAGACTCGTTTGACCCCTAGAACACACTAAAAAATCATTTTGGACTCGTTTGAGCTAGAAAATTAATTTTGCTTCATTTTGACTGGTTTGAGCATCGAAACCACTTTTAGCTTTGTTCTTGACTCGTTTGACCCCTAGAACTCACTAAGACTTCATTTTGGACTCGTTTGAACATGAAAATTAATTTAGCTTCATTTTTGACTCGGTTGACCATGGAAACCACTTGTAGGTTTGTTCTTGACTCGTTTGACCCCTAGAACTCACTAAAACTTCATTTTGGACTCGTTTGAACAAGAAAATTTATTTTGCTTCATTTTTGACTCGTTTGAGCATGGAAACCAATTGTAGATTTGTTCTTGACTCGTTTAACCCCTAGAACTCATTAAAACTTCATATTGAACTCGTTTGAACAATAAAATTAATTTTGCTTCATTTTTGACACGTTTGAGCATGCAAACCACTTGTAGGTTTGTTCTAGACTCGTTTGACCCCTAGAACTCACTAAAAAATCATTTTGGACTCTTTTGAACAAGAAAATTAATTTTGCTTCATTTTGACTGGTTTGAGCATGGATACCACTTTTAGCTTTGTTCTTGACTTGTTTGCCCCTAGAATTCACTAAGACTTCATTTTGGACTCGTTTGAACATGAAAATTAATTTAGCTTCATTTTTGACTCGTTTGAGCATGGAAACCACTTGTAGGTTTGTTCTTGACTCGTTTGACCCTAGAACTCACTAAAACTTCATTTTGGACTCGTTTGAACAAGAAAATTTATTTTGCTTCATTTTTGACTCGTTTGAGCATGGAAACCAATTGTAGGTTTGTTCTTGACTCGTTTAACCCCTAGAACTTATTAAAACTTCATATTGAACTCGTTTGAACAATAAAATTAATTTTGCTTCATTTTTGACACGTTTGAGCATGCAAACCACTTGTAGGTTTGTTCTAGACTCGTTTGACCCCTAGAACTCACTAAAAAATCATTTTGGACTCTTTTGAACAAGAAAATTAATTTTGCTTCATTTTGACTGGTTTGAGCATGGATACCACTTTTAGCTTTGTTCTTGACTTGTTTGCCCCTAGAATTCACTAAGACTTCATTTTGGACTCGTTTGAACATGAAAATTAATTTAGCTTCATTTTTGACTCGTTTGAGCATGGAAACCACTTGTAGGTTTGTTCTTGACTCGTTTGACCCCTAGAACTCACTAAAACTTCATTTTGGACTCGTTTGAACAAGAAAATTTATTTTGCTTCATTTTTGACTCGTTTGAGCATGGAAACCAATTGTAGGTTTGTTCTTGACTCGTTTAATCGCTAGAACTCATTAAAATTTCATATTGAACTCGTTTGAACAATAAAATTAATTTTGCTTCATTTTTGACACGTTTGAGCATGCAAACCACTTGTAGGTTTGTTGTAGACTCGTTTGACCCCTAGAACACACTAAAAAATCATTTTGGACTCGTTTGAGCAAGAAAATTAATTTTGCTTCATTTTGACTGGTTTGAGCATCGAAACCACTTTTAGCTTTGTTCTTGACTCGTTTGACCCCTAGAACTCACTAAGACTTCATTTTGGACTCGTTTGAACATGAAAATTAATTTAGCTTCATTTTTGACTCGGTTGACCATGGAAACCACTTGTAGGTTTGTTCTTGACTCGTTTGACCCCTAGAACTCACTAAAACTTCATTTTGGACTCGTTTGAACAAGAAAATTTATTTTGCTTCATTTTTGACTCGTTTGAGCATGGAAACCAATTGTAGGTTTGTTCTTGACTCGTTTAACCCCTAGAACTCATTAAAACTTCATATTGAACTCGTTTGAACAATAAAATTAATTTTGCTTCATTTTTGACACGTTTGAGCATGCAAACCACTTGTAGGTTTGTTCTAGACTCGTTTGACCCCTAGAACTCACTAAAAAATCATTTTGGACTCTTTTGAACAAGAAAATTAATTTTGCTTCATTTTGACTGGTTTGAGCATGGATACCACTTTTAGCTTTGTTCTTGACTTGTTTGCCCCTAGAATTCACTAAGACTTCATTTTGGACTCGTTTGAACATGAAAATTAATTTAGCTTCATTTTTGACTCGTTTGAGCATGGAAACCACTTGTAGGTTTGTTCTTGACTCGTTTGACCCTAGAACTCACTAAAACTTCATTTTGGACTCGTTTGAACAAGAAAATTTATTTTGCTTCATTTTTGACTCGTTTGAGCATGGAAACCAATTGTAGGTTTGTTCTTGACTCGTTTAACCCCTAGAACTTATTAAAACTTCATATTGAACTCGTTTGAACAATAAAATTAATTTTGCTTCATTTTTGACACGTTTGAGCATGCAAACCACTTGTAGGTTTGTTCTAGACTCGTTTGACCCCTAGAACTCACTAAAAAATCATTTTGGACTCTTTTGAACAAGAAAATTAATTTTGCTTCATTTTGACTGGTTTGAGCATGGATACCACTTTTAGCTTTGTTCTTGACTTGTTTGCCCCTAGAATTCACTAAGACTTCATTTTGGACTCGTTTGAACATGAAAATTAATTTAGCTTCATTTTTGACTCGTTTGAGCATGGAAACCACTTGTAGGTTTGTTCTTGACTCGTTTGACCCCTAGAACTCACTAAAACTTCATTTTGGACTCGTTTGAACAAGAAAATTTATTTTGCTTCATTTTTGACTCGTTTGAGCATGGAAACCAATTGTAGGTTTGTTCTTGACTCGTTTAATCGCTAGAACTCATTAAAATTTCATATTGAACTCGTTTGAACAATAAAATTAATTTTGCTTCATTTTTGACACGTTTGAGCATGCAAACCACTTGTAGGTTTGTTGTAGACTCGTTTGACCCCTAGAACACACTAAAAAATCATTTTGGACTCGTTTGAGCAAGAAAATTAATTTTGCTTCATTTTGACTGGTTTGAGCATCGAAACCACTTTTAGCTTTGTTCTTGACTCGTTTGACCCCTAGAACTCACTAAGACTTCATTTTGGACTCGTTTGAACATGAAAATTAATTTAGCTTCATTTTTGACTCGGTTGACCATGGAAACCACTTGTAGGTTTGTTCTTGACTCGTTTGACCCCTAGAACTCACTAAAACTTCATTTTGGACTCGTTTGAACAAGAAAATTTATTTTGCTTCATTTTTGACTCGTTTGAGCATGGAAACCAATTGTAGGTTTGTTCTTGACTCGTTTAACCCCTAGAACTCATTAAAACTTCATATTGAACTCGTTTGAACAATAAAATTAATTTTGCTTCATTTTTGACACGTTTGAGCATGCAAACCACTTGTAGGTTTGTTCTAGACTCGTTTGACCCCTAGAACTCACTAAAAAATCATTTTGGACTCTTTTGAACAAGAAAATTAATTTTGCTTCATTTTGACTGGTTTGAGCATGGATACCACTTTTAGCTTTGTTCTTGACTTGTTTGCCCCTAGAATTCACTAAGACTTCATTTTGGACTCGTTTGAACATGAAAATTAATTTAGCTTCATTTTTGACTCGTTTGAGCATGGAAACCACTTGTAGGTTTGTTCTTGACTCGTTTGACCCTAGAACTCACTAAAACTTCATTTTGGACTCGTTTGAACAAGAAAATTTATTTTGCTTCATTTTTGACTCGTTTGAGCATGGAAACCAATTGTAGGTTTGTTCTTGACTCGTTTAACCGCTAGAACTCATTAAAATTTCATATTGAACTCGTTTGAACAATAAAATTAATTTTGCTTCATTTTTGACACGTTTGAGCATGCAAACCACTTGTAGGTTTGTTGTAGACTCGTTTGACCCCTAGAACACACTAAAAAATCATTTTGGACTCGTTTGAGCAAGAAAATTAATTTTGCTTCATTTTGACTGGTTTGAGCATCGAAACCACTTTTAGCTTTGTTCTTGACTCGTTTGACCCCTAGAACTCACTAAGACTTCATTTTGGACTCGTTTGAACATGAAAATTAATTTAGCTTCATTTTTGACTCGGTTGACCATGGAAACCACTTGTAGGTTTGTTCTTGACTCGTTTGACCCCTAGAACTCACTAAAACTTCATTTTGGACTCGTTTGAACAAGAAAATTTATTTTGCTTCATTTTTGACTCGTTTGAGCATGGAAACCAATTGTAGGTTTGTTCTTGACTCGTTTAACCCCTAGAACTCATTAAAACTTCATATTGAACTCGTTTGAACAATAAAATTAATTTTGCTTCATTTTTGACACGTTTGAGCATGCAAACCACTTGTAGGTTTGTTCTAGACTCGTTTGACCCCTAGAACTCACTAAAAAATCATTTTGGACTCTTTTGAACAAGAAAATTAATTTTGCTTCATTTTGACTGGTTTGAGCATGGATACCACTTTTAGCTTTGTTCTTGACTTGTTTGCCCCTAGAATTCACTAAGACTTCATTTTGGACTCGTTTGAACATGAAAATTAATTTAGCTTCATTTTTGACTCGTTTGAGCATGGAAACCACTTGTAGGTTTGTTCTTGACTCGTTTGACCCTAGAACTCACTAAAACTTCATTTTGGACTCGTTTGAACAAGAAAATTTTTTTTGCTTCATTTTTGACTCGTTTGAGCATGGAAACCAATTGTAGGTTTGTTCTTGACTCGTTTAACCCCTAGAACTTATTAAAACTTCATATTGAACTCGTTTGAACAATAAAATTAATTTTGCTTCATTTTTGACACGTTTGAGCATGCAAACTACTTGTAGGTTTGTTCTAAACTCGTTTGACCCCTAGAACTCACTAAAAAATCATTTTGGACTCGTTTGAACAAGAAAATTAATTTTGCTTCATTTTGACTGGTTTGAGCATGGAAACCACTTTTACTTTGTTCTTGACTCGTTTGACCCCTAGAACTCACTAAGACTTCATTTTGGACTCGTTTGAACATGAAAATTAATTGAGCTTCATTTTTGACTCGGTTGACCATTGAAACCACTTGTAGGTTTGTTCTTGACTCGTTTGACCCCTAGAACTCACTAAAACTTCATTTTGGACTCGTTTGAACAAGAAAATTTATTTTGCTTCATTTTTGACTCGTTTGAGCATGGAAACCAATTGTAGGTTTGTTCTTGACTCGTTTAACCTCTAGAACTCATTAAAACTTCATATTGAACTCGTTTGAACAATAAAATTAATTTTGCTTCATTTTTGACACGTTTGAGCATGCAAGCCACTTGTAGGTTTGTTGTAGACTCGTTTGACCCCTAGAACACACTAAAAAATCATTTTGGACTCGTTTGAACAAGAAAATTAATTTTGCTTCATTTTGACTGGTTTGAGCATCGAAACCACTTTTAGCTTTGTTCTTGACTCGTTTGACCCCTAGAACTCACTAAGACTTCATTTTGGACTCGTTTGAACATGAAAATTAATTTAGCTTCATTTTTGACTCGGTTGACCATGGAAACCACTTGTAGGTTTGTTCTTGACTCGTTTGACCCCTAGAACTCACTAAAACTTCATTTTGGACTCGTTTGAACAAGAAAATTTATTTTGCTCCATTTTTGACTCGTTTGAGCATGGAAACCAATTGTAGGTTTGTTCTTGACTCGTTTAACCCCTAGAACTCATTAAAACTTCATATTGAACTCGTTTGAACAATAAAATTAATTTTGCTTCATTTTTGACACGTTTGAGCATGCAAACCACTTGTAGGTTTGTTCTAGACTCGTTTGACCCCTAGAACTCACTAAAAAATCATTTTGGACTCTTTTGAACAAGAAAATTAATTTTGCTTCATTTTGACTGGTTTGAGCATGGATACCACTTTTAGCTTTGTTCTTGACTTGTTTGCCCCTAGAATTCACTAAGACTTCATTTTGGACTCGTTTGAACATGAAAATTAATTTAGCTTCATTTTTGACTCGTTTGAGCGTGGAAACCACTTGTAGGTTTGTTCTTGACTCGTTTGACCCTAGAACTCACTAAAACTTCATTTTGGACTCGTTTGAACAAGAAAATTTATTTTGCTTCATTTTTGACTCGTTTGAGCATGGAAACCAATTGTAGGTTTGTTCTTGACTCGTTTAACCCCTAGAACTCATTAAAACTTCATATTGAACTCGTTTGAACAATAAAATTAATTTTGCTTCATTTTTGACACGTTTGAGCATGCAAACTACTTGTAGGTTTGTTCTAAACTCGTTTGACCCCTAGAACTCACTAAAAAATCAATTTGGACTCGTTTGAACAAGAAAATTAATTTTGCTTCATTTTGACTGGTTTGAGCATGGAAACCACTTTTAGCTTTGTTCTTGACTCGTTTGACCCCTAGAACTCACTAAGACTTCATTTTGGACTCGTTTGAACATGAAAATTAATTGAGCTTCATTTTTGACTCGGTTGACCATGGAAACCACTTGTAGGTTTGTTCTTGACTCGTTTGACCCCTAGAACTCACTAAAACTTCATTTTGGACTCGTTTGAACAAGAAAATTTATTTTGCTTCATTTTTGACTCGTTTGAGCATGGAAACCAATTGTAGGTTTGTTCTTGACTCGTTTAACCTCTAGAACTCATTAAAACTTCATATTGAACTCGTTTGAACAATAAAATTAATTTTGCTTCATTTTTGACACGTTTGAGCATGCAAGCCACTTGTAGGTTTGTTGTAGACTCGTTTGACCCCTAGAACACACTAAAAAATCATTTTGGACTCGTTTGAACAAGAAAATTAATTTTGCTTCATTTTGACTGGTTTGAGCATCGAAACCACTTTTAGCTTTGTTCTTGACTCGTTTGACCCCTAGAACTCACTAAGACTTCATTTTGGACTCGTTTGAACATGAAAATTAATTTAGCTTCATTTTTGACTCGGTTGACCATGGAAACCACTTGTAGGTTTGTTCTTGACTCGTTTGACCCCTAGAACTCACTAAAACTTCATTTTGGACTCGTTTGAACAAGAAAATTTATTTTGCTTCATTTTTGACTCGTTTGAGCATGGAAACCAATTGTAGGTTTGTTCTTGACTCGTTTAACCCCTAGAACTCATTAAAACTTCATATTGAACTCGTTTGAACAATAAAATTAATTTTGCTTCATTTTTGACACGTTTGAGCATGCAAACCACTTGTAGGTTTGTTCTAGACTCGTTTGACCCCTAGAACTCACTAAAAAATCATTTTGGACTCTTTTGAACAAGAAAATTAATTTTGCTTCATTTTGACTGGTTTGAGCATGGATACCACTTTTAGCTTTGTTCTTGACTTGTTTGCCCCTAGAATTCACTAAGACTTCATTTTGGACTCGTTTGAACATGAAAATTAATTTAGCTTCATTTTTGACTCGTTTGAGCATGGAAACCACTTGTAGGTTTGTTCTTGACTCGTTTGACCCCTAGAACTCACTAAAACTTCATTTTGGACTCGTTTGAACAAGAAAATTTATTTTGCTTCATTTTTGACTCGTTTGAGCATGGAAACCAATTGTAGGTTTGTTCTTGACTCGTTTAACCCCTAGAACTCATTAAAACTTCATATTGAACTCGTTTGAACAATAAAATTAATTTTGCTTCATTTTTGACACGTTTGAGCATGCAAACTACTTGTAGGTTTGTTCTAAACTCGTTTGACCCCTAGAACTCACTAAAAAATCATTTTGGACTCGTTTGAACAAGAAAATTAATTTTGCTTCATTTTGACTGGTTTGAGCATGGAAACCACTTTTAGCTTTGTTCTTGACTCGTTTGACCCCTAGAACTCACTAAGACTTCATTTTGGACTCGTTTGAACATGAAAATTAATTGAGCTTCATTTTTGACTCGGTTGACCATGGAAACCACTTGTAGGTTTGTTCTTGACTCGTTTGACCCCTAGAACTCACTAAAACTTCATTTTGGACTCGTTTGAACAAGAAAATTTATTTTGCTTCATTTTTGACTCGTTTGAGCATGGAAACCAATTGTAGGTTTGTTCTTGACTCGTTTAACCTCTAGAACTCATTAAAACTTCATATTGAACTCGTTTGAACAATAAAATTAATTTGGCTTCATTTTTGACACGTTTGAGCATGCAAACCACTTGTAGGTTTGTTGTAGACTCGTTTGACCCCTAGAACACACTAAAAAATCATTTTGGACTCGTTTGAGAAAGAAAATTAATTTTGCTTCATTTTGACTGGTTTGAGCATCGAAACCACTTTTAGGTTTGTTCTTGACTCGTTTGACCCCTAGAACTCACTAAGACTTCATTTTGGACTCGTTTGAACATGAAAATTAATTTAGCTTCATTTTTGACTCGGTTGACCATGGAAACCACTTGTAGGTTTGTTCTTGACTCGTTTGACCCCTAGAACTCACTAAAACTTCATTTTGGACTCGTTTGAACAAGAAAATTTATTTTGCTTCATTTTTGACTCGTTTGAGCATGGAAACCAATTGTAGGTTTGTTCTTGACTCGTTTAACCCCTAGAACTCATTAAAACTTCATATTCAACTCGTTTGAACAATAAAATTAATTTTGCTTCATTTTTGACACGTTTGAGCATGCAAACCACTTGTAGGTTTGTTCTAGACTCGTTTGACCCCTAGAACTCACTAAAAAATCATTTTGGACTCTTTTGAACAAGAAAATTAATTTTGCTTCATTTTGACTGGTTTGAGCATGGATACCACTTTTAGCTTTGTTCTTGACTTGTTTGCCCCTAGAATTCACTAAGACTTCATTTTGGACTCGTTTGAACATGAAAATTAATTTAGCTTCATTTTTGACTCGTTTGAGCATGGAAACCACTTGTAGGTTTGTTCTTGACTCGTTTGACCCCTAGAACTCACTAAAACTTCATTTTGGACTCGTTTGAACAAGAAAATTTATTTTGCTTCATTTTTGACTCGTTTGAGCATGGAAACCAATTGTAGGTTTGTTCTTGACTCGTTTAACCCCTAGAACTCATTAAAACTTCATATTGAACTCGTTTGAACAATAAAATTAATTTTGCTTCATTTTTGACACGTTTGAGCATGCAAACTACTTGTAGGTTTGTTCTAAACTCGTTTGACCCCTAGAACTCACTAAAAAATCATTTTGGACTCGTTTGAACAAGAAAATTAATTTTGCTTCATTTTGACTGGTTTGAGCATGGAAACCACTTTTAGCTTTGTTCTTGACTCGTTTGACCCCTAGAACTCACTAAGACTTCATTTTGGACTCGTTTGAACATGAAAATTAATTGAGCTTCATTTTTGACTCGGTTGACCATGGAAACCACTTGTAGGTTTGTTCTTGACTCGTTTGACCCCTAGAACTCACTAAAACTTCATTTTGGACTCGTTTGAACAAGAAAATTTATTTTGCTTCATTTTTGACTCGTTTGAGCATGGAAACCAATTGTAGGTTTGTTCTTGACTCGTTTAACCTCTAGAACTCATTAAAACTTCATATTGAACTCGTTTGAACAATAAAATTAATTTGGCTTCATTTTTGACACGTTTGAGCATGCAAACCACTTGTAGGTTTGTTGTAGACTCGTTTGACCCCTAGAACACACTAAAAAATCATTTTGGACTCGTTTGAGAAAGAAAATTAATTTTGCTTCATTTTGACTGGTTTGAGCATCGAAACCACTTTTAGGTTTGTTCTTGACTCGTTTGACCCCTAGAACTCACTAAGACTTCATTTTGGACTCGTTTGAACATGAAAATTAATTTAGCTTCATTTTTGACTCGGTTGACCATGGAAACCACTTGTAGGTTTGTTCTTGACTCGTTTGACCCCTAGAACTCACTAAAACTTCATTTTGGACTCGTTTGAACAAGAAAATTTATTTTGCTTCATTTTTGACTCGTTTGAGCATGGAAACCAATTGTAGGTTTGTTCTTGACTCGTTTAACCCCTAGAACTCATTAAAACTTCATATTCAACTCGTTTGAACAATAAAATTAATTTTGCTTCATTTTTGACACGTTTGAGCATGCAAACCACTTGTAGGTTTGTTCTAGACTCGTTTGACCCCTAGAACTCACTAAAAAATCATTTTGGACTCTTTTGAACAAGAAAATTAATTTTGCTTCATTTTGACTGGTTTGAGCATGGATACCACTTTTAGCTTTGTTCTTGACTTGTTTGCCCCTAGAATTCACTAAGACTTCATTTTGGACTCGTTTGAACATGAAAATTAATTTAGCTTCATTTTTGACTCGTTTGAGCATGGAAACCACTTGTAGGTTTGTTCTTGACTCGTTTGACCCCTAGAACTCACTAAAACTTCATTTTGGACTCGTTTGAACAAGAAAATTTATTTTGCTTCATTTTTGACTCGTTTGAGCATGGAAACCAATTGTAGGTTTGTTCTTGACTCGTTTAACCCCTAGAACTCATTAAAACTTCATATTGAACTCGTTTGAACAATAAAATTAATTTTGCTTCATTTTTGACACGTTTGAGCATGCAAACTACTTGTAGGTTTGTTCTAAACTCGTTTGACCCCTAGAACTCACTAAAAAATCATTTTGGACTCGTTTGAACAAGAAAATTAATTTTGCTTCATTTTGACTGGTTTGAGCATGGAAACCACTTTTAGCTTTGTTCTTGACTCGTTTGACCCCTAGAACTACTCACTAAGACTTCATTTTGGACTCGTTTGAACATGAAAATTAATTGAGCTTCATTTTTGACTCGGTTGACCATGGAAACCACTTGTAGGTTTGTTCTTGACTCGTTTGACCCCTAGAACTCACTAAAACTTCATTTTGGACTCGTTTGAACAACAAAATTTATTTTGCTTCATTTTTGACTCGTTTGAGCATGGAAACCAATTGTAGGTTTGTTCTTGACTCGTTTAACCTCTAGAACTCATTAAAACTTCATATTGAACTCGTTTGAACAATGAAATTAATTTTGCTTCATTTTTGACACGTTTGAGCATGCAAACCACTTGTAGGTTTGTTGTAGACTCGTTTGACCCCTAGAACACACTAAAAAATCATTTTGGACTCGTTTGAGCAAGAAAATTAATTTTGCTTCATTTTGACTGGTTTGAGCATCGAAACCACTTTTACCTTTGTTCTTGACTCGTTTGACCCCTAGAATTCACTAAGACTTCATTTTGGACTCGTTTGAACATGAAAATTAATTTAGCTTCATTTTTGACTCGGTTGACCATGGAAACCACTTGTAGGTTTGTTCTTGACTCGTTTGACCCCTAGAACTCACTAAAACTTCATTTTGGACTCGTTTGAACAAGAAAATTTATTTTGCTTCATTTTTGACTCGTTTGAGCATGGAAACCAATTGTAGGTTTGTTCTTGACTCGTTTAACCCCTAGAACTCATTAAAACTTCATATTGAACTCATTTGAACAATAAAATTAATTTTGCTTCATTTTTGACACGTTTGAGCATGCAAACCACTTGTAGGTTTGTTCTAGACTCGTTTGACCCCTAGAACTCACTAAAAAATCATTTTGGACTCGTTTGAACAAGAAAATTAATTTTGCTTCATTTTGACTGGTTTGAGCATGGAAACCACTTTTAGCTTTGTTCTTGACTCGTTTGACCCCTAGAACTCACTAAGACTTCATTTTGGACTCGTTTGAACATGAAAATTAATTGAACTTCATTTTTGACTCGGTTGACCATGGAAACCACTTGTAGGTTTGTTCTTGACTCGTTTGACCCCTAGAACTCACTAAAACTTCATTTTGGACTCGTTTGAACAAGAAAATTTATTTTGCTTCATTTTTGACTCGTTTGAGCATGGAAACCAATTGTAGGTTTGTTCTTGACTCGTTTAACCTCTAGAACTCATTAAAACTTCATATTGAACTCGTTTGAACAATGAAATTAATTTTGCTTCATTTTTGACACGTTTGAGCATGCAAACCACTTGTAGGTTTGTTGTAGACTCGTTTGACCCCTAGAACACACTAAAAAATCATTTTGGACTCGTTTGAGCAAGAAAATTAATTTTGCTTCATTTTGACTGGTTTGAGCATCGAAACCACTTTTACCTTTGTTCTTGACTCGTTTGACCCCTAGAATTCACTAAGACTTCATTTTGGACTCGTTTGAACATGAAAATTAATTTAGCTTCATTTTTGACTCGGTTGACCATGGAAACCACTTGTAGGTTTGTTCTTGACTCGTTTGACCCCTAGAACTCACTAAAACTTCATTTTGGACTCGTTTGAACAAGAAAATTTATTTTGCTTCATTTTTGACTCGTTTGAGCATGGAAACCAATTGTAGGTTTGTTCTTGACTCGTTTAACCCCTAGAACTCATTAAAACTTCATATTGAACTCGTTTGAACAATAAAATTAATTTTGCTTCATTTTTGACACGTTTGAGCATGCAAACCACTTGTAGGTTTGTTCTAGACTCGTTTGACCCCTAGAACTCACTAAAAAATCATTTTGGACTCGTTTGAACAAGAAAATTAATTTTGCTTCATTTTGACTGGTTTGAGCATGGAAACCACTTTTAGCTTTGTTCTTGACTCGTTTGACCCCTAGAACTCACTAAGACTTCATTTTGGACTCGTTTGAACATGAAAATTAATTGAACTTCATTTTTGACTCGGTTGACCATGGAAACCACTTGTAGGTTTGTTCTTGACTCGTTTGACCCCTAGAACTCACTAAAACTTCATTTTGGACTCGTTTGAACAAGAAAATTTATTTTGCTTCATTTTTGACTCGTTTGAGCATGGAAACCAATTGTAGGTTTGTTCTTGACTCGTTTAACCTCTAGAACTCATTAAAACTTCATATTGAACTCGTTTGAACAATGAAATTAATTTTGCTTCATTTTTGACACGTTTGAGCATGCAAACCACTTGTAGGTTTGTTGTAGACTCGTTTGACCCCTAGAACACACTAAAAAATCATTTTGGACTCGTTTGAGCAAGAAAATTAATTTTGCTTCATTTTGACTGGTTTGAGCATCGAAACCACTTTTACCTTTGTTCTTGACTCGTTTGACCCCTAGAATTGACTAAGACTTCATTTTGGACTCGTTTGAACATGAAAATTAATTTAGCTTCATTTTTGACTCGGTTGACCATGGAAACCACTTGTAGGTTTGTTCTTGACTCGTTTGACCCCTAGAACTCACTAAAACTTCATTTTGGACTCGTTTGAACAAGAAAATTTATTTTGCTTCATTTTTGACTCGTTTGAGCATGGAAACCAATTGTAGGTTTGTTCTTGACTCGTTTAACCCCTAGAACTCATTAAAACTTCATATTGAACTCGTTTGAACAATAAAATTAATTTTGCTTCATTTTTGACACGTTTGAGCATGCAAACTACTTGTAGGTTTGTTCTAAACTCGTTTGACCCCTAGAACTCACTAAAAAATCATTTTGGACTCGTTTGAACAAGAAAATTAATTTTGCTTCATTTTGACTGGTTTGAGCATGGAAACCACTTTTAGCTTTGTTCTTGACTCGTTTGACCCCTAGAACTCACTAAGACTTCATTTTGGACTCGTTTGAACATGAAAATTAATTGAACTTCATTTTTGACTCGGTTGACCATGGAAACCACTTGTAGGTTTGTTCTTGACTCGTTTGACCCCTAGAACTCACTAAAACTTCATTTTGGACTCGTTTGAACAAGAAAATTTATTTTGCTTCATTTTTGACTCGTTTGAGCATGGAAACCAATTGTAGGTTTGTTCTTGACTCGTTTAACCTCTAGAACTCATTAAAACTTCATATTGAACTCGTTTGAACAATGAAATTAATTTTGCTTCATTTTTGACACGTTTGAGCATGCAAACCACTTGTAGGTTTGTTGTAGACTCGTTTGACCCCTAGAACACACTAAAAAATCATTTTGGACTCGTTTGAGCAAGAAAATTAATTTTGCTTCATTTTGACTGGTTTGAGCATCGAAACCACTTTTACCTTTGTTCTTGACTCGTTTGACCCCTAGAATTGACTAAGACTTCATTTTGGACTCGTTTGAACATGAAAATTAATTTAGCTTCATTTTTGACTCGGTTGACCATGGAAACCACTTGTAGGTTTGTTCTTGACTCGTTTGACCCCTAGAACTCACTAAAACTTCATTTTGGACTCGTTTGAACAAGAAAATTTATTTTGCTTCATTTTTGACTCGTTTGAGCATGGAAACCAATTGTAGGTTTGTTCTTGACTCGTTTAACCCCTAGAACTCATTAAAACTTCATATTGAACTCGTTTGAACAATAAAATTAATTTTGCTTCATTTTTGACACGTTTGAGCATGCAAACCACTTGTAGGTTTGTTCTAGACTCGTTTGACCCCTAGAACTCACTAAAAAATCATTTTGGACTCGTTTGAACAAGAAAATTAATTTTGCTTCATTTTGACTGGTTTGAGCATGGAAACCACTTTTAGCTTTGTTCTTGACTCGTTTGACCCCTAGAACTCACTAAGACTTCATTTTGGACTCGTTTGAACATGAAAATTAATTGAACTTCATTTTTGACTCGGTTGACCATGGAAACCACTTGTAGGTTTGTTCTTGACTCGTTTGACCCCTAGAACTCACTAAAACTTCATTTTGGACTCGTTTGAACAAGAAAATTTATTTTGCTTCATTTTTGACTCGTTTGAGCATGGAAACCAATTGTAGGTTTGTTCTTGACTCGTTTAACCTCTAGAACTCATTAAAACTTCATATTGAACTCGTTTGAACAATAAAATTAATTTTGCTTCATTTTTGACACGTTTGAGCATGCAAGCCACTTGTAGGTTTGTTGTAGACTCGTTTGACCCCTAGAACACACTAAAAAATCATTTTGGACTCGTTTGAACAAGAAAATTAATTTTGCTTCATTTTGACTGGTTTGAGCATCGAAACCACTTTTAGCTTTGTTCTTGACTCGTTTGACCCCTACAACTCACTAAGACTTCATTTTGGACTCGTTTGAACATGAAAATTAATTTAGCTTCATTTTTGACTCGGTTGACCATGGAAACCACTTGTAGGTTTGTTCTTGACTCGTTTGACCCCTAGAACTCACTAAAACTTCATTTTGGACTCGTTTGAACAAGAAAATTTATTTTGCTTCATTTTTGACTCGTTTGAGCATGGAAACCAATTGTAGGTTTGTTCTTGACTCGTTTAACCCCTAGAACTCATTAAAACTTCATATTGAACTCGTTTGAACAATAAAATTAATTTTGCTTCATTTTTGACACGTTTGAGCATGCAAACCACTTGTAGGTTTGTTCTAGACTCGTTTGACCCCTAGAACTCACTAAAAAATCATTTTGGACTCTTTTGAACAAGAAAATTAATTTTGCTTCATTTTGACTAGTTTGAGCATGGATACCACTTTTAGCTTTGTTCTTGACTTGTTTGCCCCTAGAATTCACTAAGACTTCATTTTGGACTCGTTTGAACATGAAAATTAATTTAGCTTCATTTTTGACTCGTTTGAGCATGGAAACCACTTGTAGGTTTGTTCTTGACTCGTTTGACCCTAGAACTCACTAAAACTTCATTTTGGACTCGTTTGAACAAGAAAATTTATTTTGCTTCATTTTTGACTCGTTTGAGCATGGAAACCAATTGTAGGTTTGTTCTTGACTCGTTTAACCCCTAGAACTCATTAAAACTTCATATTGAACTCGTTTGAACAATAAAATTAATTTTGCTTCATTTTTGACACGTTTGAGCATGCAAACTACTTGTAGGTTTGTTCTAAACTCGTTTGACCCCTAGAACTCACTAAAAAATCATTTTGGACTCGTTTGAACAAGAAAATTAATTTTGCTTCATTTTGACTGGTTTGAGCATGGAAACCACTTTTAGCTTTGTTCTTGACTCGTTTGACCCCTAGAACTCACTAAGACTTCATTTTGGACTCGTTTGAACATGAAAATTAATTGAGCTTCATTTTTGACTCGGTTGACCATGGAAACCACTTGTAGGTTTGTTCTTGACTCGTTTGACCCCTAGAACTCACTAAAACTTCATTTTGGACTCGTTTGAACAAGAAAATTTATTTTGCTTCATTTTTGACTCGTTTGAGCATGGAAACCAATTGTAGGTTTGTTCTTGACTCGTTTAACCTCTAGAACTCATTAAAACTTCATATTGAACTCGTTTGAACAATAAAATTAATTTTGCTTCATTTTTGACACGTTTGAGCATGCAAGCCACTTGTAGGTTTGTTGTAGACTCGTTTGACCCCTAGAACACACTAAAAAATAATTTTGGACTCGTTTGAACAAGAAAATTAATTTTGCTTCATTTTGACTGGTTTGAGCATCGAAACCACTTTTAGCTTTGTTCTTGACTCGTTTGACCCCTAGAACTCACTAAGACTTCATTTTGGACTCGTTTGAACATGAAAATTAATTTGGCTTCATTTTTGACTCGGTTGACCATGGAAACCACTTGTAGGTTTGTTCTTGACTCGTTTGACCCCTAGAACTCACTAAAACTTCATTTTGGACTCGTTTGAACAAGAAAATTTATTTTGCTTCATTTTTGACTCGTTTGAGCATGGAAACCAATTGTAGGTTTGTTCTTGACTCGTTTAACCCTTAGAACTCATTAAAACTTCATATTGAACTCGTTTGAACAATAAAATTAATTTTGCTTCATTTTTGACACGTTTGAGCATGCAAACCACTTGTAGGTTTGTTCTAGACTCGTTTGACCCCTAGAACTCACTAAAAAATCATTTTGGACTCTTTTGAACAAGAAAATTAATTTTGCTTCATTTTGACTGGTTTGAGCATGGACACCACTTTTAGCTTTGTTCTTGACTTGTTTGCCCCTAGAATTCACTAAGACTTCATTTTGGACTCGTTTGAACATGAAAATTAATTTAGCTTCATTTTTGACTCGTTTGAGCATGGAAACCACTTGTAGGTTTGTTCTTGACTCGTTTGACCCCTAGAACTCACTAAAACTTCATTTTGGACTCGTTTGAACAAGAAAATTTATTTTGCTTCATTTTTGACTCGTTTGAGCATGGAAACCAATTGTAGGTTTGTTCTTGACTCGTTTAACCCCTAGAACTCATTAAAACTTCATATTGAACTCGTTTGAACAATAAAACTAATTTTGCTTCATTTTTGACACGTTTGAGCATGCAAACTACTTGTAGGTTTGTTCTAAACTCGTTTGACCCCTAGAACTCACTAAAAAATCATTTTGGACTCGTTTGAACAAGAAAATTAATTTTGCTTCATTTTGACTGGTTTGAGCATGCAAACCACTTTTAGCTTTGTTCTTGACTCGTTTGACCCCTAGAACTCACTAAGACTTCATTTTGGACTCGTTTGAACATGAAAATTAATTGAGCTTCATTTTTGACTCGGTTGACCATGGAAACCACTTGTAGGTTTGTTCTTGACTCGTTTGACCCCTAGAACTCACTAAAACTTCATTTTGGACTCGTTTGAACAAGAAAATTTATTTTGCTTCATTTTTGACTCGTTTGAGCATGGAAACCAATTGTAGGTTTGTTCTTGACTCGTTTAATTGAACTCGTTTGAACAATAAAATTAATTTTGCTTCATTTTTGACACGTTTGAGCATGCAAACCACTTGTAGGTTTGTTGTAGACTCGTTTGACCCCTAGAACACACTAAAAAATCATTTTGGACTCGTTTGAGCAAGAAAATTAATTTTGCTTCATTTTGACTGGTTTGAGCATCGAAACCACTTTTAGGTTTGTTCTTGACTCGTTTGACCCCTAGAACTCACTAAGACTTCATTTTGGACTCGTTTGAACATGAAAATTAATTTAGCTTCATTTTTGACTCGGTTGACCATGGAAACCACTTGTAGGTTTGTTCTTGACTCGTTTGACCCCTAGAACTCACTAAAACTTCATTTTGGACTCGTTTGAACAAGAAAATTTATTTTGCTTCATTTTTGACTCGTTTGAGCATGGAAACCAATTGTAGGTTTGTTCTTGACTCGTTTAACCCCTAGAACTCATTAAAACTTCATATTGAACTCGTTTGAACAATAAAATTAATTTTGCTTCATTTTTGACACGTTTGAGCATGCAAACCACTTGTAGGTTTGTTCTAGACTCGTTTGACCCCTAGAACTCACTAAAAAATCATTTTGGACTCTTTTGAACAAGAAAATTAATTTTGCTTCATTTTGACTGGTTTGCGCATGGATACCACTTTTAGCTTTGTTCTTGACTTGTTTGCCCCTAGAATTCACTAAGACTTCATTTTGGACTCGTTTGAACATGAAAACTAATTTAGCTTCATTTTTGACTCGTTTGAGCATGGAAACCACTTGTAGGTTTGTTCATGACTCGTTTGACCCCTAGAACTCACTAAAACTTCATTTTGGACTCGTTTGAACAAGAAAATTAATTTTGCTTCATTTTTGACTCGTTTGAGCATGGAAACCACTTGTAGGTTTGTTCTTGACTCGTTTGACCCCTAAAACTCACTAAAACTTCATTTTGGACACGTTTCAACAAGAAAATTAATTTTGCTTCATTTTGACTTGTTTTGACTCGTTTGACCTCTAAAACTCACGAAAACTTCATTTTGGACTCGTTTGAACAAGAAAATTAATTTTGCTTCATTTTGACTTGTTTGAGCATGGAAACCACTTGTATGTTCTTGACTCGTTTTGCCCCTAGAACTAACTAACACTTCATATTGAACTCGTTTGAACAAGAAAATTAATTTTGCTTCATGGAAATAACTTGTAGGTTTGTTCTTGACTCGTTTGACCACTAGAACTCACTATAACGTCATTTTGGACTCGTTCGAACAAGAAAGTTAATTTTGCTTCATTTTTGACACGTTTAAGCATGCAAACCACTTGTAGGTTTTTTCTTGACTCGTTTGACCCCTATAACTCACTAAAACTTCATTTTGGACTCGTTTGAACAAGAAAATTAATTTTGCTTCATTTTTGACTCGTTTGAGCATGGAAACTACTCTCATTTAGCAAAAAAAAAAAAAAAAATTAATTTAGCTTCATTTTTGACTCGTTTGAGCATGGAAACCACTTGTAGGTTTGTTCTTGACTCGTTTGACCCCTAGAACTCACTAAAACTTCATTTTGGACTCGTTTGAACAAGAAAATTTATTTTGCTTCATTTTTGACTCGTTTGAGCATGGAAACCACTCTCATTTAGCAAAAAAAAAAAAAAAAAAAAAATTTTGCTTCATTTTTGACTCGTTTGAGCATGGAAACCAATTGTAGGTTTGTTCTTGACTCGTTTAACCCCAAGAACTCACTAAAACTTCATATTGAACTCGTTTGAACAACAAAATTAATTTTGCTTCATTTTTGACTCGTTTGAGCATGGAAACCACTTGTAGGTTTGTTCTTGACTCGTTTGACCCCTAGAACTCACTAAAACTTCATTTTGGACTCGTTTGAACAAGAAAATTTATTTTGCTTCATTTTTCACTCGTTTGAGCATGGAAACCAATTGTAGGTTTGTTCTTGACTCGTTTAACCCCTAGAACTCATTAAAACTTCATATTGAACTCGTTTGAACAATAAAATTAATTTTGCTTCATTTTTGACACGTTTGAGCATGCAAACTACTTGTAGGTTTGTTCTAAACTCGTTTGACCCCTAGAACTCACTAAAAAATCATTTTGGACTCGTTTGAATAAGAAAATTAATTTTGCTTCATTTTGACTGGTTTGAGCATGGAAACCACTTTTAGCTTTGTTCTTGACTCGTTTGACCCCTAGAACTCACTAAGACTTCATTTTGGACTCGTTTGAACATGAAAATTAATTGAGCTTCATTTTTGACTCGCTTGACCATGGAAACCACTTGTAGGTTTGTTCTTGACTCGTTTGACCCCTAGAACTCACTAAAACTTCATTTTGGACTCGTTTGAACAAGAAAATTTATTTTGCTTCATTTTTGACTCGTTTGAGCATGGAAACCAATTGTAGGTTTGTTCTTGACTCGTTTAACCCCTAGAACTCATTAAAACTTCATATTAAACTCGTTTGAACAATAAAATTAATTTTGCTTCATTTTTGACACGTTTGAGCATGCAAACCACTTGTAGGTTTGTTGTAGACTCGTTTGACCCCTAGAACACACTAAAAAATCATTTTGGACTCGTTTGAGCAAGAAAATTAATTTTGCTTCATTTTGACTGGTTTGAGCATCGAAACCACTTTTACCTTTGTTCTTGACTCGTTTGACCCCTAGAACTCACTAAGACTTCATTTTGGACTCGTTTGAACATGAAAATTAATTTAGCTTCATTTTTGACTCGGTTGACCATGGAAACCACTTGTAGGTTTGTTCTTGACTCGTTTGACCCCTAGAACTCACTAAAACTTCATTTTGGACTCGTTTGAACAAGAAAATTTATTTTGCTTCATTTTTGACTCGTTTGAGCATGGAAACCAATTGTAGGTTTGTTCTTGACTCGTTTAACCCCTAGAACTCATTAAAACTTCATATTGAACTCGTTTGAACAATAAAATTAATTTTGCTTCATTTTTGACACGTTTGAGCATGCAAACCACTTGTAGGTTTGTTCTAGACTCGTTTGACCCCTAGAACTCACTAAAAAATCATTTTGGACTCTTTTGAACAAGAAAATTAATTTTGCTTCATTTTGACTGGTTTGCGCATGGATACCACTTTTAGCTTTGTTCTTGACTTGTTTGCCCCTAGAATTCACTAAGACTTCATTTTGGACTCGTTTGAACATGAAAACTAATTTAGCTTCATTTTTGACTCGTTTGAGCATGGAAACCACTTGTAGGTTTGTTCATGACTCGTTTGACCCCTAGAACTCACTAAAACTTCATTTTGGACTCGTTTGAACAAGAAAATTAATTTTGCTTCATTTTTGACTCGTTTGAGCATGGAAACCACTTGTAGGTTTGTTCTTGACTCGTTTGACCCCTAAAACTCACTAAAACTTCATTTTGGACACGTTTCAACAAGAAAATTAATTTTGCTTCATTTTGACTTGTTTTGACTCGTTTGACCTCTAAAACTCACGAAAACTTCATTTTGGACTCGTTTGAACAAGAAAATTAATTTTGCTTCATTTTGACTTGTTTGAGCATGGAAACCACTTGTATGTTCTTGACTCGTTTTGCCCCTAGAACTAACTAACACTTCATATTGAACTCGTTTGAACAAGAAAATTAATTTTGCTTCATGGAAATAACTTGTAGGTTTGTTCTTGACTCGTTTGACCACTAGAACTCACTATAACGTCATTTTGGACTCGTTCGAACAAGAAAGTTAATTTTGCTTCATTTTTGACACGTTTAAGCATGCAAACCACTTGTAGGTTTTTTCTTGACTCGTTTGACCCCTATAACTCACTAAAACTTCATTTTGGACTCGTTTGAACAAGAAAATTAATTTTGCTTCATTTTTGACTCGTTTGAGCATGGAAACTACTCTCATTTAGCAAAAAAAAAAAAAAAAATTAATTTAGCTTCATTTTTGACTCGTTTGAGCATGGAAACCACTTGTAGGTTTGTTCTTGACTCGTTTGACCCCTAGAACTCACTAAAACTTCATTTTGGACTCGTTTGAACAAGAAAATTTATTTTGCTTCATTTTTGACTCGTTTGAGCTTGGAAACCACTCTCATTTAGCAAAAAAAAAAAAAAAAAAAAAAAATTTTGCTTCATTTTTGACTCGTTTGAGCATGGAAACCAATTGTAGGTTTGTTCTTGACTCGTTTAACCCCAAGAACTCACTAAAACTTCATATTGAACTCGTTTGAACAACAAAATTAATTTTGCTTCATTTTTGACTCGTTTGAGCATGGAAAAAACTTGTAGGTTTGTTCTTGACTCGTTTGACCCCTAGAACTCACTAAAACTTCATTTTGGACTCGTTTGAACAAGAAAATTTATTTTGCTTCATTTTTCACTCGTTTGAGCATGGAAACCAATTGTAGGTTTGTTCTTGACTCGTTTAACCCCTAGAACTCATTAAAACTTCATATTGAACTCGTTTGAACAATAAAATTAATTTTGCTTCATTTTTGACACGTTTGAGCATGCAAACTACTTGTAGGTTTGTTCTAAACTCGTTTGACCCCTAGAACTCACTAAAAAATCATTTTGGACTCGTTTGAATAAGAAAATTAATTTTGCTTCATTTTGACTGGTTTGAGCATGGAAACCACTTTTAGCTTTGTTCTTGACTCGTTTGACCCCTAGAACTCACTAAGACTTCATTTTGGACTCGTTTGAACATGAAAATTAATTGAGCTTCATTTTTGACTCGCTTGACCATGGAAACCACTTGTAGGTTTGTTCTTGACTCGTTTGACCCCTAGAACTCACTAAAACTTCATTTTGGACTCGTTTGAACAAGAAAATTTATTTTGCTTCATTTTTGACTCGTTTGAGCATGGAAACCAATTGTAGGTTTGTTCTTGACTCGTTTAACCCCTAGAACTCATTAAAACTTCATATTAAACTCGTTTGAACAATAAAATTAATTTTGCTTCATTTTTGACACGTTTGAGCATGCAAACCACTTGTAGGTTTGTTGTAGACTCGTTTGACCCCTAGAACACACTAAAAAATCATTTTGGACTCGTTTGAGCAAGAAAATTAATTTTGCTTCATTTTGACTGGTTTGAGCATCGAAACCACTTTTACCTTTGTTCTTGACTCGTTTGACCCCTAGAACTCACTAAGACTTCATTTTGGACTCGTTTGAACATGAAAATTAATTTAGCTTCATTTTTGACTCGGTTGACCATGGAAACCACTTGTAGGTTTGTTCTTGACTCGTTTGACCCCTAGAACTCACTAAAACTTCATTTTGGACTCGTTTGAACAAGAAAATTTATTTTGCTTCATTTTTGACTCGTTTGAGCATGGAAACCAATTGTAGGTTTGTTCTTGACTCGTTTAACCCCTAGAACTCATTAAAACTTCATATTGAACTCGTTTGAACAATAAAATTAATTTTGCTTCATTTTTGACACGTTTGAGCATGCAAACCACTTGTAGGTTTGTTCTAGACTCGTTTGACCCCTAGAACTCACTAAAAAATCATTTTGGACTCTTTTGAACAAGAAAATTAATTTTGCTTCATTTTGACTGGTTTGCGCATGGATACCACTTTTAGCTTTGTTCTTGACTTGTTTGCCCCTAGAATTCACTAAGACTTCATTTTGGACTCGTTTGAACATGAAAACTAATTTAGCTTCATTTTTGACTCGTTTGAGCATGGAAACCACTTGTAGGTTTGTTCATGACTCGTTTGACCCCTAGAACTCACTAAAACTTCATTTTGGACTCGTTTGAACAAGAAAATTAATTTTGCTTCATTTTTGACTCGTTTGAGCATGGAAACCACTTGTAGGTTTGTTCTTGACTCGTTTGACCCCTAAAACTCACTAAAACTTCATTTTGGACACGTTTCAACAAGAAAATTAATTTTGCTTCATTTTGACTTGTTTTGACTCGTTTGACCTCTAAAACTCACGAAAACTTCATTTTGGACTCGTTTGAACAAGAAAATTAATTTTGCTTCATTTTGACTTGTTTGAGCATGGAAACCACTTGTATGTTCTTGACTCGTTTTGCCCCTAGAACTAACTAACACTTCATATTGAACTCGTTTGAACAAGAAAATTAATTTTGCTTCATGGAAATAACTTGTAGGTTTGTTCTTGACTCGTTTGACCACTAGAACTCACTATAACGTCATTTTGGACTCGTTCGAACAAGAAAGTTAATTTTGCTTCATTTTTGACACGTTTAAGCATGCAAACCACTTGTAGGTTTTTTCTTGACTCGTTTGACCCCTATAACTCACTAAAACTTCATTTTGGACTCGTTTGAACAAGAAAATTAATTTTGCTTCATTTTTGACTCGTTTGAGCATGGAAACTACTCTCATTTAGCAAAAAAAAAAAAAAAATTAATTTAGCTTCATTTTTGACTCGTTTGAGCATGGAAACCACTTGTAGGTTTGTTCTTGACTCGTTTGACCCCTAGAACTCACTAAAACTTCATTTTGGACTCGTTTGAACAAGAAAATTTATTTTGCTTCATTTTTGACTCGTTTGAGCATGGAAACCACTCTCATTTAGCAAAAAAAAAAAAAAAAAAAAATTTTGCTTCATTTTTGACTCGTTTGAGCATGGAAACCAATTGTAGGTTTGTTCTTGACTCGTTTAACCCCAAGAACTCACTAAAACTTCATATTGAACTCGTTTGAACAACAAAATTAATTTTGCTTCATTTTTGACTCGTTTGAGCATGGAAACCACTTGTAGGTTTGTTCTTGACTCGTTTGACCCCTAGAACTCACTAAAACTTCATTTTGGACTCGTTTGAACAAGAAAATTTATTTTGCTTCATTTTTGACTCGTTTGAGCATGGAAACCAATTGTAGGTTTGTTCTTGACTCGTTTAACCCCTAGAACTCATTAAAACTTCATATTGAACTCGTTTGAACAATAAAATTAATTTTGCTTCATTTTTGACACGTTTGAGCATGCAAACTACTTGTAGGTTTGTTCTAAACTCGTTTGACCCCTAGAACTCACTAAAAAATCATTTTGGACTCGTTTGAATAAGAAAATTAATTTTGCTTCATTTTGACTGGTTTGAGCATGGAAACCACTTTTAGCTTTGTTCTTGACTCGTTTGACCCCTAGAACTCACTAAGACTTCATTTTGGACTCGTTTGAACATGAAAATTAATTGAGCTTCATTTTTGACTCGCTTGACCATGGAAACCACTTGTAGGTTTGTTCTTGACTCGTTTGACCCCTAGAACTCACTAAAACTTCATTTTGGACTCGTTTGAACAAGAAAATTTATTTTGCTTCATTTTTGACTCGTTTGAGCATGGAAACCAATTGTAGGTTTGTTCTTGACTCGTTTAACCCCTAGAACTCATTAAAACTTCATATTGAACTCGTTTGAACAATAAAATTAATTTTGCTTCATTTTTGACACGTTTGAGCATGCAAACCACTTGTAGGTTTGTTGTAGACTCGTTTGACCCCTAGAACACACTAAAAAATCATTTTGGACTCGTTTGAGCAAGAAAATTAATTTTGCTTCATTTTGACTGGTTTGAGCATCGAAACCACTTTTACCTTTGTTCTTGACTCGTTTGACCCCTAGAACTCACTAAGACTTCATTTTGGACTCGTTTGAACATGAAAATTAATTTAGCTTCATTTTTGACTCGGTTGACCATGGAAACCACTTGTAGGTTTGTTCTTGACTCGTTTGACCCCTAGAACTCACTAAAACTTCATTTTGGACTCGTTTGAACAAGAAAATTTATTTTGCTTCATTTTTGACTCGTTTGAGCATGGAAACCAATTGTAGGTTTGTTCTTGACTCGTTTAACCCCTAGAACTCATTAAAACTTCATATTGAACTCGTTTGAACAATAAAATTAATTTTGCTTCATTTTTGACACGTTTGAGCATGCAAACCACTTGTAGGTTTGTTCTAGACTCGTTTGACCCCTAGAACTCACTAAAAAATCATTTTGGACTCTTTTGAACAAGAAAATTAATTTTGCTTCATTTTGACTGGTTTGCGCATGGATACCACTTTTAGCTTTGTTCTTGACTTGTTTGCCCCTAGAATTCACTAAGACTTCATTTTGGACTCGTTTGAACATGAAAACTAATTTAGCTTCATTTTTGACTCGTTTGAGCATGGAAACCACTTGTAGGTTTGTTCATGACTCGTTTGACCCCTAGAACTCACTAAAACTTCATTTTGGACTCGTTTGAACAAGAAAATTAATTTTGCTTCATTTTTGACTCGTTTGAGCATGGAAACCACTTGTAGGTTTGTTCTTGACTCGTTTGACCCCTAAAACTCACTAAAACTTCATTTTGGACACGTTTCAACAAGAAAATTAATTTTGCTTCATTTTGACTTGTTTTGACTCGTTTGACCTCTAAAACTCACGAAAACTTCATTTTGGACTCGTTTGAACAAGAAAATTAATTTTGCTTCATTTTGACTTGTTTGAGCATGGAAACCACTTGTATGTTCTTGACTCGTTTTGCCCCTAGAACTAACTAACACTTCATATTGAACTCGTTTGAACAAGAAAATTAATTTTGCTTCATGGAAATAACTTGTAGGTTTGTTCTTGACTCGTTTGACCACTAGAACTCACTATAACGTCATTTTGGACTCGTTCGAACAAGAAAGTTAATTTTGCTTCATTTTTGACACGTTTAAGCATGCAAACCACTTGTAGGTTTTTTCTTGACTCGTTTGACCCCTATAACTCACTAAAACTTCATTTTGGACTCGTTTGAACAAGAAAATTAATTTTGCTTCATTTTTGACTCGTTTGAGCATGGAAACTACTCTCATTTAGCAAAAAAAAAAAAAAATTAATTTAGCTTCATTTTTGACTCGTTTGAGCATGGAAACCACTTGTAGGTTTGTTCTTGACTCGTTTGACCCCTAGAACTCACTAAAACTTCATTTTGGACTCGTTTGAACAAGAAAATTTATTTTGCTTCATTTTTGACTCGTTTGAGCATGGAAACCACTCTCATTTAGCAAAAAAAAAAAAAAAAAAAAAAATTTGCTTCATTTTTGACTCGTTTGAGCATGGAAACCAATTGTAGGTTTGTTCTTGACTCGTTTAACCCCAAGAACTCACTAAAACTTCATATTGAACTCGTTTGAACAACAAAATTAATTTTGCTTCATTTTTGACTCGTTTGAGCATGGAAACCACTTGTAGGTTTGTTCTTGACTCGTTTGACCCCTAGAACTCACTAAAACTTCATTTTGGACTCGTTTGAACAAGAAAATTTATTTTGCTTCATTTTTGACTCGTTTGAGCATGGAAACCAATTGTAGGTTTGTTCTTGACTCGTTTAACCCCTAGAACTCATTAAAACTTCATATTGAACTCGTTTGAACAATAAAATTAATTTTGCTTCATTTTTGACACGTTTGAGCATGCAAACTACTTGTAGGTTTGTTCTAAACTCGTTTGACCCCTAGAACTCACTAAAAAATCATTTTGGACTCGTTTGAATAAGAAAATTAATTTTGCTTCATTTTGACTGGTTTGAGCATGGAAACCACTTTTAGCTTTGTTCTTGACTCGTTTGACCCCTAGAACTCACTAAGACTTCATTTTGGACTCGTTTGAACATGAAAATTAATTGAGCTTCATTTTTGACTCGCTTGACCATGGAAACCACTTGTAGGTTTGTTCTTGACTCGTTTGACCCCTAGAACTCACTAAAACTTCATTTTGGACTCGTTTGAACAAGAAAATTTATTTTGCTTCATTTTTGACTCGTTTGAGCATGGAAACCAATTGTAGGTTTGTTCTTGACTCGTTTAACCCCTAGAACTCATTAAAACTTCATATTGAACTCGTTTGAACAATAAAATTAATTTTGCTTCATTTTTGACACGTTTGAGCATGCAAACCACTTGTAGGTTTGTTGTAGACTCGTTTGACCCCTAGAACACACTAAAAAATCATTTTGGACTCGTTTGAGCAAGAAAATTAATTTTGCTTCATTTTGACTGGTTTGAGCATCGAAACCACTTTTACCTTTGTTCTTGACTCGTTTGACCCCTAGAATTCACTAAGACTTCATTTTGGACTCGTTTGAACATGAAAATTAATTTAGCTTCATTTTTGACTCGGTTGACCATGGAAACCACTTGTAGGTTTGTTCTTGACTCGTTTGACCCCTACAACTCACTAAAACTTCATTTTGGACTCGTTTGAACAAGAAAATTTATTTTGCTTCATTTTTGACTCGTTTGAGCATGGAAACCAATTGTAGGTTTGTTCTTGACTCGTTTAACCCCTAGAACTCATTAAAACTTCATATTGAACTCGTTTGAACAATAAAATTAATTTTGCTTCATTTTTGACACGTTTGAGCATGCAAACCACTTGTAGGTTTGTTCTAGACTCGTTTGACCCCTAGAACTCACTAAAAAATCATTTTGGACTCTTTTGAACAAGAAAATTAATTTTGCTTCATTTTGACTGGTTTGCGCATGGATACCACTTTTAGCTTTGTTCTTGACTTGTTTGCCCCTAGAATTCACTAAGACTTCATTTTGGACTCGTTTGAACAAGAAAATTTATTTTGCTTCATTTTTGACTCGTTTGAGCATGGAAACCAATTGTAGGTTTGTTCTTGACTCGTTTAACCCCTAGAACTCATTAAAACTTCATATTGAACTCGTTTGAACAATAAAATTAATTTTGCTTCATTTTTGACACGTTTGAGCATGCAAACCACTTGTAGGTTTGTTCTAGACTCGTTTGACCCCTAGAACTCACTAAAAAATCATTTTGGACTCTTTTGAACAAGAAAATTAATTTTGCTTCATTTTGACTGGTTTGAGCATGGATACCACTTTTAGCTTTGTTCTTGACTTGTTTGCCCCTAGAATTCACTAAGACTTCATTTTGGACTCGTTTGAACATGAAAATTAATTTAGCTTCATTTTTGACTCGTTTGAGCATGGAAACCACTTGTAGGTTTGTTCTTGACTCGTTTGACCCCTAGAACTCACTAAAACTTCATTTTGGACTCGTTTGAACAAGAAAATTTATTTTGCTTCATTTTTGACTCGTTTGAGCATGGAAACCAATTGTAGGTTTGTTCTTGACTCGTTTAACCCCTAGAACTCATTAAAACTTCATATTGAACTCGTTTGAAAAATAAAATTAATTTTGCTTCATTTTTGACACGTTTGAGCATGCAAACTACTTGTAGGTTTGTTCTAAACTCGTTTGACCCCTAGAACTCACTAAAAAATCATTTTGGACTCCTTTGAACAAGAAAATTAATTTTGCTTCATTTTGACTGGTTTGAGCATGGAAACCACTTTTAGCTTTGTTCTTGACTCGTTTGACCCCTAGAACTCACTAAGACTTCATTTTGGACTCGTTTGAACATGAAAATTAATTGAGCTTCATTTTTGACTCGGTTGACCATGGAAACCACTTGTAGGTTTGTTCTTGACTCGTTTGACCCCTAGAACTCACTAAAACTTCATTTTGGACTCGTTTGAACAAGAAAATTTATTTTGCTTCATTTTTGACTCGTTTGAGCATGGAAACCAATTGTAGGTTTGTTCTTGACTCGTTTAACCTCTAGAACTCATTAAAACTTCATATTGAACTCGTTTGAACAATAAAATTAATTTTGCTTCATTTTTGACACGTTTGAGCATGCAAACCACTTGTAGGTTTGTTGTAGACTCGTTTGACCCCTAGAACACACTAAAAAATCATTTTGGACTCGTTTGAGCAAGAAAATTAATTTTGCTTCATTTTGACTGGTTTGAGCATCGAAACCACTTTTAGGTTTGTTCTTGACTCGTTTGACCCCTAGAACTCACTAAGACTTCATTTTGGACTCGTTTGAACATGAAAATTAATTTAGCTTCATTTTTGACTCGGTTGACCATGGAAACCACTTGTAGGTTTGTTCTTGACTCGTTTGACCCCTAGAACTCACTAAAACTTCATTTTGGACTCGTTTGAACAAGAATATTTATTTTGCTTCATTTTTGACTCGTTTGAGCATGGAAACCAATTGTAGGTTTGTTCTTGACTCGTTTAACCCCTAGAACTCATTAAAACTTCATATTGAACTCGTTTGAACAATAAAATTAATTTTGCTTCATTTTTGACACGTTTGAGCATGCAAACCACTTGTAGGTTTGTTCTAGACTCGTTTGACCCCTAGAACTCACTAAAAAATCATTTTGGACTCTTTTGAACAAGAAAATTAATTTTGCTTCATTTTGACTGGTTTGAGCATGGATACCACTTTTAGCTTTGTTCTTGACTTGTTTGCCCCTAGAATTCACTAAGACTTCATTTTGGACTCGTTTGAACATGAAAATTAATTTAGCTTCATTTTTGACTCGTTTGAGCATGGAAACCACTTGTAGGTTTGTTCTTGACTCGTTTGACCCCTAGAACTCACTAAAACTTCATTTTGGACTCGTTTGAACAAGAAAATTTATTTTGCTTCATTTTTGACTCGTTTGAGCATGGAAACCAATTGTAGGTTTGTTCTTGACTCGTTTAACCCCTAGAACTCATTAAAACTTCATATTGAACTCGTTTGAACAATAAAATTAATTTTGCTTCATTTTTGACACGTTTGAGCATGCAAACTACTTGTAGGTTTGTTCTAAACTCGTTTGACCCCTAGAACTCACTAAAAAATCATTTTGGACTCGTTTGAACAAGAAAATTAATTTTGCTTCATTTTGACTGGTTTGAGCATGGAAACCACTTTTAGCTTTGTTCTTGACTCGTTTGACCCCTAGAACTCACTAAGACTTCATTTTGGACTCGTTTGAACATGAAAATTAATTGAGCTTCATTTTTGACTCGGTTGACCATGGAAACCACTTGTAGGTTTGTTCTTGACTCGTTTGACCCCTAGAACTCACTAAAACTTCATTTTGGACTCGTTTGAACAACAAAATTTATTTTGCTTCATTTTTGACTCGTTTGAGCATGGAAACCAATTGTAGGTTTGTTCTTGACTCGTTTAACCTCTAGAACTCATTAAAACTTCATATTGAACTCGTTTGAACAATGAAATTAATTTTGCTTCATTTTTGACACGTTTGAGCATGCAAACCACTTGTAGGTTTGTTGTAGACTCGTTTGACCCCTAGAACACACTAAAAAATCATTTTGGACTCGTTTGAGCAAGAAAATTAATTTTGCTTCATTTTGACTGGTTTGAGCATCGAAACCACTTTTACCTTTGTTCTTGACTCGTTTGACCCCTAGAATTCACTAAGACTTCATTTTGGACTCGTTTGAACATGAAAATTAATTTAGCTTCATTTTTGACTCGGTTGACCATGGAAACCACTTGTAGGTTTGTTCTTGACTCGTTTGACCCCTAGAACTCACAAAAACTTCATTTTGGACTCGTTTGAACAAGAAAATTTATTTTGCTTCATTTTTGACTCGTTTGAGCATGGAAACCAATTGTAGGTTTGTTCTTGACTCGTTTAACCCCTAGAACTCATTAAAACTTCATATTGAACTCGTTTGAACAATAAAATTAATTTTGCTTCATTTTTGACACGTTTGAGCATGCAAACCACTTGTAGGTTTGTTCTAGACTCGTTTGACCCCTAGAACTCACTAAAAAAATCATTTTGGACTCGTTTGAACAAGAAAATTAATTTTGCTTCATTTTGACTGGTTTGAGCATGGAAACCACTTTTAGCTTTGTTCTTGACTCGTTTGACCCCTAGAACTCACTAAGACTTCATTTTGGACTCGTTTGAACATGAAAATTAATTGAACTTCATTTTTGACTCGGTTGACCATGGAAACCACTTGTAGGTTTGTTCTTGACTCGTTTGACCCCTAGAACTCACTAAAACTTCATTTTGGACTCGTTTGAACAAGAAAATTTATTTTGCTTCATTTTTGACTCGTTTGAGCATGGAAACCAATTGTAGGTTTGTTCTTGACTCGTTTAACCTCTAGAACTCATTAAAACTTCATATTGAACTCGTTTGAACAATAAAATTAATTTTGCTTCATTTTTGACACGTTTGAGCATGCAAGCCACTTGTAGGTTTGTTGTAGACTCGTTTGACCCCTAGAACACACTAAAAAATCATTTTGGACTCGTTTGAACAAGAAAATTAATTTTGCTTCATTTTGACTGGTTTGAGCATCGAAACCACTTTTAGCTTTGTTCTTGACTCGTTTGACCCCTAGAACTCACTAAGACTTCATTTTGGACTCGTTTGAACATGAAAATTAATTTAGCTTCATTTTTGACTCGGTTGACCATGGAAACCACTTGTAGGTTTGTTCTTGACTCGTTTGACCCCTAGAACTCACTAAAACTTCATTTTGGACTCGTTTGAACAAGAAAATTTATTTTGCTTCATTTTTGACTCGTTTGAGCATGGAAACCAATTGTAGGTTTGTTCTTGACTCGTTTAACCCCTAGAACTCATTAAAACTTCATATTGAACTCGTTTGAACAATAAAATTAATTTTGCTTCATTTTTGACACGTTTGAGCATGCAAACCACTTGTAGGTTTGTTCTAGACTCGTTTGACCCCTAGAACTCACTAAAAAATCATTTTGGACTCTTTTGAACAAGAAAATTAATTTTGCTTCATTTTGACTAGTTTGAGCATGGATACCACTTTTAGCTTTGTTCTTGACTTGTTTGCCCCTAGAATTCACTAAGACTTCATTTTGGACTCGTTTGAACATGAAAATTAATTTAGCTTCATTTTTGACTCGTTTGAGCATGGAAACCACTTGTAGGTTTGTTCTTGACTCGTTTGACCCTAGAACTCACTAAAACTTCATTTTGGACTCGTTTGAACAAGAAAATTTATTTTGCTTCATTTTTGACTCGTTTGAGCATGGAAACCAATTGTAGGTTTGTTCTTGACTCGTTTAACCCCTAGAACTCATTAAAACTTCATATTGAACTCGTTTGAACAATAAAATTAATTTTGCTTCATTTTTGACACGTTTGAGCATGCAAACTACTTGTAGGTTTGTTCTAAACTCGTTTGACCCCTAGAACTCACTAAAAAATCATTTTGGACTCGTTTGAACAAGAAAATTAATTTTGCTTCATTTTGACTGGTTTGAGCATGGAAACCACTTTTAGCTTTGTTCTTGACTCGTTTGACCCCTAGAACTCACTAAGACTTCATTTTGGACTCGTTTGAACATGAAAATTAATTGAGCTTCATTTTTGACTCGGTTGACCATGGAAACCACTTGTAGGTTTGTTCTTGACTCGTTTGACCCCTAGAACTCACTAAAACTTCATTTTGGACTCGTTTGAACAAGAAAATTTATTTTGCTTCATTTTTGACTCGTTTGAGCATGGAAACCAATTGTAGGTTTGTTCTTGACTCGTTTAACCTCTAGAACTCATTAAAACTTCATATTGAACTCGTTTGAACAATAAAATTAATTTTGCTTCATTTTTGACACGTTTGAGCATGCAAGCCACTTGTAGGTTTGTTGTAGACTCGTTTGACCCCTAGAACACACTAAAAAATAATTTTGGACTCGTTTGAACAAGAAAATTAATTTTGCTTCATTTTGACTGGTTTGAGCATCGAAACCACTTTTAGCTTTGTTCTTGACTCGTTTGACCCCTAGAACTCACTAAGACTTCATTTTGGACTCGTTTGAACATGAAAATTAATTTGGCTTCATTTTTGACTCGGTTGACCATGGAAACCACTTGTAGGTTTGTTCTTGACTCGTTTAACCCCTAGAACTCATTAAAACTTCATATTGAACTCGTTTGAACAATAAAATTAATTTTGCTTCATTTTTGACACGTTTGAGCATGCAAACCACTTGTAGGTTTGTTCTAGACTCGTTTGACCCCTAGAACTCACTAAAAAATCATTTTGGACTCTTTTGAACAAGAAAATTAATTTTGCTTCATTTTGACTGGTTTGAGCATGGATACCACTTTTAGCTTTGTTCTTGACTTGTTTGCCCCTAGAATTCACTAAGACTTCATTTTGGACTCGTTTGAACATGAAAATTAATTTAGCTTCATTTTTGACTCGTTTGAGCATGGAAACCACTTGTAGGTTTGTTCTTGACTCGTTTGACCCCTATAACTCACTAACACTTCATTTTGGACTCGTTTGAACAAGAAAATTTATTTTGCTTCATTTTTGACTCGTTTGAGCATGGAAACCAATTGTAGGTTTGTTCTTGACTCGTTTAACCCCTAGAACTCATTAAAACTTCATATTGAACTCGTTTGAACAATAAAATTAATTTTGCTTCATTTTTGACACGTTTGAGCATGCAAACTACTTGTAGGTTTGTTCTAAACTCGTTTGACCCCTAGAACTCACTAAAAAATCATTTTGGACTCGTTTGAACAAGAAAATTAATTTTGCTTCATTTTGACTGGTTTGAGCATGGAAACCACTTTTAGCTTTGTTCTTGACTCGTTTGACCCCTAGAACTCACTAAGACTTCATTTTGGACTCGTTTGAACATGAAAATTAATTGAGCTTCATTTTTGACTCGGTTGACCATGGAAACCACTTGTAGGTTTGTTCTTGACTCGTTTGACCCCTAGAACTCACTAAAACTTCATTTTGGACTCGTTTGAACAACAAAATTTATTTTGCTTCATTTTTGACTCGTTTGAGCATGGAAACCAATTGTAGGTTTGTTCTTGACTCGTTTAACCTCTAGAACTCATTAAAACTTCATATTGAACTCGTTTGAACAATGAAATTAATTTTGCTTCATTTTTGACACGTTTGAGCATGCAAACCACTTGTAGGTTTGTTGTAGACTCGTTTGACCCCTAGAACACACTAAAAAATCATTTTGGACTCGTTTGAGCAAGAAAATTAATTTTGCTTCATTTTGACTGGTTTGAGCATCGAAACCACTTTTACCTTTGTTCTTGACTCGTTTGACCCCTAGAATTCACTAAGACTTCATTTTGGACTCGTTTGAACATGAAAATTAATTTAGCTTCATTTTTGACTCGGTTGACCATGGAAACCACTTGTAGGTTTGTTCTTGACTCGTTTGACCCCTAGAACTCACTAAAACTTCATTTTGGACTCGTTTGAACAAGAAAATTTATTTTGCTTCATTTTTGACTCGTTTGAGCATGGAAACCAATTGTAGGTTTGTTCTTGACTCGTTTAACCCCTAGAACTCACTAAAACTTCATTTTGGACTCGTTTGAACAACAAAATTTATTTTGCTTCATTTTTGACTCGTTTGAGCATGGAAACCAATTGTAGGTTTGTTCTTGACTCGTTTAACCTCTAGAACTCATTAAAACTTCATATTGAACTCGTTTGAACAATGAAATTAATTTTGCTTCATTTTTGACACGTTTGAGCATGCAAACCACTTGTAGGTTTGTTGTAGACTCGTTTGACCCCTAGAACACACTAAAAAATCATTTTGGACTCGTTTGAGCAAGAAAATTAATTTTGCTTCATTTTGACTGGTTTGAGCATCGAAACCACTTTTACCTTTGTTCTTGACTCGTTTGACCCCTAGAATTCACTAAGACTTCATTTTGGACTCGTTTGAACATGAAAATTAATTTAGCTTCATTTTTGACTCGGTTGACCATGGAAACCACTTGTAGGTTTGTTCTTGACTCGTTTGACCCCTAGAACTCACTAAAACTTCATTTTGGACTCGTTTGAACAAGAAAATTTATTTTGCTTCATTTTTGACTCGTTTGAGCATGGAAACCAATTGTAGGTTTGTTCTTGACTCGTTTAACCCCTAGAACTCATTAAAACTTCATATTGAACTCGTTTGAACAATAAAATTAATTTTGCTTCATTTTTGACACGTTTGAGCATGCAAACCACTTGTAGGTTTGTTCTAGACTCGTTTGACCCCTAGAACTCACTAAAAAATCATTTTGGACTCGTTTGAACAAGAAAATTAATTTTGCTTCATTTTGACTGGTTTGAGCATGGAAACCACTTTTAGCTTTGTTCTTGACTCGTTTGACCCCTAGAACTCACTAAGACTTCATTTTGGACTCGTTTGAACATGAAAATTAATTGAACTTCATTTTTGACTCGGTTGACCATGGAAACCACTTGTAGGTTTGTTCTTGACTCGTTTGACCCCTAGAACTCACTAAAACTTCATTTTGGACTCGTTTGAACAAGAAAATTTATTTTGCTTCATTTTTGACTCGTTTGAGCATGGAAACCAATTGTAGGTTTGTTCTTGACTCGTTTAACCTCTAGAACTCATTAAAACTTCATATTGAACTCGTTTGAACAATAAAATTAATTTTGCTTCATTTTTGACACGTTTGAGCATGCAAGCCACTTGTAGGTTTGTTGTAGACTCGTTTGACCCCTAGAACACACTAAAAAATCATTTTGGACTCGTTTGAACAAGAAAATTAATTTTGCTTCATTTTGACTGGTTTGAGCATCGAAACCACTTTTACCTTTGTTCTTGACTCGTTTGACCCCTAGAATTCACTAAGACTTCATTTTGGACTCGTTTGAACATGAAAATTAATTTAGCTTCATTTTTGACTCGGTTGACCATGGAAACCACTTGTAGGTTTGTTCTTGACTCGTTTGACCCCTAGAACTCACTAAAACTTCATTTTGGACTCGTTTGAACAAGAAAATTTATTTTGCTTCATTTTTGACTCGTTTGAGCATGGAAACCAATTGTAGGTTTGTTCTTGACTCGTTTAACCCCTAGAACTCATTAAAACTTCATATTGAACTCGTTTGAACAATAAAATTAATTTTGCTTCATTTTTGACACGTTTGAGCATGCAAACCACTTGTAGGTTTGTTCTAGACTCGTTTGACCCCTAGAACTCACTAAAAAAATCATTTTGGACTCGTTTGAACAAGAAAATTAATTTTGCTTCATTTTGACTGGTTTGAGCATGGAAACCACTTTTAGCTTTGTTCTTGACTCGTTTGACCCCTAGAACTCACTAAGACTTCATTTTGGACTCGTTTGAACATGAAAATTAATTGAACTTCATTTTTGACTCGGTTGACCATGGAAACCACTTGTAGGTTTGTTCTTGACTCGTTTGACCCCTAGAACTCACTAAAACTTCATTTTGGACTCGTTTGAACAAGAAAATTTATTTTGCTTCATTTTTGACTCGTTTGAGCATGGAAACCAATTGTAGGTTTGTTCTTGACTCGTTTAACCTCTAGAACTCATTAAAACTTCATATTGAACTCGTTTGAACAATAAAATTAATTTTGCTTCATTTTTGACACGTTTGAGCATGCAAGCCACTTGTAGGTTTGTTGTAGACTCGTTTGACCCCTAGAACACACTAAAAAATCATTTTGGACTCGTTTGAACAAGAAAATTAATTTTGCTTCATTTTGACTGGTTTGAGCATCGAAACCACTTTTAGCTTTGTTCTTGACTCGTTTGACCCCTAGAACTCACTAAGACTTCATTTTGGACTCGTTTGAACATGAAAATTAATTTAGCTTCATTTTTGACTCGGTTGACCATGGAAACCACTTGTAGGTTTGTTCTTGACTCGTTTGACCCCTAGAACTCACTAAAACTTCATTTTGGACTCGTTTGAACAAGAAAATTTATTTTGCTTCATTTTTGACTCGTTTGAGCATGGAAACCAATTGTAGGTTTGTTCTTGACTCGTTTAACCCCTAGAACTCATTAAAACTTCATATTGAACTCGTTTGAACAATAAAATTAATTTTGCTTCATTTTTGACACGTTTGAGCATGCAAACCACTTGTAGGTTTGTTCTAGACTCGTTTGACCCCTAGAACTCACTAAAAAATCATTTTGGACTCTTTTGAACAAGAAAATTAATTTTGCTTCATTTTGACTAGTTTGAGCATGGATACCACTTTTAGCTTTGTTCTTGACATGTTTGCCCCTAGAATTCACTAAGACTTCATTTTGGACTCGTTTGAACATGAAAATTAATTTAGCTTCATTTTTGACTCGTTTGAGCATGGAAACCACTTGTAGGTTTGTTCTTGACTCGTTTGACCCTAGAACTCACTAAAACTTCATTTTGGACTCGTTTGAACAAGAAAATTTATTTTGCTTCATTTTTGACTCGTTTGAGCATGGAAACCAATTGTAGGTTTGTTCTTGACTCGTTTAACCCCTAGAACTCATTAAAACTTCATATTGAACTCGTTTGAACAATAAAATTAATTTTGCTTCATTTTTGACACGTTTGAGCATGCAAACTACTTGTAGGTTTGTTCTAAACTCGTTTGACCCCTAGAACTCACTAAAAAATCATTTTGGACTCGTTTGAACAAGAAAATTAATTTTGCTTCATTTTGACTGGTTTGAGCATGGAAACCACTTTTAGCTTTGTTCTTGACTCGTTTGACCCCTAGAACTCACTAAGACTTCATTTTGGACTCGTTTGAACATGAAAATTAATTGAGCTTCATTTTTGACTCGGTTGACCATGGAAACCACTTGTAGGTTTGTTCTTGACTCGTTTGACCCCTAGAACTCACTAAAACTTCATTTTGGACTCGTTTGAACAAGAAAATTTATTTTGCTTCATTTTTGACTCGTTTGAGCATGGAAACCAATTGTAGGTTTGTTCTTGACTCGTTTAACCTCTAGAACTCATTAAAACTTCATATTGAACTCGTTTGAACAATAAAATTAATTTTGCTTCATTTTTGACACGTTTGAGCATGCAAGCCACTTGTAGGTTTGTTGTAGACTCGTTTGACCCCTAGAACACACTAAAAAATAATTTTGGACTCGTTTGAACAAGAAAATTAATTTTGCTTCATTTTGACTGGTTTGAGCATCGAAACCACTTTTAGCTTTGTTCTTGACTCGTTTGACCCCTAGAACTCACTAAGACTTCATTTTGGACTCGTTTGAACATGAAAATTAATTTGGCTTCATTTTTGACTCGGTTGACCATGGAAACCACTTGTAGATTTGTTCTTGACTCGTTTAACCCCTAGAACTCATTAAAACTTCATATTGAACTCGTTTGAACAATAAAATTAATTTTGCTTCATTTTTGACACGTTTGAGCATGCAAACCACTTGTAGGTTTGTTCTAGACTCGTTTGACCCCTAGAACTCACTAAAAAATCATTTTGGACTCTTTTGAACAAGAAAATTAATTTTGCTTCATTTTGACTGGTTTGAGCATGGATACCACTTTTAGCTTTGTTCTTGACTTGTTTGCCCCTAGAATTCACTAAGACTTCATTTTGGACTCGTTTGAACATGAAAATTAATTTAGCTTCATTTTTGACTCGTTTGAGCATGGAAACCACTTGTAGGTTTGTTCTTGACTCGTTTGACCCCTATAACTCACTAACACTTCATTTTGGACTCGTTTGAACAAGAAAATTTATTTTGCTTCATTTTTGACTCGTTTGAGCATGGAAACCAATTGTAGGTTTGTTCTTGACTCGTTTAACCCCTAGAACTCATTAAAACTTCATATTGAACTCGTTTGAACAATAAAATTAATTTTGCTTCAATTTTGACACGTTTGAGCATGCAAACTACTTGTAGGTTTGTTCTAAACTCGTTTGACCCCTAGAACTCACTAAAAAATCATTTTGGACTCGTTTGAACAAGAAAATTAATTTTGCTTCATTTTGACTGGTTTGAGCATGGAAACCACTTTTAGCTTTGTTCTTGACTCGTTTGACCCCTAGAACTCACTAAGACTTCATTTTGGACTCGTTTGAACATGAAAATTAATTGAGCTTCATTTTTGACTCGGTTGACCATGGAAACCACTTGTAGGTTTGTTCTTGACTCGTTTGACCCCTAGAACTCACTAAAACTTCATTTTGGACTCGTTTGAACAACAAAATTTATTTTGCTTCATTTTTGACTCGTTTGAGCATGGAAACCAATTGTAGGTTTGTTCTTGACTCGTTTAACCTCTAGAACTCATTAAAACTTCATATTGAACTCGTTTGAACAATAAAATTAATTTTGCTTCATTTTTGACACGTTTGAGCATGCAAGCCACTTGTAGGTTTGTTGTAGACTCGTTTGACCCCTAGAACACACTAAAAAATAATTTTGGACTCGTTTGAACAAGAAAATTAATTTTGCTTCATTTTGACTGGTTTGAGCATCGAAACCACTTTTAGCTTTGTTCTTGACTCGTTTGACCCCTAGAACTCACTAAGACTTCATTTTGGACTCGTTTGAACATGAAAATTAATTTGGCTTCATTTTTGACTCGGTTGACCATGGAAACCACTTGTAGGTTTGTTCTTGACTCGTTTAACCCCTAGAACTCATTAAAACTTCATATTGAACTCGTTTGAACAATAAAATTAATTTTGCTTCATTTTTGACACGTTTGAGCATGCAAACCACTTGTAGGTTTGTTCTAGACTCGTTTGACCCCTAGAACTCACTAAAAAATCATTTTGGACTCTTTTGAACAAGAAAATTAATTTTGCTTCATTTTGACTGGTTTGAGCATGGATACCACTTTTAGCTTTGTTCTTGACTTGTTTGCCCCTAGAATTCACTAAGACTTCATTTTGGACTCGTTTGAACATGAAAATTAATTTAGCTTCATTTTTGACTCGTTTGAGCATGGAAACCACTTGTAGGTTTGTTCTTGACTCGTTTGACCCCTATAACTCACTAAAACTTCATTTTGGACTCGTTTGAACAAGAAAATTTATTTTGCTTCATTTTTGACTCGTTTGAGCATGGAAACCAATTGTAGGTTTGTTCTTGACTCGTTTAACCCCTAGAACTCATTAAAACTTCATATTGAACTCGTTTGAACAATAAAATTAATTTTGCTTCATTTTTGACACGTTTGAGCATGCAAACTACTTGTAGGTTTGTTCTAAACTCGTTTGACCCCTAGAACTCACTAAAAAATCATTTTGGACTCGTTTGAACAAGAAAATTAATTTTGCTTCATTTTGACTGGTTTGAGCATGGAAACCACTTTTAGCTTTGTTCTTGACTCGTTTGACCCCTAGAACTCACTAAGACTTCATTTTGGACTCGTTTGAACATGAAAATTAATTGAGCTTCATTTTTGACTCGGTTGACCATGGAAACCACTTGTAGGTTTGTTCTTGACTCGTTTGACCCCTAGAACTCACTAAAACTTCATTTTGGACTCGTTTGAACAACAAAATTTATTTTGCTTCATTTTTGACTCGTTTGAGCATGGAAACCAATTGTAGGTTTGTTCTTGACTCGTTTAACCTCTAGAACTCATTAAAACTTCATATTGAACTCGTTTGAACAATGAAATTAATTTTGCTTCATTTTTGACACGTTTGAGCATGCAAACCACTTGTAGGTTTGTTGTAGACTCGTTTGACCCCTAGAACACACTAAAAAATCATTTTGGACTCGTTTGAGCAAGAAAATTAATTTTGCTTCATTTTGACTGGTTTGAGCATCGAAACCACTTTTACCTTTGTTCTTGACTCGTTTGACCCCTAGAATTCACTAAGACTTCATTTTGGACTCGTTTGAACATGAAAATTAATTTAGCTTCATTTTTGACTCGGTTGACCATGGAAACCACTTGTAGGTTTGTTCTTGACTCGTTTGACCCCTAGAACTCACTAAAACTTCATTTTGGACTCGTTTGAACAAGAAAATTTATTTTGCTTCATTTTTGACTCGTTTGAGCATGGAAACCAATTGTAGGTTTGTTCTTGACTCGTTTAACCCCTAGAACTCATTAAAACTTCATATTGAACTCGTTTGAACAATAAAATTAATTTTGCTTCATTTTTGACACGTTTGAGCATGCAAACCACTTGTAGGTTTGTTCTAGACTCGTTTGACCCCTAGAACTCACTAAAAAATCATTTTGGACTCGTTTGAACAAGAAAATTAATTTTGCTTCATTTTGACTGGTTTGAGCATGGAAACCACTTTTAGCTTTGTTCTTGACTCGTTTGACCCCTAGAACTCACTAAGACTTCATTTTGGACTCGTTTGAACATGAAAATTAATTGAACTTCATTTTTGACTCGGTTGACCATGGAAACCACTTGTAGGTTTGTTCTTGACTCGTTTGACCCCTAGAACTCACTAAAACTTCATTTTGGACTCGTTTGAACAAGAAAATTTATTTTGCTTCATTTTTGACTCGTTTGAGCATGGAAACCAATTGTAGGTTTGTTCTTGACTCGTTTAACCTCTAGAACTCATTAAAACTTCATATTGAACTCGTTTGAACAATAAAATTAATTTTGCTTCATTTTTGACACGTTTGAGCATGCAAGCCACTTGTAGGTTTGTTGTAGACTCGTTTGACCCCTAGAACACACTAAAAAATCATTTTGGACTCGTTTGAACAAGAAAATTAATTTTGCTTCATTTTGACTGGTTTGAGCATCGAAACCACTTTTAGCTTTGTTCTTGACTCGTTTGACCCCTAGAACTCACTAAGACTTCATTTTGGACTCGTTTGAACATGAAAATTAATTTAGCTTCATTTTTGACTCGGTTGACCATGGAAACCACTTGTAGGTTTGTTCTTGACTCGTTTGACCCCTAGAACTCACTAAAACTTCATTTTGGACTCGTTTGAACAAGAAAATTTATTTTGCTTCATTTTTGACTCGTTTGAGCATGGAAACCAATTGTAGGTTTGTTCTTGACTCGTTTAACCCCTAGAACTCATTAAAACATCATATTGAACTCGTTTGAACAATAAAATTAATTTTGCTTCATTTTTGACACGTTTGAGCATGCAAACCACTTGTAGGTTTGTTCTAGACTCGTTTGACCCCTAGAACTCACTAAAAAATCATTTTGGACTCTTTTGAACAAGAAAATTAATTTTGCTTCATTTTGACTAGTTTGAGCATGGATACCACTTTTAGCTTTGTTCTTGACTTGTTTGCCCCTAGAATTCACTAAGACTTCATTTTGGACTCGTTTGAACATGAAAATTAATTTAGCTTCATTTTTGACTCGTTTGAGCATGGAAACCACTTGTAGGTTTGTTCTTGACTCGTTTGACCCTGGAACTCACTAAAACTTCATTTTGGACTCGTTTGAACAAGAAAATTTATTTTGCTTCATTTTTGACTCGTTTGAGCATGGAAACCAATTGTAGGTTTGTTCTTGACTCGTTTAACCCCTAGAACTCATTAAAACTTCATATTGAACTCGTTTGAACAATAAAATTAATTTTGCTTCATTTTTGACACGTTTGAGCATGCAAACTACTTGTAGGTTTGTTCTAAACTCGTTTGACCCCTAGAACTCACTAAAAAATCATTTTGGACTCGTTTGAACAAGAAAATTAATTTTGCTTCATTTTGACTGGTTTGAGCATGGAAACCACTTTTAGCTTTGTTCTTGACTCGTTTGACCCCTAGAACTCACTAAGACTTCATTTTGGACTCGTTTGAACATGAAAATTAATTGAGCTTCATTTTTGACTCGGTTGACCATGGAAACCACTTGTAGGTTTGTTCTTGACTCGTTTGACCCCTAGAACTCACTAAAACTTCATTTTGGACTCGTTTGAACAAGAAAATTTATTTTGCTTCATTTTTGACTCGTTTGAGCATGGAAACCAATTGTAGGTTTGTTCTTGACTCGTTTAACCTCTAGAACTCATTAAAACTTCATATTGAACTCGTTTGAACAATAAAATTAATTTTGCTTCATTTTTGACACGTTTGAGCATGCAAGCCACTTGTAGGTTTGTTGTAGACTCGTTTGACCCCTAGAACACACTAAAAAATAATTTTGGACTCGTTTGAACAAGAAAATTAATTTTGCTTCATTTTGACTGGTTTGAGCATCGAAACCACTTTTAGCTTTGTTCTTGACTCGTTTGACCCCTAGAACTCACTAAGACTTCATTTTGGACTCGTTTGAACATGAAAATTAATTTGGCTTCATTTTTGACTCGGTTGACCATGGAAACCACTTGTAGGTTTGTTCTTGACTCGTTTGACCCCTAGAACTCACTAAAACTTCATTTTGGACTCGTTTGAACAAGAAAATTTATTTTGCTTCATTTTTGACTCGTTTGAGCATGGAAACCAATTGTAGGTTTGTTCTTGACTCGTTTAACCCCTAGAACTCATTAAAACTTCATATTGAACTCGTTTGAACAATAAAATTAATTTTGCTTCATTTTTGACACGTTTGAGCATGCAAACCACTTGTAGGTTTGTTCTAGACTCGTTTGACCCCTAGAACTCACTAAAAAATCATTTTGGACTCTTTTGAACAAGAAAATTAATTTTGCTTCATTTTGACTGGTTTGAGCATGGATACCACTTTTAGCTTTGTTCTTGACTTGTTTGCCCCTAGAATTCACTAAGACTTCATTTTGGACTCGTTTGAACATGAAAATTAATTTAGCTTCATTTTTGACTCGGTTGAGCATGCAAACCACTTGTAGGTTTGTTCTTGACTCGTTTGACCCCTAGAACTCACTAAAACTTCATTTTGGACTCGTTTGAACAAGAACATTTATTTTGCTTCATTTTTGACTCGTTTGAGCATGGAAACCAATTGTAGGTTTGTTCTTGACTCGTTTAACCCCTAGAACTCATTAAAACTTCATATTGAACTCGTTTGAACAATAAAATTAATTTTGCTTCATTTTTGACACGTTTGAGCATGCAAACTACTTGTAGGTTTGTTCTAAACTCGTTTGACCCCTAGAACTCACTAAAAAATCATTTTGGACTCGTTTGAACAAGAAAATTAATTTTGCTTCATTTTGACTGGTTTGAGCATGGAAACCACTTTTAGCTTTGTTCTTGACTCGTTTGACCCCTAGAACTCACTAAGACTTCATTTTGGACTCGTTTGAACATGAAAATTAATTGAGCTTCATTTTTGACTCGGTTGACCATGGAAACCACTTGTAGGTTTGTTCTTGACTCGTTTGACCCCTAGAACTCACTAAAACTTCATTTTGGACTCGTTTGAACAAGAAAATTTATTTTGCTTCATTTTTGACTCGTTTGAGCATGGAAACCAATTGTAGGTTTGTTCTTGACTCGTTTAACCTCTAGAACTCATTAAAACTTCATATTGAACTCGTTTGAACAATAAAATTAATTTTGCTTCATTTTTGACACGTTTGAGCATGCAAGCCACTTGTAGGTTTGTTGTAGACTCGTTTGACCCCTAGAACACACTAAAAAATAATTTTGGACTCGTTTGAACAAGAAAATTAATTTTGCTTCATTTTGACTGGTTTGAGCATCGAAACCACTTTTAGCTTTGTTCTTGACTCGTTTGACCCCTAGAACTCACTAAGACTTCATTTTGGACTCGTTTGAACATGAAAATTAATTTGGCTTCATTTTTGACTCGGTTGACCATGGAAACCACTTGTAGGTTTGTTCTTGACTCGTTTGACCCCTAGAACTCACTAAAACTTCATTTTGGACTCGTTTGAACAAGAAAATTTATTTTGCTTCATTTTTGACTCGTTTGAGCATGGAAACCAATTGTAGGTTTGTTCTTGACTCGTTTAACCCCTAGAACTCATTAAAACTTCATATTGAACTCGTTTGAACAATAAAATTAATTTTGCTTCATTTTTGACACGTTTGAGCATGCAAACCACTTGTAGGTTTGTTCTAGACTCGTTTGACCCCTAGAACTCACTAAAAAATCATTTTGGACTCTTTTGAACAAGAAAATTAATTTTGCTTCATTTTGACTGGTTTGAGCATGGATACCACTTTTAGCTTTGTTCTTGACTTGTTTGCCCCTAGAATTCACTAAGACTTCATTTTGGACTCGTTTGAACATGAAAATTAATTTAGCTTCATTTTTGACTCGGTTGAGCATGCAAACCACTTGTAGGTTTGTTCTTGACTCGTTTGACCCCTAGAACTCACTAAAACTTCATTTTGGACTCGTTTGAACAAGAACATTTATTTTGCTTCATTTTTGACTCGTTTGAGCATGGAAACCAATTGTAGGTTTGTTCTTGACTCGTTTAACCCCTAGAACTCATTAAAACTTCATATTGAACTCGTTTGAACAATAAAATTAATTTTGCTTCATTTTTGACACGTTTGAGCATGCAAACCACTTGTAGGTTTGTTCTAGACTCGTTTGACCCCTAGAACTCACTAAAAAATCATTTTGGACTCTTTTGAACAAGAAAATTAATTTTGCTTCATTTTGACTGGTTTGAGCATGGATACCACTTTTAGCTTTGTTCTTGACTTGTTTGCCCCTAGAATTCACTAAGACTTCATTTTGGACTCGTTTGAACATGAAAATTAATTTAGCTTCATTTTTTACTCGTTTGAGCATGGAAACCACTTGTAGGTTTGTTCTTGACTCGTTTGACCCTAGAACTCACTAAAACTTCATTTTGGACTCGTTTGAACAAGAAAATTTATTTTGCTTCATTTTTGACTCGTTTGAGCATGGAAACCAATTGTAGGTTTGTTCTTGACTCGTTTAACCCCTAGAACTCATTAAAACTTCATATTGAACTCGTTTGAAAATAAAATTAATTTTGCTTCATTTTTGACACGTTTGAGCATGCAAACTACTTGTAGGTTTGTTCTAAACTCGTTTGACCCCTAGAACTCACTAAAAAATCATTTTGGACTCGTTTGAACAAGAAAATTAATTTTGCTTCATTTTGACTGGTTTGAGCATGGAAACCACTTTTAGCTTTGTTCTTGACTCGTTTGACCCCTAGAACTCACTAAGACTTCATTTTGGACTCGTTTGAACATGAAAATTAATTGAGCTTCATTTTTGACTCGGTTGACCATGGAAACCACTTGTAGGTTTGTTCTTGACTCGTTTGACCCCTAGAACTCACTAAAACTTCATTTTGGACTCGTTTGAACAAGAAAATTTATTTTGCTTCATTTTTGACTCGTATGAGCATGGAAACCAATTGTAGGTTTGTTCTTGACTCGTTTAACCTCTAGAACTCATTAAAACTTCATATTGAACTCGTTTGAACAATAAAATTAATTTTGCTTCATTTTTGACACGTTTGAGCATGCAAGCCACTTGTAGGTTTGTTGTAGACTCGTTTGACCCCTAGAACACACTAAAAAATAATTTTGGACTCGTTTGAACAAGAAAATTAATTTTGCTTCATTTTGACTGGTTTGAGCATCGAAACCACTTTTAGCTTTGTTCTTGACTCGTTTGACCCCTAGAACTCACTAAGACTTCATTTTGGACTCGTTTGAACATGAAAATTAATTTGGCTTCATTTTTGACTCGGTTGACCATGGAAACCACTTGTAGGTTTGTTCTTGACTCGTTTGACCCCTAGAACTCACTAAAACTTCATTTTGGACTCGTTTGAACAAGAAAATTTATTTTGCTTCATTTTTTACTCGTTTGAGCATGGAAACCAATTGTAGGTTTGTTCTTGACTCGTTTAACCCCTAGAACTCATTAAAACTTCATATTGAACTCGTTTGAACAATAAAATTAATTTTGCTTCATTTTTGACACGTTTGAGCATGCAAACCACTTGTAGGTTTGTTCTAGACTCGTTTGACCCCTAGAACTCACTAAAAAATCATTTTGGACTCTTTTGAACAAGAAAATTAATTTTGCTTCATTTTGACTGGTTTGAGCATGGATACCACTTTTAGCTTTGTTCTTGACTTGTTTGCCCCTAGAATTCACTAAGACTTCATTTTGGACTCGTTTGAACATGAAAATTAATTTAGCTTCATTTTTGACTCGGTTGAGCATGCAAACCACTTGTAGGTTTGTTCTTGACTCGTTTGACCCCTAGAACTCACTAAAACTTCATTTTGGACTCGTTTGAACAAGAACATTTATTTTGCTTCATTTTTGACTCGTTTGAGCATGGAAACCAATTGTAGGTTTGTTCTTGACTCGTTTAACCCCTAGAACTCATTAAAACTTCATATTGAACTCGTTTGAACAATAAAATTAATTTTGCTTCATTTTTGACACGTTTGAGCATGCAAACCACTTGTAGGTTTGTTCTAGACTCGTTTGACCCCTAGAACTCACTAAAAAATCATTTTGGACTCTTTTGAACAAGAAAATTAATTTTGCTTCATTTTGACTGGTTTGAGCATGGATACCACTTTTAGCTTTGTTCTTGACTTGTTTGCCCCTAGAATTCACTAAGACTTCATTTTGGACTCGTTTGAACATGAAAATTAATTTAGCTTCATTTTTTACTCGTTTGAGCATGGAAACCACTTGTAGGTTTGTTCTTGACTCGTTTGAATCCTAGAACTCACTAAAACTTCATTTTGGACTCGTTTGAACAAGAAAATTTATTTTGCTTCATTTTTGACTCGTTTGAGCATGGAAACCAATTGTAGGTTTGTTCTTGACTCGTTTAACCCCTAGAACTCATTAAAACTTCATATTGAACTCGTTTGAACAATAAAACTAATTTTGCTTCATTTTTGACACGTTTGAGCATGCAAACTACTTGTAGGTTTGTTCTAAACTCGTTTTACCCCTAGAACTCACTAAAAAATCATTTTGGACTCGTTTGAACAAGAAAATTAATTTTGCTTCATTTTGACTGGTTTGAGCATGCAAACCACTTTTAGCTTTGTTCTTGACTCGTTTGACCCCTAGAACTCACTAAGACTTCATTTTGGACTCGTTTGAACATGAAAATTAATTGAACTTCATTTTTGACTCGGTTGACCATGGAAACCACTTGTAGGTTTGTTCTTGACTCGTTTGACCCCTAGAACTCACTAAAACTTCATTTTGGACTCGTTTGAACAAGAAAATTTATTTTGCTTCATTTTTGACTCGTTTGAGCATGGAAACCAATTGTAGGTTTGTTCTTGACTCGTTTAACCTCTAGAACTCATTAAAACTTCATATTGAACTCGTTTGAACAATAAAATTAATTTTGCTTCATTTTTGACACGTTTGAGCATGCAAGCCACTTGTAGGTTTGTTGTAGACTCGTTTGACCCCTAGAACACACTAAAAAATCATTTTGGACTCGTTTGAACAAGAAAATTAATTTTGCTTCATTTTGACTGGTTTGAGCATCGAAACCACTTTTAGCTTTGTTCTTGACTCGTTTGACCCCTAGAACTCACTAAGACTTCATTTTGGACTCGTTTGAACATGAAAATTAATTTAGCTTCATTTTTGACTCGGTTGACCATGGAAACCACTTGTAGGTTTGTTCTTGACTCGTTTGACCCCTAGAACTCACTAAAACTTCATTTTGGACTCGTTTGAACAAGAAAATTTATTTTGCTTCATTTTTGACTCGTTTGAGCATGGAAACCAATTGTAGGTTTGTTCTTGACTCGTTTAACCCCTAGAACTCATTAAAACTTCATATTGAACTCGTTTGAACAATAAAATTAATTTTGCTTCATTTTTGACACGTTTGAGCATGCAAACCACTTGTAGGTTTGTTCTAGACTCGTTTGACCCCTAGAACTCACTAAAAAATCATTTTGGACTCTTTTGAACAAGAAAATTAATTTTGCTTCATTTTGACTAGTTTGAGCATGGATACCACTTTTAGCTTTGTTCTTGACTTGTTTGCCCCTAGAATTCACTAAGACTTCATTTTGGACTCGTTTGAACATGAAAATTAATTTAGCTTCATTTTTGACTCGTTTGAGCATGGAAACCACTTGTAGGTTTGTTCTTGACTCGTTTGACCCTAGAACTCACTAAAACTTCATTTTGGACTCGTTTGAACAAGAAAATTTATTTTGCTTCATTTTTGACTCGTTTGAGCATGGAAACCAATTGTAGGTTTGTTCTTGACTCGTTTAACCCCTAGAACTCATTAAAACTTCATATTGAACTCGTTTGAACAATAAAATTAATTTTGCTTCATTTTTGACACGTTTGAGCATGCAAACTACTTGTAGGTTTGTTCTAAACTCGTTTGACCCCTAGAACTCACTAAAAAATCATTTTGGACTCGTTTGAACAAGAAAATTAATTTTGCTTCATTTTGACTGGTTTGAGCATGGAAACCACTTTTAGCTTTGTTCTTGACTCGTTTGACCCCTAGAACTCACTAAGACTTCATTTTGGACTCGTTTGAACATGAAAATTAATTGAGCTTCATTTTTGACTCGGTTGACCATGGAAACCACTTGTAGGTTTGTTCTTGACTCGTTTGACCCCTAGAACTCACTAAAACTTCATTTTGGACTCGTTTGAACAAGAAAATTTATTTTGCTTCATTTTTGACTCGTTTGAGCATGGAAACCAATTGTAGGTTTGTTCTTGACTCGTTTAACCTCTAGAACTCATTAAAACTTCATATTGAACTCGTTTGAACAATAAAATTAATTTTGCTTCATTTTTGACACGTTTGAGCATGCAAGCCACTTGTAGGTTTGTTGTAGACTCGTTTGACCCCTAGAACACACTAAAAAATAATTTTGGACTCGTTTGAACAAGAAAATTAATTTTGCTTCATTTTGACTGGTTTGAGCATCGAAACCACTTTTAGCTTTGTTCTTGACTCGTTTGACCCCTAGAACTCACTAAGACTTCATTTTGGACTCGTTTGAACATGAAAATTAATTTGGCTTCATTTTTGACTCGGTTGACCATGGAAACCACTTGTAGGTTTGTTCTTGACTCGTTTGACCCCTAGAACTCACTAAAACTTCATTTTGGACTCGTTTGAACAAGAAAATTTATTTTGCTTCATTTTTGACTCGTTTGAGCATGGAAACCAATTGTAGGTTTGTTCTTGACTCGTTTAACCCCTAGAACTCATTAAAACTTCATATTGAACTCGTTTGAACAATAAAATTAATTTTGCTTCATTTTTGACACGTTTGAGCATGCAAACCACTTGTAGGTTTGTTCTAGACTCGTTTGACCCCTAGAACTCACTAAAAAATCATTTTGGACTCTTTTGAACAAGAAAATTAATTTTGCTTCATTTTGACTGGTTTGAGCATGGATACCACTTTTAGCTTTGTTCTTGACTTGTTTGCCCCTAGAATTCACTAAGACTTCATTTTGGACTCGTTTGAACATGAAAATTAATTTAGCTTCATTTTTGACTCGGTTGAGCATGCAAACCACTTGTAGGTTTGTTCTTGACTCGTTTGACCCCTAGAACTCACTAAAACTTCATTTTGGACTCGTTTGAACAAGAACATTTATTTTGCTTCATTTTTGACTCGTTTGAGCATGGAAACCAATTGTAGGTTTGTTCTTGACTCGTTTAACCCCTAGAACTCATTAAAACTTCATATTGAACTCGTTTGAACAATAAAATTAATTTTGCTTCATTTTTGACACGTTTGAGCATGCAAACCACTTGTAGGTTTGTTCTAGACTCGTTTGACCCCTAGAACTCACTAAAAAATCATTTTGGACTCTTTTGAACAAGAAAATTAATTTTGCTTCATTTTGACTGGTTTGAGCATGGATACCACTTTTAGCTTTGTTCTTGACTTGTTTGCCCCTAGAATTCACTAAGACTTCATTTTGGACTCGTTTGAACATGAAAATTAATTTAGCTTCATTTTTTACTCGTTTGAGCATGGAAACCACTTGTAGGTTTGTTCTTGACTCGTTTGACCCTAGAACTCACTAAAACTTCATTTTGGACTCGTTTGAACAAGAAAATTTATTTTGCTTCATTTTTGACTCGTTTGAGCATGGAAACCAATTGTAGGTTTGTTCTTGACTCGTTTAACCCCTAGAACTCATTAAAACTTCATATTGAACTCGTTTGAAAATAAAATTAATTTTGCTTCATTTTTGACACGTTTGAGCATGCAAACTACTTGTAGGTTTGTTCTAAACTCGTTTGACCCCTAGAACTCACTAAAAAATCATTTTGGACTCGTTTGAACAAGAAAATTAATTTTGCTTCATTTTGACTGGTTTGAGCATGGAAACCACTTTTAGCTTTGTTCTTGACTCGTTTGACCCCTAGAACTCACTAAGACTTCATTTTGGACTCGTTTGAACATGAAAATTAATTGAGCTTCATTTTTGACTCGGTTGACCATGGAAACCACTTGTAGGTTTGTTCTTGACTCGTTTGACCCCTAGAACTCACTAAAACTTCATTTTGGACTCGTTTGAACAAGAAAATTTATTTTGCTTCATTTTTGACTCGTATGAGCATGGAAACCAATTGTAGGTTTGTTCTTGACTCGTTTAACCTCTAGAACTCATTAAAACTTCATATTGAACTCGTTTGAACAATAAAATTAATTTTGCTTCATTTTTGACACGTTTGAGCATGCAAGCCACTTGTAGGTTTGTTGTAGACTCGTTTGACCCCTAGAACACACTAAAAAATAATTTTGGACTCGTTTGAACAAGAAAATTAATTTTGCTTCATTTTGACTGGTTTGAGCATCGAAACCACTTTTAGCTTTGTTCTTGACTCGTTTGACCCCTAGAACTCACTAAGACTTCATTTTGGACTCGTTTGAACATGAAAATTAATTTGGCTTCATTTTTGACTCGGTTGACCATGGAAACCACTTGTAGGTTTGTTCTTGACTCGTTTGACCCCTAGAACTCACTAAAACTTCATTTTGGACTCGTTTGAACAAGAAAATTTATTTTGCTTCATTTTTGACTCGTTTGAGCATGGAAACCAATTGTAGGTTTGTTCTTGACTCGTTTAACCCCTAGAACTCATTAAAACTTCATATTGAACTCGTTTGAACAATAAAATTAATTTTGCTTCATTTTTGACACGTTTGAGCATGCAAACCACTTGTAGGTTTGTTCTAGACTCGTTTGACCCCTAGAACTCACTAAAAAATCATTTTGGACTCTTTTGAACAAGAAAATTAATTTTGCTTCATTTTGACTGGTTTGAGCATGGATACCACTTTTAGCTTTGTTCTTGACTTGTTTGCCCCTAGAATTCACTAAGACTTCATTTTGGACTCGTTTGAACATGAAAATTAATTTAGCTTCATTTTTGACTCGGTTGAGCATGCAAACCACTTGTAGGTTTGTTCTTGACTCGTTTGACCCCTAGAACTCACTAAAACTTCATTTTGGACTCGTTTGAACAAGAACATTTATTTTGCTTCATTTTTGACTCGTTTGAGCATGGAAACCAATTGTAGGTTTGTTCTTGACTCGTTTAACCCCTAGAACTCATTAAAACTTCATATTGAACTCGTTTGAACAATAAAATTAATTTTGCTTCATTTTTGACACGTTTGAGCATGCAAACCACTTGTAGGTTTGTTCTAGACTCGTTTGACCCCTAGAACTCACTAAAAAATCATTTTGGACTCTTTTGAACAAGAAAATTAATTTTGCTTCATTTTGACTGGTTTGAGCATGGATACCACTTTTAGCTTTGTTCTTGACTTGTTTGCCCCTAGAATTCACTAAGACTTCATTTTGGACTCGTTTGAACATGAAAATTAATTTAGCTTCATTTTTTACTCGTTTGAGCATGGAAACCACTTGTAGGTTTGTTCTTGACTCGTTTGAATCCTAGAACTCACTAAAACTTCATTTTGGACTCGTTTGAACAAGAAAATTTATTTTGCTTCATTTTTGACTCGTTTGAGCATGGAAACCAATTGTAGGTTTGTTCTTGACTCGTTTAACCCCTAGAACTCATTAAAACTTCATATTGAACTCGTTTGAACAATAAAACTAATTTTGCTTCATTTTTGACACGTTTGAGCATGCAAACTACTTGTAGGTTTGTTCTAAACTCGTTTTACCCCTAGAACTCACTAAAAAATCATTTTGGACTCGTTTGAACAAGAAAATTAATTTTGCTTCATTTTGACTGGTTTGAGCATGCAAACCACTTTTAGCTTTGTTCTTGACTCGTTTGACCCCTAGAACTCACTAAGACTTCATTTTGGACTCGTTTGAACATGAAAATTAATTGAGCTTCATTTTTGACTCGGTTGACCATGGAAACCACTTGTAGGTTTGTTCTTGACTCGTTTGACCCCTAGAACTCACTAAAACTTCATTTTGGACTCGTTTGAACAAGAAAATTTATTTTGCTTCATTTTTGACTCGTTTGAGCATGGAAACCAATTGTAGGTTTGTTCTTGACTCGTTTAATTGAACTCGTTTGAACAATAAAATTAATTTTGCTTCATTTTTGACTCGTTTGAGCATGGAAACCAATTGTAGGTTTGTTCTTGACTCGTTTAACCCCTAGAACTCATTAAAACTTCATATTGAACTCGTTTGAACAATAAAATTAATTTTGCTTCATTTTTGACACGTTTGAGCATGCAAACTACTTGTAGGTTTGTTCTAAACTCGTTTGACCCCTAGAACTCACTAAAAAATCATTTTGGACTCGTTTGAACAAGAAAATTAATTTTGCTTCATTTTGACTGGTTTGAGCATGGAAACCACTTTTAGCTTTGTTCTTGACTCGTTTGACCCCTAGAACTCACTAAGACTTCATTTTGGACTCGTTTGAACATGAAAATTAATTGAGCTTCATTTTTGACTCGGTTGACCATGGAAACCACTTGTAGGTTTGTTCTTGACTCGTTTGACCCCTAGAACTCACTAAAACTTCATTTTGGACTCGTTTGAACAAGAAAATTTATTTTGCTTCATTTTTGACTCGTTTGAGCATGGAAACCAATTGTAGGTTTGTTCTTGACTCGTTTAACCTCTAGAACTCATTAAAACTTCATATTGAACTCGTTTGAACAATAAAATTAATTTTGCTTCATTTTTGACACGTTTGAGCATGCAAGCCACTTGTAGGTTTGTTGTAGACTCGTTTGACCCCTAGAACACACTAAAAAATAATTTTGGACTCGTTTGAACAAGAAAATTAATTTTGCTTCATTTTGACTGGTTTGAGCATCGAAACCACTTTTAGCTTTGTTCTTGACTCGTTTGACCCCTAGAACTCACTAAGACTTCATTTTGGACTCGTTTGAACATGAAAATTAATTTGGCTTCATTTTTGACTCGGTTGACCATGGAAACCACTTGTAGGTTTGTTCTTGACTCGTTTGACCCCTAGAACTCACTAAAACTTCATTTTGGACTCGTTTGAACAAGAAAATTTATTTTGCTTCATTTTTGACTCGTTTGAGCATGGAAACCAATTGTAGGTTTGTTCTTGACTCGTTTAACCCCTAGAACTCATTAAAACTTCATATTGAACTCGTTTGAACAATAAAATTAATTTTGCTTCATTTTTGACACGTTTGAGCATGCAAACCACTTGTAGGTTTGTTCTAGACTCGTTTGACCCCTAGAACTCACTAAAAAATCATTTTGGACTCTTTTGAACAAGAAAATTAATTTTGCTTCATTTTGACTGGTTTGAGCATGGATACCACTTTTAGCTTTGTTCTTGACTTGTTTGCCCCTAGAATTCACTAAGACTTCATTTTGGACTCGTTTGAACATGAAAATTAATTTAGCTTCATTTTTGACTCGGTTGAGCATGCAAACCACTTGTAGGTTTGTTCTTGACTCGTTTGACCCCTAGAACTCACTAAAACTTCATTTTGGACTCGTTTGAACAAGAACATTTATTTTGCTTCATTTTTGACTCGTTTGAGCATGGAAACCAATTGTAGGTTTGTTCTTGACTCGTTTAACCCCTAGAACTCATTAAAACTTCATATTGAACTCGTTTGAACAATAAAATTAATTTTGCTTCATTTTTGACACGTTTGAGCATGCAAACCACTTGTAGGTTTGTTCTAGACTCGTTTGACCCCTAGAACTCACTAAAAAATCATTTTGGACTCTTTTGAACAAGAAAATTAATTTTGCTTCATTTTGACTGGTTTGAGCATGGATACCACTTTTAGCTTTGTTCTTGACTTGTTTGCCCCTAGAATTCACTAAGACTTCATTTTGGACTCGTTTGAACATGAAAATTAATTTAGCTTCATTTTTGACTCGGTTGAGCATGCAAACCACTTGTAGGTTTGTTCTTGACTCGTTTGACCCCTAGAACTCACTAAAACTTCATTTTGGACTCGTTTGAACAAGAACATTTATTTTGCTTCATTTTTGACTCGTTTGAGCATGGAAACCAATTGTAGGTTTGTTCTTGACTCGTTTAACCCCTAGAACTCATTAAAACTTCATATTGAACTCGTTTGAACAATAAAATTAATTTTGCTTCATTTTTGACACGTTTGAGCATGCAAACCACTTGTAGGTTTGTTCTAGACTCGTTTGACCCCTAGAACTCACTAAAAAATCATTTTGGACTCTTTTGAACAAGAAAATTAATTTTGCTTCATTTTGACTGGTTTGAGCATGGATACCACTTTTAGCTTTGTTCTTGACTTGTTTGCCCCTAGAATTCACTAAGACTTCATTTTGGACTCGTTTGAACATGAAAATTAATTTAGCTTCATTTTTGACTCGGTTGAGCATGCAAACCACTTGTAGGTTTGTTCTTGACTCGTTTGACCCCTAGAACTCACTAAAACTTCATTTTGGACTCGTTTGAACAAGAACATTTATTTTGCTTCATTTTTGACTCGTTTGAGCATGGAAACCAATTGTAGGTTTGTTCTTGACTCGTTTAACCCCTAGAACTCATTAAAACTTCATATTGAACTCGTTTGAACAATAAAATTAATTTAGCTTCATTTTTGACTCGGTTGAGCATGCAAACCACTTGTAGGTTTGTTCTTGACTCGTTTGACCCCTAGAACTCACTAAAACTTCATTTTGGACTCGTTTGAACAAGAACATTTATTTTGCTTCATTTTTGACTCGTTTGAGCATGGAAACCAATTGTAGGTTTGTTCTTGACTCGTTTAACCCCTAGAACTCATTAAAACTTCATATTGAACTCGTTTGAACAATAAAATTAATTTTGCTTCATTTTTGACACGTTTGAGCATGCAAACCACTTGTAGGTTTGTTCTAGACTCGTTTGACCCCTAGAACTCACTAAAAAATCATTTTGGACTCTTTTGAACAAGAAAATTAATTTTGCTTCATTTTGACTGGTTTGAGCATGGATACCACTTTTAGCTTTGTTCTTGACTTGTTTGCCCCTAGAATTCACTAAGACTTCATTTTGGACTCGTTTGAACATGAAAATTAATTTAGCTTCATTTTTTACTCGTTTGAGCATGGAAACCACTTGTAGGTTTGTTCTTGACTCGTTTGACCCCTAGAACTCACTAAAACTTCATTTTGGACTCGTTTGAACAAGAAAATTTATTTTGCTTCATTTTTGACTCGTTTGAGCATGGAAACCAATTGTAGGTTTGTTCTTGACTCGTTTAACCCCTAGAACTCATTAAAACTTCATATTGAACTCGTTTGAACAATAAAACTAATTTTGCTTCATTTTTGACACGTTTGAGCATGCAAACTACTTGTAGGTTTGTTCTAAACTCGTTTTACCCCTAGAACTCACTAAAAAATCATTTTGGACTCGTTTGAACAAGAAAATTAATTTTGCTTCATTTTGACTGGTTTGAGCATGCAAACCACTTTTAGCTTTGTTCTTGACTCGTTTGACCCCTAGAACTCACTAAGACTTCATTTTGGACTCGTTTGAGCAAGAAAATTAATTTTGCTTCATTTTGACTGGTTTGAGCATCGAAACCACTTTTAGGTTTGTTCTTGACTCGTTTGACCCCTAGAACTCACTAAGACTTCATTTTGGACTCGTTTGAACATGAAAATTAATTTAGCTTCATTTTTGACTCGGTTGACCATGGAAACCACTTGTAGGTTTGTTCTTGACTCGTTTGACCCCTAGAACTCACTAAAACTTCATTTTGGACTCGTTTGAACAAGAAAATTTATTTTGCTTCATTTTTGACTCGTTTGAGCATGGAAACCAATTGTAGGTTTGTTCTTGACTCGTTTAACCCCTAGAACTCATTAAAACTTCATATTGAACTCGTTTGAACAATAAAATTAATTTTGCTTCATTTTTGACACGTTTGAGCATGCAAACCACTTGTAGGTTTGTTCTAGACTCGTTTGACCCCTAGAACTCACTAAAAAATCATTTTGGACTCTTTTGAACAAGAAAATTAATTTTGCTTCATTTTGACTGGTTTGCGCATGGATACCACTTTTAGCTTTGTTCTTGACTTGTTTGCCCCTAGAATTCACTAAGACTTCATTTTGGACTCGTTTGAACATGAAAACTAATTTAGCTTCATTTTTGACTCGTTTGAGCATGGAAACCACTTGTAGGTTTGTTCATGACTCGTTTGACCCCTAGAACTCACTAAAACTTCATTTTGGACTCGTTTGAACAAGAAAATTAATTTTGCTTCATTTTTGACTCGTTTGAGCATGGAAACCACTTGTAGGTTTGTTCTTGACTCGTTTGACCCCTAAAACTCACTAAAACTTCATTTTGGACACGTTTCAACAAGAAAATTAATTTTGCTTCATTTTGACTTGTTTTGACTCGTTTGACCTCTAAAACTCACGAAAACTTCATTTTGGACTCGTTTGAACAAGAAAATTAATTTTGCTTCATTTTGACTTGTTTGAGCATGGAAACCACTTGTATGTTCTTGACTCGTTTTGCCCCTAGAACTAACTAACACTTCATATTGAACTCGTTTGAACAAGAAAATTAATTTTGCTTCATGGAAATAACTTGTAGGTTTGTTCTTGACTCGTTTGACCACTAGAACTCACTATAACGTCATTTTGGACTCGTTCGAACAAGAAAGTTAATTTTGCTTCATTTTTGACACGTTTAAGCATGCAAACCACTTGTAGGTTTTTTCTTGACTCGTTTGACCCCTAGAACTCACTAAAACTTCATTTTGGACTCGTTTGAACAAGAAAATTAATTTTGCTTCATTTTTGACTCGTTTGAGCATGGAAACCACTCTCATTTAACAAAAAAAAAAAATAAAAATAATTTAGCTTCATTTTTGACTCGTTTGAGCATGGAAACCACTTGTAGGTTTGTTCTTGACTCGTTTGACCCCTAGAACTCACTAAAACTTCATTTTGGACTCGTTTGAACAAGAAAATTTATTTTGCTTCATTTTTGACTCGTTTGAGCATGGAAACCACTCTCATTTAGCAAAAAAAAAAATTTTGCTTCATTTTTGACTCGTTTGAGCATGGAAACCAATTGTAGGTTTGTTCTTGACTCGTTTAACCCCAAGAACTCACTAAAACTTCATATTGAACTCGTTTGAACAACAAAATTAATTTTGCTTCATTTTTGACTCGTTTGAGCATGGAAACCACTTGTAGGTTTGTTCTTGACTCGTTTGACCCCTAGAACTCACTAAAACTTCATTTTGGACTCGTTTGAACAAGAAAATTTATTTTGCTTCATTTTTGACTCGTTTGAGCATGGAAACCAATTGTAGGTTTGTTCTTGACTCGTTTAACCCCTAGAACTCATTAAAACTTCATATTGAACTCGTTTGAACAATAAAATTAATTTTGCTTCATTTTTGACACGTTTGAGCATGCAAACTACTTGTAGGTTTGTTCTAAACTCGTTTGACCCCTAGAACTCACTAAAAAATCATTTTGGACTCGTTTGAATAAGAAAATTAATTTTGCTTCATTTTGACTGGTTTGAGCATGGAAACCACTTTTAGCTTTGTTCTTGACTCGTTTGACCCCTAGAACTCACTAAGACTTCATTTTGGACTCGTTTGAACATGAAAATTAATTGAGCTTCATTTTTGACTCGCTTGACCATGGAAACCACTTGTAGGTTTGTTCTTGACTCGTTTGACCCCTAGAACTCACTAAAACTTCATTTTGGACTCGTTTGAACAAGAAAATTTATTTTGCTTCATTTTTGACTCGTTTGAGCATGGAAACCAATTGTAGGTTTGTTCTTGACTCGTTTAACCCCTAGAACTCATTAAAACTTCATATTGAACTCGTTTGAACAATAAAATTAATTTTGCTTCATTTTTGACACGTTTGAGCATGCAAACCACTTGTAGGTTTGTTGTAGACTCGTTTGACCCCTAGAACACACTAAAAAATCATTTTGGACTCGTTTGAGCAAGAAAATTAATTTTGCTTCATTTTGACTGGTTTGAGCATCGAAACCACTTTTACCTTTGTTCTTGACTCGTTTGACCCCTAGAATTCACTAAGACTTCATTTTGGACTCGTTTGAACATGAAAATTAATTTAGCTTCATTTTTGACTCGGTTGACCATGGAAACCACTTGTAGGTTTGTTCTTGACTCGTTTGACCCCTAGAACTCACTAAAACTTCATTTTGGACTCGTTTGAACAAGAAAATTTATTTTGCTTCATTTTTGACTCGTTTGAGCATGGAAACCAATTGTAGGTTTGTTCTTGACTCGTTTAACCCCTAGAACTCATTAAAACTTCATATTGAACTCGTTTGAACAATAAAATTAATTTTGCTTCATTTTTGACACGTTTGAGCATGCAAACCACTTGTAGGTTTGTTCTAGACTCGTTTGACCCCTAGAACTCACTAAAAAATCATTTTGGACTCTTTTGAACAAGAAAATTAATTTTGCTTCATTTTTGACACGTTTAAGCATGCAAACCACTTGTAGGTTTTTTCTTGACTCGTTTGACCCCTAGAACTCACTAAAACTTCATTTTGGACTCGTTTGAACAAGAAAATTAATTTTGCTTCATTTTTGACTCGTTTGAGCATGGAAACCACTCTCATTTAGCAAAAAAAAAAAAAAATTAATTTAGCTTCATTTTTGACTCGTTTGAGCATGGAAACCACTTGTAGGTTTGTTCTTGACTCGTTTGACCCCTAGAACTCACTAAAACTTCATTTTGGACTCGTTTGAACAAGAAAATTTATTTTGCTTCATTTTTGACTCGTTTGAGCATGGAAACCACTCTCATTTAGCAAAAAAAAAAAAAAAAAAAAAATTTTGCTTCATTTTTGACTCGTTTGAGCATGGAAACCAATTGTAGGTTTGTTCTTGACTCGTTTAACCCCAAGAACTCACTAAAACTTCATATTGAACTCGTTTGAACAACAAAATTAATTTTGCTTCATTTTTGACTCGTTTGAGCATGGAAACCACTTGTAGGTTTGTTCTTGACTCGTTTGACCCCTAGAACTCACTAAAACTTCATTTTGGACTCGTTTGAACAAGAAAATTTATTTTGCTTCATTTTTGACTCGTTTGAGCATGGAAACCAATTGTAGGTTTGTTCTTGACTCGTTTAACCCCTAGAACTCATTAAAACTTCATATTGAACTCGTTTGAACAATAAAATTAATTTTGCTTCATTTTTGACACGTTTGAGCATGCAAACTACTTGTAGGTTTGTTCTAAACTCGTTTGACCCCTAGAACTCACTAAAAAATCATTTTGGACTCGTTTGAATAAGAAAATTAATTTTGCTTCATTTTGACTGGTTTGAGCATGGAAACCACTTTTAGCTTTGTTCTTGACTCGTTTGACCCCTAGAACTCACTAAGACTTCATTTTGGACTCGTTTGAACATGAAAATTAATTGAGCTTCATTTTTGACTCGCTTGACCATGGAAACCACTTGTAGGTTTGTTCTTGACTCGTTTGACCCCTAGAACTCACTAAAACTTCATTTTGGACTCGTTTGAACAAGAAAATTTATTTTGCTTCATTTTTGACTCGTTTGAGCATGGAAACCAATTGTAGGTTTGTTCTTGACTCGTTTAACCCCTAGAACTCATTAAAACTTCATATTGAACTCGTTTGAACAATAAAATTAATTTTGCTTCATTTTTGACACGTTTGAGCATGCAAACCACTTGTAGGTTTGTTGTAGACTCGTTTGACCCCTAGAACACACTAAAAAATCATTTTGGACTCGTTTGAGCAAGAAAATTAATTTTGCTTCATTTTGACTGGTTTGAGCATCGAAACCACTTTTACCTTTGTTCTTGACTCGTTTGACCCCTAGAATTCACTAAGACTTCATTTTGGACTCGTTTGAACATGAAAATTAATTTAGCTTCATTTTTGACTCGGTTGACCATGGAAACCACTTGTAGGTTTGTTCTTGACTCGTTTGACCCCTAGAACTCACTAAAACTTCATTTTGGACTCGTTTGAACAAGAAAATTTATTTTGCTTCATTTTTGACTCGTTTGAGCATGGAAACCAATTGTAGGTTTGTTCTTGACTCGTTTAACCCCTAGAACTCATTAAAACTTCATATTGAACTCGTTTGAACAATAAAATTAATTTTGCTTCATTTTTGACACGTTTGAGCATGCAAACCACTTGTAGGTTTGTTCTAGACTCGTTTGACCCCTAGAACTCACTAAAAAATCATTTTGGACTCTTTTGAACAAGAAAATTAATTTTGCTTCATTTTGACTGGTTTGCGCATGGATACCACTTTTAGCTTTGTTCTTGACTTGTTTGCCCCTAGAATTCACTAAGACTTCATTTTGGACTCGTTTGAACATGAAAACTAATTTAGCTTCATTTTTGACTCGTTTGAGCATGGAAACCACTTGTAGGTTTGTTCATGACTCGTTTGACCCCTAGAACTCACTAAAACTTCATTTTGGACTAGTTTGAACAAGAAAATTAATTTTGCTTCATTTTTGACTCGTTTGAGCATGGAAACCACTTGTAGGTTTGTTCTTGACTCGTTTGACCCCTAAAACTCACTAAAACTTCATTTTGGACACGTTTCAACAAGAAAATTAATTTTGCTTCATTTTGACTTGTTTTGACTCGTTTGACCTCTAAAACTCACGAAAACTTCATTTTGGACTCGTTTGAACAAGAAAATTAATTTTGCTTCATTTTGACTTGTTTGAGCATGGAAACCACTTGTATGTTCTTGACTCGTTTTGCCCCTAGAACTAACTAACACTTCATATTGAACTCGTTTGAACAAGAAAATTAATTTTGCTTCATGGAAATAACTTGTAGGTTTGTTCTTGACTCGTTTGACCACTAGAACTCACTATAACGTCATTTTGGACTCGTTCGAACAAGAAAGTTAATTTTGCTTCATTTTTGACACGTTTAAGCATGCAAACCACTTGTAGGTTTTTTCTTGACTCGTTTGACCCCTAGAACTCACTAAAACTTCATTTTGGACTCGTTTGAACAAGAAAATTAATTTTGCTTCATTTTTGACTCGTTTGAGCATGGAAACCACTCTCATTTAGCAAAAAAAAAAAAAATAATTTTGCTTCATTTTTGACTCGTTTGAGCATGGAAACCAATTGTAGGTTTGTTCTTGACTCGTTTAACCCCAAGAACTCACTAAAACTTCATATTGAACTCGTTTGAACAATAAAATTAATTTTGCTTCATTTTTGACTCGTTTGAGCATGGAAACCACTTGTAGGTTTGTTCTTGACTCGTTTGACCCCTAGAACTCACTAAAACTTCATTTTGGACTCGTTTGAACAAGAAAATTTATTTTGCTTCATTTTTTACTCGTTTGAGCATGGAAACCAATTGTAGGTTTGTTCTTGACTCGTTTAACCCCTAGAACTCATTAAAACTTCATATTGAACTCGTTTGAACAATAAAATTAATTTTGCTTCATTTTTGACACGTTTGAGCATGCAAACTACTTGTAGGTTTGTTCTAAACTCGTTTCACCCCTAGAACTCACTAAAAAATCATTTTGGACTCGTTTGAACAAGAAAATTAATTTTGCTTCATTTTGACTGGTTTGAGCATGGAAACCACTTTTAGCTTTGTTCTTGACTCGTTTGACCCCTAGAACTCACTAAGACTTCATTTTGGACTCGTTTGAACATGAAAATTAATTGAGCTTCATTTTTGACTCGGTTGACCATGGAAACCACTTGTAGGTTTGTTCTTGACTCGTTTGACCCCTAGAACTCACTAAAACTTCATTTTGGACTCGTTTGAACAAGAAAATTTATTTTGCTTCATTTTTGACTCGTTTGAGCAAGGAAACCAATTGTAGGTTTGTTCTTGACTCGTTTAACCCCTAGAACTCATTAAAACTTCATATTGAACTCGTTTGAACAATAAAATTAATTTTGCTTCATTTTTGACACGTTTGAGCATGCAAACCACTTGTAGGTTTGTTCTAGACTCGTTTGACCCCTAGAACTCACTAAAAAATCATTTTGGACTCTTTTGAACAAGAAAATTAATTTTGCTTCATTTTTGACACGTTTAAGCATGCAAACCACTTGTAGGTTTTTTCTTGACTCGTTTGACCCCTAGAACTCACTAAAACTTCATTTTGGACTCGTTTGAACAAGAAAATTAATTTTGCTTCATTTTTGACTCGTTTGAGCATGGAAACCACTCTCATTTAGCAAAAAAAAAAAAAAATTAATTTAGCTTCATTTTTGACTCGTTTGAGCATGGAAACCACTTGTAGGTTTGTTCTTGACTCGTTTGACCCCTAGAACTCACTAAAACTTCATTTTGGACTCGTTTGAACAAGAAAATTTATTTTGCTTCATTTTTGACTCGTTTGAGCATGGAAACCACTCTCATTTAGCAAAAAAAAAAAAAAAAAAAAATTTTGCTTCATTTTTGACTCGTTTGAGCATGGAAACCAATTGTAGGTTTGTTCTTGACTCGTTTAACCCCAAGAACTCACTAAAACTTCATATTGAACTCGTTTGAACAACAAAATTAATTTTGCTTCATTTTTGACTCGTTTGAGCATGGAAACCACTTGTAGGTTTGTTCTTGACTCGTTTGACCCCTAGAACTCACTAAAACTTCATTTTGGACTCGTTTGAACAAGAAAATTTATTTTGCTTCATTTTTGACTCGTTTGAGCATGGAAACCAATTGTAGGTTTGTTCTTGACTCGTTTAACCCCTAGAACTCATTAAAACTTCATATTGAACTCGTTTGAACAATAAAATTAATTTTGCTTCATTTTTGACACGTTTGAGCATGCAAACTACTTGTAGGTTTGTTCTAAACTCGTTTGACCCCTAGAACTCACTAAAAAATCATTTTGGACTCGTTTGAATAAGAAAATTAATTTTGCTTCATTTTGACTGGTTTGAGCATGGAAACCACTTTTAGCTTTGTTCTTGACTCGTTTGACCCCTAGAACTCACTAAGACTTCATTTTGGACTCGTTTGAACATGAAAATTAATTGAGCTTCATTTTTGACTCGCTTGACCATGGAAACCACTTGTAGGTTTGTTCTTGACTCGTTTGACCCCTAGAACTCACTAAAACTTCATTTTGGACTCGTTTGAACAAGAAAATTTATTTTGCTTCATTTTTGACTCGTTTGAGCATGGAAACCAATTGTAGGTTTGTTCTTGACTCGTTTAACCCCTAGAACTCATTAAAACTTCATATTGAACTCGTTTGAACAATAAAATTAATTTTGCTTCATTTTTGACACGTTTGAGCATGCAAACCACTTGTAGGTTTGTTGTAGACTCGTTTGACCCCTAGAACACACTAAAAAATCATTTTGGACTCGTTTGAGCAAGAAAATTAATTTTGCTTCATTTTGACTGGTTTGAGCATCGAAACCACTTTTACCTTTGTTCTTGACTCGTTTGACCCCTAGAATTCACTAAGACTTCATTTTGGACTCGTTTGAACATGAAAATTAATTTAGCTTCATTTTTGACTCGGTTGACCATGGAAACCACTTGTAGGTTTGTTCTTGACTCGTTTGACCCCTAGAACTCACTAAAACTTCATTTTGGACTCGTTTGAACAAGAAAATTTATTTTGCTTCATTTTTGACTCGTTTGAGCATGGAAACCAATTGTAGGTTTGTTCTTGACTCGTTTAACCCCTAGAACTCATTAAAACTTCATATTGAACTCGTTTGAACAATAAAATTAATTTTGCTTCATTTTTGACACGTTTGAGCATGCAAACCACTTGTAGGTTTGTTCTAGACTCGTTTGACCCCTAGAACTCACTAAAAAATCATTTTGGACTCTTTTGAACAAGAAAATTAATTTTGCTTCATTTTGACTGGTTTGCGCATGGATACCACTTTTAGCTTTGTTCTTGACTTGTTTGCCCCTAGAATTCACTAAGACTTCATTTTGGACTCGTTTGAACATGAAAACTAATTTAGCTTCATTTTTGACTCGTTTGAGCATGGAAACCACTTGTAGGTTTGTTCATGACTCGTTTGACCCCTAGAACTCACTAAAACTTCATTTTGGACTAGTTTGAACAAGAAAATTAATTTTGCTTCATTTTTGACTCGTTTGAGCATGGAAACCACTTGTAGGTTTGTTCTTGACTCGTTTGACCCCTAAAACTCACTAAAACTTCATTTTGGACACGTTTCAACAAGAAAATTAATTTTGCTTCATTTTGACTTGTTTTGACTCGTTTGACCTCTAAAACTCACGAAAACTTCATTTTGGACTCGTTTGAACAAGAAAATTAATTTTGCTTCATTTTGACTTGTTTGAGCATGGAAACCACTTGTATGTTCTTGACTCGTTTTGCCCCTAGAACTAACTAACACTTCATATTGAACTCGTTTGAACAAGAAAATTAATTTTGCTTCATGGAAATAACTTGTAGGTTTGTTCTTGACTCGTTTGACCACTAGAACTCACTATAACGTCATTTTGGACTCGTTCGAACAAGAAAGTTAATTTTGCTTCATTTTTGACACGTTTAAGCATGCAAACCACTTGTAGGTTTTTTCTTGACTCGTTTGACCCCTAGAACTCACTAAAACTTCATTTTGGACTCGTTTGAACAAGAAAATTAATTTTGCTTCATTTTTGACTCGTTTGAGCATGGAAACCACTCTCATTTAGCAAAAAAAAAAAAAAATAATTTTGCTTCATTTTTGACTCGTTTGAGCATGGAAACCAATTGTAGGTTTGTTCTTGACTCGTTTAACCCCAAGAACTCACTAAAACTTCATATTGAACTCGTTTGAACAATAAAATTAATTTTGCTTCATTTTTGACTCGTTTGAGCATGGAAACCACTTGTAGGTTTGTTCTTGACTCGTTTGACCCCTAGAACTCACTAAAACTTCATTTTGGACTCGTTTGAACAAGAAAATTTATTTTGCTTCATTTTTTACTCGTTTGAGCATGGAAACCAATTGTAGGTTTGTTCTTGACTCGTTTAACCCCTAGAACTCATTAAAACTTCATATTGAACTCGTTTGAACAATAAAATTAATTTTGCTTCATTTTTGACACGTTTGAGCATGCAAACTACTTGTAGGTTTGTTCTAAACTCGTTTCACCCCTAGAACTCACTAAAAAATCATTTTGGACTCGTTTGAACAAGAAAATTAATTTTGCTTCATTTTGACTGGTTTGAGCATGGAAACCACTTTTAGCTTTGTTCTTGACTCGTTTGACCCCTAGAACTCACTAAGACTTCATTTTGGACTCGTTTGAACATGAAAATTAATTGAGCTTCATTTTTGACTCGGTTGACCATGGAAACCACTTGTAGGTTTGTTCTTGACTCGTTTGACCCCTAGAACTCACTAAAACTTCATTTTGGACTCGTTTGAACAAGAAAATTTATTTTGCTTCATTTTTGACTCGTTTGAGCATGGAAACCAATTGTAGGTTTGTTCTTGACTCGTTTAACCTCTAGAACTCATTAAAACTTCATATTGAACTCGTTTGAACAATAAAATTAATTTTGCTTCATTTTTGACACGTTTGAGCATGCAAGCCACTTGTAGGTTTGTTGTAGACTCGTTTGACCCCTAGAACACACTAAAAAATCATTTTGGACTCGTTTGAACAAGAAAATTAAATTTGCTTCATTTTGACTGGTTTGAGCATCGAAACCACTTTTAGCTTTGTTCTTGACTCGTTTGACCCCTAGAACTCACTAAGACTTCATTTTGGACTCGTTTGAACATGAAAATTAATTTAGCTTCATTTTTGACTCGGTTGACCATGGAAACCACTTGTAGGTTTGTTCTTGACTCGTTTGACCCCTAGAACTCACTAAAACTTCATTTTGGACTCGTTTGAACAAGAAAATTTATTTTGCTTCATTTTTGACTCGTTTGAGCATGGAAACCAATTGTAGGTTTGTTCTTGACTCGTTTAACCCCTAGAACTCATTAAAACTTCATATTGAACTCGTTTGAACAATAAAATTAATTTTGCTTCATTTTTGACACGTTTGAGCATGCAAACCACTTGTAGGTTTGTTCTAGACTCGTTTGACCCCTAGAACTCACTAAAAAATCATTTTGGACTCTTTTGAACAAGAAAATTAATTTTGCTTCATTTTGACTGGTTTGAGCATGGATACCACTTTTAGCTTTGTTCTTGGCTTGTTTGCCCCTAGAACTCACTAAGACTTCATTTTGGACTCGTTTGAACAAAAAATTAATTTAGCTTCATTTTTGACTCGGTTTAGGGTATGCCCTAATTCTTCTTGTATCTCTTGTTCTTGTTTATAATATCTCTCATTTAGCAAAAAAAAAAAAAATTAATTTTGCTTCATTTTTGACTCGTTTGAGCATGCAAACCACTTGTAGGTTTGTTCTTGACTCGTTTGACCCCTAGAACTCACTAAGACTTCATTTTGGACTCGTTTGAACAAGAAAATTAATTTAGCTTCATTTTTGACTCGGTTGACCATGGAAACCACTTGTAGGTTTGTTCTTGACTCGTTTGACCCCTAGAACTCACTAAAACTTCACTTTGGACTCGTTTGAACAAGAAAATTTATTTTGCTTCATTTTTGACTCGTTTGAGCATGGAAACCAATTGTAGGTTTGTTCTTGACTCGTTTAACCCCTAGAACTCATTAAAACTTCATATTGAACTCGTTTGAACAATAAAATTAATTTTGCTTCATTTTTTACACGTTTGAGCATGCAAACTACTTGTAGGTTTGTTCTAAACTCGTTTGACCCCTAGAACTCACTAAAAAATCATTTTGGACTCGTTTGAACAAGAAAATTAATTTTGCTTCATTTTGACTGGTTTGAGCATGGAAACCACTTTTAGCTTTGTTCTTGACTCGTTTGACCCCTAGAACTCACTAAGACTTCATTTTGGACTCGTTTGAACATGAAAATTAATTGAGCTTCATTTTTGACTCGGTTGACCATGGAAACCACTTGTAGGTTTGTTCTTGACTCGTTTGACCCCTAGAACTCACTAAAACTTCATTTTGGACTCGTTTGAACAAGAAAATTTATTTTGCTTCATTTTTGACTCGTTTGAGCATGGAAACCAATTGTAGGTTTGTTCTTGACTCGTTTAACCTCTAGAACTCATTAAAACTTCATATTGAACTCGTTTGAACAATAAAATTAATTTTGCTTCATTTTTGACACGTTTGAGCATGCAAACCACTTGTAGGTTTGTTGTAGACTCGTTTGACCCCTAGAACACACTAAAAAATCATTTTGGACTCGTTTGAGCAAGAAAATTAATTTTGATCATTTTGACTGGTTTGAGCATCGAAACCACTTTTACCTTTGTTCTTGACTCGTTTGACCCCTAGAACTCACTAAGACTTCATTTTGGACTCGTTTGAACATGAAAATTAATTTAGCTTCATTTTTGACTCGGTTGACCATGGAAACCACTTGTAGGTTTGTTCTTGACTCGTTTGACCCCTAGAACTCACTAAAACTTCATTTTGGACTCGTTTGAACAAGAAAATTTATTTTGCTTCATTTTTGACTCGTTTGAGCACGGAAACCAATTGTAGGTTTGTTCTTGACTCGTTTAACCCCTAGAACTCATTAAAACTTCATATTGAACTCGTTTGAACAATAAAATTAATTTTGCTTCATTTTTGACACGTTTGAGCATGCAAACCACTTGTAGGTTTGTTCTAGACTCGTTTGACCCCTAGAACTCACTAAAAAATCATTTTGGACTCTTTTGAACAAGAAAATTAATTTTGCTTCATTTTGACTGGTTTGCGCATGGATACCACTTTTAGCTTTGTTCTTGACTTGTTTGCCCCTAGAATTCACTAAGACAGATTTTGGACTCGTTTGAACATGAAAACTAATTTAGCTTCATTTTTGACTCGTTTGAGCATGGAAACCACTTGTAGGTTTGTTCATGACTCGTTTGACCCCTAGAACTCACTAAAACTTCATTTTGGACTCGTTTGAACAAGAAAATTAATTTTGCTTCATTTTTGACTCGTTTGAGCATGGAAACCACTTGTAGGTTTGTTCTTGACTCGTTTGACCCCTAAAACTCACTAAAACTTCATTTTGGACACGTTTCAACAAGAAAATTAATTTTGCTTCATTTTGACATGTTTTGACTCGTTTGACCTCTAAAACTCACGAAAACTTCATTTTGGACTCGTTTGAACAAGAAAATTAATTTTGCTTCATTTTGACTTGTTTGAGCATGGAAACCACTTGTATGCTCTTGACTCGTTTTGCCCCTAGAACTAACTAACACTTCATTTTGACTCGTTTGACCACTAGAACTCACTATAACGTCATTTTGGACTCGTTCGAACAAGAAAGTTAATTTTGCTTCATTTTTGACACGTTTAAGCATGCAAAACACTTGTAGGTTTTTTCTTGACTCGTTTGACCCCTAGAACTCACTAAAACTTCATTTTGGACTCGTTTGAACAAGAAAATTAATTTTGCTTCATTTTTGACTCGTTTGAGCATGGAAACCACTCTCATTTAGCAAAAAAAAAAAAATTAATTTTGCTTCATTTTTGACTCGTTTGAGCATGGAAACCAATTGTAGGTTTGTTCTTGACTCGTTTAACCCCAAGAACTCACTAAAACTTCATATTGAACTCGTTTGAACAATAAAATTAATTTTGCTTCATTTTTGACACGTTTGAGCATGAAAACCACTTGTAGGTTTGTTCTTGACTCGTTTGACCCCTAGAACTCACTAAGACTTCATTTTGGACTCGTTTGAACAAGAAAATTAATTTAGCTTCATTTTTGACTCGGTTGACCATGGAAACCACTTGTAGGTTTGTTCTTGACTCGTTTGACCCCTAGAACTCACTAAAACTTCATATTGAACTCGTTTGAACAATAAAATTGATTTTGCTTCATTTTTGACACGTTTGAGCATGCAAACTACTTGTAGGTTTGTTCTAAACTCGTTTGACCCCTAGAACTCACTAAAAAATCATTTTGGACTCGTTTGAACAAGAAAATTAATTTTGCTTCATTTTGACTGGTTTGAGCATGGAAACCACTTTTAGCTTTGTTCTTGACTCGTTTGACCCCTAGAACTCACTAAGACTTCATTTTGGACTCGTTTGAACATGAAAATTAATTGAGCTTCATTTTTGACTCGGTTGACCATGGAAACCACTTGTAGGTTTGTTCTTGACTCGTTTGACCCCTAGAACTCACTAAAACTTCATTTTGGACTCGTTTGAACAAGAAAATTTATTTTGCTTCATTTTTGACTCGTTTGAGCATGGAAACCAATTGTAGGTTTGTTCTTGACTCGTTTAACCTCTAGAACTCATTAAAACTTCATATTGAACTCATTTGAACAATAAAATTAATTTTGCTTCATTTTTGACACGTTTGAGCATGCAAGCCACTTGTAGGTTTGTTGTAGACTCGTTTGACCCCTAGAACACACTAAAAAATCATTTTGGACTCGTTTGAACAAGAAAATTAATTTTGCTTCATTTTGACTGGTTTGAGCATCGAAACCACTTTTAGCTTTGTTCTTGACTCGTTTGACCCCTAGAACTTACTAAGACTTCATTTTGGACTCGTTTGAACATGAAAATTAATTTAGCTTCATTTTTGACTCGGTTGACCATGGAAACCACTTGTAGGTTTGTTCTTGACTCGTTTGACCCCTAGAACTCACTAAAACTTCATTTTGGACTCGTTTGAACAAGAAAATTTATTTTGCTTAATTTTTGACTCGTTTGAGCATGGAAACCAATTGTAGGTTTGTTCTTGACTCGTTTAACCCCTAGAACTCATTAAAACTTCATATTGAACTCGTTTGAACAATAAAATTAATTTTGCTTCATTTTTGACATGTTTGAGCATGCAAACCACTTGTAGGTTTGTTCTAGACTCGTTTGACCCCTAGAACTCACTAAAAAATCATTTTGGACTCTTTTGAACAAGAAAATTAATTTTGCTTCATTTTGACTGGTTTGAGCATGGATACCACTTTTAGCTTTGTTCTTGGCTTGTTTGCCCCTAGAACTCACTAAGACTTCATTTTGGACTCGTTTGAACAAGAAAATTTATTTTGCTTCATTTTTGACTCGTTTGAGCATGGAAACCAATTGTAGGTTTGTTCTTGACTCGTTTAACCTCTAGAACTCATTAAAACTTCATATTGAACTCGTTTGAACAATAAAATTAATTTTGCTTCATTTTTGACACGTTTGAGCATGCAAACCACTTGTAGGTTTGTTGTAGACTCGTTTGACCCCTAGAACACACTAAAAAATCATTTTGGACTCGTTTGAGCAAGAAAATTAATTTTGCTTCATTTTGACTGGTTTGAGCATCGAAACCACTTTTACCTTTGTTCTTGACTCGTTTGACCCCTAGAACTCACTAAGACTTCATTTTGGACTCGTTTGAACATGAAAATTAATTTAGCTTCATTTTTGACTCGGTTGACCATGGAAACCACTTGTAGGTTTGTTTTTGACTCGTTTGACCCCTAGAACTCACTAAAACTTCATTTTGGACTCGTTTGAACAAGAAAATTTATTTTGCTTCATTTTTGACTCGTTTGAGCATGGAAACCAATTGTAGGTTTGTTCTTGACTCGTTTAACCCCTAGAACTCATTAAAACTTCATATTGAACTCGTTTGAACAATAAAATTAATTTTGCTTCATTTTTGACACGTTTGAGCTTGCAAACCACTTGTAGGTTTGTTCTAGACTCGTTTGACCCCTAGAACTCACTAAAAAATCATTTTGGACTCTTTTGAACAAGAAAATTAATTTTGCTTCATTTTGACTGGTTTGCGCATGGATACCACTTTTAGCTTTGTTCTTGACTTGTTTGCCCCTAGAATTCACTAAGACTTCATTTTGGACTCGTTTGAACATGAAAACTAATTTAGCTTCATTTTTTACTCGTTTGAGCATGGAAACCACTTGTAGGTTTGTTCATGACTCGTTTGACCCCTAGAACTCACTAAAACTTCATTTTGGACTCGTTTGAACAAGAAAATTAATTTTGCTTCATTTTTGACTCGTTTGAGCATGGAAACCACTTGTAGGTTTGTTCTTGACTCGTTTGACCCCTAAAACTCACTAAAACTTCATTTTGGACACGTTTCAACAAGAAAATTAATTTTGCTTCATTTTGACTTGTTTTGACTCGTTTGACCTCTAAAACTCACGAAAACTTCATTTTGGACTCGTTTGAACAAGAAAATTAATTTTGCTTCATTTTGACTTGTTTGAGCATGGAAACCACTTGTATGTTCTTGACTCGTTTTGCCCCTAGAACTAACTAACACTTCATTTTGACTCGTTTGACCACTAGAACTCACTATAACGTCATTTTGGACTCGTTCGAACAAGAAAGTTAATTTTGCTTCATTTTTGACACGTTTAAGCATGCAAACCACTTGTAGGTTTTTTCTTGACTCGTTTGACCCCTAGAACTCACTAAAACTTCATTTTGGACTCGTTTGAACAAGAAAATTAATTTTGCTTCATTTTTGACTCGTTTGAGCATGGAAACCACTCTCATTTAGCAAAAAAAAAAAATTAATTTTGCTTCATTTTTGACTCGTTTGAGCATGGAAACCAATTGTAGGTTTGTTCTTGACTCGTTTAACCCCAAGAACTCACTAAAACTTCATATTGAACTCGTTTGAACAATAAAATTAATTTTGCTTCATTTTTGACACGTTTGAGCATGAAAACCACTTGTAGGTTTGTTCTTGACTCGTTTGACCCCTAGAACTCACTAAGACTTCATTTTGGACTCGTTTGAACAAGAAAATTAATTTAGCTTCATTTTTGACTCGGTTGACCATGGAAACCACTTGTAGGTTTGTTCTTGACTCGTTTGACCCCTAGAACTCACTAAAACTTCATTTTGGACTCGTTTGAACAAGAAAATTTATTTTGCTTCATTTTTGACTCGTTTGAGCATGGAAACCAATTGTAGGTTTGTTCTTGACTCGTTTGACCCCTAGAACTCATTAAAACTTCATATTGAACTCGTTTGAACAATAGAATTAATTTTGCTTCATTTTTGACACGTTTGAGCATGCAAACCACTTGTAGGTTTGTTCTAAACTCGTTTGACCCCTAGAACTCACTAAAAAATCATTTTGACTGGTTTGAGCATGGAAACCACTTTTAGCTTTGTTCTTGACTCGTTTGACCCCTACAACTCACTAAGAATTCATTTTGGACTCGTTTGAACATGAAAATTAATTGAGCTTCATTTTTGACTCGGTTGACCATGGAAACCACTTGTAGGTTTGTTCTTGACTCGTTTGACCCCTAGAACTCACTAAAACTTCATTTTGGACTCGTTTCAACATGAAAATTTATTTTGCTTCATTTTTAACTCGTTTGAGCATGGAAACCAATTGTAGGTTTGTTCTTGACTCGTTTAACCCCAAGAACTCATTAAAACTTCATATTGAATTCGTTTGAACGATAAAATTAATTTTGCTTCATTTTTGACACGTTTGAGCATGCAAACCACTTGTAGGTTTGTTCTAGACTCGTTTGACCCCTAGAACTCACTAAAAAATCATTTTGGACTCGTTTGAACAAGAAAATTAATTTTGCTTCATTTTGACTGGTTTGAGCATGGAAACCACTTTTAGCTTTGTTCTTGACTCGTTTGACCCCTAGAACTCACTAAGACTTCATTTTGGACTCGTTTGAACATGAAAATTAATTTAGCTTCATTTTTGACACGGTTGACCATGGAAACCACTTGTAGGTTTGTTCTTGACTCGTTTGACCCCTAGAACTCACTAAAACTTCATTTTGGACTCGTTTGAACAAGAAAATTTATTTTGCTTCATTTTTGACTCGTTTGAGCATGGAAACCAATTGTAGGTTTGTTCTTGACTCGTTTAACCCGTAGAACTCATTAAAACTTCATATTGAACTCGTTTGAACAATAAAATTAATTTTGCTTCATTTTTGACACGTTTGAGCATGCAAACCACTTGTAGGTTTGTTCTAGATTCGTTTGACCCCTAGAACTCACTAAAAATCATTTTGGACTCGATTGAACAAGAAAATTAATTTTGCTTCATTTTAACTGGTTTGAGCATGGAAACCACTTTTAGCTTTGTTCTTGACTTGTTTGACCCCTTGAACTCACTAAGACTTCATTTGGGACTCGTTTGAACATGAAAATTAATTTAGCTTCATTTTTGACTCGTTTGAGCATGGAAACCACTTGTAGGTTTGTTCTTGACTCGTTTGACCCCTAAAACTCACTAAAACTTCATTTTGGACTCGTTTGAACAAGAAAATTAATTTTGCTTCATTTTGACTTGTTTGAGCATGTAAACCACTTGTAGCTATGTTCTTGACTCGTTTTACCCCTAGAACTCACTAACACTTCATATTGAACTCGTTTGAACAAGAAAATTAATTTTGCTTCATGGAAACAACTTGTAGGTTTGTTCTTGACTCGTTTGACCACTAGAACTCACTATAACGTCATTTTGGACTCGTTCGAACAAGAAAGTTAATTTTGCTTCATTTTTGACACGTTTGAGCATGCAAACCACTTGTAGGTTTGTTCATGACTCGTTTGACCCCTAGAACTCACTAAAACTTCATTTTTGGACTCGTTTGAACAAGAAAATTAATTTTGCTTCATTTTTGACTCGTTTGAGCATGGAAACCAATTGTAGGTTTGCTCTTGACTCGTTTAACCCCAAGAACTCACTAAAACTTCATATTGAACTCGTTTGAACAATAAAATTAATTTTGCTTCATTTTTGACACGTTTGAGCATGCAAACCACTTGTAGGTTTGTTCTTGACTCGTTTGACCCATAGAACTCACTAAAACTTCATTTTTGGACTCGTTTGAACAAGAAAATTAATTTTGCTTCATTTTTGACTCGTTTGAGCATGGAAACCAATTGTAGGTTTGTTCTTGACTCGTTTAACCCCAAGAACTCACTAAAACTTCATATTGAACTCGTTTGAACAATAAAATTAATTTTGCTTCATTTTTGACACGTTTGAGCATGTAAACCACTTGTAGGTTTGTTCTTGACTCGTTTGACCCCTAGAACTCACTAAGACTTCATTTTGGACTCGTTTGAACATGAAAATTAATTTAGCTTCATTTTTGACTCGGTTGACCATGGAAACCACTTGTAGGTTTGTTCTTGACTCGTTTGACCCCTAGAACTCACTAAAACTTCATTTTGGACTCGTTTGAACAAGAAAATTTATTTTGCTTCATTTTTGACACGTTTGAGCATGGAAACCAATTGTAGGTTTGTTCTTGACTCGTTTAACCCCTAGAACTCTTTAAAACTTCATATTGAACTCGTTTGAACAATAAAATTAATTTTGCTTCATTTTTGACACGTTTGAGCATGCAAACCACTTGTAGGTTTGTTCTAGACTCGTTTGACCCCTAGAACTCACTAAAAAATCATTTTGGACTCGTTTGAACAAGAAAATTAATTTTGCTTCATTTTGACTGGTTTGAGCATGGAAACCACTTTTAGCTTTGTTCTTGACTCGTTTGACCCCTAGAACTCACTAACACTTCATTTTGGACTCCTTTGAACATGAAAATTAATTTAGCTTCATTTTTGACTCGGTTGACCATGGAAACCACTTGTAGGTTTGTTCTTGACTCGTTTGACCCCTAGAACTCACTAAAACTTCATTTTGGACTCGTTTGAACAAGAAAATTTATTTTGCTTCATTTTTGACTCGTTTGAGCATGGAAACCAATTGTAGGTTTGTTCTTGACTCGTTTAACCCCTAGAACTCTTTAAAACTTCATATTGAACTCGTTTGAACAATAAAATTAATTTTGCTTCATTTTTGACACGTTTGAGCATGCAAACCACTTGTAGGTTTGTTCTAGACTCGTTTGACCCCTAGAACTCACTAAAAAATCATTTTGGACTCGTTTGAACAAGAAAATTAATTTTGCTTCATTTTGACTGGTTTGAGCATGGAAACCTTTGTTCTTAACTCGTTTGACCCCTAGAACTCACTAAGACTTCATTTTGGACTCGTTTGAACATGAAAATTAATTTAGCTTCATTTTTTACTCGGTTGACCATGGAAACCACTTGTAGGTTTGTTCTTGACTCGTTTGACCCCTAGAACTCACTAAAACTTCATTTTGGACTCGTTTGAACAAGAAAATTTATTTTGCTTCATTTTTGACTCGTTTGAGCAAGGAAACCAATTGTAGGTTTGTTCTTGACTCGTTTAACCCCTAGAACTCTTTAAAACTTCATATTGAACTCGTTTGAACAATAAAATTAATTTTGCTTCATTTTTGACACGTTTGAGCATGCAAACCACTTGTAGGTTTTTTCTTGACTCGTTTGACCCCTAGAACTCACTAAAACTTCATTTTGGACTCGTTTGAACAAGGAAATTAATTTTGCTTCATTTTTGACTCGTTTGAGCATGGAAACCACTCTCATTTAGCAAAAAAAAAAAATTAATTTTGCTTCATTTTTGACTCGTTTGAGCATGGAAACCAATTGTAGGTTTGTTCTTGACTCGTTTAACCCCAAGAACTCACTAAAACTTCATATTGAACTCGTTTGAACAATAAAATTAATTTTGCTTCATTTTTGACACGTTTGAGCATGAAAACCACTTGTAGGTTTGTTCTTGACTCGTTTGACCCCTAGAACTCACTAAGACTTCATTTTGGACTCGTTTGAACAAGAAAATTAATTTAGCTTCATTTTTGACTCGGTTGACCATGGAAACCACTTGTAGGTTTGTTCTTGACTCGTTTGACCCCTAGAACTCACTAAAACTTCATTTTGGACTCGTTTGAACAAAAAAATTTATTTTGCTTCATTTTTTACTCGTTTGAGCATGGAAACCAATTGTAGGTTTGTTCTTGACTCGTTTGACCCCTAGAACTCATTAAAACTTCATATTGAACTCGTTTGAACAATAGAATTAATTTTGCTTCATTTTTGACACGTTTGAGCATGCAAACCACTTGTAGGTTTGCATGCACCATGTTGAATCAAGTGATCCCCTGGAAAATAGAGGTATCTCTGAAAAAATAGAAATGTGCGTAATCGAATCTGACATACGAAGTTCATCATCAATTAAAGTATAAATGATTATCAAAGGTGATAAGGTATTATCAAAATAAGAAGAAACAGAGAGGAAGGTTAAATCTCCTTAATCAATAAATTAAATGAAATCAACGGCTAGAAGTGAATAAACACACCCTTATTCCCACATACTAGAACTCGCATTTCGTATCTTGTTTATCATCTTTTTGTACTTTCTTTATCGTTCGTGGGGTAAATTAAGTCGCAAAAGAAACTCTAGAATGTACACAAAGGTCTACACGTGACATCCTCCAAGCTGGTAACTCCGATCGTCTATTTAACGTAAGCGACGCCGAATCAACTACCTCGTCCAAAGTCGTACCTTCGAATGAATCGAATTCTGGCTCGCGCGATATGTCGAAATACTAACTAACGTCGCAACCGTTGTCCTAATAACCTAAGGCGAATCATATCTTAAATCGTTCTATCTAACGTCCCACTTAAATACCTATACTTAATTATCCTAACTTGCTTCAGTGACCATAACCTGTCGCTCTGATACCAACCTGTAACGCCCCGACTTCCCAATACTGAAAATACACTTTTTATAATAAAACAGACTTTGATACAGGGGAATTTTAGAAAATTCCGGCATGAAGTATTCGTAAATCGGACTATCCACCTGTATTTCAACCCAAAACAAATTCCAATTGCAGAGAGAATCAGAAATAAACTTAATTCGAGAACAAACACACACGCGTAGAGAGAGAGAGAGAGAGAGAGAGAGAGAGAGAGAGAGAGAGAGAGAGAGAGAGAGAGAGAGAGAGAGAGAGAGAGGAGACCTGGAGATAGTTTCTTCATTCTTCTTCAGATCGTCTTTTTGCGCTTTCTCTTTGATCTGCTGCAACGCCGTCATGATTCCTTTTATATCACTGCAATTTTCAAACATACACACACACATTAGATCATCGAATTCGTTCAGATCTCATAACAAACATATATACATAGAGCACTCATTTCTTGAGTGATTTTGAAGGCTCTGTTGCCTCCGATGATCTCTTCTTCTTCGAGCTTCCTTTCGCCATCGACATCGATTGAACTGTAAACAATAAATCGAGAACAAATAAGAGAAATTCCAAGGGAGGAGAGAGAGAGAGATTATTGCACATATATGCATAGAGGGGGAGAGAGAGAGAGTGAGAGAGAGAGAGGAGAGAGAGAGAGAGAGAGAGAGAGAGAGAGAGAGAGAGAGAGAATTTGGGCATGGAATATAGAGAGTGGGTTGAATTTGGGGATAGTGGAGAGCATCGAGAAATAAAAGAGTAAAGTACGTCTATGATAAAAATCTGGATTGAATTTTATATGTCTGTTGATGAAAGGACCGTCGTATAAATTATTATTTTATATGTCGGGTTTAAAAACAATAGTGTAAAAAGAGCTTATATACGTCGCTTTACCGACGTATAAAGTAGAATTATATACGTCGCCTTTTAGTCAACCGACGTATAAAGTAGCATTATATAGGTCGCCTTTTCCTTAACCGACGTATAATATGACCTTATACGTCGGCTTTTTCTTGAATCGACATATATAACTGCTTTATACGTCACCTTTAGGCGGAACCGACGTATATAACTACTTTATACGTCGCCTTTGGCCGGAATCGACGTATAAGAGGTGACGTAAAAGATCAATTTTGTACTAGTGACTTTTGGCGGATTCATATTATAAAGACATACAAGAATGATTTCTTTTTCTAATTAAAAGTACACATCACTAAAATCATTGTATAACATCATCCATATGGTTGGATCGTCCAAATTTTTTTTTTAAAAAATAGATCATGTTCGAATATTATTCGTATTATTATTCGTATATTATTCGTATTATTGACTAAAATCTATTTTATTACAAAAATCGTTAGTGTACCCAGCATTAAATCACTACAGTATCTTTGCCAGGACTGAATTTCAGCTCCCTTTGAAATTTTCATTTCCCTCTCTCGACATTTCAATCTCCCTCTCTGCAGATTGAAAACTTTCAATCTCCCTCTCTGAAAATTGAATTTTTTTTCAATCTCCCCCTCAACCTTTCTCCAAATTTCATTTCCCTCAAAGTTTTCCAAATTTCAATTCCCCCAAATATTTCCAAATTCCCCCCCCCCCAAATTTCTCCAAATTGAAGTGAATGGGTGAAACCATTGTCTTGCTCTGAATTGGTGAAAGCATTGTCTTGCTCTGAATCGGTGAAAGCATTGTCTTGCTCTGAATTGCTCCAAATTTAGGTATTGTTTTGCTCTAAATTAAGATTTTCTTGATATTATTGGTTTTCGTATGTATATTTCTTGTATCTGTGGTGTTATTTTAGAATGTTTAGGGCTTTTGTATTCCTTGTATTTGTAATCCGTATTTATATTTCTTGTTTCTGCTTGATTTGCTTGGTATATTGCTTCCTGCTTGATTTGCTTGGTACCTTTTTATGACCTCTTGAATGCGTCCATTAATGCCTCTATTTTTTTTGCCAATAATGCCTCTGTTTTTTTACCAATAATGCCTTTGTATTTAAAGATGATACACTTGATATGGGTAACATTTAAAGATGATACACTTGTATGCCTAAGTACAAATATGCAACATTGAGCTTGAGTTAATATTGTTCTATACTTGAACATTGAGCATGAACTATTGATGTTTGGATTAGAGAACGGATGTGATGAAGATAAAATTAGCTGTCCATGTTTGAAATGCGCACATAGTAAATCATGGAAAGCTCGCATAGTGAGAGATCATCTTTTCCAAAATGGTATCGATCAGGCCTACACGTGTTGGATTTGGCACGGGGAAATGAAAACAGAAGGAAGTCAGTCTCCAACGGAAGAGACCAGCAGTTCCCAATCTGTGCATCAAATACCGATGAACGTAGAGAATGTTGATGGTGCCGATGATGTTTCCCTAGACTCCTCAGATTTATTTAACCATGTTCATTCTGAACATGAACCCCTTTATCCGGGATGTGAAGGATTTACAAAGATGAAGGCTTTAGTAAAATTATACAACCTCAAAGCAAAACATCAAATATCCGATTGTGGCTTCTCTGAAATTCTACTTCTGTTAGGGTCTATGCTCCCGGAAGGCAACACGTTTCCTTCTTCATTTAGTGAAGACAAGAAAAGCTTGTGTGTTTTAAGAATGGAGTATGAGAAAATACATGTGTTCCCAAATGATTGTCTATTATACCGTGGAGAGAGAGATGAAAATGAGACGAGCTACCGCATTTGTCAAGCCTCTAGATGGAAGTTGAACAAAAAAAGAGATGAATTGGAAGGGGTTCCTGCCAAGGTTCTGTGGTATTTTCCATTAATACTACGTTTGAGGAATTTGTTCAGTTCACCTCAAACAGCAAAGGATTTGACTTGGCATGATTCAGACAAACTAAAGGTTGATAAATTGAGACATCCGGCAGATTCACAAACGTGCAAAGAAGTCGATGCAAAATGGCCAGATTTTTCTTCAGATTCTAGAAACCTTCGGTTAGCTTTATCCTCGGATGGATTTAATCCGTTTCACATCACAAATCTTGATTACTCTTGTTGGCCAGTTTTGATGTCAATATACAATCTTCCACCATGGCTTTGTATGAAGAGGAAGTATATTATGCTATGTTTGTTGATATCCAGACCGAAGGAACATGGCAATGATATTGATGTGTTTCTTCAACCACTTATAGAAGATCTACAAAAGTTATGGAGTAGGACACAAGTTTATGACGCATACAAAAAGGAGTACTTTTTGCTTAGAGGCATTTTGTTGTGGACAATCGGTGATTTTCCAGCCTATGGTAACTTGTCGGGCCACATTGTAAAAGGGTATAACGGGTGTCCTATTTGTATTTATGAAACAAAAGCAACTTGGCTGGTTAATACCCGTAAGTATGTGGTCACGAGGCAACGGAGGTGGTTGGCCCGTGATCATCCGTATCGCCGACAGATTTTTTTTTTGATAACACCGTAGAAAAAGAAATTGCTCCAGTTCCATTTTCCGGAGAGCAGGTGCTTGAAGGAGTATAACATTTAAAGGGCCATATCTATTGATTGTAGATGGGCCCAACAAGGATGTTCCTACATTTAGCAGCTACAAAATGGATGGTGTTACCTACAGTACCAAGGATCGTGATGATACACGTCAAGTTCAATGCAGTGATGTGTGTGTACAAGCTGATACAATGGTTCTGCAGGGTAAGGATCAAAATATTGAACACACATCACATACATTTTACAGAGTCATAACAAATATATGGGAGTTGGACTATAACAACTTTAGGATCCCCCTTTTTCGTTGTAAGTGGGTAGATATGAACAAAGGGATTAAGGTCGATGACTTGGGCTACACATTGGTTAATTTGAATAGGTTGGGGTTTTTGAATGATCCATTTGTGTTAGCAAAACATGTTAAGCAAGTTTGTTACATCGACGATCCTCTTGATAAATTATGGTCCGTTGTGTTGAAATTACCCGATAAAAAGTATTACGAAGACAATGGGGATGAAAATGAGGGCTCCGTAGAAGTGGAACTTGAGAATGACTTTTTTGTACCCAATTTTCCGAATGTTGATGAGGAGGACGTGGCAAGTTACATTCGAGATGACATAGATGAACTAATAGAACTATCATGACGTAATTTAATTTGTGTTCTTTGAATTTATAACTATGATTCTTGATACTTGGTTGGTTTGCTTGTTTCCGTTAAGTTTCTTCATGTTTGGTTTGTTGGCTAAATGGCCTCTGTTATATTGGTAATTGGTTTGTTGGATGCCTAATGCCTCTGTTATATGGCAGGTTGTTAGTTGGAATTTTTTTTGTACTATAAATTAGACAACGGGTTTGACAGTAAAATGCTTGTTTGAAAAACAAACATACAATACAGCAAAAACACTTGTCTGTTAGCAGAGGGTCAGACAACACTATGGTAAAATTGTTGTTTCACCCAGACTTAAACAACAGAATTTAAAAACACTTTTCTCATTACAACAACGCTTTACTACACTATTGTCTCGGGATTGTTCATACAATACGGCAACTAAAACAGTTGTCTCATTGCAACAACGGTTTTTTTGGCAACATTGGCTTAGGTGTATTCACACAATACTGCTTAAAACAGTTGTCTATTGGTCAGGTGTGCGTAACAGTACTTTCAAAATACCGTTGTCTGCATCGATTTACTAGACAATGGTTTTTAAACCGTTGTAAGAATTATGGGTTAGACAATGCTTTTTTGGGGATGAAAAATAACCGTTGTCTCCCGAATTCGGGCAACACTATTTTACCCGACTGTTGTCTGATAGCAGATTTCTTGTAGAGTGGGTAAAAGTGCATAACAATTGTTCTGCATTATTTTCACATTTTCATTGTTGTATTATATAGAATATATATTCTATTAAAAATATATATTATTATAAAGGGTATCGGCTCAATAGAACGTGATACAAATCGGTATAAAACATATGTAAATCATTTATTTTTATTTTTTATGTATATTGTGTCTTCAATAATTTACATATTATTATAAATATTTGTATCTCAAACTTTTTTTTATTATATAATCTATATTTCAATAATATAAAAAAATAGATTATAGGGCCGCTGAGAAGCGCGACTTAGTCAACTAGTCTTTATATTATATAAAAAAACGGAACCCTCAATAACTTTGAAATCGCTCAAAAAATTATATTTAAATAAATTTGATTAATATTCCGATTAATTGCTAGGCTCACTACTTAGCATATTTTTTTCAAAAGTAACTACTTAGCATATTTTGGAAGATATATAATTGTAGAAATTAATGAAAATTATTTATCAAATTATTTAGAAAAATTTAAAGTGACATTTTATTTTTTTACAAAGCATGCTGTCAGGCTTGTCCTTCCGGGTGAATTGGCTAAGCATGCTGTTTCTGAGGGCACCAAAGCGGTTACCAAGTTCCTTTTTTTTTTTTGCTAAATGAGAGATATTATAAACAAGAACAAGAGATACAAGAAGAATTAGGGCATACCCTAAAGAGAGAGGTAGAGGACAGGCCCTCTACACTACCAAAAACAAAATTAGAGGCTAAACAAAAATATCAAAAGTACAAGACTTTAAAAGCAGCAAGAGATATAAAGCTAAGTACAAAAATTTAGCTGTTAATATAGAGATGTAATTAAACTAAAATCCTTCCGTGTCGCTTTTTTGAATCGACTGCAGCCAAAAACACGTTCCATGACCATTTGTTTAATTTTGCTTCTTAAGAACTCAGAAGAGGCAGGAACCTTGCCATGAGTTCTATCATTTCTTTCAATCCTGATACTGTGCACAGCAACCCCAATAAACAGAAAAGTAACCAGGTTTTGAACCCCATTAGACATCACTAGCTCTTAGCTGTTTGATTAAATGTCTAGCCTAAAATTAGATGTAGTTTGCCTGATATATGTTTGGTTTTATGATTAGGGAATTAGGGGCTTTTTTTATGATTCAGTTCTGCTGTGGTGTACACTACACCATAAAAGGCCTATCATCACATCTAGGGCCTATGTTGCCTTTGGATATGTTGCCTTTCCCATGCATGTTTTTGGCTAATACAACATTATTGTAATAACCCCAAATTTTGGATATAATTAAAACTTTTTATTATGTACTGAGGTAATGGTAAATAGTGATTACGACTACGAAGTAACGATTGAGATAATGAATGGAAGGAATAGATTTGGATTCAAATGTTTATATGATATGAAGAATACTATTGGTTGGCACTTTAGATTTGGTTCTCCTAGGGAATTGAGATTTGATAATTTTAAAGGAGAAAATTATTCTTATGTCATCCAAATTGATATTTGTTAATGGTCTAGTGGGTCCGTAAAAAGGTTAAGGAACGATCGAAAGAGATCAGGGACAATTGTACAACCCTAAGAGGACGAGTAAAGAAAAATGGATGAATAGTGATTTTGGTGGATTTAGGAATATTATTAGACGACGCTATATAGAATTGCCCGGAACGAAATTCTGAGTTCGTATTAGTGATCCAGGGGGAAAAAGAGTGCATGTAAGAGCTGTTAGAACCCTAACTTTCTTCAGCCGCCTCTTTTCTCTCACCTTTTCTCATCAAACTCTTCTTCTAAAAACCCCTTCTACTTTAGATCTAAACATAATATCTCTCATCAATTCACTTCACTTCACTCTTCTCCTATACCTAAACACAATATTTCTTATATCTATACTAATTATTAATGGGTAGTCTAGACTCCAATGTTAATTCAGATGGTATTCCGATAGACCATGAGGGTTCTCCCCTAGAATATGGATTTCACAGCAACCTTAGTGCTCCCTTACTTGTTTCAAGCTCTGTCCTTCAAGAAATTATGCGTGAGACCCCGGAGGAAGGGGAGATTTCGCATCTGGCATCAGATCCTATTCAAGATGACATGGTAATTCCAGGTATGGAGATTGAACAATCTCAGGCTTTGCATCACTCACCTTCAGGTTTCTCTTATGAGAGGATGGATAATGTGGAAGGATTTAGTTATGAGGATGAAGAGGACACAAGAAGTGAAAAAGAATATATGTCCAAGAATTTCTCTGCAAACCCAGCTATTGCAGCTGCATATGCTGTAAACAAGAATGAAAGAAAGCAGTTGTTAGAGGCAAGAACTCAAATTATGGAGATGCAAAAATTTATGGAAGCAAATGGCCTCTCTATGGCAGATTTCGATAAAAACAAGATTCACAAGAGGGACGAATTCAACTCGGGTCTCCCAAAAAGTGCTGGTTTTATCACTGGACGTGATGAGTATGGCCTCCCCATCTTCAGGGATAATCTGAAACCAGGGGGTGAGGGCTCTTCTTCTCAACCAAAGGAAGATGCTGCAAATGTAAACAAGGTGTTTGACAAAACACCAAAGAGAAGGTTGGAGGCTGAATTACAGAGCAAAACGAAGTCGCAAGAATTAGGGCCACCTGGGTGTGGTCCTGAGGTTTCTCAAAAGGTTGGGACTTCAAAGTCATGGTCGAATGTGGTTAAAGAAGATGGACTTTCTAATTCCTTGGAAAAACTTCAGTATTATCCCCCTCAAACCACTGCTAGTGATGGGATTCCAGTTATACGACCACCAAAGGACTTCTTACTATCAAGCCAAAAAGCTTGGAACTCTAGTTTGGTTGGCTATTTTCTCGGCTCATCTTTGCCATTCAGAATGGTTGAAGAGGAGGCACGTAAGATGTGGCTGCATTTGGGTTTTGTAAAGCTTTATATAGTAAAAAAGGGATTCTTTGTTTTCAAATTCAATTCGGAGATAGAGAAGAACAGGGTTTTAGCTGGTGGACCGTGGCATTTCAAAAGAAACCAAATCATACTAGAACCTTGGTATGAGGGGAAAAAATTAGAAAAATCTGGTTTCACTAAATTGCCAGTCTGGGTGAAATTAAATGATATACCTTTCTCCTACTGGACTAGAGATGGGTTAGCTCGTATTGCAAGTGGGGTGGGTGAACCTATTCAACTTGATCCAATCACTGCTAAACTTGAGCCGTTACTATATGCAAAAGTCTTGATAGAAGCTCCTGCAAATGTCCCTCTCCCCTCTGTGCTTAGTGTGGCTGTTATTAACAGTGATGGCCACTCCGAGTCACTTCAACAAGTTAAAGTTGAATACTTTAACAAGACTGCTCAATGCTCTGTGTGCAAAGTTTTTGGACACTCGCTAGCGAAATGCCCCAGCAACTTCGTGAAACCAACCTGGGTAAAGAAGGATATTCCTGGAACTTGTATTCCCACGGTCTCTTCTGCTAACATTGATCAAGAGAGTACAGACATGGCAAAGGAAAGAATTCAGAAAATTGTGCAGGGAAAGCTGATTCAACTACTGTGTAGGATAATCCCTGTCCCCCTATTCCAAACTCAGGTTTAGGCACTAAAATGAAAATCATTGATGAGGTAATTAAACTCCGGGGTATTCTCAAGCACCCCAAACAACCATCCTCAAGTGGTTCGGTGGGAATTGTGGGTACAAAAAACAAACAAGATGAAGAAGGTTTCCAAACCGTGGTTGCTAAAAGGAACAAACAGAAAATGGGGCTCAGCCCCAATGGTTCTTCCTCTAAACAAAATTAAAGATGGTGAAAGTGTGTGCCTACAATATTCGTGGTCTCAATAAAAGTTTGAAGAAAGCGGAATTACATACTTTTTTGGTGAACAATAGCATCTCTATGGCTAGTATTTTGGAGACAAAAATCCACGAGAATAAGTCCACTGCTGGTTTTAGAGCAGTTCACAATTTCTGGAATTGGGAATCTAACTATCTTTATCATCCGAAAGGGCGTATTTGGCTTGGTTGGAATCCCAATATCTGGGATGTTTTTGTTGTATGTAAGTCCGATCAATTTATTCATTGTAAGGCTACACTTATATCATCTCAAGTAGTTTTTTATTTTACTTTTATTTATGCCTCAAATAACCAATTGGAGAGATATAAATTATGGACTGATATTTCAGCTTTTGTTACTTCTAATATTCCTTGGGCCTTGCTTGGCGATTTTAATGTGATCCAAGATTTGTCAGAAACTTTTGGTGGGCAGGATACATGGACTACGGACATGCAGAATTTCAAAGATTTCCTTACAAATATGAAATTCTCTGATGTTCGGAGTATAGGCCCTCATCATACCTGGTGGAATAAACAGCATGGTAATCCTATCACAAAAAAACTAGATAGAGTGCTGGGTGATCCAAACTGGATGCTCACTCATCAACAAGCTGAAGTTCGATTTCAATCCTGGGGTATGTCTGATCATTTGGCATCTGTTTTGAATATAGCTGCTAATCAAAGAGGTGCTCCAAAACAATTTCAGTTCTACAATTATTGGCTGCAACACCCTGATTTCCTTACAATGGTGGGGGAAGCATGGAATACTCAGATCACAGGGAATCCCATGTACGTTTTTTCTCAGAAACTTACTCTTGTCAAAAAGAAACTTATGAATCTGCAAAGGAACTCTGGCCCCATTTCTGTCCAGTTACAAGAAATTTGTAGACAGTTATGTGACATTCAGGAAGAAATTCTAACCAACCCTAGTGATCCAAATCTTCACAAGATGGAGGCTGATTTAACAAGAGATTTGTGGAATTTGCTTAGCAGAGAAGAGAGTATCGCTCACCAACGTTCACGTGTGCAGTGGTTAGCCTTGGGAGATCATAATACGACTTATTTTTACAAGAGAATTGCTAGCAACTGGAACAATAACAAAATTCTCTCTCTCGTAGATGCAAATGGTATGACTCTCACTGATCCAGAAGCTATAAAGTCTGAGGCTGTTAATCATTTTAGCAGGTTATTTACGGGAGATTTGCCTCACTATCCTGGCATTGAAAACCTTCATCAGCTATTGTCAAAACGCATTTCAAGTACCCAAGCTCAGCTGCTCACAATCAAAGCCACGGACGCAGAAATCTTTGACACTCTAAAATCAATGAAGAAAAACAAAACTCCAGGACCTGACGGGTTTAATGTCAACTTTTTCCTTCACTCTTGGGATATTGTGGGAAGTGATTTCTTGAGGGCTGTCCATTACTTCCTCGATACTGGGAATCTTCCCCATTACATGAATGCCACCACCATTGCTCTCATTCCGAAGTGTTCGTCTCCATCTACTCTCCAAGACTTCCGTCCTATTTCCTGCTGTAACACTTTGTACAAGTGCATTTCGAAGCTTATTGCAGCTAGATTTAGTCGAACTCTTCCTCAATTAGTTGACAAAGCTCAAGCAGCTTTTGTAAAAGGGAGGAATATCTCGGACAACATATTGCTAGCTCAAGAGTTACTGCGTGATTATACCAATAATAAAGGACCAGCAAAAGCTACTTTTAAGATGGATTTACACAAGGCCTTTGACTCATGTCATTGGCAATTCATAATTGATGTTCTCATTCTTCGAGGATACCCGCTTCCTTTTATTCGATGGATGCACTCAATCCTTACCTCTTCTCGGTTTAGTGTCAAGGTGAATGGAGAACAGGCTGGTTATTTCTCAAGCTCGAGAGGGATTCGTCAAGGTGACCCCCTTTCCCCCTTCATATTTGTGTTGCTCATGGATGTTCTCTCAGAAATGTTAAATAAAGCAAGCACAAATACGGGATTCCATTTTCATAAAAATTTTGAGACTATTGGTCTCAACCACTTGTGTTTTGCGGATGATCTTGTTATGTTCTGTAAAGGTGAAAAAAGATCGATTACTTTGCTCATGGAGACTCTAGGTCTGTTTTATTCTTACTCGGGATTGAAAGCGAACCCGGCAAAAAGCTCTTGCTTTCTTTCAAATCCTCCTATGGGTCTTCAAACCTGGATTCTTAACACTTATTGACTTGGGGACTTTGCCGGCGAAATTCCTTGGGGTTCCTTTAATTACCCAAATGTTGAGACAAGGTGCTTGTCAACCTCTTATCTCTCGTATAACTAACAGAATCAATTCATGGACAGCATTTTTCTTATCTTTTGCTGGAAGGCTTCAACTTATTAGCTCGGTTCTTCAAGCTATGTACTCTTTCTGGTGTGCTCATTTCATTCTGCCCAAAGGTGTCATTGCTCACATAAAAAAACTGCTATGTAGATTTCTATGGAATGGGAATTCAACAAATAGAGCAAAGGCTAAAATAGCTTGGAAAATCATTACTCTTCCAAAGGCGGAAGGGGGTTTGGGTTTAAAAGATATTTTTGATTGGAACAGAGCCTTGATTCTTAAGCATCTCCATGCCATCTCAAATCCTCAGTCAACCTCCTTGTGGGCTAAATGGGTCAGGTTAACGCATATAAAGGATTCTTCCTTTTGGATCATTACAAAACCGAAACAATGCTCCTGGACTTTAAGTCAGGTTCTGGACCTTAGAGAAACAGCAAAGGGCCACGTTTCTATAGTTGTGGGAAATGGTAGAGATACTTCCTTGTGGTTTGATCCATGGTACAATGGGACACAATTATGTAATTCTTTGACAGACCCCATCATCACGCACTCAGGTCTTCCAGTTTCTGCCAAAGTTTCTGCTATTATAAGGCCTTCAGGATGGACGCTTCCTACGTCTAACTATCATGATGTCCTGCTTTGGAGGCAAGCTTTCGATTATGATCATCCCTTCGATGTGAACAAACAGGACAGCATCATTTGGGATGATATCAAGCCAAATAAGTTACGTATTACTAATTTCTGGCAAGTTACTCGACATAGAGAGCGGGTGGTCCCTTGGGCAGCAGCAGTTTGGCATAAGATTTCTGTACCTCGCCTCTCCTGTCACCATTGGCTCATTATGCATGGTCGTATCCACACTGCATCAGTCTTAAAGCAAATAGGCGTGGCAACCGAGGATGATTGTATGTTCTGTATTAATGGTCAGGAAACAATCCATCATCTATTTCTAGAATGCCCTCACACTCAATTCATTATCAGGCGAATTACCTACGGGAAATTTTCTGATTTTCCTCGAAACTGGGTCAGATGGCAGGATGAGCAAAATGGATATCAGGCGCACAACATTCAGCACACTATCCGTATCCTAGTATTCCAAGTTTGTGCGCATGCAATTTGGCGAGAGAGGAACAACAGGTATCACAATGAAGATCATCACACTCCTGCTCAACTAGCCACCATCTGTATGAATCTCATTGCAGCTAGACTTGCATCGTCCAAGTGGTTCGAGAAGGAAATGGAAAATCAACCACGCTTAAATATTTGGACTAGGCACATGTAAAAGATGGAAAGCTGGTTTTATGCCTTGTTTTAGGCCTTGTATTTTGTGGTTAAGTTTCGATCTGTTATTTTTTTCTCTCCGTTGGGATTAGGGGTTTGTCCCTAATCTTTTTGAGGTTATCTCCTATTTTTGTACATTTTTTTTATTTTATTTTAATGCAAGTAATCTTAAAAGCAAAAAAAAAAAAAAAAGAGCTGTCGGATTCTGAAAAATAGCACTTTTATATTCCCCGAGATTTCCCTGGACACTGAAAGACTTAAGGAATTGTTGAAGGGATTTAAGGAATGTAGGTTCAAGAATTATTAAAGAGAATGGAGGATGATAGTATAAATATTAAGACGGTTTCATGTAAAACCCTAACTTGAAACGAACGAGTTATTCCTCCGAACGATCAATGAATTGAGGAATAATCGGACAAAGAAACAAGTAGAGAACCAAGATGCAAGTATGTGCAAGTGGATAGAATCAAGTAACTAAGTAGTTACAAAGGTAACTAGCATGCTTAGCAACCAAACCATGTAGTTAGCTTCAACACATCATCAAACCACAAAATCACCACACATGTCCACTTGATGATGCAAAGGATGACCCAATCACTTTAATAAAGTAGCTTTATACAAGATATTTCTCAAAGACATCACAATAATTCATTTTGCCAAGGATTAGATCAAGAACCAAGCAAGCAACTCCAAACTCTCTCTAAAAAGCCATTAAGCTTTTAGCATAAATCAAAAACACAAATCCACCTTCCACTCCTTTTGATCTTGAAATTTTTAAGGTGAGTTCTATATTTTAAGAAACTAATATCCTAGAAATTTCAAGTCCAAATTCCTTTGTTTCCATTTTCAAATAAATCAAGAAACAGGAGGGTGAATAGTGTTTTTCAAGAACTAATCTTGTTTTTCTTTGATTTTTATGGTTGATTTAGCTAGCTTAAGGCCACTCAAGGATCATACAAAGCTTAGTAAGGCTAGAACATACTCCAAGGAAGGTAATCCACTTGAAACCCTAGCTTTGTTTTGAAGATTTAAGCCTGTTCTTGATGATATAAGATTAGCTATAGTATTAGCATGCTTATAAGCATGATTATGGATTTTGTTAGTGGATCTAAACATGGTTATGATATGATGTTAGTAGATGATTTTGGATAGATTGAGAATGAGAAATATGTGTATGAGTTGTTTGGATGCCCGGTGTGGCTTGGTTGAATTGTTATGATTTTTAGAACGTTCGATATATAGCCGTCGTAATGCCGAATTTTTGTTAACACTTAGAAACCGAGCATGACAGTAAATATAATTTCCTGACCTTGATAATATAATGACTGGTCCTTGTAGATCTCGAGCCATAGATCGTTTTGGCGTGAGAATCGAAACATTCCGACATACGGTTTAGGAGTTATGATCAAATTACTAAAATTGGTTCGGAACCGTAAGTAAAAGTTTGTAACTTCAATTGAACCCTCTTAAAGCAAGTTACTCAGTGGCTAATCTTGGTAAATCAATACTAGGGGTCATAAGGAAGGCTTGAAAGAAAACCATATACCAAACGGATCGTTTTCCGATTTTATAAAAATGTTGGAATCAAAGTTAAACGCGGACGAACCCCTAAAAACCCGCTGTGTTCTACAAGATCTAACTTTGTTTTCTTGATTTCTTTTGGTTGATCTAGCAAGCTTAATCACTCCTAAGGATCATACAAAGCTTAGTGAGGCTAGTAAACACTCTCAAGAAGGTATAAGGCCCTTGAAACCCTCGATCTACTTTGAAGTTTTATGTATGTTCTTGAGTTATATAAGTTAGTTATGTTGTTAGTAAGATATAAGCCTGATTATAAGCATGATTATGATTGAGTTTTGGATAAATGTTAAAAGTAGTTAGATGAACGGAAAGGCATTGCTTGGCCTCAGTTCATGGGTATAAATCATGTATATGTTGTTTGGAGTGGATACCATGTTTATGGGAAGGTTTGAAATTGGTAGATATTCGATTTATAGCCGTCGTAATGCCGAAATTTCGTTAACCTTAAGAGAAACGAATTGGACAGTAGATGTAACTCACTTGCTAGCTTTGTAATCTGCCATGATAGGATAGATAATGTTCCAAGCTTCGTTTTGATATAAAGAACGTGTGAAACGGACTTACGGTTTAGGAGTTACGGCCGGTTTACTAAAAGTAGTTCGAAACCGTAAACGCGAATTCGTAACTAAAATTGAACCCTCGTGAAATACGTAAGTCAGTGGCGAATCTTGGTAATTAAATAATCGAGGTAAAAAGGAAGGTGTGAGAGAAAACCTCATGTGAATCGGATCGTTTTTCTATTTTATAAAAATGTTTGAATCTAGGTTAAACGCGAACGAACCCCTTAAAAGTATAACTTTGGTTATAACTTAGAAAACGAGCGATAAAACTCGGGATATAATCTTGGTTCGTAATCGATCGAGCTTGGAACTTATATGACTTAAGTATACACTAAGTGTGAGTATGATGACATGTCTTAATGACGAGCAAATGTCGAATCGTATCGGTAATAAAAAAAGTTACACTAAAAAGGGGTATAACGAGATAATTCGAAAACATGTTTCGACTTAAGTTGATACTTAACCTTTTTAAAAGTGTTAAGCGATTAATCTCAAATCTCTTGACTATTTATAGATTGCTGAGCTGACCCGGAATACCCTACCACTACCCCTACTCGTACTCGATTACCAGGCAAGTTTCAACTTCCTCTTTTTAGGCTGTTGTTGTGAATATATATGCTTTCTGTTATACATATGCCATAGCATGCATGCCTACTTGTTCCCTGATTGTTCTTTGGATTATAAGTAGATAGATAAGATATCGATTATAAGCCGGATGTTGATAAGACCCTTAGAAAAGGGCATATGAATCCTATTTGTTGAATATAGACCGGGAGTCAGTATTTCTTGATATATCGAGATTACTTTCGGAGGAAAATATTTAAGTAAATATTTTCCATTCTTTGGTCGACGAATAATTAGTTGAATATTCATCTTAGATTAATTAACTATCGAATGTTGCTTCTAATACTTATTTGAACGTTATTCATCCGATAAACCTTATCCTTCACTGTTCATCTAAAGACGAACCATTTATCGAATATTATTTCAATTATTTCTATAAAATCTTCAATTATTACATAAATATCATTCGGATATTCATTCAGAACATCATGTATTAAGTGAATATTATTCTCGAATATTCATTTAGTGTTTGATTTATTAAATTATCACCTGGATATTCATTTAAATTATTAATTATTAAATGAATATTATTTCTGAATATTAATTTGAAGTCTTATTTACTTAACGTATATTATTCCAACATTCCTTTCAAAATTATTTATTAAATGAATATTATTTTTAATATTCATTTAAGTAATTATTTATTCAATAAATATTTTCTTCATATTACTTCAAGGATTATTTTGAGAAATACTCTGATTAAAAATATTCTTTCATTTATTAAATACTTCCGACTCAATAAATATTCTATAAATATTTATTCAATACATGGAAACAACTTCAATGTTGTTTATTCTTCTTCAAATATTATCTTCGACCTTCGATCATTCTGAAAATTCTTCGAAGTCATACGATTAATATTATATTAAGAAAGGTCCTCAAGATTCTTCACTCGAATCTATCTCTTAAATTATAAGGGAACCTTACTTGAGAAAGGTTATTTATCTTGTTGACTTCCCGGTCATAATTTATCCTTTTCACTCGCAACTTGGTTGCTATGGACTCATTAAGTCTGTATGTACCTCCTCATCATTCGAGGGGTAAGATTGTTGGAACAAGTTGATATCCATTAACAAGCAAAAGCTTGGGAAATGTTGGTGAATTTTCCTTTCCATACGACTACTTTGTGGAGTCTTATCAACAAGTATTTCACTTGGGGAAGTGAGGACAAACTCTACGTTTCAATGTTGTGGATTTATTCGAACTAGGAGTCGTGTGTAAGAGGCCGAGTCTCGCGGTCCAGCACAAGGCCTAACCATTGGCCTAGGAGTTACTATTAAAGGCAATCGACAAGTGGGGCCGTTAGTTCTTCCTTTTACCGGTAGTAAACTATATTGGGCTATACCATCCCCGACTGATCATCAGGGAGTGGGACAGTTGGCGCGTGATAACTCCAGTATTGGTTCATCTCCCAAATTGGGAATTCCCTGCAACACGTATTGAAGAGACTTCTTTCAGGTTAACGGTGTCTTCCGCAACACGTATCGAAGAGACTTCTTTCAGGTTGTAGGACTTCGAAAAATGTTAATAACTGGAATTGCAATATTTTCCTTGCAAGTTCCTCTTTATATGATAAATGATAATATCTTGCTTATTTTGACTAAGCAGATATTTTCACAAAATAAATACTTTAAGTTACCCTGTAATTTCATCCTTTATATTATACTGGCACTAACTTCGTTAAGGCATGGCATATGGAAATAATGATATTTCGAACTGTTATATACTATCACTGTACTGTTATATTATTATTGGTGGGCTATTGCTCACCCTTGCTTATTTATCATGTCACAACAACAGCTCAGGCGCACTCGGCGCAAGCGGGTTACCCGACCCACTGGACTCCCCGCTGAGATGCTAGCCGCCATTGCTGAGGTAGCATAGTTAGACAGCTTTGGTTTCCTGTTTAACTATATGTATAATTAATGTAATCAACGGCAAAAATTTTAAACTTATGATGTTATCCTTTTGGATTGTAATAACTTTTATTCGTAAACCCTTTTATGTAAGACTTATTTTAATTTCATCTCTGGGACTATAACTGTGTGTGTGTGAGTGGATATTATTGTGGGGTCATAGCATGCTACTTATTGATTTTGGACTCAAGTCAAGTATTATTTGTGAGTTATGAGACCGTAACGACCTGATCCTTGACCCCGGATCTGGGGGTGTTACAGAGATGGTATCAGAGCGAGAGTTATATATCCTGTAACACCCCCAGATCCGGGGTCCGGGATCCGGTGGTTACGGTTTCCAATTCTGTCCACAACAATTGAACTTTCCTTAACATAAAATAAATTGCATCTCTATGACCCAACACAACAATATAAAACACACCCGTTATAGTCCCAGAGATGAAATCAGAGTAACAATCAAATTTTTATTAATCACATTATGAGTTCTTACAATCCAAAAGAATTTCAATATAAATACATACTCTTTGCCATCCATTTACATAAGTCATACTAGACCATATACTTGGAACTGAAAGACTAAATCTATCATACCAATAGCTTCTTCTTTAGCTCTGGTAGTCTCATCGTCCTCGCCTGCGTCGAGTGCGCCTTGTGCGAGTCATCTGGTCTAGCTATTGTTGTGATATAATAATAAAGCAAGGGTGAGCAATAGCCCACCAACAATAATATATAACTGAATGATAATATATAACAGTTCAAAAGTATCTTTCAAACCATATGCCATGCATTTACGGAAATGATGCCAGTATAATATGAACGATGAAGTTACAAGGTAACTTAAAGTATTTGTTTGTAGAAATATCTGCTACATCAAAACTAAGCGAGATATTCTCATTGTCATTAAAAAGAGGAACTTGCATGAAAAGATTGCAATTCAAGTTATGAACACTTTTCCAGCTCTGCCAACAGTAATCATGTTGCAGGAAATAAATAAGTTTGGATGATGAACCAATGATGGAGTATTCACCGCGCCCGCTGTTCCAATCTTGATGATCAGTCGAGATCGTACAGCTCAAATTAGATTTACTACCGGTAGAAGGAAGAACTAACGGCTTTACTTGTCTACCGCCTTACTAGCTCTCCCCGGCCAACGGTTGGGCCAAAAGGGATGGACCGGCGCTACTCGGCCTCTTACACGACTCCTAGTTCAAATATAATTCATGATTCTGAATGTAACGTTCGTCCCCCTTTCCCCAAGTATAATACTTGTTGATAAGACTCCACAAAGTAGTCGTATCTAGTTGGAAAGGAAAATTTCACCAATAACTTCCAAGCTACTGCTTGGTAACGAATATCAACTTGTTCCAACAATCTTACCCCTCGAAAGATGAGAAGGTACACAACGACTTAATAAGTCAATAGCACCCGAGTTGCGAGTGAAGAGAATACTTTATTGACCGGGAAGTCGACCAGATAAATAACATTTTCCAAGTAAGGTTCCCTTATTATTAGGGAGATAGACTCAAAGAAGAATGATGTCTGAGAACCTTTCTTGATATAAGATTAATAATAATATGACTCCGAAATATTTTCCGTAATAATCGAAAAAGATAAACCTTATCGAGGTTATTCTAAGTATGGAATAAATATTCAGAGAATATTTATTGAATTAAAATATTTTACAGAATATTTAGGAATATGAAAGAATATCTTTAATCAGAGTATTTCCCAAACAATCCTTGAAGAAATATCGAGAGAATATTTATTGCATAATTAAATATTCAAATGAATATTCAAAATAATATTCATTCATTAATAAGACCTGAAAGGAATATTTAAAATATTTAAAATAATATTCGATGATTAAATAGAACCCTGGATGAATATTCAAAATAATATTCATAATTAATTAGGAATTCAAATGAATGTTGAAAAAGTAATATTCATTTAATGAATAATATTCTAAATGAAAATATTCATTTAGTAATCCAAGCTTTAAAGGAATATTCGAGATAAGACTCGATAAATAAATCAAGCTTCAGATGAACATTAAAATAATATTCATCAGGTAATTACTATCTTAAATGAATATTCAAAAGTAATATTTATTTAATGAATGATATTCTAAATGAATACCCAAATAATATTCATTTAGTAGTCCAACCTTTAGAAGAATATTCGAAATAATAATCGATAATCAATTCGACTCTAAATGAATATTGAAAAATATTATTCGTCGAATGGTTACGTTCAAATAATTATTTGAAGTAAGGATCGTTAAATAAATAATCTCGAACGAATATTCAAATAATATTCGTCGCCCGAATAAGGGAAAATATTTACTTAAATATTTTCCTTCGAGGTAACCTTGATATATCAAGAAATATTGACTCCCGGTCTATATTTGATGAATAAGATATATACACCCTTCTCTGAGGGTCTTACAATAACCGGCTTATAATTGATACGTTAGCTGTCTAATTTATAAGCCAATAAACAATCAGGGAACAAGCATAATGATATAACTTGAAAGTAGGCATGCATGCTATGGCATATGGACAACAGAAAACATATATATATATATGTTCAATCACAACAACAGCCTAAAAGAAGGGAATTGAAACTTGCCTGGTAGTCGAGTACGGTAAGAGGTAGTGGTAGCGGGTCCCGGGTCAGCTTGGTGATCTATAAATAGCCAAGGCATTCGGGATTAATCACTTAACATCTTAAAAGTTAAGTTATACTTAAATCGAAACACGTTCTCGAGTTATCTCGTTATACCCCTTTTTGTGGATTCCTTTTATCATCGATCCGACCCGACATTCGTTCGTTAATACGACATGTCACTGTACTTACACTTGGGACACACTTAAGTCATACAAGTTCTAAAGTCGATCGTTACGAATCAATATTATACTCCGAGTTTTATCGCCCGTTTTCTAAGTGTTTTACCGAAGTTATAATCAAGCGGGTTTTTAGGGGTTCGTTCGTGTTTAACTTCGATTCAAACATTTTTATAAAATCGGAAAACGATCCGTTTGACATGTGGTTTTCTCTCATACCTTCCTTATGACCTCTAGTATTTATTTACCAAGATTCGCCACTGAGAATCATGTTTTATGAGGGTTCAATTGAAATTGCGAACTTTTACTTACGGTTCCGAACCAATTTTAGTAATTTGACCATAACTCCTAAACCGTAAGTCGGAATGTTTCGATTCTTTCGCCAAAACGATCTATGATTCGAGATCTACGAGGACATGTCATGTTCATAACCAGTTAAAACAATTATCCCTACTGTGATGCACGAATTCCTTAAGGTTATCGAAAATCGGGCATTACGACGGCTATAAATCGAATATTTCCAAATTCCAATCCTTCCGATAACCATAGTTTCCACTTCACACAACATATACATGTTATTTAACCATGAATTAAGGCCAAGCAATGCCTTTCCGTTCATCTAAACTATTTTATCCTCTTATATCAACAAATCACTACATAAGCATGCTTTAATTATCACCATAATCACACTAATCTAAAAACTTATCAAGAACATCATTAAACTCAAAGTAAGAGCTAGGGTTTTGGTGAGATATACCTTCCATGGAGTGGGTAAGGACCTTGCTAAGCCTTGTATAGTCCTTGTATATCCTTAACCAAGCTTAGATCATCCAAGAAATCAAGAAAACCAAGATTTGTTCTTGAAAGTTACTATTCACCCTAGACTTTGATGATTTTATTGAAAATGGAAAGAATACTGTTTGAGGATAAGATTTCTAGGCTATCACTTTTATGAAATATAGGATCTATGCTAAATTTTTGGAGACCAAAAAATGGTGGGAAGGGTGATTTTGTTTCTTGAATTTAAGAAAAACCGAATGGCCTTGTTCTTGAGAGAGGATGGGTTGGTTGCTTGGTTCTTTGCTCCTCCTGCATTATTGTATTGTCTTGTGATAATATCTAACCATAAAGCTACTTTAATAAAGTAGTGTGGTCATCCATGATGCAAGAATCAAGTGGGCAAGTGGTGGTTTAAGTGATAAAATCTTGTATCACTTGGTTTGTTTACAATATTACTAGTTAGCATTGTACTAGCTTGGTTACTTGATCCTATCCACTTGCACATGCATATATCTTGATCCCCTGCTTGTTTCTTTGTCCGGTTATTGCTTAATTCATTGATCGTTCGGAGGAATAACTCATTCGTTTCTAGTTAGGTTTTACCGGAAACCGTCTTAATATTTATACTATCATCCTCCATTCTCTTTAATAATTCTTGAACCTATTTTCCTTAAATCCTTTCAATAATTCCTTAAGTCTTTCAGTGTCCAGGGAAATCTCGGGGAAAATAAAAGTGCTATTTTTCAGAATCCGACAGCTTTTACATACACTCTTTTTCTCCCTGGATCACTAATACGAACTCAGAATTTCGTTCCGGATACTTATATATCGCGTCGTCTAATAATATTCCTATGTCCACCCAAAATCACTATTCATCCATTTTTCTTTACTTATCTTCTTAGGGTTGTACAATTGTCCCGGATCTCTTTTGATCGCTCCTTAACCTTTTTACGGACCCACTGGACCAATAACAGATATCGATTTGGATGACATAAGAATAATCTTCTGCTTGGAATTTCCATATCTTATTCCCCTAGGAGATAGATTATTCTTACCTAAGTTGTCAACCATTAGCATTCTTCATGACATATTAGTATTTGAATCCATATCCATTCCATTCATTCATTAGAGCTGGTGACCTTGTTGTCGGAATCATTGTTCCTCATTTTATCAGTACTTAATAAAAAGTTTTAATTATATCCAAAATTTGGGGTTCTTACAGTCTCCCCTCCTTAAAAGGATTCCGTCCCGGAATCAGGTTGGAAGCAAAGAGTCGTTTGCCTGTCGTTCACTTTTTAGCTTCCCGGTCAATTCTTAGTCGTTCTACCCTTCCTCAGCACATCTTCTAGTGCTACAATCCATACTGTATCCTTTTTCCATCAACGTTCCTACTTTTCGTACAACTCACTATCCGGGTTATACTATTACTCAGTCTTATCCTTATTGATACCTGCAGTAACATTGGTATCACTATCACCCTACGAATTTGGAGGTAACCTCGCTCGTACTGTGCATTTCCTGATCGCTTTAATCTTCGCAATCTCGATCAATATAGAGAAGTGGAAAGATTTATTGAGAGATCACTATGATCAATTGAACATTTGTTATATTGCATAGTTAGTACAGAAGGGGGCCAGCCTTTAGTACTTGACAAGCAATTAAACTAGTTATGGTATTCCACATAGACTTCTATCACATAGACAGAGAGTCACGTAGCAGTACCCCCCCTCCTAAAAGGGTTGTTCTTCTCAATTCATAAAGAAGATGAATAAGAGAGAAGAAGAGAAAAGAGTTCTAAAGGATTTTAGAAAGCTTTCATGATTGTAGAATATCATACTCAGAATTTACCTCTGAACTATAGAGGTTTATCAAAGAAGAAATTAATCATAATTATATCCAATACTATTTGATCGCAATCTCACGTGTCAACATATCTTGCTGCTTTGTCCATTATTCTATGGACAAATACTCTTGTTCAATCTTAGCGATACTCACATTCGGGAAATCCTTCAACCTTTCAGGTTAAATCTTAGATTTCTCACTTGACATCATTATTACTGACATCCCATATCATGTTACTAGCTTTTTCATAACTATAATATTGACACTATCAGGTTGTCATCCTTAGAATTCATTAGAAAACCCATTCATAACATTCCTTGCTTCTCATTCCATAGTTGCTTTCCCAGCCTTTTCTTTATCAATCACATCCTTCTTATTATCTGATTCTTACTCATTTCTATTATTTACTTTTCACCTTCACCTCTTTATTGAGACACCTTTTTGCACTTGGTTCCTCCTTATCGGTATTCTGTCACATTTATTCTATAATCATCACGTTATTCCAATTTAAACTTTCCGAAATGAATCTGGCCCGATCCCTTTAACTTAGATTCATATAATCTACTTCTGCCAACCTTGTTTCTCATCACTTGTTCTTTTCTATCCGTGGTTTTCCACAGGTTGTCTTTCGTAAGTCAGACCAGGTCGTATATCTACCGGCTCATGCTCTTATCATCTATCGAGCATCTGCATTTTACTGGCGTAGCCTGGCCACATGAAAACCCGTTATGACCGTGCTATAAGTTTTGGGGGTAAGGCTGGCTCGAATACCGCCGTCCGAACACTTTTAAACTCTCAGGTGGTCCAATTAGTCTCGGGCTCAACCGCCCTTCCCTCCAAGTCTCATTAATTCTTTCCATGGGAATATCTTTAACATCATGAATCATCAACCTCATATTCTCTATCTTGTTTGCGCAGAAGTACACTAACACAAACTTGTTTGTCATTCATCAACATGCCATTTAGTTAATCAATGGCAGCACTTTCTTTATCTTTACATTGTCATCTACTTTCTTAGAAGAATCACCATCGCTTGTTGTTTACATAGTGCATTAATAGCTAATCCTACGGGTTTCAAATCCTTTAGGGAGACAAAGTAATCACTATTCCTTATCCATAAGGAACACTTCCTGAACTTGATGTAGATATTACATGAAGTAGATAAAATTACAGAAGAGTTTCAAGCATCGCAACTATGTCAGGTTGATGAAACTATCACTCATGCAGCTTCCATAAAAGACTGGAAACTTAACGGTTTACTTCGTTAATTTTGTATCATGGTCCTGGTCTGCCTCAAAACGGGACCTTCTAAGGTACGTAATTTGCTTAAGACTCCATCAGGAATCGAATCTTTACTTAAACTATTATTACCTTCGATTCTTGTACAATCATCAAAAGGAATGTAACTTCCTCCACTCCAATATGACCTTCAAGGTCTTTCCAAATATCATTTTGTTTCTTCGGTATGAACATTTGTAATTATTCCTTTATACTTAGACTGTCGGCCACCTCATTGGCCTTTCCTAATAATAATAATTTCTGGTAATTCTTGTTCTCTGGATATATTCCAATTCAAACATTTCTACCTCATTCCCATCACTGTTGGGTGAAAGCATTCTCCCTTAAGCTCTACTGATGGAGAAAAATATATTTATCAGTCTTTCTCCATAAGTCATTGCTTCCACCTACCCGTGGAAAGGTTTAATGAGATTTGGGAAGAGAGGAAAGCTGAGTCCCCGATACATTGGACCATTTGAGATCTTGAGACGGATTGGGGAACTAGCTTATGAGCTCGCATTGCCCCCGAATCTACAGCAGGTGCACAATGTGTTCCATGTTTCGATGCTGAGGAAGTATAATCCGGATGCCAAGCATATTGTAGAGTATGAGCAGGTGGACATGCAACCAGACTTGACCTATGTAGAGCAACCTGTGGAAATCATAGACTGGAAAGAACAAGTGCTCCGAAACAAGGTCATTCAGCTAGTCAGAGTTTTGTGGCAGAACCACAATGTAGAAGAATCAACCTGGGAACTTGAAAGCTCAATGCAAGAGAAGTACCCCCACTTTTTTTCAAACTGATTCCGGGACGGAATCCTTTTAAGGAGGGGAGACTGTAAGAACCCAGATTTTGGGTGGAATTAAAACTTTTATGTAATTAATGATGTAAGAATGAATAGTGGTTACGACTACAATGTAATAAGTGATATTTGGAAAGAATGAATGGAATTCGACTTTATTATTTCTATGTCTTGAAGAATGCTAAAGGGTGACAACATAGGTAAGAATAATCTATCTTCTAAGGGAATAAGATATGGCAATTTCAAGCAGGAGAATATTCTCATGTCATCCAGATCGATAACGATTAATCCAGTAGTTCCGTAAAAAGGTTAAGGAACGATCGAAAGAGAATACGGACAATTGTACAACCCTAAGAGAATAAGTAAAGAATAAAGAATGAATAGTGTTTTGGTGGGAGTATAGAATAATATGAGACGACACTATATAGAAGTATTCAGAACGGATTTCCGAGTTCGTATTAGTGATCCAGGGGGAAAATAAGTGTATGTAAAAGCTGTCGGATTCTGAAAAACCGCACTTTTATTTTCTCCGAGAGTTCCCTGGACACTGATAGCCTTAAGTATTTAACGAATGGATTTAAGGAATATAAATTGGAAAGTTAGAATGAAAGATGGAGAATGATAGTATTAATATTAAAAAGGATTCCCGGTAAACCCTAATTAGAAATCCGTGAAATATTCCTACGAACGATCAATCGAAACGGGCAATAACCGGACACAGAAACAAGCAGAGGAAGCAAGAGTCTTGTGCAAGCTACTAGAGTAAATATCTAGTAACCAAGTGGGCAAGAGTAACTAGCATGTTAGGGTTTGAACAAGTACTTAGCAAGACCAACTAGCTAGTTAGCCTTCAACCATGCAAAATGCAACACATGTCCTACAAAAACCATCATCCATGACCTCACCTTCCACTAACACATATTAGATGAGATATTATCTCACACAAAATCGCTTTATGCAAGATTATCCAAAAAGAAACCAAGCAAACTCTCTCTCCCCCCTAGCATATTCCATTCGGCCAAACAAAGAAATTCAAACACCAAAATCCATCTTCCACTCCTTGTTTGATCTTGTAATAATTAAGGCGAGTCTTACATTTCATAAAACTTATCTCCTCAAAATCTTAGCTTCAAACTCATCATTTTCCATTTTCAAAAAAATCAAGGAAGAGGAGCATGAATAGTGTTCCTCATGTACTAACTTTGTTTTCTTGATTTTTCATGGTTGATCTAGCAAGCTTAATCACTCCTAAGGACCATACAAGGCTTAGTAACGCTATATCACTATCTAAGGAAGGTATAAAGCTCTTGAAACCCTAACCCTTGTTTGAGATTTAAGTATGTTTATGATAGATATAGCTTAGTTATGGTTATGTTAAGATTATAAGCATGATTATGTATGGATCTTGGATAAATGATAAAAATTGTTAGATGAACGGAAAGGCATTGCTTGGCCTCAGTTCATGTATATAAATCATGTATATGTTGTTTGGAATGGATACCATGTTTATGGGAAGATTTGAAATTGGTAGATATTCGATTTACAGGCGTTATAATGTCAGATTTTACAATACCATGTTTTGTATGCCATTTTCCATGTCAAAACCCTACTGTCCAGAAACTTTATCTGCCATGATAGGATAGGTAATGTTCTAAGCTTCGTTTTGATATAAAGATCACGTGAAACAGACTTACGGTTTAGGATTTATGACCAATTTACTAAAAGTAGTTCGAATCCGTAAACGAAAGTTCGTAACTGAAATTGAACCCTCGTAAACTATGTAACGTCATGGCGAATCTTGGTAAATAAATACTAGAGGTAAAAAGGAAGGTGTGAAAGAAAACCGTATGTCAAAAGGATCATTTTTCGATTTATTAAAAATGTTCGAGTCGAGGTTAAACGCGAACGAACCCCTAAAAGACAACTCTTTTATAACTTCGGTAAAACACTTCGAAAACGGGCGATAAAACTCGGAATATAATATTGGTTCGTAACGATCGACCTTAGAACTTGTATGACTTAAGTATGTCCCAAGTATAAGTACAGTGACATGTCGTATTAACGAACGAATGTCGGGTCGGATCAATGATAAAAAGGAATCCACTAAAAGGGATATAACGAGATAACTCGAGAACGTGTTTCGATTTAAGTATAACTTAACTTTTAAGATGTTAAGTGATTAATCCCGAATGCCTTGGCTATTTATAGATCACCAAGCTGAACCGGGACCCGCTACCACTACCCCTTACCGTACTCGACTACCAGGCAAGTTTCAATTCCCTTCTTTTAGGCTGTTGTTGTGATTGAATATATATATATATATATATGTTTTCTGTTATACATATGCCACAGCATGCATGCCTACTTTCAAGTTATATCATTATGCTTGTTCCCTGATTGTTATTGGCTTATAAATTAGATAGCTATCGTATCAATTATAAGCCGATTATTGTAAGACCCTCAGAGAAGGGTGTATACATCTTATTCATCAAATATAGATCGGGAGTCAATATTTCTTGATATATCGAGATTACCTCGGAGGAAAATATTTAAGTAAATATTTTCTATTATTTGGGCGACGAATATTATTTGAACATTCGTTCTAGATTATTTATTTAACGATCCTTACTTCAAATAATTATTTGAACGTAACCATTCGACGAATAATATTTCTCAATATTCATTCAGAGTCAAATTGATTATCGATTATTATTTCGAATATTCTTCTAAAGATGAGACTACTAAATGAATATTATTTGGATATTCATTTAGAATATTATTTTATTAAATAAATATTACTTTTGAAAATTTATTTAAGATATTAATTACTTGATGAATATTATTTTAAATATTCATCTGAAGCCTGATTTATTTATCGAATATTATCTCGAATATTCCTTTAGGGCTTGGATTACTAAATGAATATTACTTGATATTCATTTAGAATATTATTCATTAAATGAATATTACTTTTTGAATATTCATTTAAATTCCTAATTAATTATGAATATTATCTTAAGTATTCCTTTCAGGCCTTATTAATTAATGAATATTATTTTGAATATTCATTTAAATATTTATTTATTCAATAAATATTCTCCTGATGTTTCACCAGGGATTATTTTGATAAATACTCTGATTAAAGATATCCTTTCATATTCTTAAATATTCTTTAAATATTTTTAATTCAATAAATATTCTCTGAATATTTATTTCATACTTAGAATAACCTCAATAAGGTTTATCTTCTTCGATTATTACAGAAAATATCTCGGAGTCATATTATTATTAATCTTATATCAAGGAAGGTTCTCAGACATCATTCTTCTTTGAGTCAACCTCTCTAATAATAAGGGAACCTTACTTGGAAAATATTATTTATCTTGTCGACTTCCCGGTCATAAAGTATTCTCTTCACTCGCAACTCGGGTGCTGTTGACTTATTAAGTCGTTGTTTACCTTCTCATCTTTCGAGGGGTAAGATTGTTGGAACAAGTTGATATTCGATACCATGCCACAGCTTGGAAGTTATTGGTGAATTTTCCTTTCCAACTAGATACGACTACCTTGTAGAGTCTTATCAACAAGTATTATACTTGGGGAAAGGGGGACGAAAGTTACATTCAGAATCATGAATTCTATTTGAACTAGGAGTCGTGTAAGAGGCCGAGTAGCGCCGGTCCATCCCCTTTGGCCCAACCGTTGGCCGGGGAGAGCTAGTAAGGCGGTAGACAAGTAAAGCCGTCAGTTCTTCCTTCTACCAGTAGTAAATCTAATTTGAGCTGTACGATCTCGACTAATCATCAAGATTGGAACAGCGGGCGCGGTGAATACTCCATCATTGGTTCATCATCCAAACTTATTTATTTCCTGCAACATGATTACCGTTGGCAGAGCTGGAAAAGTGTTCATAACTGGAATTGCAACCTTTTCATGCAAGTTCCTCTTCTTAATAACAATGAGAATATCTCGCTTACTTTTGATGTAGCAGATATTTCTACAAACAAATACTTTAAGTTACCTTGTAACTTCATCATTCATATTATACTGGCATCATTTCCGTAAATGCATGGCATATGGTTTGAAAGATACTTTTGAACTGTTATATATTATCGTTCAGTTATATATTATTGTTGGTGGGCTTTCGCTCACCCTTGCTTTGTTCACCTTATGTCACAACAACAGCTAGGACAGATGGCTCGCGTCAGGCGCACTCGGCGCAAGCAGGTTACCCGACCCACCGGACTCACCGCTGAGATGCTAGCCGCCATTGCTAAGGTAGCTTAGTTAGACAGCTTTTGTTTCCTGTTTAACAATATCTATAATTAATGTAATCAACGGCAAAACTGTTAAACTTATGATGTTATCCTTTTGGGATTGTAATAACTTTTATTTGTAACCCTTTAATGTAAGACTTATTTCAATTTCATCTCTGGGACTATAACTGTTGTGTGTGTAAGTGGAAATTATTGTGGGGTCACAGCATGTGATTTATTTAATTGTGGACTCAAGTCAAGTATTATGAATGGATGTAAGACCGTAACCACCAGATCCCTGACCCCGGATCTGGGGGTGTTACACAGAATAAGGATAAACAAAGGAAATAATTAATGAAGGATTCGAGGTGCAATAACTATTAGTGGGGGAAGGCCAATATTGTGACTAATACCCTAAGTAACAGAGAGAGATTAAAGATGTTAATTATTCAAAGGATTAATCCAAAAGGTGTGAATGAGTAAAACTTGAGGTAAAGATTTTGATGAGAATAATAAAGGGAAATTACAGAGGTGGAATAGATAGTATATATTTATTTTTTTTTGCCAATTAAAATTTTTATACCAAAAGGAACAACTGAAACAATTCTAGGGGCATACCCCGCGAAATCAACAAAAAACCTTACAACATCAACCTAGATAAACTAGTTTAAAACTAGCTTAAAAACAACAAATAGCACCCTGGCTACCTAAAGATACAATTCAGAATATTAATTGAAATTAATAACATAGTTCATAAAAGGGTAACCTCCCGGTTCACATCCCAAGATTCCATCCAGCAGCCGATTCCTTTGCATAGTAAACCCATATTCTGCTTCACCTTTAAGCCGTTCACTCTCAACTAAGTGGCCAACGCCAACACGATACATCAATAAACCATAGCTCAACAAAACCTCATTATTAGACAAACAATGTACAACCTTCAATGCATGGTTGTATTCCAAATCAATAGAACTCCTCTCTATCAAGAATGACATAGAGAGACTACCATCGCCTTGTAATTCCTTCGACAACTTCAGATTCCACACCTCTAATTTTGATTTTAACAGTTGGCGCCATGCCAATTTCCTATGACCACGAGTCAATCCATGACCAGTCCACCTCCCTTGCACATGCTCCGCATTGACCTGCCCTGTTAAAGTTAAAGCCACAACCCATCTCTATCAGTTCGCTTTGAATGGCCCAGCAGCAAGTAAATTGATAACCCACGGAATTTGGACACCCCTCCTTTCATTCCCAACCAAACCAACCTGGTTCTTTTTTCTGGCAGTTGGCCCATACCCAACCTGCAAGTTTCGAGCTCCATTGGAACAAAGCGTCAGCTGAAAAACAATACCCCTGGTGCTAAATACCAGCCACGATAAAAGCTTTAAGCTCCAACACAAAAGTTGAAGCATGACTGTAACAATTTTAACCCAGCGTCTATTCAACTCGTTCTTTTTTCTCATCAAATCTAAATTCCCCCTTAGGCGGGGCCTCTTCAAACCGACCTTCCAGGTTGTAATTGCAACACAGCATTATAATAACAAACATATCATCATTCAACAAACCATCAATCAGTAAATGGGCATGACCAATACCCATTTCAAGTATAGAATACAATATGGTCTCCATTTTGAACATCAGAATGCCTCTATGGAACCACACCTGCTCATCTATAGTCGAAATCCACTTCTGGACCTTCAAACTCTTCCACACATGCCATACATTCACACCAACATCCAAATGGTTAGTAGAGTAACTATTATTTTCAAGAGCTAAAAATGAACTCTTCCCCTCAATGTCCTTCATTCGAGTCTTAGATGTATAGACCCAATCCTCAATGCCATCAAAATCTAACTGCTCCTCTTTAGTGTTCTCCGTTCTTACCCCTACAGCCATGTCGGGGTCTTGCAAACTGAATCCATAGACCAACAAAATCTTCATCAGTCTCTCATTAAGCGCAGTAGAAGAAAGAGCTTTTTGAGGCATAACATCAAACAAATTCCGATCAGCTAGAATAACCTTTTTTCCAAACGAAACCATAAATAACATTGCCTCATCAAGGTTACTAATCGCAAGCCCAAACTGAGCAAAGATAGTCCTGATTGCCCAGCTCTTAGTAATGAATAGATCAGCATCAACATCAGAGATTATTTTCCATGTAGTTTGCTCTAGACAAGAGTCCAAGTCAACAAACATATTCACCTCATGTTGCAAAAGCATAGGGTAAACCAGCAACGAAAGCATCTGAGGACTATCATCGAAAACTTGGCGGGCATGCGAGTCCGCACATACCTTAATAGAAATCTGCACCTTGTATGCAATACATTCTGAAATTGTATCACTTACAGATCTAGCGCTAAAAAAGTGGAGTTCAGATTCATTAAGAATCACATCAAAAGAACCCACCTCACCACAATAAATTGCCTCTTTCAGTTCTGGGCAAAAGCCTTCCCCCTCAATCAAAGTTGGAATAGACCCCTCACCCTTGAACACCAGAGAACAATCAAGAGGTTCAACCTCTTCAACATACATCCGGAGAGAGAAATCCAGACATAAAGATTTTCTCAACCAAATCTTCAAAGAACCATTCAAACCCAACGAATAAGTTTCTTTCACATCCGGAACCACATTTGATGGGCCTGAAAAAGAAACCAGACAAAGCTCCCTTCCGCCATTGGAAGAGAGAAGCGGAACAAAGGTACCCATCAGATAAATACTATATATAATAAGAAATATGGTGGATTAGGTGAGAGATTTGAAGAGGAAAGATGAATTCAGGATGGTTAAAGTGTGGATCTGGTAAAGAAAGGTGTAGAATTGGCTAGAGCTTAGTGGCGGCTAAGGATTCTAGAGAGAAAACCGACTCTCATTTTTGTCCGTCCGTCCAAAATCCACTTTGATTTTGAATCTGATGGGAATATGTTTAGATTTTGGTTGGAATAGATAGTATATCATGAAGGAACTAAGGTGGATCAAAAAGATGTAAAGAGCGTATAGCGAACAATAGATATATGGGATAAGGTATCCGGAGGAAATTGCAAGTACGCTCTAATTTAACCTCTTAAGTGTAAATGTTTGGTTAGGGATCGACTTAATCTATTACTGGTGTAAACAAGTTAATAAAATAGATAAGAATAATCTATCTGATCAGGAAGTAGGGTATACCGATCTAAGGAAAAAGAGAGTAAGAGTATTCTGTGGAAAAACACAACCTTGTAGGACACGAACAGGAAATATATATTATAGATAATATTTTCTTACAATTGTTTCAAGGAATATTAGTAGAATTTATTTTCTGGAAAATTTTACAGAGATGAGATATAGGAAGATTGGAGTATTAATATTTATGTCATGATAGAGATCAAAATATAGCCAAACCATAGTGAGATACACTACCATTCAGAAAAGGCCAATGTGGTGGCCGATACCCTTATTTAGAGGAGAAAGGAGAGATGAGATAATATAGAATGACTGAAAACAGGAGGAGATTTGCAAGGAAAAGATAGTAAAAGTACTGCTATTGATAAGCTAAATGGCATGTTGATGAATGACAAGCAAGTGTATGTTGGTGTATTTTCCGCAAACAAGGTAGAGATATTATGAAGGAACAAAAGGATAGAGGGTATAGTGTAGAAGTTAGAGAACATCGGATGAGAAAGGTATTCATTGATATTTCAGCATGATTCCGGGACGGAATCCTTTTAACTTTAGAAAGGTTACAGTGATTAAATGAATAGTGATCTCGAGGAATTTAGGAAAATGGTGTGTAGGTGCTCTATATTGGAAATGGAAAATGAGTAAACAGAAACCGTATTAGTGATGTACTATGAAAATAAGTGACTCGAAATGATAACGGATTTCAGAAATTCCTGAATATGAATTTTTGAGGATTTTGAGTTCAAGCGAGCTTCTATTTAATTGGATATTAAGGAGCATAGAAATATTAAAAGATTTATATTTTGAGGAATTAGTGAAATTAGGTTAAACCAAGGCGAGAGCAAGTCAAGGAAATGTCAAGGGAATTTGGATTGTTAAACGATTTCAAAACCACTGGGATAAAAAGTATATTCGAAACGAATCGCGATTAGACGAGTATGGAAACAAAACAACCAAGATTAGTAATATAACAAGGATACATACCACATTATCATTTACCAAAATTAGTAGCATTTTACTTAGAAAATACAAGAAAAGGATTAAAGGATCATCCAAGTGACATAAGCAATGACATCACATTCCACTAACACTTATTTAAGGGCAAATTAGTCATTAACCATGGGATTTATCCACAAAACTTTAGAATTCTCAAGAGATTAAGACAAGATGAGATAAGATTAAACAAAAAGCAAAAGAACTCTCCCCATCATCATCTTCTTCAATTCGGCCAGATTTCCAGGAGCTGAGTAAAATGGGCATATCTCCCTCGTTTCTCAATGGAATTTTGTGTTCTTTAGCTTTTTGGAAAGGTATAGAGATGCCCCACAACTCTTCTTTAGGAGCCTTGTCCAGAAAACCAAGGTAAGGACCTCGTTTTTCATCTTCTTTCAGCTGCAATTTAGTAACTCTAAGAACTATCTTGTGTTTTATGGTTTCTTTAGACTATCCAAGCTATTGTAAGGTTGTTTAAGCATATCCCAAAGCTTGCTAAGTGTTATCAAAGCTTCAAGAAGGTATAAATCTCAAGACCCTTTAGTATTACTTTGAATATATGATAGATTATAGAAAGGTTAGTGATTAAGTAGTATAAATGATAAGATTATGGTGATTTATGTGTTTGTAAGTGGTTTGAGTTAAATATGGAAGTGTTTGTGTTGGAAATCCATGGTTGGTATGATGACCACATGGTGTAGGGTTGATGTATGTGTTTGGTGATGGATTTGGAGATGAGAAAAATTTGGAAAGTATGAAATTATAGCCGTTATAATGCCCGATTTTCGTTAGGATGTAATCTACCCTGTTTTGGACCCCTGTATCCGTACGGTACCCTACTGTCTAGGTTACCAATTGACCATGAAATGATAGAGCTTAGTTCATAGATCGTTTTGATATAAAGTACGTTAAAATCTGACGTACGGTTTAGGAGAAAAGTCAGTTTTAGTGAAAGACTTTCGAGAACCGAGAAAACGTAGTTGTACCAACTTTGAGGCTATAACTACCATACTAATACATTTTTAAAAATTATGAAACTTTGGGATGTTATAATAGGGTGATCAAAGAACCCTTACCAACTGACCTTGTGTCAAATTGTGGAATTTATGAATTATGAGGATTTTTACAGTCGAGAGTGGTTGTTAAGGAAAGAATGTAAATCGTTAAGAACTTTAATCGGGAATAAGAATGGTTAAGTCCTCAAGACCTTTTGAGATAGTAATGGGATATTATAAGGGTGTTATTATATGAGCGTAGGTGGTTAAGTGGAATATGTTCTGATAATGATCCTTTTTGTGTTTATAGAGACTTCGGGAGAGCCACGAGCTATACTTCCGACTTACAGAGATCGAGGCAAGATCCTTCTATCCCTACTTTGAAAATTATTTATCTTCGGAATAAAAATGATATCATGGAATATATATATATATATATATATATATATATATATATATATATATATATATATATATATATGTGATGCTATTGTTGCTATGTTGCAAAGAATATATTTCCTTGATTTTGGGAAATTAAAGAGAGATGGATATGATTTATGAAATATGGATATAGAGATGATTACGAATGGAGCGAATATGCTCTATGGTAAAAGAGATATGAAAGGGAATGGTATCAGTTGTTATCTAGGGTTATATGGTTTATAATACTATATTAAAAATATTCTTTTTGAGTATCAATGGTTTAATAAATATTATTTGATTATTATTTACTACTCTTAAAATAGACGGAATATTTTATGAATATAAAAGTATATTTGATTTCTTTAATATTAAAGAGATGTCGGGATCATAATCAAAGCATTATATATATATATATATATATATATATATATATATATATATATATATATAATGCATGTGTATGATTTCTTACTTAAAGTTTCAATGTCTATCCCATTGACTGGCCCTAAACTTGGAGGTCAAAATTATTGTTTATTTTAAAATAGTAAAATTAAAGAAATGGTCAATGCTATAAATGAAGCATCAAGCACAAAATTAAGGGCATCTAATGGGGTTAGCAATTCAAAGACAGGTCTTGGTTACCCCGAAGACTTTTGCTAATGGAGCCATGGTGCTGTACTTTTTTGCTCTTGCTTTTTGGAGGCTGCCGGTACACGTTTAACATGAGAAAAGAATGAAGTGATCAACATAGCATGTGATAATGCTTTGTTAATGTTTAATATTGATCAGATAACCTCAGACAGTTGTAGGTGCCTTACTAAAGTCCTGTGTCGTTTTCCGGACTTGATGACTCTGGATTTTATTTGCACCTGTTCAAGTTTTTCTATTTTAAATTAAAATTATAATCATTTTCCCCTTCTACAGATTAGCAGGAAAGATTGCATTGGTCACTGATGGTGCTTCTGGAATTGGAGAGAGCATTGTGCGTCTATTTATGAGGCACGGGGTCAAAGTCTGTATTGTCGAAGACATTCAAGATAACTTGGGCCGACTTTTCTGTGAATTTCTTGGTGCTGAAACATGTTTTTACCATTGTGACGTGACAGTTTAAAATGATGTTTGTAGTGCAGTGGACTTTGCAGTTGAGAAACTTGGGGCGCTCGCTATTATGGTTAACAATGCGGGGATAATAGATCTACTTTTTTTGGATATCCGCAACGCAGATATATCGGTGTTTGAAAAGGTGTTTGCCGTAAATGTGAAGGGTACTTTTCTAGGAATTAAACACACAGCTTGCATAATGATCCCTCTAAAGAAGGGTTCAATAATATCAGTAATTAGGGAATTAGGGGTGAGCATGGTTTTCCGAAAACCGGTTAAACCGACCAAACCAACCCGACCAAACCGAAAGTTTAGGTTTTTTTTCGATTTGGGTTGGTTATGGTTTTAAATTTTTAAAAACCGAAAATTTTGGGTTGGGTTTGGTTTTACTAATTTTTCCACCCGATTTAACCAACCCGACCATTAAGATCAATAATATATAAATATTATATATATATATATATAGTTTTAATATTAATTTTATGTTTATATGAAATAAAAGACATGAGACAAAAAAAATCTTATATCATACAGGATGTGATTAATAATAAAAAATTTGTTAGATTTTTCCATTGGCCTGCTGTTTGAGCCTGCAACAGTTTCTTGCATTCAGTAATATTTCATAACAATTTTGCTTGCAGTATTGGTTCACACATGTTGTTGCCTCATTTTTATTATTTAATAATGGTTTTAAACCGAAACCGACCAAACCAAACCGTTATAATTAGGTTGGTTTTTTTTAAATGTTATGATTTTTGGTTTGGTTATGGTTTGAAAAATTAAAAACCCGAAATTTATGGTTTGGTTGGTTTGACGGTCCTAAACCGCCCAAACCACCCGACAGTAATTAGTATTTGCAGCACCATGGGGGTATGGGCCGCATGCATATACTGGTACCAAACATGCTGTTTTGGGGCTGACAAAAAATGTAACAGCTGAGCTGGGAACACATGGAATACGAATGAATTGTGTTTCTCCTTATTCAATTGCGACACCTCTGTCTTTTGCCCACTTGCATGAGGAGGAAAGGACAGAGGATGCAATAGTAGATTTTTGTGCTTTTGTTGCAGAACAGGCTAATCTTCGGGGCGTTGAGTTGACCTCAGATGATGTTGCCAATTCTGTACTGTTTTTAGCCAGTGATGAAGCGAGGCACACAAGTGGGGCAAATATAATGGTTGATGGAGGTTTTACTTTACATGTATGAATCTCTCACTGGGTGTTTTCCCGTGAGAAGATTGTCAGACCATTTACAGGTAGCTCTGATGTGTTGTGTCAATTGGTTTAGGTGGTATGCAAAAATTATACCTATTTTTCGCTCCAAAAGAAAAACTTTGGTTAGATGCAAAATTTGTTTAATGTTTATGCTCAGCTGTTGAGATTTATTTATTTCCGATCAAGAAGTTAAACCATCTAAACCATGAAGATCAGTACTAGTTTCATATTGGTCAGACTCTTTGGCGAGAAAGAGTCATAATATACTCTATGACTTGCGACTAAAGTATATCTTAAGAGTCATTGTTTCTCCTTAGCAGATTCCTTGCCAGCTTTGTACTTGGTGAAAAAGTAGACTGTTGGTACACCATTTTTTGGAGGTTATGGATTTTAGGAGGCTGAATTTTGAGTTCAACTTGTATTGTACAAATATTCATATAGGGTGGTTGCAGCCTAGCAGCATCGGGGAAGAAAAACCATTGTTTGAGTTAAATTGATGGGAGAGGCATTAATAGATTTATTTATACGAGTTCTAGCAGAGTATACCGTTTTTTTTGAATAAGTAGGCTGTAAGCCTTACAATGAGTACGTGTTCTCAATAAATTTCAGGATAAGCGAGAATCGAACCCAGGGGACGATAAGAGATAAGCTCTAACTACTTGAGTCATTTTATCGTGCTCAAAGAGTATACCGCTTTAATTAGCAAACGGGGAATATAGACAAAATACGCCACTGTATGTATAAAATACAAAAATATTAAATTTATTTAGAAAACAAATAAAGAGTAGAAGTGTTTGAGACAAGCTGAAGTCTGGAGTATTAAAGTAAAATAAATAAAGATAAACTCGAATCTCAACGTTTGGACAACATAGACAAAGCATTATCCTTAAAAAAAGGTAGGTTATATTAGACATTTCCAGTGGTACTGTCCAAAAGCTAGTAGAGTAGTACAAACATGAAAGTTAGTGTCCATATATCTATCAGTTTCACAATTAAGAACGTGCAGTGAGAGCTACAGACATGGAATCTAGCACCTCTGCTCCCTCTTCTCTTTCAGCTCAAAGGTAGTAACATTTTTCAGTTTCTCCTCTCTTCTTGCTTTTTACTTAACTTTTATCTGTGTGTTTATATATATACTTGGTATAATTGTAAATGTTTAGAAGTTTATGTTTAATGTGTGTGATCAAACCAGTACAATTAGCTGAATTTAAAAAGTGAATGTAATTTCATTTCAATGAGTTTTTAAGTAAATTTGATTTGCTAGTAACCAAGAAAATAAGCTTTCTGATGATTAGACAACCTAGTTGTTAAAACTTGTGCCTTTCTAGAGATAAGAATGTAATAACTTTTAAGAAATGGGTTAGTCACTACTGGTAGGCTGTAGCTGATACACACATATTGAATCTTAGAAAGTTAGAATAGTTGCAGAGTTGGTTAAAGATGAGAACTTTGTTAACTTTTGATGACTGTATAATCTTTTGTTTCTTAATTACTGCCTGGCTTTTAGATTGTATAATCTTTTCTTTCTTAATTACTGCCTGTTTTTCAGAATGTTAATAAGTTTTTAGCGCCCTGTGTTAAAGGTAATTGCATTTTTCGTGTACTGTATTCCCTGTGTTTAGGTGTTAGATGGTCATATTGTGGTTGTCGATTAACATAGTAATCAAACATAAGGCTGTTCTAGGTTTTTAGTTAGATCTAGCATCAGTTTGGAAGGTGTAGGTGTCTATCAGCGATTCGTAGCCTTGAGTAGCAATTTGGTACCAGGAGCTACACGAATTTACATTTTTTAATTTTACATGTTATCAAGTTGTGTGAGTTGTCAGATAAAGCATGTATTGAGCTAAACCAAACTTTTTCACGACTTTAACTAAGTTAAGGGGGTTTGAGTTATTTTTGTTTGTAAGATGTTGTTAAGAAAGGCCGGTAATGCTACTTGGGGTTATTTTTTTATTCATGCATATGAATTTGATTGGCAGTCAAGACTTGAATTTGATTGGCAGTCAAGACTTAAGACACCAACTACGCATGTACCCTTAAAAAAAATTAATATTTGATGAGCTGTAGGGAGATGATCATTTCAAATATCGAAGATGCCATGCATTATAGGTAAGAGGTAACCATATCAGAAATTGTGAACCAGTGGCCTAAACTTTACATGTCCTTTTATGCGGTTTAGAAGGCCCACCTACCCTACTCCAAAGTCTCTGGGCTCCGCTTATCTAGTAATTGATAACTCCAAATCTTGATCGGGTCCTTCCTCGCCAACTCCTGTCTCGGAAGTAGTGTAGCTGCTGTGGGGTGTCTGCAAAACAACACCGGAGGGGGGGTTTGGCCCCGAGGTGCCTCCGGCGTGAGAATAAGAGTTGGCTCTGGAAGGTAATAATCAAGTAGAGTACCACAAAGTAATGAGAGTGTGTGGATGTGTAATAGTGTTCAACCCCTAAACCCTATTTACTAGGGGTATTTATAGCCCTAGGCCTAGGGTTTAGGGGTAGGTTACCTTCACCCCCGACCGTTGGATCTGGGGGACAAACCGCTGAATATTCGGGATGTAGGACACGTGGACCAGTCTGGGGTGACCGTTGACTGGAGTGTGGCCGTGTTGTTGCAGAAATGATTTGGCACGTGCCTTCCCTTGTCTTTTAGTGTTGGTCAGCGCCATATGTCGGAATGTCAGCTGAGGTGGGGTGCCACGTGTGTCGAGTGTCACCCATCTGGGGTCCCCTAGTCTGGGGTGGAGACCACGCCACGTGGTAGTGGCCCCGGGCCCGGGGTCCACTACTCTGGGCTGGGCCGCTCGTATTCTCATGAGATGATTTACTCATTGTTTTGGGCTCCTTGTTGGGCCTTGGCTGTTTATGGCCTATCATTTGCCCCCCACTCCCTAATGCGGATTTTCCGGATGGGGGAGTAGTAAGGGGTGTTTCTGCCTTGGAGAGTGGATTTGTGGATACTCCGGGGTGGTAGACATATGTCCTCGGGGCTGGACGTTTTGTGGTTCTGTGAGTGCGTCATCTTTGGGGGGATGAGCTTTTGCCTCGGTTGCCCCCAGGCCCGGGGTCGAGATTGAAGTGTACATCCCGGGGCGTTGGGTTTGCGCGTATGCAAAAATGCACGTCTATTAAGGAATATATGTAATATTCTGAGTGCATTTTTGGACTTTGTTTTTGTTTCTTTTCTTTTTTTTTTTTTTGGAAAAATAACAGCTGTCATCCACTATCCCCGGGCTTTGGAGATAGTGGGCCGGTATTTTTGGGCCGCCACGTGTCTTGGGCGGTCTGGATTCTGGTCTTGCCTATAAATAGCGGCTCCCTCCCCTCATTTGTCTTTTACGAGTTTTTGATTTGCTGTTGTGACTCTGCTACTTTGAAGACCTGCACTCCGGGCTATAAGCGTGATCTGATCCAAGTTCATTGTCGCACCCAGACCTCCGGACTTCACTGTAAGTTTTCTTGCTCCGGTCTTTGTATTCCTTTTTGTCTTCAATTTTATTTTACTTTCTTGGCCCGGACTGAGTAGAAACTAATTGTAGGCTTTATCTTTTTGTTGGGTAGCCCGGGGTAGTCCCTTTGTATGGTTAGGAAAGTAACTGCTAGACGAGTTTTAATTCCTCTCTCCGACCCAAGTACTTCTTCAAGTAGTGTTAATTCCCCGGATAGTAGTCTAGAATTGATAGACCTAGATTGGGGTATAATGGGTAAGAAGAAGAGCCGCCTTCCTGTATTAACGAGTATTGCGACCAAGGACATGGGTCCGGGGTACAGTCTGAGTGAGCCGGACGGTAGCTGGGGCCACTCTAAGTATTATTTTGTGAAGAGGGACCCGGGGATTCCTCAAGCTTACTTCTTCAGGGATCTCAGTGCGGAGTTTGGGGAGAGTCCGGATGTAGCAGAGATGACCCGATACAATAGGGCTTTTCTTGACTCTAAGTTCGGGGCTAAGCCAGGGTCCGGAATGGATGTTGGTCCCTTTAGGGCGGAGTATTTGGAGACTCCGGTTGAGTGGGACACTATATTCCGGGCTACTTTCCATATAGATGGTGACGTGGAGTGGAGATGGCCGGAGCCCGGGGAAAAGATTTACCACAGGCCCGATGGCGGTTGGGTCGGGGTATGGTTGGAGCACTTAAGGTCGGGATATGGGCCCAGGTGTCATCAGTTTGTTAAGTCCTTGTGCCTGTTTGAGTATGGGATCCCCATTACCCAATTGACTCCAAACGCGGTCAAGTGGATTTCGTATTTTCTGGGGTGTTGTGAGGCCGCCGGAGTGTTACCTACTTTCAAGCTTTTTCACCATCTTTTCCAGATGGTCCGGTCCAACAATGTTCCTTTGTTTGAGTTTAGATTCCGGGCTAAAGCCTGTGGCTATCCTTCTTCGGATTCGAAGCCACTAGTTATGCTTCCATCTTTGAAAGGCTGGAACGGAGAGTTCGTCTTTCTCCGGGGTGTTGATATCCGGTTCATGCCCACCTTCAAGGAGAATCCTTTGGCTATGCACTTCGAGGTGTTTGATCTCCAGGATGCGGCGTTGGACCGGGTACATGCCTTCTGCCGAGGTCTTGGGAGGCTGGTGACTCGGGAGGATCTCATGAGTCATGCCTACCTTTACCGGATAGGATGTAAGTCCGGGCTATATTTTCATCGTACTCATATCTGTTGTTTTGGTTTTACGCCGGGCTAATGTAAAAATTTCCTTTGTTGTGTTGTGTTTTTTATTTCCAGGTCTTCCCGGTTATAACCCGGAGTTTGAGAAAGTTGCTGAGATGAACAAATCCAACAGAGCTTTGGCCGCGGCTCTTAAGAGCATTGGGCATGTTCGTGATAACACTAAGGCCCCCGGGGAAGCTGGTGACTCCCAAGCCGAGGAGGGGAGAACGGGGGGTTCGGGGCCAGTGATCCCCGAAGCTGTGGTGGACGAATCCGGACTGGTTCCGAGGAAGAGGCCCAGGGTTTCTTCTGTTCAAGCTGAGAAGTTTGGGACCATGCTCTCGGACTGCGAGCTTGTGCAGGAGAGCTCTGCTGGTGGTAGCCCGAAGAAGGCTAACTTCCGTCCTCACGAGGCCGCCCCCGTGTCTCCGGAAGAAAGAAACTTCATCGGTTTCCTGGCTGATCTTCCCAGCAAGACGGAGTGGGAGGATATGGGTAAAACTTCGGCCACTTCGCTCTTGCAGGAAATGATGGGGGTTTACGGTCAGGTATGCATCTCCCCGAATTTCCCACACTTGTTTTTCTTGTTAGGCTTCTAATTGCGTTTATATTGACAGCTCGGGGTCCGGATGGCCGGGGCTGCGGCTTCTGCATGCCGAGAGATCAAGGAGGGCCAGGCTGCGTTGGCTGGGGCATCTGGGAAAGATCAGGAGATTTCTGGCCTGAAGCAGCAAGTCACCGAGCTGGAGGAGCGCATGGAGTCCCGGGTTGAGAAGCTCAAGGCCGGGGCTAAGCAAGTTGCTGATGAGAGGGATGCGTACCGGGCTAAGGTCAAGGATTACAAAGAAGAAGTGAAGAAGCTCCGGGATGAACTGAAAGCCAAGAAGTCCGAAGAGGATGTCATTGCTGAGTTCCGGGCTTCGGATGCTTACGACGATGACCTTTCCTTGGTCGCAGCCCGGAAAATCAGTCGCTGCTGGGTTGTTGCCGAGAAGATGTGTAAGAGCGATCCTGGGTCTGCCACTTGGGAAAACTTCATTAAAGAGTACATGGAGGCCGAGGATGCTCTTGCCCGGGGTGAAGGGGAACCGACTCCTTACGCTGCTCCCAGCTCCTCCCGTCCTCCTCCGGCTTAACCTCGTTATGTAGCTGCGTCCAGTGCCCGGGCTGTGCCCTTGTAATTTCTTTCATTTTGTTGATGTAATCTTAACTTGGTTTTATAACTTTAAATTCTGCTGTCGTGTGTAACTTTCAACTGTCGGGTGTTTCGGGCTGTCGGTCAGCCCGGCCTGTCTGCTGCTTTTATATTTATTTTGTTCTGCAAGTTTTGCCTTATTCTTTTGTTGTTGGTTTCTTGTTGGCTTGTATTGCCCCCCACTCCTTAATTCGGGTATTCCGGATTGGGGAGTGGTTGTTTCTCCCGGGCTTTGGCCTACTTGGAAAGGATGAAAACTTTTCCAAGTAGGAGTTTGGATGCCTATGGCTTCCCGGGCCGAAGCATTGCTAAGGTCCCGGGCTTTGGCCTACTTGGAAAGGATGAAAACTTTTCCAAGTAGGAATTTGGATGCCTATGGCTTCCCGGACCAAAGTATTGCTAAGGTCCCGGGCTTTGGCCTACTTGGAAAGGATGAATTATTTTCCAAGTAGGAATTTGGATGCCTATGGCTTCCCGGGCCGAAGCATTGCTAAGGTCCCGGGCTTTGGCCTACTTGGAAAGGATGAAAACTTTTCCAAGTAGGAATGTTGATGATAATTATAAAATTGAACCGCCAAGTAGGAAATAGAGTTCTTTTTCATTGATAACAGAATGATTACATGATTTCCGAATACAATTCCCAAAAAAAGAAAACGCCCGTGTATGAGCTGAATCTATTTCCCTTTACTGGTAGTACTTTCTCAGTCTGAGGCCATGCCAGGTGTTGGGGACTTCGGAGTTGTCCATGTGACTGAGCTTATAGGTTCCGGGGCGGAGTACCTCTTTAACTCTGTAGGGACCTTCCCACTTAGGCATAAGTTTCCCTGTGTTAGTGGGGTCTGAAGCCTCGGTATCCCGGAGTACTAGATCCCCGATTTGGAAGTTTTTGACTCTTGACTTCTTTCCGAAGTATTCTCTTGTTTTCTCTTTATACTTCTCCATTCTTTGTACTGCTTTGTCCCGGACCTCATCAACTAGCTCTAGATTGACTCGTAGCCCTTCTTCATTTGCAATTTCATCAAAGTTGATTACCCTGTGGGAAGGAGAACCCACTTCGATTGGCAACATTGCTTCGGTTCCGTATGCTAGCTTGAACGGAGTTTCCCCTGTCCCGGATCGTGGACTAGTTCTGTATGCCCATAATACATGTGGCAACTCTTCGGGCCACTTGTTCTTGCTTTCCTTCAGCCTCTTCTCAATTCCCCTTAGCAGAATTCTGTTTGTCACTTCCACTTGCCCGTTGCCCTGGGGATAGGCTACTGAAGATTTCTTGTGTTTGATTCCCCTTTCCCTCAAATAGTTTTCAAAGTCTGAGCCGATGAACTGGGGACCATTATCCGAAACCAGGACCCTGGGCAGGCCAAACCGCATTAATATGTTGTCCATGAATTTGATGCAGTCTTGCTGGTTTATGGTTCGCATCGCCTTTGCTTCGGCCCATTTAGTCATGTAGTCAATGGCTACAAGGAGGTACCTCAGATCACCCTTGGCCCGGGGGAAAGGCCCTACTATATCGATGCCCCATACAGCAAATGGGATAGGGGATAAGACTGAGGATGGTAACACCGGGCTTTGTCTTGGTACATTGCTGAACAGTTGGCAATTTCTGCACTTCTTGACGAATTCTACTGCATCTGAGTGGATTGTTGGCCAGTAGTAACCTTGCCTTATGATTTTGTATGCGAGGGACTTTGCGGACATATGATCCCCACAAATCCCTTCGTGTACCTCTTGTAAACAGTAATTGGATTCCTCCGGGCCTATACACTTCAGTGTCGGAGATGAGAAGGTTCGGCGATAGAGTTGGTCTTCTTCTATGAAGTATTTCGAAGCCTTGTTTTTCAATCTTCTGGCTTCATTCTTGTCTTCGGGCAACTCTCCTTTCTCCAAGTAGAGGATGAAAGGGGTCATCCAGTTCGGGGTTCCCTCTATCTCCGTTACCTCTTTCTGATCGATGGCCGGGGTTTCAAGTTCTTCAAAGTAGACCGAACTGTCTAGTTCGGCTGAGTTCTGAACCAGCTTGGATAATTCATCAGCTTCGGAGTTTTCTTCCCTGTTGATTTGGCCGATTTGATACTCTGGCATGGTGGCTAGGTAACTTTTGACAAGGGCTTGGTATTGGGCCAGTTTTTGGTCCTTAGCTAGGTATTCCCCTTTGGTTTGCCGCACCACGATTTGGGAGTCACTATAGATATTCAGGCTGTTGATTCTCAAAGTTCGTGCTAACCTTAGCCCGGCTAGAAGAGCTTCATATTCGGCTTGGTTGTTCGTTGCTGGGAATTTGAATGTTATGGCTTGTTTGATTTGGAAGCCTTCCGGGCTTTTCATGATTATTCCTGCCCCGGACCTGTCGGCTGTTGAGGATCCATCCACATGGAGAGTCCATGACCCCGGGGCTTGGTCCTGATTTACCAAACGTCCAGCTGCTGTCGTAGCTTGCTTCGGTTCCGGGAAGGAGCATTCTACTATGAAATCTGCCAAAGCCTGTGCCTTGATGGCGGTCCGGGGCACGAACGTTAAGTGAAATTGGCTTAGCTCAATTGCCCAATTTATTAATCTGCCGGATGCGTCTGGCTTGTGGATTATTCGCCTTAACGGCTGGTCTGTTATCACTTTGATTTCTCTGCCTTGGAAGTAGTGTCTGAGTTTCCTTGAGGCCGTGACTAAGGCGAAGGCAAATTTCTCTAGATTGGGGTATCTGGTTTCTGCATCTTTTAGAACCTGGCTGATGTAGTACACCGGCCGCTGGTTTCCCTTGACTTCCCGGACCAAGGCCGCGGCCACGGTCAGGGGCCCGGCGGAGAGGTATAGATGTAGGGGTTCCCCGGGTTCCGGCTTTGTTAGAAGCGGTTGTGATGAGAGGTATTGCTTGATGGTTTCAAGAGCTTGCTGGCAGTCCGGGCTCCAGGTAATTTCTTTTTTGTTGCTCGCCCCCCTGAGCAAAGTGAAGAATGGTAAGCACTTTTCTGCCAAATTGGGTATGAATCTTCTTAAGGCTGCCAATGATCCGGCTAACTTCTGAATGTCTTTCTGAGTCCGGGGTGATTGCATATCCAAGATGGCTTTTATCTTTTCCGGATTAGCCTCAATCCCTCTCTGGCTGATCATGAAGCCTAGGAACTTTCCTGCTGCTACCCCAAAGGTGCACTTCTCCGGATTCAACTTCATCTCATTTTTTCTAAGATTTTCAAAACATTCCCGCAGGTCGGGGACATGCTCCCTAACCGTTTCAGACTTGGCAATGATATCATCGACATAGGATTCCAAATTCCGGCCGATTTGATCCTTGAAGACCTCCACCATGGCTCTTTGGTATGTAGCTCCAGCATTCCGGAGTCCAAAGGGCATGAACTTATAAGCATAGACAGCTCTGTGAGTGATAAATGCGGTTTTGGCTATGTCTGCCGGGTTCATCTTGATTTGGTTATATCCGGAGAATGCGTCCATGAAGCTAAGCATCACATGTCCGGAGGTGGCATCGATGAGCTGGTCTATACTTGGCAGTGGATATGGATCTTTGGGGCAGGCTTCATTTAGGTCCGTGTAATCAACACACATCCTCCATTTCCCACTAGGCTTCTTGACCAGAACTACATTGGCTAACCACTCCGAGTATTTGACCTCGCAGATGATATCTGCCTTGAGCAGTTTGTCCACTTCCTCGTCTATGGCTTTCTGCCTCTCCGGGGCGAAGTTCCTCCTTTTCTGTTTCACAGGCTTCCTCCGGGGATCAACATCCAGGCTATGCATGGCGAGGGACTCCCGGAGCCCGGGCATATCAGATGGGCTCCAAGCAAAAACATCAGCATATTCCCGGAGTAGATGGATTAATTCTTCTCTGAAGGCGGTTTCTAGACCAGCTCCGATCTTAATTTTTCTTTCTGAGTTTCCCGGTATGAGTTCGATTGTTTCGGTTTCTACTGCAGGTTCCACCTTAGCTTGGTCTTGAAGCAGGGACGATTTTTGCACTCGGGCCTGGGAGTTGGAGATCTGATATTCCCGGGCCTCAGTCATATTTGGTCCCTGGGACATGGCTCCGGAGACTTCAATGTTTTGTACCTCTTTTCCGGGGTTCTTGTAAGTTGAAACTCTGTGCTTCTTTCTGCTTAGATTCTTGTGGTAAGAGGAAGCTTTCCTCTTGTTCTCCGGGTCGGCCTCCGCCATGACTAAGGCTTGGCCATAGCACCGGCTGGCTGTTTCTGTGTCGCCCCTAACTTCTCCGACCCCGGAGGGTGTGGGAAACTTAAACTTGAGATGTGGGGTTGAGGTTACGGCTCGGAGCTTGGTCAGGGCTGGGCGCCCCAGGATTACATTGTAAGAGGAAGGGCTATTGATTACATAGAATTTGACCATGTGAACTATCTGTTTCGGGGCGGTGCCAAATTGGACGGGCAAGTAAAGGGTTCCTTGGATCGGAACCAAGTTGTGGCCGAAGCCATATAGCGGGTCTTCCCGGCACTCATTCATCCTGATGCTTCCAAGTTGCATCCTGTCCATGGTATGTTTGAATAGTATGTTGACGGAGGATCCGTTGTCAACAAGAATTCTTTTTACCTCATTTTCGGCGATGTCCAGGGTTACGACTAGGGCTTCATTGTGGTTAGGATCTACTCCCTCAAAGTCGGCGTTACTGAAAGATATGACTTGCTCTGGGGCCGAGCTTATCATCATTACTTCATCTCCGGAGTCCGGGCTTCCCGGAGGGGAATTGGATCCTCCCAATACAACGTGCACCACATTCTTGGTCTTCTGGGCCCCGGGTCCTTCGCCCCTTTCCGTGGTTCTCCGAGCTAGATATTGGCCCATATTTCCTTTCTTGACTTGGTCTTCGATGAAGAACTTAAGGGAGACACAGCTTTCCGTCTCGTGGCCATGGGTTGCATGGTAATCGCAATGTTTGTCACGGGGCCTATTCTCTGGGGCCGAAACCAAGGGTTTGGGAGGATAAAAGAAGGGCTTGCTCCGAACTTCTTTTAATATATCGGCGCGTGGCCGGTTCAAAGGTGTCCATTCTGGCTCCGACCTTGGTTCGGCCCTCCCCGGTCTCGGGGGTCTGGCTTCGGACTTGGCCCCGGAGGAGTGGCCTTTGTCCGGGACCGTCAGTTGATGACTCGGGATATAGTTGTACTGTTTGTTGGGCTTAAACTTCTTATCCGAGCTGTGATCATTTCTAGAGCGATCATCTTTACCTCTTCCCGAGGAGGTGCCCTGCCGGGTCATTCTCATTGCTTGTAGGACATCAGTTTCTTTGATGAACTTGGCGGCCATAGAGTAGGCTGCAGCTAGACTTTGGGGCTCTTTGTTTACCAATTCAATAACATAGCGCTCACTACGCTCCGGGTCTAGGTTCTTCCGGAATATGCTCAAGGCTTCTCTTTCGTCTAGGTTGGTGACTTGGTTTATGGCTTCTTGGAAACGTTTCATAAATGCGGCAAGCGTCTCGTTGTCATGTTGCCTTATTGTTTCAAGGTGGCACATGTGATATTCCGGGGGTTTGTTGGCTCGGAATCTCCGGAGAAAGGCTTCCCGGAACTCCTTCCAGCTGTGTATGCTCCGGGAAGGGATCCGGCTGAACCATCTCTGAGCTGCTCCCTTTAGGGTGGAAGCGAAGAACCTACACTTGGTTAGGTCATTGTAGAAGTATATCTGGGCTATTTGCTCAAAGTAGTTGAGGTGTTCTTCTGGGTCCTCTAGCCCATTAAAGGAGTCAAAGTTGTAGTGCTTGAGGTTCTTTTGCCGGGGTATGGCTTCAAGGGAATGGCTGAAAGGGGTGAGTGTGTCCTGGATCTCGAACCCGGAGTCACTATTGACTTTCCTCTGTAGCTCATGGATCATTTGCACCAGGTGGTTTGGATTTTCTTCATCATCTGAGATAATCTCCGGGCTTACCTCCCTCCGGGTTCTTTTGGATTTGGATTTCCTCATTCTTTCTTCTTCCTCTTGGAGCCTCTTCTGGATTCTGAGCTCCAACTTAGCCTGTTCCTCCTGCCTTATTCTTTCCCGGAGCGTTTCTAGTCTCTTGGCTTCATCATTTTTGTCCCTACTCCGAACCTCCTGGTCCTTTCTGTTTCCCTTGCCCCGGTTTCCAAGGCGGTCAAAGACCGAGGCCCGGGAATGATGGGAGTTGGCTGACTCCCCGGAATTTTCCGCTTGCACAGGTTCAGGTTCCGGGAGGGGATGGTTCCTATAATTTCGGATTGCCTGGGCTAGCTCCTCGGGTGTCAGGTTTTCCATTTGAGCGGAGTCCAGGGGCACATCTGTATACTTATACCGGTTCACCTCGACGGTTACCCGAGCGTCGTTTGGCCCAATTCCGAGCCTCTCTTGGATTGGGATCTGGACAGGTGGGACTTGCTCCGGGATAGTTATTAAGGGTTCGTCTCTAGTTGCGCTGGGTGCTTGGCGCTGGGTAGAGGTGGTTCTTCGGGGCATGGTTCGAGGTTTTAGGTAGTTCGGGTTGCTTCAGTTTGGTTGTTGGTTCGGGGTTTTGGGGTTCGGAGGTTGCCCCTCCTTCTAGCGCCAATGATAACTCCAAATCTTGATCGGGTCCTTCCTCGCCAACTCCTGTCTCGGAAGTAGTGTAGCTGCTGTGGGGTGTCTGCAAAACAACACCGGAGGGGGGGTTTGGCCCCGAGGTGCCTCCGGCGTGAGAATAAGAGTTGGCTCTGGAAGGTAATAATCAAGTAGAGTACCACAAAGTAATGAGAGTGTGTGGATGTGTAATAGTGTTCAACCCCTAAACCCTATTTACTAGGGGTATTTATAGCCCTAGGCCTAGGGTTTAGGGGTAGGTTACCTTCACCCCCGACCGTTGGATCTGGGGGACAAACCGCTGAATATTCGGGATGTAGGACACGTGGACCAGTCTGGGGTGACCGTTGACTGGAGTGTGGCCGTGTTGTTGCAGAAATGATTTGGCACGTGCCTTCCCTTGTCTTTTAGTGTTGGTCAGCGCCATATGTCGGAATGTCAGCTGAGGTGGGGTGCCACGTGTGTCGAGTGTCACCCATCTGGGGTCCCCTAGTCTGGGGTGGAGACCATGCCACGTGGTAGTGGCCCCGGGCCCGGGGTCCACTACTCTGGGCTGGGCCGCTCGTATTCTCATGAGATGATTTACTCATTGTTTTGGGCTCCTTGTTGGGCCTTGGCTGTTTATGGCCTATCAGTAATTGCTCTTGATCTATAGAAAAGTGGCTGTCTTCAGTGTGTTATCCCAGTGGGTGCAGGGTTGCAGCCAGATATCAGCAGGACTAGACAAGGGATGAAGGGGATTGGATCATTTATACACTCCAATTAATATAATGGAAGTGCTTCGGGAAGTTACCACTACCTGCCTCCACATTTAGTCCCTTGACTTGTAAAAGAAGCCTTCACCTGAGGAGCTAGGCTTGAAAAAATCTCAACAACCTTTGGCTGACTGTTAAATAGTCATATGACTGATATAAGGCCAGTTCCCTTCATAATTTCTGAGTATCATTTATAACGATCTTTTGCTTCATCCATTCCCGTAGTTGGTTAAGTGATAATCTGAACCTCCAGTTTAGGCCTAGATATATATTAAATCTCAAGTTTATGTACATAATAATTGAACCCTAAAGTTGACAATGACAAATATAACACTAGGCCGAGTGAACTATAAAGTTTGATGTCTATATGGCCGCCCCCCTTAAACTTGGAGGTTGAAACTCAATTATCCTAGGAACTAGAATATACAGGATTTTGTTAGTGCTACAACTCAAGCATCAAACACAATATTAAGGGTGCACAAAGTTCTGGGTTTAGCTTCTGAAATACAGATTATGGTAAAACTTGAGATAGCTGCTGATGGAGCCTCGAACGGAGCACATTCCATTGAATTGTTGTATGCTTTTGCTCTTTTGGAGGCTGCAGATTAAATGATTAGCATGGGAAAAGAAAGTGAAGTGATCGACATAGTTTCTATTTGCTAATAATGGTCCAACCTCATCATTTCCTTGTGCTTAGTATGTGATAGTGCTTTGTTTATGGTTACTATTGATTCGTTCACCTCCCAAGATCCAGACTTGAGTCTTATGCAGCAAGTCCGAAAAATGATGACTTTCATTTATAATCTGCAGTTCATTTACTTTCCCACTTGTTACTCATTATGTTTCTTTGTTTTCAGATTAGCAGGAAAAGTTGCACTGGTAACTGGCGGTGCTTCTGGGATAGGAGAGAGCATTGTGCGACTATTTGTCAGGCACGGGGCAAAAGTCTGTATTGTCGACATTCAAGATGACAGGGGTCAACTTCTCTGTGAAACTCTTGGTGCAGACACATGTTTTTACCATTGTGACGTAACGGTTGAGAATGATGTTTGTGGTGCAGTGGACTTTACTGTGGAGAAATTCGGGGTGCTAGATATTCTGGTTAACAATGCTGGTATAGCAGGTCCACCCTGTCCGGATATCCGCAATACAGACATGTCAGTGTTTGAAAAGGTGTTTGCTGTGAATGTGAAGGGTACTTTTCTAGGAATGAAACACGCAGCTCGCATAATGATCCCTCTGAAGAAGGGTTCAATAATCTCTCTGAGCAGTGTAAGCAGCACCCTGGGCGGTATGGGCCCGCATGCATATACTGGTACCAAACATGCTGTTTTGGGGATAACGAAAAATGTAGCAGCTGAGCTGGGAGCACACGGAATACGAGTAAACTGTGTTTCACCTTATGCAGTTGGGACGCCTATGGCTCTTGCTCACTTACCTGAGGAGGAAAGGACAGAGGATGCTATGGCAGGCTTCCGTGCTTTTGTTGCGAAACCAGCTAACCTTCAAGGCGTGGAGTTGACCACGAATGATGTAGCAAATTCTGTACTGTTTTTAGCGAGTGATGAAGCAAGGTACATAAGTGGGGCGAATCTTATGATTGATGGAGGTTTTACATGTGTGAATCACTCACTTGGTGTCTTTCGGTGAGATAGATTGTTTTTAAAAAAATTTACAGGTGGCATTGATGTGTTGTTTCACCTGGACATGTGCTATGCAAAGATTACATCTATGTCTGCACTCAATTATTAAGATTTTATTAGTTCCAGATCTAAGTCATACTATGGAATTTCCTAGTGCTTGAATATTTTGCTTTTAAGGCGACGGAGATGAGTCTAATTGACATCCTTTTTCTTTTTTAGAGTACCCCTGATCTTGCTTTTATCCAATATTGACAAACTGATTTATTCTAAAGCTTTACATCAGGTCCTTGCTTTGCAAGAAGACCCAGATTAATCAAGTACTGTTGTTGTTAGCTAATGTTGTTTCATTATTTGTAGTATCCTCGTAAGAGTACTTTCTTCACCAGTGCATGGTTTGTGCTGAGGTATCTGATCTAGTTCTAGCTGTTAGATTATATTTTATAATCTAATAATAATTATGGCCTTACAAATTAAAGACAATTATATTTAATGTTTATTCTATATTTGGACTAATTAAGTGGTCTTAAATAAAGAGTCCAATAACATCTTATTCGGTATTGGCTTTGTAATGTGTAATACCCAATAGTAATCTGATTAGAGTTAATGGGGTCTAATTACAGTACTATATAAAGAACATAATAGGGTCTTGGTCCCCAAGGCTAATTCACAACCTCTACTCCTCTATTCCCATCAGTCAGAGAGAGATACGGCTAGAGGCGAATCAAGTCTGTGGAAGATCAAGTCCCATAATTCGTATTCATATCTACAGTCATGGAATCAGGTACGCTTTCGTACTACAGTTATATCGTGTAACCTTGATAATATCGCATAAGATGATCCGTGGTTATTTATTTAGACCTGTGTCTTCAGTTGTTGGTTAGTGATTCTGTGCTAGTTGATTTTCACATGACCTCTTTGATATATATATTTTTAATCATTAGAAAAATGATTTTTTTTCGTTTTAAAACAATCTTCTGAAGAAAAAGTCTAAACTTTAAATTAGAACTTGCGGTCTAGTGGCTATTGTTCAGTACATTCTCTGGGCGCAGAAAAAAAACTACTTTACCACCATAAGTGAAGCAGCAAATTCATATGCTTACATTTATTTTCTTCATTTTCCCACATGTTTTTTGTTGGTGAAGCGTTTCATCAAATTTGTCTACTTTGGATTTCTGTTTCTCCCGACTGTATTGTTATTTGGATATTTACCAAAAATACTACCATTTTAAATTTTTTTTTTTGTGATTTTGCAATCTTCTCAAAATATTTCCACAAATATTAATTTATTTGCAAAAATATGATGGTTGCATTCAGTTGCATATGTGGTTGCATATGCAACGAAAACTGGAAATTGAATTCCTATCTTGTTGCAGTTGTATATAGGGATGGGCATTCACCCCGACCCGCCCGATCCCGATCCGATCCCCGCCCCGCTTGGGGCGGGGAATCGGGGATTTTTTCGGGTACGGGCCGGGGAGCGGGGACAATTTTCAAAAAAAATCGGGGAGCGGGCCGGGGCCGGGATTTTATGTCTCCCCGGCCCGATCCCCGACCCCCGCCCCGATTCGTCCCCGACTCGATTTCACCACATTAATATATATATATATATATATATATATATATATATATATATATATATATATATATATATATAAATAAAATCATATATTAATATATACGAATTTCCAATACTTTATATTGGAAATAAAATGATATTTTAATCTTATATTTTTGTCTTTCTAGTAGTTAAATAACTTCATTTCCATGTTATTTATAATTGTTTATTTAAGTAATATTTTTTTATCTTAATTTAGTGCTTAAAAAATTGTTTCAAACTCACTAGTTAGTGTTTAAAATTGATTACAGTGTTATATTTTGTTTAAAATGAAATTCTCCGATTCCCCGCGGGGATCCCCGTTACCCGTTCGGGCCGGGGACGGGGAATAAAAAATAATCCCCGACGGGGATCGGGCCGGGGACGGGGATCGGGTTTAAATTCGGGGATGGGGGCGGGGATAGCACTCCCCGGCCCCGAAGTGCCCCGATGCCCATCCCTAGTTGTATATAAGGGCTGCGCAGCAGCAAAAAAATGGAAATTCAACTTCTAGTTTTCAGTTACATATAAGGTTGCATATGCAACCACATATACAACTGAATGCAACCTTATATGCAACTGAAACTGAAAGTTGAATTTTCATTTTTTACGCAACCCTTATATACAACAGCAAAAAAATGAAAATTCAACATTTAGTTTCAGTTCCGTATAAACCTCCGTATTTTTACAAATATTTTGGTATTTTCATAAATTATTTTTTTAGAAAAAGCAATTTTGCAAAAAAGTTTTTGGGCTTTGGTATTTATGAAAAAATCCCCTCTTATTTTTGTAAATATGAAGTAAATTATAACATGTCAATGTTTTCAGATAATGGGGTTCTTTTTTTTAATTAACTTATTTTAGTGTATAACTGAAAATTAGTACTTCCTCTATCCTAAATCTTTTGTTCATTTTAACTTTTTATGGTCAAATTGATTGAACTTTGACTAATATTTACGTATTATCCTTTTATAATTTACAAAATTTGAATAATACATACTAAATACTTAATTAGATTAAATATACTTTCTAATGATATAATTTTTAATAACTTTTTATTCATATTATTTATTTAATATTTGATCAAAATTTGATCAATTTGATAACTAAAAGTTGCAAAAAATTTGGGACAGAGGAATTGTAATAGATTTTCATTTTCCAAATAAGTTGCTAAATAAGCAGGCAAGATACGAAGACAAGAAACTATACAGTCCAAAAGCTATCTAATCACCAGTATGACATTAAAAATTCTTAGCTACACTTTCCAACTGAAATCAAATTCAAGATTCTAGTTCTAGAAATGGAATGCAACAGTTTTGTTAAATTAGATGTTAAGCTATTAACAGGTTTGGTAAAAAAGTTTGAAATTATGTTTGTATATGTACAAGAACATCGAACATGATTGACACCAATGACCGAGCTATTGTCCTTGTCCCAAAAAAGTTGCAAACTTCTTGAACTGTTGGGAAAATTCCATTCAGTTCCGTGGTTGCTAGATAGACGCTTAATCTTAAAGTTTAAGTACGTACTACCTACTTATTAAACATCAAGCACAAAATTAAGGCACTTTTAAGTTTTCGCCGTAGCTTCTCAAATAGGTCTCCTTAATCCATGCAACATGAGATTTCTGCAAATGGAACCTCGTCTGCAGCATCTTTCAGTGTAGTGTATTGTATGGTTTGCTTTTTTGGGGGTTTCCGGTGAATTGTTTAGTCTGGGAAGAGAATGTGAAGTGATCAACATATATAGGTGCAAGTGCAACTAAAGATGGTCCAATACTCTTACTTTCTTTGCTTAGTATGTCTTAAGTGTTGTTTGTGTTTAACATTTGATTAGTTAAAAGACCGGGGCCTGACACTCTAAAGTCCGATGCAGCATGTCGGATTCTGATGACATTCAATTGTTATTTGTAGCTTGTTATCTGCTTTTTTTCTTGATACTCATTATTCGTTACTCAATTCAAAATTTATGTTGAATATGTGACATTATCCTGGTAAGTCCGCTCCCCTAACATCTTGAACTTTTAGAAGAACTGGTCTCAGTTTTGAGTCTCACCAGCCCCCAATATTCTCATATATTAAAATTGTGTGTTATAATGGGTCCAAAAAGGAAGACGAGATCCCTAGCTAATATTTGAAAACCGGATGTTAGAGCCAGAAAGACATGAATAACCACATGAGGGGATGTTGAATATGTGATATGATCCTAGTAAACCTGCTTCCCTTGGTCACTGGTGGTGCTTCTGGAATCGGGGAGAGCATTGTGCGTCATTTTGTTAAGCACGGGGCAACAATCTGTATTGCTGACATTCAAGATGACATGGACCAATCTCTGTAAAACTCTTGGCGCATCCTCAGACTCATGTGTTTTACCATTGCGATGCGAGGTTGAGTACGATATTTGTTTAATTGTAATGCAATGGACTTTGTAGTTGAGAAATTTGGGGTACTTGATATTATGGTTAACAATGCCGGGATAGGAGGTCCACCTGTTCCTTGCGAAACAAGCTAACCTTGAGGGCTTGAAATTGACCTCTAAGGATGTAACCAATGTTGTATTATTTTTAGCGAGTGATGACTCTTATGATTGGTGGAGGTTATACATGTGTTAATCACTGTTATAGCCAAAATTTCATTCGGGTAGTTTTAGTAGCATTCAGGTCAATTATGGATTCAGTTGAGGATTTTACCAGGCAAAGTAGGGTTTTAATAAGAAATAAAAGACTAAGGACACGCCCTTTATCCCTACGTATGCAGGGCGCGCCCTTTACAAATTGAAGGTCAATATTAAAAGCCTGTTAATTATTAGTTTTGATAAAGATTCTTGAAGAATTCCCTCCTAGGATATACCAGGAGGCAGATGTCAGTCGTAGAAGGCCTCCAGGGGTAATCCTAGATGTTAAAAAGCCTCTCATGTATTCAATGGGAACGTACTTATTGGGGAAGTAAGGTATCTCTTGGTGTGTGCTTTGGAGATCTGTTCCTGTTATCAAAGGGCGCGTCCTTTTTGGTGAACTTAGGAATAATCTTGCACTTTGCACCTAAAAATTTGGGATCACTTGTCCTGCTATCTAGTGGGTGCTTCTCATTCGGGGGACAAGGATGCGCTCCACACTTGGGGTAAACAATGGTTATAGCTACGTCTATGAAATCAGGAAATAGTTGGTAGTGAAAAGGACTAGTCCTCGACGGGGGAAGTTTCCTTATCCGTGAAGTCTTGAGATCATGGACGGGCCTTGGGCCTTTGTGGTTAGGCCTCATAGTGGATCATTCCTGAAGTTGGGCCGATTATTAAGAAACCAAGCCCGTCCAGGTTTCTTGCTCTCCAAGAACTACGTTTGGCTTGATCCCCTATAAATACTGGGGTACGCAGATCGATTAAGGGATTGGAAGTTGAGAACTCTGAAGTGGCCACCACTAACCCTAATCAATCTTAGCCACCAATTGCTTACAACCACCATGCACTACCATTTTTTTTGGCGAAGAACCACCGTCGTCGTAGATCTTGTTTCCAGTAACGTACCTTGAATTTTGTTGTACTCTAATTCCTCCATCAACAAATTGGTACTAGAAGGAGGGCAGCTAATCAAGATCATAGTATTAGGAAGAAAAGATGTCTCACAATCAAGATGGAGGTTCTTATGAAGAAGATGGCTATGGATCTGATGATAGCTGGGGGGGTAACCAAGCCCACCATGAAGCTTATGTTCCACAAGAGATCCATGCTGCTCCTCACCACCATGGAACTTGGTTGTCGGCGGGCAGCCACCCATTCTCATTAGCAATGCAGAGTTAATGAAGTAATTGTATCGTATGGGAACTGCCTTAAATAACTGTGAGGCAAGGTTGGGTACAGTGGAACAAGGAAGAGGAAGAAGGTTCCGACATCACCTACGTAACCATCATCGTGTCGAGAAAGCCTGTCAAGTTAAAGGAAGCTCACGAGGAGGTGAGGATATGCATGATAGGAGGTTTCAGCTAGCAACTCCTCGAAGATTGGATTATTCTGAGAAAAGAGTCCCCATTGTTGAGCATCGTAATGAGAAGGTTCATGATCGTAGGATGCTAGCTGTTCAAGAGAGGGTTCCCTCTCACCCACATCGCTCAGGGCGTGCTCCCAGTGAGATTCAACATGATGAAGAGAAACTTGCTAGGGAAAATAGAGATTTTGCTAGCTTGAAGGAATGCCTGAGGATAAAGCTTAATGATGATGATCTGAGGATTTTGATCCTAGAATTACTAGGAAGTGAGGCCTCGTGATCCACAGAGAGCGCCCCCTGATTACAGGTCGAGGCCCCATGGACACAAGCAAGGCCTTCCTCAAGATAATGCTGGAAGAAGAATTAGTAATAAGTACGATGATAGGAGAATGGATATATATCAAAGGGATAGTGGCCCCATGAAAGAGAGGGCACGCCCGCAGGAGGAAGGTCCCCTCGTATTGTTCAAATTTCCTCACGGAGCACTTCCAAAGAGGATAGGTCGAGGATGCGTCCTCCCTCTAAAGGGAATTCTCAGGGGAATCCTTAGCCTCAAGGTCATAAAGCACAGGCTTAGAATCAAGGAGATAAGCAAATTCAGACTCAGGTGGTAATTCAGAGACAACCCCATCCTGAGGTTCTAGGAAATACTCAAACAACTCAACCTCCGCCCTCGGGGGGTTCTCACCTGGTGTCACAGCAGAATATCCAAAACATTCCTGGAGTTGGAACTTTTAATGTGGATGATTTGAGGAAGCTCCTTGTTCATTTGGATGGAGGAAGAATACTTGCCACTACTTAAACTCTTTCTCCATTTTCAGCAGAAGTAGAAGAAGCACAACTCCCTACTAGATATAGAACCATGACTAATGATCTACGTTTTCATGGGAACGTCGATCCTGTTGAATTTTTGGGAAGATTTGATATTGAGATGGATGTATATCAGGTGACTGACTTGGCAATTCTTGGAAGACAATAAGAGGAAGGATAGATCTGTAAGCTCTGTCTATCGCAAGGGAGCTCGTAGTCCTAATCGAGTGAATGCAATTGGCACGAGAAGAGAATGGGGACCTCCATATACTTATATTTAGATAGAAGGCCAAATAACTATACTCCTTTAGTGTCCTCGATTGAGCACATCTTTGAGGTAAACAAGAATAAAGGGCTTTTTAGAAAGCCAGCTCCCTTGTCTACCTGGCAAAGTAAAGATAAAAAAAGTATTGCGAGTAGCACGAGTCCACAGGTCACAACATTTATGAATTTCGTCAGTTGAAAGATGAAATTTAGGATTTAATCAAGGAGGGATACTTGACTGATTTGATTGTTAGAGAGGTTAAGAAGCAAAAGAAGAACTCTGAGAAGAAGGACAAAGGGCGCGCCCTCCGTGATGAAGACAAGCATGGGGGGAAGAATTTTGTCAAGGAAGGGAGCATTCACAATATCCTGTGGAGGACATCATCTGGGTGGTAATAGTAATAATGCTTTGGAGAGGTATGCTAGAGAGGCAAGATATAGACCCCTCACTGATGTGAATAGCTTGGAGCTGAGACCACCAAAGTTGTTTAGAGGAGTGTGCACAGATATTACTTTCACGAAAGAGGAAGCTAGATGGGTGCACCACCAGCATATTGATGCCTTGATTGTGGCTATTCAGATTGGCTCTAAGAACGTGCATCGGGTTTTTGTAGATAACGAAAGTTCAGTGAACATTTTGTATTACAATACCTATAAGAAGTTGGGGCTCCCGGACAAAGACATGGTAGTAGAGATTGCATGGATCTATGGCTTTTCAGGAGAAGTTATCAAGGTAATGGGTGCAATCAGGTTACCGGTAACTCTTGGTGAAGGTTCTCTCTCAGTAACTCACATGATGGAATTTATGGTTTTGGATCAGGAGTCGGCTCATAACGCCTTGGTAGGGTGTCCCTTGTTGAAGGAGATGAAGGTTATAACTTCTATTTATCACCCAATGAAATTCCCTACACCAAATGGTGTGGGTACTGTTCGAGGATCTCAACATGATTCGAAAGAATGTTACCACAAGGCAATCACAAGTTTCAGGAGGCAAATAGATGGAGGACGCGCCCTCAGTGGGAATAGTTCTAAAGGAATCATGAATAACATCTTGAGAGGGGTTCAGGTTCATTATCTTATTCAAGATCCAGAGGATGAGAAGATGCCCTCCAAAAGGCGCGCCCTGAGATGCTCTAAATAGAGGATGCACTTATTTATGATGATTTTCGAGAAAGAATTTAGGAAGAAATTGAAGAAGAAAAGCCTGATGGTATTATATCAGTCAATATTAGAGGTGAGCAGGTCGAGGGAAGAAGGATGCTGCTGGAAGGCTTTGTGAATGCCCTTGTCGAGGAAGACTTCCCTCTTAGCAAGGATGTGCCCTCTAAGGATGGTGCCATGATTGAAAACCCTCGAAGTTTTGATTTTGATCTTGATTCAATAATGCCTCAACCGGTGGAAAATATTGGTTCAGCAGAAGATACAGTCTCAATCTTGGTGGATGCCAATGATTTGATTAAGTTCTTAAAGATCGGGTCTCAGTTGAATCCTAAATTGAGAGATATGCTCACGGACTTTCTCCTGAGGAACTTGGTTGTTTTTGCTTGGAGTCACGCTGATATGGTAGGTATTGATCCTAAGGTCAAGTGTCACCACTTGAATATAAATCCTGATAGGAAGGGTATCAGGTAGAAGTATCATCCTGTGAGTGGAGAAAGAGCTGTGGAATTGAAGGAAGAAGTTGATGGATTGCTAAATGTTGTCTTGATCAAGGAGTCTTATTACCCGAAGTGGTTGGTTAACCCAGTTCTTGTTAAGAAGCCTAATGGGAAATGGAGGACTTGTGTGGATTTCACTGATCTGAACAAGGCTTGCCTTAGATAGTTTTCCTCTTCCTCAAATTGATCAATTGGTGGATGCCATGACACGGCATGCTCACTTGAGTTTCATATATGCTTATTCGGGTTACAATCAGATTCCCATGTATGGACCTGATCAAGAGCATAATTTTTTCATCATGGATAGAGGACTATACTGTTGCATTGGAATGCCATTTGGTTTATCAATGTAGGGGCAACTTATCAAAGGTTAGTGATCTTGGTGTTCAAGGATTTGATTGGAAAGACCATAGAAGTGTATGTGGATGACATGCTAGTCAAGTCCATGAAGGCGAAAGACCATGTCAAGCACTTAGAAGAGATGTTCAATATCTTGAGGAAATATTGAATGAAGTTAATTCATCAGAAATGTGTCTTTGGGGTGGAATCCAGAAAGTTCTTAGGCTTTATTATCAATCATTGTGGAATTGAGGCAAATCCAGCAAAGATCAAGGCATTGCTTGATATGAAGTCTCCAACTAGTGTGAAGAAAAAAAACTAGTGTGAAGAAAGTTCAAAGTCTTACAGGGACGACAACTGCCCTTAATCATTTTGTCTTAAAATCCTCAGACAGATGTAAGGAATTTTTCAAGGCCATTAAGGGAGCGACTAGAGACTTTGTGTGGACTCTTGAGTGTGAAGAAACTTTTCAGAAAATTAAAGAGCAGTTGGGGGACCCTCCACTCTTGGCCAAGCCCGTGGATAGAGAAACCTTGATTTTGTACTTGGCGGTCTCAAAATATTCTATCAGCGTAGTGTTAGTAAGAGAAGAGGTTGATCATCAATCTCTGATCTACTATGTGAGCGAGCGTTTTCTTGATGCAGAAACTCGATATACAAGCAAAAGTTAGTCCATATCTTAATTCTGGCATTTACAAAATTGCACCCTTACTTTCAAGCACATAGGATTGAACTTTGGACTGCCTACACTTTAAGGGCTATTCTATATAAGCCAAAAGCATCTGGGAGGATGTTGAAGTGGGTAGAGTTGGGGCAATTTGATTTGGAGTATACTCCAAGAACTGCCAAGCTTTAGAGGATTTCGATCTTGAATTCGATTCAGAGACAGAAGAAAAGTCCCTTGTGCTAGTGGAGCCTAGCTCTTCTACCCAGAGGATGATCCCTCAGGAGAAAGTTCCACAGCCTTGATGGAAGTTACATATTGATGGAGCTGCTAATAGTGGAGGAGCTGGTGCTGGCATAATTTTGGTAACTCCTGAGGGGCATCATCTCATGAGTGCTATTCACTTCAAGTTTAAGGCGACTAATAATGATGTGGAGTACGAAGCCTTGATCAAAGGGTTGAAGATGGCTCTGGAAATGAATGTGACAAATTTGATCATATCAAGCAATTCTGAGTTGGTGGTAAGGCAAATCAAGGGAGGATTTCAGTGCAGAGGCCCGAGGATGGAGCTTTACATGAAGTGTGCACATCGATTAATTCCAAAGTTTCATGAGGTGAGGTTGGAATGTATTCCTCGTGAGGAGAATCATAGTACCGATGTTTTGGCCAAGCTGGGATCCCAGAAGGATACCATGTTATTGGGAATAGTACCTCTACAGATTCAAGAAGTGCCGAGTATTCCCGAGGTAGAGGTCATGGAAATTGAAGACACTCCTCAAGTTACTTGTATTACTCCGATTCAAGAGTATATTCGAGGATGGGTTCTTCCGGGTAATAAGGTTGAAGCGAGGCATCTTCGTCACTAAGCAACAAGATTTGTGGAGTATGATGGTATTCTATATAAGAGAGATTTTTAATCAACCCCTTTTCAAGTGCATTGATGGAGATGAGTGTAACTACATCCTTAAAGAAGTCCACGAGGGGATTTGTGGTAATCACTCATGGGGTGGTTCTTTGGCAATGAAGGAGTTGAGGCAAGGTTATTATTGGCCTACTCTGAAGAAGGATGCGTACGAATTTGTAAAGGCATGTGATAAGTGATGAGGATTAGGGAATGAATATGTTAATTGGTAAATATTTTATATTATTATTCATTAAGAGATTCGAGTTGAAATTTGTGCAAGAGTTTGGTCAAGAAGCTTACTTGGACAAGAAGGAATGAAGCTTGGACAAGTAGTTGCCTATTATATAATTATAAGTAGATTTTGGCTTGCAAGTATTTACCTGTCACTTGAAAGGGTTTTTTATATTTTAAGCACTTAGGGTTTTATTTTCCTATTTGGAATCTGTTTTATGTAGTTTCTATTTGGATTGGGTTTTTAAATGTGTTTCCTCATTCCTGGATGGATTCAGATATTAGCTAATTTTCAAGCTAGTATTGGATTTCTCTTGGATTCCTGTTAGGTTTAGGTTATTGTCTAAGCCTATATATACCCATCTCATGTAATGTTTTAAGACAGATAATGGATGATACAAAACTTTTATTTTGAGATAAACTATGATTAGTTTTTCTTTTTTCTTTCCTCTAAACTTCAATTACTGGATTGTTTTGAAGGTTAGAATCAAATTACTTAGTTTCTGGATTGATCTAAGGATTTTGAGATTCAAAGTTCACATTTCTGGATTGATCGTGTTCTTTTGAAATATCATTTTCTTCTTGTTTTCTTTATTCGTGGAGCGATCCACATCAAATTGGTATCAAGAGCCAAGGTTTCTCAATCAATTTCTTAATTTTTGGGAGATCTAGGGTTTTACAAAAAAAAATCAAAAAAAAGTTACTCTTCATCGAAAACTATTCACGCATACTGTTCATCGATTACTGTTTATCGCATACTGTTCACGAGTACTGTTCATTGGCACTCTTTATCGACACTGTTCACGAGCACTGTTCATCCATATTTTTTTCGGATCTTCAACATGGTAGCAGATGAATTGATTAAACGGCTGTTTGAGAAGTTGGATGAGATAGATAAACGTAAAGAAAAGCTTGATCAAGGCAAGAAAAAGCTAGCTGGTTCAATGGAGTCTAGATTTGATGCGTTGGGTAAAAGTTTACTTATGGTGCAAGTTAGTGATGAAATCTTTGATCCGAGAATAATGCTTCATGATTTTACAGGTTTGTGTAACCCTGAAGATTTTTTTGAATGGGTAAGGCAAGTTGAAAAGTTTTGTGATAATATGGGTTTTGATGATAAGAAAAGATTCTATGTTGCTTCGCTTAGACATACAAAGAACACAGGTTTGTGGTTTGAGAATCTAAATGCAAGAAGAGCTAGATTTGGAAAAAAGAAGATCGTGACTTGGACAACTTTAAAGAAGAAACTTCGTGCAAAATATATTCCTTATGATTATGAACTAGAAATTTTTTGAAGCTGACATCTTTGTCTCAAGGTCCCATGAGTGTTTTTTTTTTGCTAAGTAAATTTTTTTTATTGATTGAACAATTTACAAGGAAAGGGAACAAGCCCACAAAAAAGAGGTAGAACAGACTTTAGACCTCATCCATCATTTTAAGTACCAAGTCCCATGGCCTACAATAAAAATTATATTATGTAAGCAATGACTAAAGGGTGCTTCTTTACAAACTGTCTAAATCGATGGCAGGAGAAAAGTTTCTCTTTGATAATCTGCTTTATTCTCGAATTAATTGTATCGTAGGTCACCCATGATTTGAGTTGTGAAGCCTGAAGTTTTGCTCTTTCCATGTTTGGTATACTGCAATAGCTAGAAACAAACTCCCCACTTGAGCTAAGGCCCTAGTAGTCACCCCAAAAAAAATCTCCATTTTGTTAGTTTCACCAATCTGGGTTAATATCAACAGGACAAGCTCTTCTCACCATATCAAAGTACGGGCAATCATAAAAAAGGTGATGAACAGTTTCAGGTGCAGAGTTACATAATAAACAAGCTGGATTCATGATCATTCCAAACGATAACATACGATCTTTTGTGTATACCTCTGAATTTAAAAAATTACGCTTTATCTGTGACTTGGAGGAGGAGGAAACAAAAAAGATTGCAAGGTTTATTCGTGTATTGAAATTGCCTATTTATAAAAAGGTTAAATCAAGTCCATGTATCTCGTTTAATGATGTGTGCAATCTAGCTTTAGAATTTGAATCTCATCAAAAAGAGGAGCAAGAGGAGAAATTGGAGTCTTCTTTTCAAGGATTTGATTTTTCAAAAGGAACTCAAGAAGCAGAAGTTGCTGTTATGGAGAATGATGCAAAAGAAGAAGAAGTTGTTGTTATGGAGAATGATGCTGATTTGGTTATTGATTCTACAATGTTACCTTTGGAGACTACACCAACTTTTGATGCAAAAGAGGAACAAGTTCCAATGGAGGTGATAACGGAGAAGCATGAAGAAAGTAAGACACATCATGAGAAACTCTTGATTGTTGAAGATGATCAGATAGATACATCTCTTAAACTTTTGTGTAGCAACATTGACAAAGAGAGAAAGGTAGTAGATGAGACGTTTCAAATTGAAAAAGTTTTGAACAAGGAGAACAACATGATCATGGTGGAACACATTGATTTTCTGGGGGGTGGATGACTTATCGAAAGCAACTGCTTCATCAAAGTATATTGTTCTTTTGAGGTTGCTTCCAAAGATTGTGGTCATGAGGTTAAAATTTGATCTTTTTGAGTTCTACAAGAAATTATCTCGTTGTGTGCTTATTCTTAAATACTTTAGAACTTGAGGATGAGTTTTCTCCAAAGGAGAGGAGAATGATGAGGATCAGGGAATGAATATGTTAATTGATAAATATTTTATATTATTATTCATGAAGAGATTCGAGTTGAAATTTGTGCAAGAGTTTGGTCAAGAAGCTTACTTGGACAAGAAGGAATGAAGGTGAGATGAATGAAGCTTGGACAAGTAGCTGCCTATTATATAATTATAAGTAGATTTTAGCTTGTAAGTTTTTACCTTTCACTTGAAAGGGTTTTTCTTGTTTTAAGCACTTAGGGTTTTATTTTCCTGTTTGGAATCGGTTTTATGTATTTTCTATTTGGATTTGGTTTTTAAATGTGTTTCCTCATTCCTGGATGGATTCAGATATTAGCTAATTTTCAAGCTGGTATTGGATTTCTCTTGGATTCCTGTTAGGTTTAGGTTATTGTCTAAGCCTATATATACCCATCTCATGTAATGTTTTAAGACAAATAATGGATGATATAAAACTTTGTTTTAAGATAAACTATGATTAGTTTTTTCCTCTAAACTTCAGTTACTAGATTATTTTAAAGGTTAGATTCAAATTACTTAGTTTCTAGATTGATCGAAGAAATTTAAGATTCAAAGTTCACGTTTCTGGATTGATCGTGTTCTTTTGAAATATCCTTTTCTTCTTGTTTTCTTTATTCGTGGAGCGATCCACATCAATAAGTGTCAACGATTTGCTAATTATTCTACAAGTCCTGTTACAACTTTAACTTCTATGATATGTCCGTGACCATTTGCTATGTGGGGGATAGATCTTATAGGAGAACTCCCTAAGGCTAAGGGAGGTGTTAAGTATGTCGTGGTAGCGGTTGATTATTTCACCAAGTGAGCGGAGGCAATGCCCTTGGCCACCATCAAACAATGGGAAACAGTTTGGTAGAAAGGAGTTGCGAAAATTGTGTGATGACTTTGGAATCAAGAAGGATTTTGCTATTGTTTATCATTCTCAAAGTAATGGGCAGACAGAGACCATCAACAAGATCATTAACCGTACTCTAAAGACAATGTTGGAAGAAAGTAAAGGTAATTGGCCAGAGGAGCTTCCTACAGTTTTGTGGTCATACAATACAACTCCAACAACCACAACTGGGGAGACTCCCTTCATGTTGTCGTATGCGTTTGAGGCAATGATTCCGGTGGAGATTGGAGTAGGTTCGTTTCAAAGAGATTTTTATGAGGAAGAGGAAATTGTTGTGAATCAAAGGCTTTGTCTTGACTTATTGGAAGAAACAAGAGCTAACTTGCAGTTGAGACTGGCGGCTTATCAACAAAGGGCTTCAAGGTATTATAACAAAAAGGTAATGGCCCGTCCCTTTAAGGTAGGTGATTTGGTTCTTCAAAAAGTCATGCCCAACACGAGAGTTATTGCTCATGGTGTTTTTGGCCCAAATTGGGAAGGACCTTACAAGATCAAGTCGATCATTTGAGAAGAAATTTATCTTCTTGAAGACTTGGATGGAAACACAATTCCAAGGGCATGGAATGCAGAGCACTTGAAGAAGTATGATCAATAGGGTGTGGCTTGAAGGAAGGATATGCTATAGACTAGTATCAATAATTTTTCTCCTAATTCAGGGGGGTTAGTGCATATACGCCTTCCTTAGTTCTAGTCGAGACTTGATTGTTTTTTTATTTTAAATAATTGTTCTCCTTAGCTGGGGGAGTAGTGCATGTACGCCTTCCTCAGCTTTGTCGAGACTTGAGTTTAATGAAGATTTTTAGAAGTTTATTTACAATTGAAGTTTATAAAAGTTTAAATTTTAGTTCAAGAGGTTATGTCCTTCTTCAACAAGGCACACCCTTAGGTTTTATAGAAAATATTTGAAGACACGTCTTTAGATTTTTAAGGAATAAATTTCAAGTTAAAAAGAATATTCTCAATGTTAAACAAAAGGATGCACAAGTGAATGAATGAAGTAAATAGCATGGAGTTTAATTACTTCTTAAAGCAGTAGCCTTATCAAAGTTATCAAAATCTTAAAAGTTATCAAGAATAAAGAATTAAGTAAGCATCACCAAGATGAAGACGCGCACTCATAAAAGAATACCTTGTCACAGGACTTAGAGTTAATTGAGGACGCATCCTTTTTGTAATTTAACAAAAGAAGCAAGATATGTACATATAATTTTGTGAAGAACTTGTAAAAGTTATAAAAATATTCCAAATAAAAGTTTACAAGTTGCAAGGTTTTGTAGAGGGCTTACACCTCAAAATTCAAAATAACTTGACAATAAAATAGACAAGAGGTTGAAGTATTCAGTGCGCGTTCTTGGCAGGAGATGCGTCCTTGGGAGTGTTTGGTTTGGAAGAAGGATGAGGTCCATCATCTTGAATAGGGGAAGGCGCTTTATCATCTTGAACGAGTGTTTCTTTAGAGGACGCGCCCTCCTTTATTTCAATGACTGGTTGCTCAAGTCCCAGGGCAATCCTTTTTGCCTTAATGGCTTCAGCCTCACTTACCTTATATCTTTCAATCCAATCAATAGTATCTTGCCCGAACTTTGAAAAGTCGTATTCAGGATCAATGACAAGAAAACCAGATGCATAGTTTTTGAAGCCATCGGAAAAAGATGCGTCCTAGGGCTTTCTTCTCCTGAGACCAGCCGGTTAGGTTAGTCTATCATCATCTAGGGCATCTTTTTCAAGTTGAAGGGAAGAGTTGGCAATAGATAACTTATCAATAACATCATCAACCATGGCCATGTGTTGGCTTTTGATAAAAGCAAGTTCATTGTTGAGATTGGAGATGTGTGCATCTTTGGCCTCTCTAAGTTTCTTGAACTGACCATCCTTCGTTTGCAGTTTCTTGGAAGGTTGTTGTTTTTTGTTTTCAGTTCGACGAGGCACGCCCTAATCTTATCATTTAATCCTTTGATGTGGTTGGCATGAAAATGAAGTTACGTAGAAGAATTGATCAGTGCCTCCTCAACTTGTTCAACAGAACGAATTGACCAAGCTTTAACTTCTTCATCCTTGATGTAGTTTGAAGATGCAACTCCTAGAAAAGTTTGTACCATAGGTTCAAGAATTTCAACTACTTTCTAATGCTTAGAAGTCGCGTCCTCCTTTTCTGGGATTCGGTAACATTTGTAGTGATAGTTTTATGCTTAGGAGACCTGACCACAAGATTGTCCTATTTTGCTTCCGTGGTAAGATGACGCATCCTCAAGGGTTTAACGGCTAGGGATTTGTCTAGGTTGATGCCGAAACCTCTTGGAAGGTCAGCATATCTGAGAGACAAAGTAAAACATAAAGGATTAAAACACGATTACAAGAAGATATGAAATGCAAAGTGTAAAATATGACATGCATAAAACACAAGTACAAAAAAATTATGTTTGTTCTACCAGAATTGAGGACGCGCCCTTAGTATGGGCCGCATCCTCATCAAGAGTATTATCTCCCTCAATAGGGATATTTCTTCTGGGTTATCTTCTTCTTCTTCCTCAAGGTCTTTGTAATAACCCTAGTTTCTGTACTTGAGAAAAATCCTCGTTTGAGGGATGAATAGTGATTTGCATGGATAAATAGTGAATTTAGGGATGATTAGTGATTTTTGAGGACTAAGAAATTTTCATGTCACCCTATGTACGGGATAGGAAATGGATATTTCGAAGTTATATTAGTAATATATGAGGCAAATAAGTGTATGTAAACACGATCGGAATTCAGAAATTCCAAACTTTATTTTTATGGAATATTTGATCGGGCAGTGAGAAGCATTTCAATGCGACCAAGACAAGTGATATATTTAATTTGAGGATTTTATATTTTATTAAGGGTGGTTTAACGATTTAGAACGAAAACCCCTGAGTTAGTGCAACGAACGATCTAGGAATCGCTTGAACTTTACAACAAGAATAAGCGACCAAACAAACGCGTAACGAACTTTAAACACAACACAAACACAGATACATTACATGTGAGATCAGCCTGTGCAAGATTATAATAGGATTAAGTGAGAAAGCAAGCAAGAACAAGTGGCTTAGTGAGGTGTTTGATCAAGAACTAGCCACCAAGGCACCTTGTCACCACTTTTCTACACACCACACAAGCTTGACACTTGGATCAAGGGGTATTAAGAGAGTGCTAGCAGCTGGTATACATCACAAATATCATCACAATACTTTTTCCAGCAACAAGTCAAGGAGGAAAAGAAAAGAAAACACCAACCACCCCCCATTTTCATCCATTCGGCCTATCCCCATAATTCATTTTCAAAACCCTAGCTAGGGAGATTTGTTTCTTGTGATCTATGATTTAAAAGAATGGTATTAAGGAGACTAAGGTATGGTCAAAATATGAGGTTCAACATTGATTCCTAGCTATGTCAAAAATGCATCCAAAGATGAGGACGAATAGTAATGAATAATAACTTATCTTGTTTCCTTATTTTGTTCTTATGATTTAAGCTTTATAAGGACTATCTAAAGCTTGTTAAGTGATTATAAACACTTGTTAGTGTTGCTAGAGCTTCAAAGACGGTAAAACCCTAAACCACCTCTAACGACCTAGAATTTTTCGCGTTTTTATAAGTATTTAATTAGTCGTTAAATGGGAATTGTGTGAATTATATGATGGATATATTTTGTGAAGTAAAATTATGTGAGAAATCATGATTATGTGCTTATGTGATGATTGGTATGTGCCGTATATGTTCGTGGAATTTTATTTGTATTTTTAGAGCATTAAAAATTATTTTTAAAGTGCATTTTTAATCTTTCAAAAATCATATAAAATCATTGGAGTCATTTCAAATCATGAAATCTTTTGCATTATGATCTTTGTGGCATTGTTTAGTTTTTAAAATTAGTGTGGATATTTAATTGTGTGTTTTAGTATTTTAAAATGATTTTAAAAGCTTTATTTCTTTTAAAGAGCCTTTATTTCAAAAATTCATAATAAATTCATTTTGGAATCAATAATTATTTTAAAAATATGGGGATGTTCCTAATTTCATAAACTTTATTTTAAAAATTTTAGTTATATTTTTCTCCCCATCTTTTTATTTAATTTCGATTTAGAGTGATTAAAAACAGAATTTTTGAAAAGGATTTTTCTTGAATTATTAATTAGTTTTCAGCAATGTGAAATTACATTTCTGCCCCTGCTTTATTATACAAGAGGCTGCGCCTCTTGTCCCCTCTTCCTCACTTCTCTCGACTGTTAATCTCTCCGTTCTCTATCCTCTCGGTACTTTTTCTCTTTCCTTGGCCTGGTCGGTTTTCGGCCGGTCTGTTGAGTTTAAGGTCGGAATTATGTCCGGTTTTAAGTCCTGTAACTTGTTATAACGCCCCGACTTCCCAATACTGAAAATATACTTTTTATAATAAAATAGACTTTGATACAGGGGAATTTTAGAAAATTTCGGCATAAAGTATTCGTAAATCGGACTATCCACCTGTATTTCAATCCAAACCAAATTCCAATTAACAATTACAAATAAAAGTTAATACACCAACGATTCCTCATCGAGGATCAATTCCAGGTTATGGTATGAAACAAGAATCTACACTATACAAATTATTACAACTTCTATCTCTGCTATAAATACAAATCACTATACCGTCTAATATCTGTAGCTTAATCCAAAACCGTGCTCGCCCGCGTTAGCTCTGAAATCTATTCCGAATAGGATCATCCTTAACCCTAACTGAAAAGGGTTAGGTAAAACAAAGCAAGAGTGAGCCAAAGAACGCTCAACAAGTGCATAGTGAACAACGATTTTACAATATTTCATTGATGAACAATATCAATGATCAAACTATCTCAAAGGAATAACTCACTTTCTATCATAGCATAAAACTTTCCATTTTTCTTAAATCTTAACCTTTTTCTCAAAAACGCTTCTTTCCATCAAAACATACTTTTCATAAAACCTTTTTTTTAAAACATTTAAGTTGATTGTATTATTATCCTGATTACGAACAATACGGGTGATCAGCCATGTAAAGTCCCTTCCTTTGAAATTGGGTTCCAAATTAGGAAACACATTGGCCTTTAATGCTGGACTAGGACCACCCTAGCCTCTTACGCTAAATCAAAGTGCTAGACTAGGACCACCCTAGCCTCTTACGCTTTTCCAATTTATAAAAAAAAATTATTATTAATAATTTAAAACATTTCACCTTTCAGTCCTTAACAGATCAGCCCAGTATAAGAAATTTTAAGAACATCTTTAATTAATTAGTCCATTTTAATGAGCGACAATAAAGGATTAAGAATTAGGAAAGCAATTTATATCAGGAATCATAGACAATAAAGCAATTAGATTTAACTAAGCATGGTATAGTTCAGCAAGACAGAATTATGAATCAATAAAGAGACATAAATCAATTAAGGAGCCAGGCAATTATTCAGGTTCTATAATTTAACAACAACTTATAAGGAAATCATGGAATGGAGGAATCTCATTATATATTTTGAACTAAAATAAGTGATTCAAATAATTAAAATAAATAAATAAATAAATAAATTAACATTCAAGAAATTCTCAATTACTCGAAACCTCACTCTTGTCAGCTAAGCACTCATAGGCTTTAGCTGCGAACCCGGCACGACAATAATAAGTTGAATAAGTAAGAAGATCTCAATTCATTCTTGGTTTTGACCGTCACTGAGCAACACATGCTTCAACGACAGTATAAACCTCGAATTAGTTTACATTCAATTATAGCGAAAATAATATCAGAGTAAATAGTTGTACAGTAATTTGAAGAAAACATTCCTTGAAGAATATTTGTGGAGGGAAAATCATAAATCATACTCAAGAATTATACTAAAGATTTTTATAAAGTTTTAAATCTTGGATTTTCTCTGTTTAGAAATATCACTTAATTTCCTTTGAAGAATATAAAATAGTACACGACTTAGGAATCCTGTAAAATACCATGTATTAGAATATTAATAAAAATGAGGAATACTTATATACAATAATTTTTAAAAGAGCCAACACCTGAATGATAGGTATTGGGGAATCCGATAAAATATAAAGTATTGGAATATTAATAAAGATTAAGAATATTTATTTAAAATAATTTTAAGAGAATCAGAAATTTTTAAGATAATTTGAGAATACTAGTTGAGGGAAAATGTCACTTGAAACAAAAGTAAGGGTATAGACCCTAGCAAAGCGATTTGGAAGAAAACCTAACTAATAGTAGAAATAGGTTCACATCATCCAAAATAAATATGAAGGGCATACATGCTTGCAAGAAGGGATTCGAAAGAACATATGAATAAAACAGGAGGGTTCACATAACTTGAACGATAAGTGTGGGATAGTATACTTTCCTCAATACACGCAGTTTCCCATTCCAACATCTCAATCCTTTACTCACTTTACATCAGTCTCTACTTCTTATTCACTGGCCTTTACTTGGTCGTACATTCGCCTCTCCTTCATCACTTGTCAATCTCGATAATTATCTCCTTCCTCTACATTCCATCTACACGTGCTCTGGCTTTTAGCTGGCCTCCTATTCATACCTATATACAGGTAAGGTACTACTTTAGTACTCTTATAACCTTAATCGTCTATCTCTGTTCTACCCGAACGCGTCCTAATACGCTTTACAATTAACACATATAGTTCACACAGATCATATTCTCGAAATAGTAACATTTTCACATAATCACATAAGCACTTAGGACATATTATTCTCTTACATTTATAATTTTTTTTTACATATATTTCATATGCATTTACAATAATCCTTATCAAATTACTATAAAAGTCACAAAGTAATTCTAACAAAAATCGGACAGCACCTCCTCTAAAATATGACCTTACTTGTCAGAATATAACTTATCAAATCGAAAATCCAACAACCCTTGCTTCAATACAATTTACAATCATACCAAATCATTCTATTGTACCTCAATTGTACATCTCTAACAATCCATAAACTGAATACATATCGTACATACTCGTATCATCCACAAACCAAGTCACAGTACATACATCTCACTTTAGCACTCAGAATCCAATTAATACCCTTAACAATTATCAAAGTAAACTGGTTAACACTTAACAAATCATATTATTATAAGCATACTATTCCATTAGTAATATATTTATTATACCCGTGAAATATATAAATATTATTTTTAGAAAGTGTATAATTTTTAGAAAATTCGGACAGCATCCCCTTTATACTGCTATACTACCAGTCGAAACATAGCCGACACCATCAAGCAATAATTACAACATATTATCTTTCTACACATAATTTCATATATCGATATGCACTTGATAATACAATTCAACTTAACTTAAAACTCGAATTCCAACATTCCATTTATAACTAACGAAATAGAAATTACAAAAATCCATCATATAGTTCAGATATAATCATAAAATTTATATAACAATAAAATTTCACATACGATCGATTTATAACACGAATTTCCAACCGAATAATAATAACGAAACATTCATAACAGCATTACAAATTCGTAGCTCAGCACATCAATCAATTTATCGGTACAAAACCCAACAAAACATCCAAGCATACATAGACACTGTACTAATAATAAGGTTAACATCGACTTGCCCAGAAATTTACAGCACAGTTTCCAACCCAACAAATCACAGTAATACCTCTGAGGTTGGATTCGAACTCACACATCACACACACAGCGGTAACACACCACACGCCCGCTGTTTACACACCCACCCATCACTTACACACGCATATAACACATATACACACACAACTAGTATATATATACCCACACACTCACGACTTACACATACACACACCCAATTGCGGATATACACACACAGCGGGGATACGCACACACACGCTTGTTAGATGAAGAAGGAAGGAGGGAGAGAGTTAAGTAATCACAAGAACCAGCGAAAACAACCAGCATCGTGCTTACAAAGGAGAAAAACGAAGATGTTTAAGAGAGTACGGTGAGCTCGAGAAGATTCCAGAGAGAAACTATGCTGAAAAAAAAACTCAGTGCTGGGTTTTGGGGGAAATTAAGTGAATTTAGGGATTTTTGGGTTAGAAAAATGGGGAAAACCAGGGTATTTTAATATTTACACAATGTTGGAAATGTTTTAAAAACTAATTATAAAATTTTCAAAAATTCGAAATTAAATGGGACATAAGTGAAAAATAAATTCTAAAATTCTAAAATAAAATTTATGAAATTATGAACATCCCCATATTTTTAAAATATTTTTAGGACCAAAAATGAAGTAAATATGAATTTTGGAAATTTTGGTCCTTTAAATACCATAAAACTCTTAAAATCATTCTAAAATGCTTAAACATTCAAAATAATTCACTCAATAATTTTAAAAAACTAAATAAATATACAAAGATGATATTACAAAAGATTTCGAAATTTTTAAATACTCCAATGATTTTATAAATTTTTCGAAGATGAATAATGCATGATTTAAAGGCTTAATGACCTTTTAACCCTCAAAGTTTTCACTGATATACCCATCCGCCCTCAATATTTCAAAACGTTCCTTTTAACCCTCGAAGTATCCATAAAGGTCCTAATAACCCTTAAACCGGTACAAAAAATAAAAATAAAAAAATGGTATAATTCGGATGGGAAAAAGAGACATTTCACAAACCGATATCGAGGGTTAAAAGGTATACTTTAGATACTTTGGGGGTTAAAAGGTATACTTTAGATACTTTGGGGGCGAAAAGATATATTTTAGAAAATGTTTATACAAGTGTACAGTACATGAGGGAAATAAGTTATGTCATCAAATGTTTTCAAAGGAGAGTATGTGGTCATTATATTTAGATCTTCTATACTCTAATCTCAACAACTTTGTAGTATTGATTATCTACATGTTCGGTGTTTTCAAATAAAAAAAAATTACTTTGTAGTATTAATGGTTTATTTTTTTGAATTTTAATTGAAATTTACATATATCATATACTTAAAAATAAATACAAAATATATATTATTGTAAAATATATTTATTTTATTTTTAAAATGTATTTTCTGGATTTTCAAAGTTATAAATATATAAATTTTAATCTATTACTATATTATATCCTATATATAATTGGCGTAAGGGGTTTATATGGTATGTTTTGGTCATTAAGGGCATATGTGTCGTTTCCAAAATATTTTTAGTATGTAAATTTTTAAATAATATTAGATAGAAATTAAAATTATTATGAAATTGTACACTTTATTCCAAAACTTATAAACATGATTTATAGAAATTTTCGGGGGAACTTTGTTGTAAAGTTGTTGTATCTTAATTACATACTCCGTATCCCTGCTGTGTATATGATGTAGTTGTACACTTGTAATAATATTTGGTCACAATTTTACAATCCATCTCTTTTGTTTTTACATAAGATGTAGTTTTCATGTAATTTCGAAAGTCAGTTGTTCTATTTATTTCCTTAGTGTTGGTGGGTGTAATATGCCCGTTTGACACTATACCACAAATAATTTTGGTCGACTGTTAGCAGGGTTCAGTTCCTTACATTAAATTTTTAGATAGTGGTCATTTCATTTTTTAAGTTTTTAGATAGGTCAGGTCGGTGCAAGAACTTTTTACTCCCGTATGCATGCAGTCACCATCTCACACTCACTTTCAAATGAATCTTAAATCATGTTCAAACCCGTAAACTAAGGACGAAAGGTAATCACAAAGTTCATAATGAGTTATAGGCATGTTTATGCGTACAATGGGTTTACTGTTGGTGTGGCATATTTCAAACCTGCATGGACTCCAAGGACTGCAGTGCATGCATTCTGCATTGCTTAAACTGCTTGAATAGTTTGTATAATAAGGAGTGCCGAATTACTAATTAAATTTGCCTGATTTTGAGGGTTTTATAGCTATAATTACAGAATACTAGTGAGTGCAATTTTGACTTCTTAAACTCAAGAACAAATGAAGCACGATGCAGATGTAGTGAGTTCAGACCTGAGACCTTTCAATGCATGCACTGAAGATCGGTAGTGTCACGTCATTTTCAAAATATTAATTAATATGACATAAATTAGTGTGATGACGCATTCCTCCCTCGACCTTATTTCATATGTATACCATCAACATTCTAAAGTTTTATCCTAAAAGACTAGATGCATACATTATGAATGGAAGGCTAGAATATGTGCATGCATTAGAATTACTGCATGCATGTCTAAATGTGAAAAATAACCTCAAAAGAGAGAAGTCTCTAGTTTTGCAACAAGGAAGACTGAAGGGAGTATTTTATGTTGTCAATTTGGTGTAATCACGACGCCCTTAGAGTTCCCCCAAACACTTCAGTAGCTTTAATAATACTTAGAGCTCTAAAATAGATGAGTGAGACATCTCTAGAGCCCAAGCTAGCCAATGAAGTGGTCAAGGGAACTCCAAGGGGACAATGACATATTCAGAAGTTCTGAAATATCAGAACACAGCATTAGCCCTTCTTGCTCGTTTCATGACAAGATTGTTTGAAGGTAATTAAATCCGTGATCCAACAGATGGCAAGTAAGCACTTGAACATCACGTCTGCCACAATCTTCCTACACTAATTTATTAGCTTAGCCTAAATAACATATACATCATTCATTATGGCAACTAATGGTTTTTAGAAGTGATTAGAAGTAATGGTTTTGATGACATAACTTATTTCCCTCATGTACTATACACTTGTATAAACATTTTCTGAAGTATACCTTTTCACCCCCAAAGTATCTAAAGTATACCTTTTAACCCACTCGCAGAAAATGAGAGTCGCTCTGCCTTCTCTCTAAAACCTCTCTCTAAAAACCCCTAAATCTAAGCAATTTTTCATCAGATCTGTTTTCAACCTTCACGAATCCATCTTCCATCTCAAACCCCTCACCCTCTCGCAAAATTTCTTTTCGTTTGTTATCATGAGCCGGAAGAGAGTTTCCTTCATGGAGGATAATTTGTTGGAGTCGAGGAGATCTATTGGTAGACCTCTTCAATGTGCCACTGAATCCCAGGAGACCCAGACCCAGGAGGGTTTGTTTTCGTCGTTGAGTCCCAACAGGGTATCCTTTGCAGACCATTTGGAGACAATTATGATCCAGTCGTTGTTCCATATCGAGAAGCTTAAACAGCACATTGAAGCTTGGGGTTACAAAATTCCCGTGGTTAAGGAATTCATCCCCCTCTCCGAACTAAAACCGTTCATGGATGAAGCTGGAAGGTTCTACTGTAGGGGGACGAAGGAGCTTGGGAGACTGGTTAGCACTGTGGTTCAACTACGGGGGTTTATTGAGAGCAATGGGTTGGGTATCTCACATGAGGGATCTGCGGCTGAGGAAGCGGTTATGGATGTGGATGAAGCTGGGGCAACTCTTTCAATTGATAAGGCTAGCACAATGAGGGGGAGTACCTCGGGTTCCCAGAGCGTACTTGAGACTGGCCAGCTGCAGGGCTCCTTGCAGGGGAAAACTAAGGTTTTCCTGAAGAAATCAGAGATCAGAAGATGGAGAGGTGGAGGTCATTCTCATGTCACTTAGTCATGCTTATTGTTGGTAGGCCATTCTAGTTTAAGGGCTGTTTCTTAGGTTGCTGTTCTTTTGAACTTGGCTAATATGTTGATTAATTTTGTGTAATGTTTGTTGATTGCTAGTTTGTCTAGTTTTTCTGATGTTTTTCCTTTTGCGGTTCCGCTAGGTAGGTGCTTTACTAATCGCGGGGTATGCCCCTAGAGATGTAATCATTTCCCTGTGGTATAAATTTTTTTAATTAGCAAAAAAAAAAGTATACCTTTTAACCCCCAAAGTATCTAAAGTATACCTTTTAACCCTCGGTATCGGTTTGTGAAATGTCTCTTTTGCCCATCCGAGTTATACCGTTTTTTTATTTTTTATTTTTTGTACCGGTTTAAGGGTTATTAGGACCTTTATGGATACTTTGAGGGTTAAAAGGAAAGTTTTGAAATATTTAGGGCTGATGGGTATATCAGTGGAAACTTTGAGGGTTAAAAGGTCATTAAGCCTGATTTAAATAGATTTAAATCGTCAAAAATTCTAATAAAATTACACGGACCAACATTGCACATATACATCATCATATAAGCACGTAACCATGATGTCACACATATTTAATCCTAAAAAAAAAAATTCACCTCATATAATCCACATTTAATTATTAATTAATAATATCTATAATTACAAAATTTCTAGGGCGTTATCCTTGTACTGCTGTTGCATGTCATTTTTATGCAGAAACTTCAAAACCCACTTTGAGTTTTGCTTCGGTTTAACTTAATTGCTTCGATTCTTGCTTAGTAGCGATGCCCATGATTACTAGTACTTGTTTTGTGCTCGAATTGTGTTGGTATTGTATATATATATATATATATATATATATATATATATATATATATATATATATATGTATGTATGTATACTGTGTGTATATATTCGGGTTTATGTGATTATCATGTTGAATTCTTGCACTTTCTGATGATTATTAGTATAAAAACTTGTTTAGAGGTAGAGATTTCGTGTTGGAGGCTCAATTAAGAGTACCACCGAAGTTTTTGCCCATCGGCAATGATTTCATAATGAGCCGGTGAATCGACAATGATGAACATGAGTCGAAAATCTGATTTTATTCATATATGATGTTTTTATTTTGGTAATTAGAAGTTATAAGGGCTGCATGTATAACTTTCGGATTTTTATAGCATTAATTCGAGTTTATATGCATAATTATGAAATATTCGATTTATTAAAAAGTTATAATTCTTGATTCATGATTATATGTGTTAATCTCGAATAAAAATAGTTGCATGTGTGAATCTTTAGAACTTTATAGGTTAAATTCAAAATTTCATGATAAGAATGAGTATATGATGTTAATGATTAGATAAATATGATTTAGTGATTTATATGTGAAAATTTGTTAAATTGTTAAGTATTAATATTTACTTGATGATTTCGGATTAGTTGTGATATAAATGATGTGACGTGAATAGTCTATGTTGATGCTAGTATGATATAAGTAATAAGTGGTATGATTGTGAATTATTATGATTGTGAATCCATTGGGTTGTGATTTGAGTCGGATGTTTTCCGACGGGATAGTCTATTCTATAAAGGAGACGTTGTCCTATTTTCGTTAAGATTATAAATTGTAAAATATATAGTATAAGATAAACTGTTTATAAATCAAATTGACTTTATATGTTAAGTGTTTACATGACATATCTGATTTGCATGTTTTATGTACTATGTGTCTAAGTGAGTATCTGATTATAAGACAATCTGATAAATATAACAGGTACGTATGCTATATGTTAAGGATTAACGCGTTTTAAGAATCGTTTGGGTAGAATAGGATTTAGACGTATTAGAAGTATAGTATTCTAAAGTAGTGATATGGTTTATGTAGATACGAAGGACGTAGGCCCTAGTGACAAAGGAAAAGGTAAGGTTGAGTATCAGTGACTGAGCTGTTAGCTGTTGCATTCTACCGGAGGCAAGTAACTCTGTCTCTTCTTGAACATATTCTTGAAACTGTTTATAGCCTGTTGATCCATGTACATTTATCCTGTTATTCATATGCTTGTACTAATACCTTCGCATGAAACCCGATTTCTATTGTCAATTTACTGTATAACTGCAAACTACCTTAAAACAGATTAATTCTTTCTAATTGCTTCTTGACCATATATGCCATACTGCTTTCCAGAGTTAAACCTAATTGACTCACGGATAAACCATTATTTCAGTTAACCTATGTCCGTGACCTGTTTAACCTATGTTGACCATAAAACTTATAAAAGATTCATTGTGACCTAAACACTGTCTTAAAAACTTGGTCACCTATATTATTGTTCTTAAACCCTACAACTTGATCAGTTACTTTTAAACTAGCCCTAATTCACATCTTTGACCTTTGACTTAAATTTCTTTCCTTGTACCCTGATCATAGCCCTGATTACTTTTGAGTCTATATCTTCTTGATTCAGACTTGTATTCCCATTTTCTTGATGTCAGAGAACTTAGTCAAACCTTTCGACTTTTATCATTGCAAATCAAAAAGAGTTATTTTCTTAAAATACTTTGAAGTTACTTAGACTGGGCTGATTTGTTATCAGAGAGTCGGAGGTGCTTCGGAGTAAAGGTTTTCGAAAAGATTTAAGTACTCAAGTGTTTTCAAAATTTAAAAAGAGTTTTCTAAATCTTAAATGTTTTCATAATATGATTTTTAAAATGTTAGGAACTCCAATAAAATGGTTTCTATGGATTCCTGACGATTGGAGAGGCGTGAGCGAATGGGTAATGCCGGTTTCGTCTGTTTATGTGTATTATTGGTGTAGTTCCAGTCTGTCCAGTACAACACCATTATAGGCCAACGTGTTGCCTCTTGGGAACCCAAGCTATCCTAATGAAAGGATTACTGTCCAGAGGGACTTTGTGTCCGTTATGGGGACTTTATGGGCTTATCACTTGTATTGTCTGTGTGAAGTAAAACCTCCAATCAATTTTCTTAAAGTTAATGATAAATTTTATATATTGTGAATGAAATTGGCTTACCATTGGAAATGTCAATTGCTTTACACATATTTTAGTAATCATTGTTATCTTGCTTATCAGTTGAACTCCTGCTATATTCAAGTACCAGTATTACTTTTCAGTTTCCAGTATTCATATATTATCCCATGATTCTACTATCAACCTTTATTTATCCTACTATACTGCTTTCAGTTTGAAATTTTTAGTTACTTGCTGAGCATTGGCTCATTATTATTTTTGTCTAACCCTTTTGACAGTAGCATAAGAACCATGGTTCGTACTATCCAGACTACGAGGAAGCGCACCTTCCGTGTCTCTGTTGTGGTTTCTTTTGAGATAGCTCCCGAGGTAGATGCAATAATAGCTCAATGAGGAGATTTTAATAGTTTGTTTATAAGTTAGTCATGAGAAATAGTTAGTGTAAGAATTTGAATTCTTGGTTTGTAATAATAATAGTTTGAATTTGGTTTGTAATAATACATAGATAGACGCTGGCTTGCTTGTTTCATACCATTACCTATGAAAGATCCAGGTGAGTAGAGTTGGGGTTAGTCAGCATGCTATATTTATATTTACTTATTTTTAGGGTGTATGTATCTAGTGTATTAGTGACTCCCCGATCTAGACCCTAGATTGGGAGGGCGTCATAGGTTGGTATCAGAGCCACGGGTTTTGGGCACTGAAACAAGCCAGGATTTAGGATCACTAATAAAAAGGAGTAGAAACAATTAGGTTTACGAGTGATAGGTGTTAGGGAGTGATTATAGGATTAGGTTCTTCCCATTGCATTAGATTTTATAGGATTAACCTAACATAACGTTTATATTCTGCGTGTATATATATATTATTGCTACAGGAGATGGAATTGGACGATGATGCACCTATACTTCCCGATTCTGATAGTTCATCCGAGGAGTCCGATCCTTCTGAGATTATGTCTGATGCCGATGCGGAGGTTGAGTCTGATACTGAGGTTATGTCCGAGACCGAGGTCGAAAGTCCTCTGGCCCGTGCCGACACCCCTATACCCCCTGTTATTGAGTCTGTGTCGGTTACCGAGTCCGTGCCTATTCCTGTCCTAGTACCAGTCGTGACCCCCTCTGTCACTGAGCACGGTGAGTCTTCTAGCGGATCTTTGTCAATTCCCAGGCCTGCACCTTTGCGCACTTATGCTGAAATGGTCTGTACATGTGAAAATCTGCTAAGAAGGAATGACTAGCTTTCAGAGTTGATCGAGGAAATGAAATAAGAGGTCCGAAGTCGAGTTGACCTGGCTACGATAGATTGGAGTGGACGTATTAAGTTGGTGGAGAAGGTTACCAAACGACGTTTACTTCAGAGCTTCGTGTTTGTACCTGCGTTTGATGAAGTCTGTAGGCTTTCTAGCTTGATTTCTTGGATGATAGAAGTTCGTAAGACTCGTGATTCCCGTTACTAGAGATCAACTGCTGTGAGACCAGTTGAGTGGGACATCTGTTAGAGCCCACTAGTGGTTAGTTATGTTCTTACTACTAGCTTAGGATATTTTCCCTACTTTCCTTTTTGCTAGTAGACGGATAGTTGTTTTAGTTTTATCTTCTGCCGCTCAGTTTGTAGAAGGGTTTGAATACTTGATAAGTGCATATTTTTGCATATTTTTATTGCCTATTTGTTGCTTGAACTCGTATTTTAATAATTTATTCTGTTGCATTTCAAGAAATTCGTAAATAAATAAAGAAATGGCAAAATAAAGAAATCAAGAGCAATGAAGGGAAAAAGAGGAAGAAAAAGGACCAAAAATGAAAGAGGGAAAAGAATTAGGAGCTTGGAGCAAAAGGAATATTTCAAGACTAGTGGAAGGAGGAGATCATCCCAACACACTACATAAGTGTATGGCCAAGATCAACTCTTCAAAGCTTAAGGGGGAAGGAAACAAATAGATGTCTAGGATTTCACCACCACACACCACAAATGTATGGTGGGGATTTAATCAACACCCCCCTTAACCCTAATTCCTATCCTATAAATACCCCCTCACCCCCTTGTATTTAGTAACTTAGATTTTAGGGTAGTTTTATTTTCTTGTTTTTTCTTTAGTTTTAAATCTTGTAAACACTCCTATTATAATTAATGCAATTTTTATTTTCTTTACTTCTTGTCTTGCTTTTTTCGTTATGGTTGCCTTGTTTCGTTATTTTCGTAAACCCGTTACCACTTGGGGTTGAAAGTAACGAAACTTTAATTTCGTGTTCTTAATTGCTAATTTAATTTTGTCCCTTTAAAAATCCATTTTATTGTGGGCATTTTATTATCGTTTTAGTATAACTTTAATTTCGTAAATAATTTCTTTGTCTCGTTTTTAAAAATCAAAAATTGAAAAAGATCCAAAAACATTATTTTTAATAATTACTTTACCTGATTTAAATCTCAAAATTCATCCCCTGATTTAATATTATTTAACTGATTTACAAAAAATATTAGTGATAATTAATTTTGAAAGTCACATTTTACCTGTTTTATTGTATTAAGTCGAAGCCTTCATTCCCTGTTCTTGTAAACGTACATCTCCCCTATTCTTCTTCACTCCTTCACAAACCACCAAACCTGCGACACAATCTCCTTCCTCCCTCTCTCCTTCTCTCTCTCTCTCTCTCTCTCTCTCTCTCTCTCTCTCTCTCTCTCTCTCTCTCTCTCTCTCCCCCCCCCTTTCTCTCTTATCCCTTCTCCATAAAACCACTCCCATTTCTCTTCTCTTCTAAAACCGAATGCTATTCCAAACACTAACCCCAACCCCTGTTTTATTTTCAGCGAGTTTACCAAGTTCACAAGCTGCTACTGTTGATGTTGTTTCGAGTTCCATTTTTGCTGTTGATATTTGCAGAGTTTGTATATTTTCGCTTTGCTTGCTAGTAGCTGCTAATTGTTTGTTTTCGTTAAATCTTTAAACTGTCGAGTTAGTGTATTTGGTTGCCGTGTAGAATCGTTAAGTTCACATGTTAGAGATAGGGTTAGAATAAAATGTAACTAACAGACAAAATTAAGAAAAGAACAAGACAAACAGGAAAATATTGTTTTCATTCATGATCCCTGAGAATACATTCCATGTCTTTAAATAGAAAGATTTGAGAGGACACGTGGCTAATTAACATTGGTTCAGATATAACAACCACTAGCACTCTAGCATACTCCTATCCAATTAAACGACAACGTATTCACCAATCAATTTGGAATTAAAGTAGCAAAACGACACCGTATGAAGTTCCCTCCAAACTGATCATGACATACGCCCCTTCTTCAGAACGTCCTTGACCTCAAGGATGGAAGTTGGGGTACAGCTTGGAAAGCTTGTCCCACCGTTCCCATGTAGCTTCTTGCGGAGTGCCATTTTCCCATTGAACCAGAACCATGACAGCTGCACTGTTCCCTCTTTTCACTAGCTTCCTTTCCAGGACAGCAACAGGTTGAGGATCTATGATACCTGAATCAGCAATGCCAGGTAGAGCAGTTTGGACCTCTCTGTTGTTGCCCACCTTTTTCTTAAGTTGAGAAACGTGGAAAGTATTGTGAATCTTAGCTTCTGTTGGTAACTCAAGCTTATAAGCAACTTGACCGATCTTATCCACAATTTTATACGGGCCGTAGAACTTGGCAGAGAGCTTGTGGTTCTTCCTATGGTTAACTGATTGCTGTCGATATGGCTGCAATTTCAAATATACCTCTTCTCCCACAAGAAATGAACGTTCTGTTCGTTTTTTGTCAGCATACCACTTCATTCGTTCTTGAGCCTTGGTAAGATTGTCTTTGATTAGCTGCTGTGTATCCCTTCTGTCCCTCAGGTAGTCATTGACCTGCAAATCTTTAGTACGAGAGAAACAGTAGTTGACAGATGGAGGGGGGGTCGAGTAGAGTGCCTGAAACGGAGACATGTTAAGGGCAGAATGGTGTGAAGTATTATACCACCATTCTGCTAGAGATAACCAAGTTGCCCAAGAAGCAGGTTTGTGCCCAGCAACACACCTGAGAAACATTTCGATACACTGATTGACTCTCTCTGTTTGACCATCCGTTTGTGGATGGTAAGCAGTGCTGAGTTTTACCTTCGTTCCTAGAGAAGTAAACAGCTCCTTCCAGAACGAGCTAATGAAGAGGGGGTCACGATCAGAGATGATTACTTGTGGCACTCCATGTAGCTTGATTACACTATCAATGACTTCTTGTGCCACTTTAGAAGCAGTATACGGGTGGGTGAGGGGTATAAGGTGGCAATACTTGGTGAGTCGATCAACCACAACCAATATTGTGTCCTTCCCCTTGGATCTCGGTAAGCCTTCAACGAAGTCAAGAGAAATAGATTCCCAAGCTCCTTCAGGAATAGCAATAGGTTGAAGCAGCCCTTGTGGATGGTTATGATCCACCTTGTTTTTCTGGCAGGTGGTGCATTCCTTGATGTACTGAGTTACTTCATGGCGAAGCCCAGGCCAGTAAAAAATTCTCTCAATTCGCTTGATGGTGGCACTAATACCCGAATGCCCACCTTCGGGACTGCTATGCAATACAGAGCATATTTTCTGCCTTAATTCAGAGTTGCTCCCCACATAGAATTTACCATCTTTGATAAGGTTATCTTGTGAGAGTGAAAACCCATCAGTTCTAGAAGGATTGATAACTAGCTCTGCTACTATCTGTTGGGCATAGCTATCATTGGCCAGGCTGTTGCTGAGCTCCTCTCTCCATTGAGGTTTGATATAATGAATAGTAGAGCAAAGTTCTGCATCACCATGAAGCCTGGATAAGGCATCTGCCGCTGCGTTTTCTTTTCCCTTCTTGTACAGAACAGTGTAGTCGAACCCAAGGAGCTTCGATAGCCACTTTTGTTGCAATCCAGTAGTTATCTTCTGTTCCATTAAATGTTTCAAGGCTTCTTGGTCTGTTTTGATGATGAAGGGGTGGCCTAAGAGGTAAGACCTCCATTTCTGGGTAGCAATGATAACTGCAAGCAGCTCCTTTTCGTACGTGGAGAGGCCTAGATGTTTCTGCCCTAGGGCTTTACTGAGAAAGGCAATTGGCTGCCCTTCTTGCATCATTACGGCCCCAATACCAGTTTTGCAGGCGTCCGTCTCGATCACAATTGGTTTCGAAAAGTCTGGGACAGCTAGCACAGGGGTATGAGACATGATTTCTTTAAGTTTGTTGAAGGCAATCTCAGCATCTTCACTCCAATTAAACTGGCCTTTCTTCAAAAGTTGAGTCAATGGCTTACTCACAATGCCATATCCCTTAATAAAACGCCTATAATACCCTGTCAATCCAAGGAATCCTCGAAGAGATTTCACATTTTTAGGCCTTGGCCATTCTTGCATAGCTTGTAGTTTTTTATTGTCGGCCTCAACGCCATTACCAGAAATGACGTGCCCCAAGTACTCAACCTTCTCTTGAGCTATTTCACATTTACTGCCCTTGATAAACAACTTGTGTTGCCTTAATTTATCAAACACCAGCTTAAGGTGTAATTCATGCTCTTCTAAGGAAGTGCTATAAATCAATATATCATCGAAGAAGACGAGGACGAATTTACGAAGGTAATCAGAAAATACCTCGTTCATTAGAGCTTGGAAGGACGCCGGGGCGTTAGTGAGCCCGAAGGGCATGACAAGAAACTCAAACAGCCCTTGGTGAGTGCGAAAGGCAGTCTTGAAGATGTCTTCTTCGTTGATTCGAATCTGGTGGTAGCCACTGCGAAGGTCCAACTTCGTATAGATAGTACTGCCCTTGAGTTCAGCAAGTAATTCCTCGATCACCGGAATGGGGTACTTATTTTTTATGGTAATCTCGTTTAGAGCTCTATAATCCACCACCAAACGCCAAGAATTATCCTTCTTTCGAACCAGTAAAACAGGGGAAGCAAACGGAGAAGTGCTTGCTCTTATAATCCCAGCAGTAAGCATTTCTTTTGTTATCTTTTCTATCTCTTCCTTGTGGGCTATTGGGCACCTGTATGGGTGGGCATTAACTGGTGTGCTGTTAGGTTTGAGGGGAATGTGGTGGTCGTGGCTTCTGGGTGGAGGCAGGTCTATAGGTTCAGCAAAAAGATCTTTGTATTGACTTATAATAGCATTAATGCTGGGGGGTAATTTGGTGTGTATTTCTGTTGGCAGGGGGTTCTCCACAGCTGCAATTTGTACTAAAAAGTATGCTTCCTCTTGGTTAGGTTTAAGGTTTGAACCATTTAGTTCAACCTGTACTCTTGCAGTGGGGCTAGACTGATTGAGAGTCACCCTTTTCTTCTCCAAATTGACAGTAATTGTCTCGTCTGAGTAATCAAATGTGACAGGACTTACCATCGACATCCATTCAGCTCCCAATATGAGGTCATAACCCCCAAGAGGTATAACATTAGCAGTAGCAGTGAATTTTTCATCAGCCATGTACCACTGTATAGAATCAACATAATTGTTGCAAGTGAGGTGGTCACCATTGGCCATGACAATCTGAAATGTAGAACAGGGGTTAGTTCTCATTTTCAATTGCTTAACCAAGTTTTGGAACACAAAATTATGCGTGGACCCAGTGTCTATCAGGATACTAATCTTCTTATCCTGAATCAATCCTTGGATTTTCAGAGTACCATCACCTTTTGAGCCTGTTAGCGCGTGTAAAGATATGTGGGCTTCAGTAGTTTTCTCTTGAGTAGCAGTTGTTGGTGCTTCACCTTCCCAAACAATTGTAAACCCCTCTTCCTCTGTATCAGGACTTGTGCTTGACTCATTCGTGACTATATACAGCTTCTTCTTCTTACAATTGTGCCCTGGCTCGAACTTTTGATCACAATAGAAGCATAAACCTTGCTGTTTCTTTTCAGTTATCTCTGCCAGGGTTAATCTCTTGTAACCTTCGGTTGCTGGTTTAGTAGAGGTGGTGGATTGGTGAGGATCCTTGTTTGGTTTAGGGGAGTAAGGGGATGGCTTATAGCTAGCAACAGGAAGGGTGTTGGTTTTAGCAGTGTTTGAGATAGCTTTGTATCTTTTGTCAAGCATGTTTAAGTAGTGTTCTTGTCCCCTGGCCAGCTCTCTGGCTTCTTGTAAGGTTTGGGGTTTGAGGTTGTAAAGGTGTTGGGCTATCTCTTCTTTCAACCCACTTATGAAATTATCCACATAGTACGACTCACGGTGAAACCCCTCATCAATCATCACATAATTCCGTAGCTCGTCAAACTGATAAATATAGTCATCGACCTTACCCTTTTGAGTTAGTTTGTTGAACTGACCAACGAGGTTCTCATAACCTGATTTAGCAAATCTTTGACAAACCAATGTAACAAACTCTGGCCATAGCAGATTGTATTTTTCTCGTTCAACACATCTGTACCAAACATCTGCCTCCCCTTCCATGTGTAAGGCAGCACACAAGACTCTGGCTCTCAGATCAGTATTGGGGTGTAACTGGAAAAACTTTTCACATTTACTGACCCACCCTCGAGGGTCCTTGCCTTCAAACTTAGGAAAGTCGAGCTTAGGGACCTTATAAGTGGCGTTACCTGGGGTGAGGGCCCTGCCATGGGTGTTGTCTTCAGTTGTAGCAGTGTGAACAATAGTACTGTTGGGGAAGGTTGTATGGTGGGTGTTTGGTTGTTGGAAAGGGGCGTAGGGCTGTGACATAGGGTAGGGGGTGAAGGGTACATGGTTTGTGGGTGTGGTATAGTATGGGTACAGGGGAATAGCAAAAGGGTTTAAGTTTGAAGGGTTGTAAGGAGGAGGTGGAAGCTGTTGGGTGGCCGACTGTTGTACTGAGGTGTTACGAAGCTCAGGGAAAGGAACCGGATTAACGAAGCTAGCAGACAGTTCAAAGGGTGGTGGGGTTTGGTGTTGGGTGTGGCCAGCCCAATTCACACTTTTAGATCTTAAGTGGGTATTGCTATTTGAATCATTAACAGTAGCAAAGTGAGTGGGAGTTTGAGGAGAAGCACTTACAGAGGTAGAATGTATAGGTTGAAGAGGAGGAGGAGGCTGCCCAGTATTGTTGTCTTGATTCTTTAATAACAACTCCCTCTTGACCAGTTCTGTGAGCTCTGCTATTCCCTTTCGCACTTCCTTGTTCTCAAGGGTTAAGGACTCAACCCCACTCTTTAAAATCGAGATTTGTTCTTGTGTAGAAGACTGACCATCCTCAAACAAGCTCATTTTGTCAGCCATGGACGTGATTGAGGTTTCAAGCTTCTGTATAGAATTTTTGTCAGCCATAGTACAAGCCTTCCTGTAGTTTTTAGTGGTTTGAGTTTTTTTGGGGTTAAGGGTTTAATGGCGGCCAAGGAGCATAGGGCTTTGATACCAGATGTTAGAGATAGGGTTAGAATAAAATGTAACTAACAGACAAAATTAAGAAAAGAACAAGACAAACAGGAAAATATTGTTTTCATTCATGATCCCTGAGAATACATTCCATGTCTTTAAATAGAAAGATTTGAGAGGACACGTGGCTAATTAACATTGGTTCAGATATAACAACCACTAGCACTCTAGCATACTCCTATCCAATTAAACGACAACGTATTCACCAATCAATTTGGAATTAAAGTAGCAAAACGACACCGTATGAAGTTCCCTCCAAACTGATCATGACATCACAGTTGTATTCTGTGGTCGAGTTCTTGACGAGTTATGCTAAGTTGCTTTGCTGAGTTACGATTACCAAGTTGTGTCCGATGTGCTGTTTTATTCTCCGATTGGTTGCAGTCGAGTTAATGTTTTCCGAATTTGTAGTACTTATTTCCGAGTTTGTAATCGAGTTTGGATGTCTTGGTTTCGTTGTTTGTTGTTGTTTTGCTGAGTTCGCGTATTGTGCAGAGTTGCTGTGTTCGATTAAGTCTGCAAATTGATGCTCGTTTTTTTTGCTTACTGTTGCTGTCGAGTGGTTCAGTTGTGCCTTGTATTTGTTTCCGCTGCGAGTTGGAACTTTCGAATTTGTTAAATCTATATGTGATGTACTGAGTCCGTTATTCGAATTGAGCAAACCGAGTTTTGTATTGAGGCATTGAGTTTTGCTTCCGTTTTCTAGTTTTACAATTTTGTTGATGTTTCTTGTTCGTTGATGGGTTTAAATTTCTGGGCAATCTGAGTTTGTTGTTTCCAAGTTGTCTCCTTGGTTGTTTGTTTGAATTGCTTTGTGTCTGATTTATTATTGGTGCTATTAATTTCGATTTTAGCTAGTCTCATTTACGAACATTACATGATTGAATTTCTTTAAAAAATTTCTATGAATAAAAAGTTTTTTTTAATTAAGTTTAGTTTTAAATAATTTAGAATAACTTAGTTTTAATTAATTAGTTTAAAATATATTTTTTTTTAGTAATTAAATAGTTGAAAAATCAGAATTTTCAAAACCCAAATTGTTCTAATTCGATTAAATTGAAAATTCTAAGGTTTGCGAAATAAATTAGTCCCTGTGGAACGAATCTCAAATTTTACAACGAAACAGATTGTGCGCTTGCAATCAATTTTTAAATCCTTATTTTTAGCACATCAAGTTTTTGGCGCCGCTGCCGGGGACTAATTATTTTTCTCACCTTAGTTTTTAATTTTTCGGATTAGCTCTTTTCTCATCCTTTTTCTTGTTTGCATTTTTTCGAGGAATTTGGAGGAAAATTCGGGAAACTTGGATTAAAGCGAAAGAATTTTCTCGGAATTTTGGAAGCTTTGCTTGGGTAAACCGTATCTCTCTACTCTTTCGTTTTTTTCCCTTATTTAGAAAATCAAAAAAAAAGAAAAAAATTAAAAATCAAAAAAATATTGAAAATTTAAAATCCAAAAAAAAGTAGTTAGAAATTACAAAATTGTTGCATCATGCATTTAATCACTTAGGGCACATCATCTAGATTTTTATTTTATTTTTTTTTTTTTAATTTTTCGTACCTTATAATTGTGGTGATCGCTGGAGGACCCCAAGGTACGTTAAATTCTTTCTTTTCTTTAGTTAGAGCACGTAGTCAAGCATCCATAAATGTTTACAGTTTTTTTTATACCTCTTTGTTTGTTACATCATTTTGTAAATAAATCTTAAAGGCAAAACCTCTCGAAAGATAAGGGAAGGGATTTCATCACTCTTTCCTTGGCCTAAAAACAATTTAATCCCTCATTTTGCATACCTAGCCTGTAATAAAATTAATTAAACGTTTGCCCTAGGAATCTCGCGCTCATTTAGGAAGGTGTTTAAGAAACGAAGTAATCTTTAATTATTCCGACTTTTTGGTGTCTAGGAAAGCGAAAGCTGACCTAGCCAATTAAGGTTTTGGTGTCTAGGCTGGTGTTTAGCCTCTTGGCAATGCTTGCACCTACCTGGCCAAGCCAGTTCGAATAATTATCGATTTACCTAGTTTTTGGTAGCCCTTAAAGTTAGGAGCAAGGTCTAGTTCAATTTTTTTTAGGAAACCCTAAGGTTAGAATTTTTTTTAATATTTCACCCTTTTTTTGTGTGTTTATTTTTTCGTACTTATTTGCTACGTGTTTCCTTATATGGTTTATGTGAACTATTTGGATTAGGGATAATTCTTCTAGACTAGTGAGATCGTTTGAGATTTCTTCCTCTTTTGATTCTGAGTCTTTAGATAATTCCGAACCAGTAGTAACCATGGCCATGTCTCTTAAGGACCGTTGCTATCCTACCCATTCTGCCCAACCCTCGTGTATCACTCTTCCTCCGGTTAATGGTAATAACTTCGAGATTAAAGCTCATTTCATTAGCATGTTACCTAAGTTTACCGGGAGTGATGGTGAGGATCCCTATCTTTTTATTCATGAATTTGAGGAGGTTTGCGCATTGCAAAAACTCCAACAACTTTCCGAGGACTCCATATGGCTTAGACTAATAAACTTTGCCTTTAAAGATAATGCAAAAAAGTGGTTATATAGTTTACCCGTCAATTCGATTTCCACTTGGGAGGGTTTCGTAGTCATCTTTCTTAAAAAATTCTTTCCAAGCCACAATACTACGAAACTCACGAATGAGATTAATCAATTTCGTCAAAAACACAACGAACCATTTTGGACGTGTTTTGACCGTTTTAAAAATCTTCTATCTCAATGTCCCCACCATGGAATCGAAAAATGGAGGCTCTGTAAGCTTGTGTACGAGGCCCTAGATAGTTCAACAACCACGTTGTTGGAATCTATGTGCCAAGGGAAATTCATGGATAAAAATGAGGACGAGGGGTGGGCCTTTTTCGAGGAATTAGCCGAGAAGACTATGTTGTGGGAGTCTACTAGGGAACCTCACAAGTCCAACGAGTCATCTAGTTCTTTTAGGGGTCTACATTCAATTGGAAACAATATTGCAACCGATGCCAAGCTAGCCACCCTTACTAGGAGACTCGAAGCTTTAGAAACTCATAGTGGACCCTCACACATGTTTGTTTACCCGAATAAGGGATGTAAAATTTGCAAGATTTCTAACAAGTCAATGCGGTGTTTCCACCAAACCAAAGGAATGATCCTTTTGCTCCGACTTACAATCCCGGGTGGAAGAACCACCCGAATTTCTCGTGGAACCAAGGCCAAAACTTTCAATCTTCGCCACCTTCTTTTCAAACTCCTCCTTTTCAAAAGCCAAACTTTCCTAATCAAGGTCATTTTCCAAACGCGCCTCAAAATCACGTTCCTTATCCAACTCAAGCTCCCTCCCACCCACCCGGCTTTCATGAGTCAGATAAGAGGATTAATTCCTTGGAAAAGACTCTTGACGTGCTTTTGAATTCGACAACTAATTTAGCTCAATCTCAACAAACCTTCATGCAAACCATGACTCAAGATAGGCAACTTTTGAATGCTAGTACTCAAGCCATATCTAAGTTAGAGGTTCAAGTGAGTCAATTAGCCAACGCCATGGGTGAGCGAGAGAATAATAAGTTCCCGAGTCAACCCGAGGTCAACCCTAAATTTCCCCTCAACCAAAGACCTCACGAAAATGTTAATGATATCATTTCTCTAAGGTCGGGAAACAAAGTTGATAATCAAGTTGGAGTCGAGTCCCCCGACGAAGAAGACGAGTCAAATGTTGAACCAAACCCTAAACTCAATCCTTCAAACCATCTTCCTAATCCCGAGCCTTTCAAATCTTGGAGTCCCACACCTTCACCGCTTGAACCCTCATCTTCAAAATCTACTCCCGAGTCATCAGAATCTTCTCATAAATCATCATCGTCTAGCGAGCCTTCATCGACTCAAACGCCACCTTCACCTACCAAATCTTCGATTATTGTTCCACTTTCCAATTCCATTCCCGATGTGTCTAGCGAACGAATCTTTAAGCCTAAAGCTCTTTATCCTCAAAGACTCCTTTCCAACAAACACTATACCATATATGGGCTATTGCAACGCCAAAAAAGTGTCATATTAGACCCCAAATGTGTTACAATAGAGGTTTTTGCAACGTTTTTGTAAAAATTCAGCGTTGCATCTGCTGCCGTTGCAATAGACGCCTATAGCAACATTTTATGCAGTTATTGCAACATTTTTCAATTATCAATAGCCCCTTTAGTGCAACACTTTTGCCTTGTTTAGTGACACTTTTATGATGTTGCAATAGACTATTGCAACACCATTTTGTAACATATTTTAGTTAAAAGTGTTGCTAAGTCAATTTATTGCAACATTTTCATGTAACATTTTATCCCCTATTGTAATGCTTTTCATTTTTAGCAACATTTATGTGCAACACTTTTGTTCCTATTGTAATACATTTAGATTTTTTTAGTAACATTTTTTTGCAACACTTTGTATTAGTCCAGTTTGCAATATCCTGATTGAAATGCCAATAAACCAACAGAAAAACATATCAAATTACCAGGAGATAGCAAATCCAACATAATATATGTCAATAAAGCCCAAACAGAGTCGATCGGCTTATACCATAAGATCATCTTACATGTTAAAGTACCAAGCTAATTTATGAAACCTATAACACAATGTAATGAAAAAATTACATGTATGTATATCCCTTTCTATACTTTGCAAACTAACAAATTAAATTTGAGGATTCTATCTCTAGTTTGACAGCTATATCAGCAGATGATGGTCTCTGTCATCTTTGGTAAGTCTTTTAAAGTATGGATCAGCCAGGGCCTGCCATGCACAATAGACAATATCAAACAATGAACAATTATTGAACTTAGTTAGATAATATTGGATACAGAACGATGAGTAATTATTGAACTCTGTTGAAAATAACGGATTAAAAATCGGCTAATATCTGAAAAATAACAGAACCGAAAATCAAGTATGTCACAACAAACCTCTGCAGCAGTTGGTCGATCTTTTGGATCAAAGGCTAGAAGTCTTTCCAATAGTCGCAATGCTAAAGGATCTGCATTAGGGAACTTTTGTGCGAAGGGAACACGTTGCTTCTTCTTCATGCTAGTTAGATATCTTCTCATCTTTTCATTGCGAACCTGATCAATCAGTTTATTACTTAGCTCAGCATTATACCTCGTAGTTATCAATTAGCTCAGCATTATACCTCGTAGTTATCAATTAGCTCAGAATTCTCGGGTTTATTCTAGGATGTATAGAGATATATTTAGGCTGTTCTCTGTGCTTCAGGTGTGTATAAGAAGCTGCTATAAGCAGATTCTTTGTATTTTCACTGCCAAGGAACAGAGGTAAGAATTATGTTCGGAAATTTAATATGGCTCATTACTCATGCAAGCAGGACAAATATCATGAATATTTATATTTATATTTACGAGTTGATAGTGATATTTACGAATTCAGTAAACAGGTATGGTGAATGTGTTATAGCACCTAAATCGCACACTAATTTTTGGAAAATCTATAAAGTGACATGATAAGGAAATTTCACCCAACAACCAAAAATTTCACTAAGGAACACAAAACATAAAATTTTTAGGGAAAGATTATTATAGATAACATAGAATTCGATCAATTTTTCCTCTTCAAACCATAAGTTATAGAAGAGTTGGTCACTCAACAATCATATACTTCCTATCTTCCTACTGATGCAAAGAAAATATTGATAGGCTACGCTAAAATAATCAACATGTTGTCTTCCAGTTAGGTATCAAGTAGGTTGTACGTTCATGGTTTTTGATATAACTACTTAAATTCTAGGTAAAGTAGAAGGGTAGAAATTTATTTTCTTTAAAGTGTATCAACAAGGAAGAAAACAATTTGTCACCTGATCAGCAAGAAGGGTCATATTTGAACCAGCAGCAAGTGCTACAACTCTGAATTTGTCTGGATTTTCAGCAACTATGTAAAGTGTCTAAATAAGATTCTAGAAAGTGTCCAACTTGCAATCAATCTCACACATAAACATACATAGAGAAAAAAAAACTATATACAAATACGGTCATGTTCACAAACTATATCAGCCAACAAATTCTACAAAGCACCCAAAAATCATCGAGTCACAGTAATACATATCTCCGGTCCAAATACACTACATATCACTTATCTCGAACCTCTATAATATTTCCTCATATTTGAACAAAGTAACAAATACCATATTGCATATACACAAGTACATAACTAAGGAAAAAGGAAAACAGTAAAGGAACTTGAGAAAATCTTTTCATTATAGAACAAAGTAACTCCAGATTTTCGGAGACCCTGGTGAAAACATAAGGCATGTCCACGAGATATGGACCCAAAAAATGGTGTTGATTTCTTAGACCGAGTATAATTCACACACAGACACTCACGTACTATATAATGCTGGGGTAAATTTTAACAATACATCCCCTCATTATGCTTTTTCGTAAAATATTTAACTTATTCTTTATTTCCATCCCACTACTCTAAAAGAGAATCGCTCAGTTGAACAATTGCAAAGCAGCATCAGATATTCAATTGTGTACCAGGATGCTATTCTTGCGAGTGACATTATGAAATTCATTGATTGTTCAGATATTCAGGTACTCTTGCAAATTCAGATCAGGACATACCTGATCTACACTACCAGGTCCAATTATAACAAGTATCACCCCTGATGCATCCATCACGTCATGTTCACAAAATGTTAAGTAAAAAAGAATTCATATAAAGTGTCAAATTGACCTAATAATTAAGTGGAACCATCGGGCCTATCTGTGTTGCACACACCAAGTTAGAAATAGAGAGTAGGAAATATGGGAGGGAGATTTGTAAAAGAAAATATGAAGGAAACTAGGAAAAAAATAAAAGTAGGCAATAATGGTGATTAAGGCCTGCGTGCGAGAGAAATATAAGTTTCAAGGAATAGTTGGAAAGTGGCATATATACGCTGGCAACTACTTAAACAATTTACCTAATTTTGAACTGATATTTAGTGTTCAATCTTGTTGGTAAACCAAGTTTAAAAGAATGAGGGGAATTAAAATGCTCATACGCAAAATAAGCATCACCTGATGAATGTAAAAAAAATAAAAGAGAGAGAGCATGCAATAATACCTTTTTATCAGCAAGATAAGCAGTCCTTTTTCGACAAAGAACACACCAGGCATTCGAATACACCAAATCATAAAATAAAAGCATACCAAACTTAATAAAGCAAATATAAAGGGCAGTAATAATAACATTAATAGATTAAACAGGGAAAAGAGAGTACCCAAAATGGCGAGCAAAAGCAACAACAGCCTTTCTATCCTTCCACAAATCAGAAATCAAAACAGAGTTTGGAACATCAACTCTAATTTCCTTAACAGCAAACCACAAGAACAAATCTTGAGTTAAAATCCCATTAAATCCATGTTAATCAGTCTATTCAATCAGTTTTGGGGGTTTAGCTTAAAAATATAACAAAATCAAAATACATATACATATATGTATAAATCTATATAATCGGAGAAAGATGGGTGATTACCTCTAATTGAAGCTTTAATCGGTTATTGAAGCTCAATCAGTTTTGGGGGTTTTGCTCTAATCGATATTGTGAGAGAGAGATGGGTAACAGAGATGAGAGAGATAGGCGGTAGAGATATGAGAGAAGGGCAAAAGAGATGAGAGAGACGGGCGGCCGAGATGAGAGAATTGAATGAGAGAGATGAAAAGTTTTTGTTATTACTCTGTGGAATTAAGAAAAGTTTTTGATTTTAATACCAATTTTTAGTACCAATTCGCCCGCCCAACCAAAAATTTTATTTCCCGCTTACAACTTTGGGTCAATTTGACCAGAAGCGTTTTGTCTATTGTAACACTTTTTTAAAGTATTGCAGTTGTTCTAAAATTTTCAAAATGATTCTTCGGCTTGTAACACTTTCATATTTTATGCAACATTTTTCAAAATCTTGCAATAGACTAGCAAATTTTGTGTCTATAGCAACATTTTTTGCAACACATATGTATATTGGGCTTGCAATAGGTCATATATGGAGTAGTGAAACAATCGCCTCAAGTAGAAAAGATTTTGGAAGTTTTCAAGCAAGTCGAAATCAACATTCCTCTTTTAGATGCCATTCAACAAATTTCCTCTTATGCCAAGTATAACGCCTTAGAAATTTCAGAATATTTAATCACTAAAAGTTATTTATTTTATTATTAAATGTGAATTATGTGGCGTATATAATTGTTGTGGAGGTGATGTATCTGTGGAATAATATTTGGAGGTCAGATAGATATTTTATATGTGTTATGTAAGCCCGACTATTTTAATTATATTTTTGGGATTTATTTCCTATTTATTTGTGTTATAATTACCTTCTGTGAATTTTATAAAATTCTCGGGATTAGCAGAAATCCTGAAATCTTTTTTTCATTATTGATTTTATTAGTTTACATGACTTTTAAAAATATTGGGTGAATTCTTTTTGGGTTTCAAGGATTTTAAAATGATTTTACGAATTAATTTCCAATTTAAGGATTTAATCTTGTAAAATCCGTATTTAATCCGTTTTTAATCCTAAAAATATTTTAAAAATATGTGTGTAATCGTAATTTTACATTCTTTATTTTAAAATTCTAAAATTTAATATTCCACCTATTTTTGTAATTAATTGTGATTTTAAAGATTTATTTTATGAGTTTCACTTTGAATAATTCTTCAAAATGTTTTTTTTTAAAAAATCCTTCCCCAATTCAGATATAACCCAATCCCTAATTAGACTTTCCCCAAAAACCAAACATAACATCAATCTCTCTCTCGACTTGTTCTCTGGAAATCTCTCGAAGTCACTCTCAATTCTCTCGTTTAATTCATAACAAAACCACTTCTCTCGGCCTTGTTCTCTTGGAATTGGTAAAGGCTATTTCCCTGTTTTCTCTTCCTCTGTTTTGCTGTGCGACTTGTGTGTGTGGGTTGCAGCCGTTTGGGTCGAACGCTGTGTGTTGTGGTGTGTATATACCGTGTGACTGTGTGCGTGAGTTTATGTAAATCGTGGGTGTTGAGCAGGGGTGCGTGCGTGGGTTCTTGGCCAGGCGTGTGTGTGTCCTTGAGAGTGTGTGTGTGTGTGAGTATGGTTTAAATGTCTGGTTGTGTCGAGTGTTTGCAGGAGTGGTATGGTATGGGTCGATTGAGCCATAGTTCCGATTGTATAATCAGTTGTGTTCTTGTCTAGTAAGCTGCTGTGGTGTTGTGCTAATTGTAGTTCGTGTGAGTATGTGGTGGCTACAAGTCATGTGCGTGAGTGTGTTAAAGTGTGGGATGTGTTCGTATATGTGTGTGCAGGTTCGAAAGTCGAACCTATTCTATCTCCTGTTGCGTTCCTGTGGGTTGTCGAGGGTATTACTTGGACGATTCTGTAGTTAACTCGATTCCCTTGATGTTGTAATTCGATTACTGTGATTATTATCTTTCGAACTATGGTATTGAAAAGTTTTACTGCCAGTTGATGTTATGCTATTATAATTCGACTATGGCGGTTGATTTTCGAAATTTTGACGATTTACTCAGTAATATGATTGATTCTGTGAAATAATCTGTTAAATTGTTCGTAATTTGATTTGTGTGGAATTTCGAGTCAGGCATCCTATTACGGGTACCCTCGGGATTTTGCCCCATCGACAGTGATGTTTAATGTAAATTGAGTCGATGGAATTTGGCGATGATGATTATTTTCTGAGCCAAAAATATTTAATATCTAAAATTTATTATTTATTTAATAACTTGTAATTTAATATCCATTTAGTATTACTTTCTTAAATTGTACCAGATTGTGAATCGGTGAATTGGAATGTGAATTGGGATTGAATAATAATTATGGATTCGATTGGTAATTATAATTGTGTTGGTTGTGTCGGCTGTATCCCGACTGGCAGTCCCCCGTATAAAGGGGGTGCCGTCAAAATTTTTTTTAAAAATATATTAAAATCATTTCTTGAAAACGAGTATGTATAATTATACAATTTATACGAGTTGTGAGTCGGGCTTCATATTTTTAAAATCTACGTAGTTTGTGTCAATGTGACTATATTATTAAATAAGCATAAATTATGGGACTATTCGCAGGGGTAGACTAAGTGGAATGTTTATATTGATTAGCGAGTATTAAACAGGATTCTAAAATAGTGTTATATTGTGTGTAGATTCCGTGGATAAAGGGAAGGCTAAAGCTGAGGACGTAAAGACACTTCGGATTCTGTGATTTTCTAGTTAAGGCAAGTAAATTGCTTCAATTATCTTTTAAATGAGTTATGATTATAAAAACCTGATTCATATGCTTATTCAAATTACTCTTGCTATACTTGTTCCGTTAATTCCCTGAAAGTTCGGATACTTAATTGTTATACCCCAAATTGATTCTACTGAGTTGTTGATGCTTTTAGTGAATTAATTTACATCCATATTCCTTGCAAGAATATTATTCCACCTCTCTTTCAAGTAAACCACTTCACTTATATTTCCAGCGAAATATGATTATCATAACTTGATTCTTATGCATTTGATTTATCCTTGATATAACTGCTCTGATAATTTCCATTAATTTTGAATATTCAATTGTTATACCCCAAGTTGATTATATCGTTTCGTTGATCCTTTTAGTAGCTTGACTTAAATCAATACCCCTGTTTGCCATATCGAACTTGACGACATTTAATTCAGAGATTACTTGACCTTATTCTACTTGGTGAGATTTGAGATGTTGACCTGGAACGAAAGTGTCCAGAGTGTTTGGCAGTTGAGGTGGTCGATTGTTCCGACACCTGATGTCTAGTTAGGATTGGACTGTTAGTTTTTTTTAAAAAAATGTGGACCGTAAGGGTCGGACCAGATTCGTGGTCAGAAATTAATAAGGCCAATGTGTGCCGTGGATCCATTAAGGACATTGTTGTGTGCGTTTGTCCGGGGTTAGTGCGTGACTGATCAGCAGCCTAACCTTATAATTGTTTTTATTTATAAAATGCATGATAGTCCAATCCTCTTCTATTTTATGACTCGGGCAAAAGATGAATCTTCAGTTGAGCTTATATAATGTTGATTGTTAATTCTTGACAATCTTGCAGATATTTCAGTTGTTGACATTTTAATTACATATATATACTTGCTGAGCATTTTGGCTCATTTGCTTGCTAATTCTGTTTCCTCAGCTAAGCCAGGAGATGTCTAGAAGAAGTGGCCCGTCTGGTTGGGGTAGTCACCGAAGCAGTCAGAGGGTCGAGGTGGTTGGATGGGTAGTACACATATTCCTGTTTCACATTACATCCGTACTAGTAGTCAGGCTATTATATTTGATGGGTTGTATATTATTTGATTCAGTTCTGGGTTGTAATAGCTATTGGTAGTTGTTTCATACAGTGACCTGTGTGCGGTCTGGGTTGGCATGGTTTTATTTCTTATGGTTTAAATTAACTTATGCAAGTGGATTGTTTTAGTTCTACTTAATTGTTTAAGCAGGTGGTTAGTTCGGTTTATGATTACTTCATGCCGAAATTTCTAAGATTTCCCCTATATTAATGTTTAATTGAATATAAGAGTTTATAATATTAATGTTGGCTAGTGAGGGTGTTACAAGTTGGTATCAGAGCCACAGGTCACAGTCACTGAAACAATTAGGTGGGGAGTCGGGGTAGAGTTATAAGAGGTTAGGATTGTTTCGTGAGAGATAGGAAGTCTAATTATATATATATATATATGTGTGTATACTTCAGGCACCTGCTTCTGGTTCCGATTCAGACCCGGACGAGGATCCGGAAGGAGGGGCTTCTGTACCGCAGCAGATTTCCCCAGGGGTTATGCAGCCGTTCGTAGGATCGCAGGGCTCGGTGAATGGGCCAGCATATCAGTACACTCCTCAGCCTGTTCCATATCATGTGTACGAGCGAGTGGCCCGAGAGAGGGACTATCTCTTAGGGCAGATGGCAGAGTTGAGGGCTATGAGGGCTGGGGAGGAGGACCGGGCTAGAGATCGAGATAGAGCGGTGGCTGAGCTGGAGGATGTCCGGAGGCGAGTACGAGCTCTTAGACGTGTTGTCATTAGGCGGGGACGGATTAGATCCCGAGATGAGCCGGCATTTGTGACACAGCAGGTGACTCTAGGTCTGGTGACGGCAGAGCTGGAGAGTATTCTGGGATCAGCTTGGCGGGGAGAGTCGGATGACGATGATGACCAGTGATGATTAGGGTAGTAGTAGTACGTCAGGATTTGCAGTGCGACCAGTTTTGTTGTATATATCTGTTGTACTGTGACTAGATGTTAGCAGTCTTCTCTTTTAGTATTATGTTGTACCCTTATCGAAGCGTTGTTCTTACGCTTGTATCAGATCTATCTATATATGTCATTATCACTTTCGCAGAACTGTGTTAAATTTCCTTATACTGTCATTTACTTAAGCATCTTATTTACTGCTTGTTTCATATTTACCTTCAGCATCATTTCCTTCTAGTATTGTTTTTACTTTCGATACTATGTTTGACCTTAGCATTATGACTATTGTTTCTTTATTGCACCTATTGAACGTTTGTGAATACCTTGTGTAACCTTGGATTGATATCCTATTGCACCCTGTGAATCAATTGTTGACCGGAATATTGGTTGGAGACCTCGAATTACTTTTCAATAATATATGCATTGTTTGTTTAAGTTGGATCATTTTGAGCTATTATTTTCTGAACCTGAATCTAATATAATTGTTCATTGATTTCAGAAATATGCCTCCCAAAAAGAAGAAACAAAATACCCGAACCCCCGATCAGGGTGAACAAGCTAATCCACCTCCTGTTGGTCAGATGGACCCTGCCTTAGCACAAATATTACAAACTCTTGTTCAGCAGACTGCTACTCTGGCACAGCAACAGCAGCAATTACAGCAGCAGTTGTTGGCTTAACAGCAACAACAGCAACAACAGCAACAACAACAACAACAACAGCAACAACAGCAGCAGCAGCAGCAGCAGCAGCCACCTGTTCCTCCGGTGGTTACTTTTAAGTCTTTCCAGGCAGTTAAACCCCCTGAGTTGAAAGGAACAGCGGACCCGGTGGAGGCGAGATCTTAGTTAAAAGAGATGGAAAAAGCCATTGCACTGGTGGGGGTCCCAGCAGACAAACAAACCGAATAAGTAAGTTATTTCTTGAAGAATGAAGCCACTTATTGGTGGGAGTCGGTGAAGATGTTGGAAGCTACTGAGGTGATTCCTTGGGAGAGGTTCACAGAGCTATTTTTGGAAAAGTATTTCCCCGATTATATGAAAGACCAGATGGAGATGAAGTTTTTGGAGCTGAAACAAGGGAAAATGTCGGTGACAGAATATGAAACCAAGTTTACGGAACTAGCTAGGTTTGCTCCGGCCTATGTGGACACGGAAAGGAAGAAGGCTAAGAGGTTTCAACAAGGATTGAAACCGTGGATTCGTACTAAACTAGCAGTTTTGGAGTTGGAGACTTATGCAGCAGTGGTGCAAAAGGCCATGATAGCTGAAGGAGAAAGCGAATTATACTTCAAGGAAAAAGAAGGAAAGAAAAGAAAGGCTGGGTCAATGGGGGAACGACAAGGGCAAGGCAGTTCTCAGAATGTGCCAAGTAAAAAGCCAGGATTCCAGCCAGGAAAGTATGGGAACCCAAAGAAGCCGGGATCAGGGAATGGGGGCCAAGGAAATAGAATTCAAGATGCGAGTCAACAGAAATTGGTGAGGCCACCCTTGGCAGAGTGCAAGACTTGTGGGAAGAGGCATCCGGGGGTGTGTACAAAGTTGGAGGTGACGTGTTTCAAATGTAATCAAAAAGGTCATTATGCTCGGGAATGCAAGGCAGGAATTGTGTGTCACCGTTGTGGGAAGCCAGGGCATATAATGAAAGACTGTAAAGTACCTGTAGTGAAACCTCCAGTTCTGGCTAATCCAATACTGCAAGCAATTGAAGCACCCCCAACAGCAAGTGTCAGACCAGTGGCAAGGACTTTCAACATGACTCTGAACGAAGCTATTAAGAATTCGGATGTGGTAGCAGGTACGCTCCCTGTAAATTCTGTTCAAGCTAAAGTGTTAATTGATTCCGGGGCTACGAAATCCTTTATATCCAAAGAATTTGTTCAAAGGTTAAATTGTGAGGTATGCATGTTACGTGAGGCTATAGTTATAGAAATAGCTAATTCAGAACGAATTCCGGTTACTCAAGCGTGTCCTCGTTGCAAGATTGATATTTCAGGGCATTGTTTTTACGCTAATTTGATACCCTTTCAGTTAGGTGAATTTGATGTTATCTTAGGAATGGATTGGCTAACAGAGAATAATGCCCAAATTGATTGTAAGAATAAGAAGGTGATCCTTAAACCCTCTGATAATGTAGAGGTTACCTTTAGGGGTCAGAGGCAAAATAGGAGATTTTTATCGATCATTCAAACAAAGAGGCTGTTGAGGCAAGGATGCGAGGGCTATATGGCTTATGTCATGGATACTAGTCAAGAGGTGCCTAAGATAGAGGAAATTCCAGTGGTGAATGAATTTCTTGATGTTTTTCCGGATGAACTTCCCGGATTACCTCCGGATAGAGAAATAGAATTTACCATTGATTTAGCCCCAGGAACTGAACCCGTGTCAAAGGCTCCTTATCGAATGGCACCTGTGGAGATGAAGGAATTGGCAGTTCAATTGCAAGATCTTCTGGAGAAAGGTATTATTAGGCCTAGTGTATCGCCGTGGGGAGCTCGGTATTATTTGTAAAGAAGAAGGATGGAAGTATGAGACTGTGTATCGATTATCGGGAATTAAATAAGTTGACCATTAAGAATAAATACCCTTTGCCAAGAATTGACGATTTATTTGATCAGTTAAAAGGAGCAACTTGTTTCTCGAAGATTGATTTGCGGTCAGGATATTTTCAATTAAAGATTAGACCGGAAGACGTTCCAAAAACAGCGTTTCGGACTAGGTATGGGCACTACGAGTTCTTAGTAATGGCCTTTGGGTTAACTAATGCACCAGCAGCGTTCATGGACCTAATGAATAGAGTCTTCAAGAAATATTTGGATAAGTTTGTGATTGTGTTTATAGATGATATTTTGATATACTCGAAGACCGAAAAAGAGCATGCAGGGCATTTGAGAATAGCCTTAGAAACGTTGAGGAAAGAGAAATTGTATGCGAAATTTTCCAAATGTGAGTTTTGGTTGAAAGAAGTGCAGTTTTTAGGGCATGTCATCAGCAGTGAAGGGATTAAGGTGGATCCTGCTAAAATTGAAGCCGTGATGAATTGGGACAGACCTAAAACACCCACAGAAGTTCGAAGTTTCTTAGGATTGGCGGGATATTATCGAAGATTTGTTCAAGACTTTGCGAAGATAGCCACCCCACTAACAAAATTGACGAGGAAGAATGAAAAGTTTGTGTGGAATGAAAAGTGCGAAGAAAGTTTCCAGGAATTGAAGAAGAGATTGGTGACTGCACCTGTATTGACACTTCCAGATGAAAAAGGAAATTTTGTGATCTACAGTGATGCATCTCACAAAGGTTTGGGATGTGTACTAATGCAGCACGGTAAGGTAATTGCTTACGCTTCGAGACAATTGAAACCTCACGAGCAGAAATATCCTACTCATGACTTAGAATTAGCCGCGATTGTTTTCGCCTTGAAGATTTGGAGACATTATCTGTACGGGGAAAAGTGTGAAATTTATACAGACCATAAGAGCTTGAAGTATATCTTCACCCAGAAGGAGCTAAATATGAGACAGAGAAGGTGGTTAGAATTACTCAAGGATTATGATTGTACCATTAACTATCATCCTGGGAAGGCGAACGTGGTGGCGGACGCTTTAAGTAGGAAGGAGAAAATCAGTATGTTGACAATGCCTGAGGAATTATACAAAGAGTTTGAAAGATTGGAAATAGAGGTGTGTATGCCTGCAAGTAGTACAGATACGGTGTACACTATGACGTTTCAGCCAGAATTGTTAGAAAAGATTCGCAGATGCCAGGAGGAAGTCATGAGTGGAGATGTGAACAAGTTAACAGGTGAGGAAATATGCACTCAGGTAGATGACAGGGGGATATTGAGATTTTCTTCACGTATTTGGATACCCAATGTGACAGAGTTGAAGAATGAGATTCTACAGGAAGCCCATAGCTCGAAATATTCGATTCATCCAGGAAGTACGAAAATGTATCGAGATTTGAAAAGAAATTTCTGGTGGCCGGATATGAAGAGAGATATTGCTGAATGGGTAAGTAAGTGTTTGACCTATCAGAAAGTAAAAGCAGAACATCAAAGGCCAAGTGGGATGCTACAACCATTAGAGATTCCCGAGTGGAAATGGGAACATATTGCAATGGACTTTGTGGTTGGATTGCCAAGGACGAGAGCTAATCATGATGCTATCTGGTTAATTGTTGATCGATTAACGAAATCTGCACACTTCCTTCCGATAAATGAGAGGTTCTCATTAGACAAATTGGTTCATTTATACATAAAAGAGATCGTGGTGCGACACGGAGTTCCAGTATCAATAGTCTCAGATCGAGATCCAAGATTTAATTCAAGATTCTGGAGAAGTTTTCAAGAATGTTTGGGCACTGAATTAAAAATGAGTACTGCTTACCATCCTCAAACTGATGGTCAGAGTGAAAGAACGATTCAAACAATTGAAGATATGCTCCGGGTTTGTGCATTGGATTTTGCAGGAAGTTGGGATGAACACTTGCCGTTAGTGGAATTTTCATACAACAATAGCTTTCATGCTAGTATCGGTATGCCACCGTATGAAGCGTTATATGGATGAAAGTGTCGATCTCCAGTATACTGGGAAGAAGTTGGCGAGCGAAAGATACTCGGACCTGAGTTAGTGCAGCAAACCAAGGAAGTAGTTCAACTTATTCAGAAACGGTTAGTGACAGCTCAGAACCGACAGAAGAAGTACACTGATTTGGCCAGAAAGAATATGGAATTCGAAGAAGGAGAGCAAGTACTGTTGAAAGTATCTCCGTGGAAAGGGTTAGTAAGATTTGGCAAGAAAGGAAAATTAAGTCCAAGATTTGTTGGGCCTTTCGAGGTATTGAAGAAAGTCGGGAAAGTCGCCTACGAGTTAGCTTTACCGCCTCATATGCAACATATCCATAACGTGTTTCATGTATCCATGCTTAAGAAGTACCATCTGGATTCTAAACATGTCATTGAATATGAGCCGATAGAGATTTAGCCAGATTTATCTTATGTGGAGCAGCCGATCAAGATACTAGATCGAAAAGAAAAGGTTTTGAGGAATAGAACAATTCCTATAGTGAGAGTTTTGTGGAGAAACCCCAAGGTGGAAGAATCAACTTGGGAGTTGGAAAGCGATATGCTGGAGAATTATCCTCAATTATTCTCTTAGGTGAGATTCTGGGGACAGAATCCTTTTAAGGGGGGAAGATTATAACGCCTTAGAAATTTCAGAATATTTAATCACTAAAAGTTATTTATTTTATTATTAAATGTGAATTATGTGGCGTATATAATTGTTGTGGAGGTGATGTATCTGTGGAATAATATTTGGAGGTCAGATAGATATTTTATATGTGTTATGTAAGCCCGACTATTTTAATTATATTTTTGGGATTTATTTCCTATTTATTTGTGTTATAATTACCTTCTGTGAATTTTATAAAATTCTCGGGATTAGCAGAAATCCTGAAATCTTTTTTTCATTATTGATTTTATTAGTTTACATGACTTTTAAAAATATTGGGTGAATTCTTTTTGGGTTTCAAGGATTTTAAAATGATTTTACGAATTAATTTCCAATTTAAGGATTTAATCTTGTAAAATCCGTATTTAATCCGTTTTTAATCCTAAAAATATTTTAAAAATATGTGTGTAATCGTAATTTTACATTCTTTATTTTAAAATTCTAAAATTTAATATTCCACCTATTTTTGTAATTAATTGTAATTTTAAAGATTTATTTTATGAGTTTCACTTAGAATAATTCTTCAAAATGTTTTTTTTAAAAAATCCTTCCCCAATTCAGATATAACCCAATCCCTAATTAGACTTTCCCCAAAAACCAAACATAACATCAATCTCTCTCTCGACTTGTTCTCTGGAAATCTCTCGAAGTCACTCTCAATTCTCTCGTTTAATTCATAACAAAACCACTTCTCTCGGCCTTGTTCTCTTGGAATTGGTAAAGGCTATTTCCCTGTTTTCTCTTCCTCTGTTTTGCTGTGTGACTTGTGTGTGTGGGTTGCAGCCGTTTGGGTCGAACGCTGTGTGTTGTGGTGTGTATATACCGTGTGACTGTGTGCGTGAGTTTATGTAAATCGTGGGTGTTGAGCAGGGGTGCGTGCGTGGGTTCTTGGCCAGGCGTGTGTGTGTCCTTGAGAGTGTGTGTGTGTGTGAGTATGGTTTAAATGTCTGGTTGTGTCGAGTGTTTGCAGGAGTGGTATGGTATGGGTCGATTGAGCCATAGTTCCGATTGTATAATCAGTTGTGTTCTTGTCTAGTAAGCTGCTGTGGTGTTGTGCTAATTGTAGTTCGTGTGAGTATGTGGTGGCTACAAGTCATGTGCGTGAGTGTGTTAAAGTGTGGGATGTGTTCGTATATGTGTGTGCAGGTTCGAAAGTCGAACCTATTCTATCTCCTGTTGCGTTCCTGTGGGTTGTCGAGGGTATTACTTGGACGATTCTGTAGTTAACTCGATTCCCTTGATGTTGTAATTCGATTACTGTGATTATTATCTTTCGAACTATGGTATTGAAAAGTTTTACTGCCAGTTGATGTTATGCTATTATAATTCGACTATGGCGGTTGATTTTCGAAATTTTGACGATTTACTCAGTAATATGATTGATTCTGTGAAATAATCTGTTAAATTGTTCGTAATTTGATTTGTGTGGAATTTCGAGTCAGGCATCCTATTACGGGTACCCTCGGGATTTTGCCCCATCGACAGTGATGTTTAATGTAAATTGAGTCGATGGAATTTGGCGATGATGATTATTTTCTGAGCCAAAAATATTTAATATCTAAAATTTATTATTTATTTAATAACTTGTAATTTAATATCCATTTAGTATTACTTTCTTAAATTGTACCAGATTGTGAATCGGTGAATTGGAATGTGAATTGGGATTGAATAATAATTATGGATTCGATTGGTAATTATAATTGTGTTGGTTGTGTCGGCTGTATCCCGACTGGCAGTCCCCCGTATAAAGGGGGTGCCGTCAATTTTTTTTTAAAAATATATTAAAATCATTTCTTGAAAACGAGTATGTATAATTATACAATTTATACGAGTTGTGAGTCGGGCTTCATATTTTTAAAATCTACGTAGTTTGTGTCAATGTGACTATATTATTAAATAAGCATAAATTATGGGACTATTCGCAGGGGTAGACTAAGTGGAATGTTTATATTGATTAGCGAGTATTAAACAGGATTCTAAAATAGTGTTATATTGTGTGTAGATTCCGTGGATAAAGGGAAGGCTAAAGCTGAGGACGTAAAGACACTTCGGATTCTGTGATTTTCTAGTTAAGGCAAGTAAATTGCTTCAATTATCTTTTAAATGAGTTATGATTATAAAAACCTGATTCATATGCTTATTCAAATTACTCTTGCTATACTTGTTCCGTTAATTCCCTGAAAGTTCGGATACTTAATTGTTATACCCCAAATTGATTCTACTGAGTTGTTGATGCTTTTAGTGAATTAATTTACATCCATATTCCTTGCAAGAATATTATTCCACCTCTCTTTCAAGTAAACCACTTCACTTATATTTCCAGCGAAATATGATTATCATAACTTGATTCTTATGCATTTGATTTATCCTTGATATAACTGCTCTGATAATTTCCATTAATTTTGAATATTCAATTGTTATACCCCAAGTTGATTATATCGTTTCGTTGATCCTTTTAGTAGCTTGACTTAAATCAATACCCCTATTTGCCATATCGAACTTGACGACATTTAATTCAGAGATTACTTGACCTTATTCTACTTGGTGAGATTTGAGATGTTGACCTGGAACGAAAGTGTCCAGAGTGTTTGGCAGTTGAGGTGGTCGATTGTTCCGACACCTGATGTCTAGTTAGGATTGGACTGTTAGTTTTTTTTAAAAAAATGTGGACCGTAAGGGTCGGACCAGATTCGTGGTCAGAAATTAATAAGGCCAATGTGTGCCGTGGATCCATTAAGGACATTGTTGTGTGCGTTTGTCCGGGGTTAGTGCGTGACTGATCAGCAGCCTAACCTTATAATTGTTTTTATTTATAAAATGCATGATAGTCCAATCCTCTTCTATTTTATGACTCGGGCAAAAGATGAATCTTCAGTTGAGCTTATATAATGTTGATTGTTAATTCTTGACAATCTTGCAGATATTTCAGTTGTTGACATTTTAATTACATATATATACTTGCTGAGCATTTTGGCTCATTTGCTTGCTAATTCTGTTTCCTCAGCTAAGCCAGGAGATGTCTAGAAGAAGTGGCCCGTCTGGTTGGGGTAGTCACCGAGGCAGTCAGAGGGTCGAGGTGGTTGGATGGGTAGTACACATATTCCTGTTTCACATTACATCCGTACTAGTAGTCAGGCTATTATATTTGATGGGTTGTATATTATTTGATTCAGTTCTGGGTTGTAATAGCTATTGGTAGTTGTTTCATACAGTGACCTGTGTGCGGTCTGGGTTGGCATGGTTTTATTTCTTATGGTTTAAATTAACTTATGCAAGTGGATTGTTTTAGTTCTACTTAATTGTTTGAGCAGGTGGTTAGTTCGGTTTATGATTACTTCATGCCGAAATTTCTAAGATTTCCCTTATATTAATGTTTAATTGAATATAAGAGTTTATAATATTAATGTTGGCTAGTGAGGGTGTTACACCAAGTGTCTAAAAGATTTATGTTCTCACAAACATTCCACCCATGTACCTAAGAAAGCCTTTTTGACTTCTCATGTTAGTTCAATTCTTTCGAACCAAATTCCCGTGAAATATAAGGACCCCGGTTGTCCTATAATTTCATGTGTCATAGGCAATACTTTTGTGGACAAGGCGTTACTTGACTTGGGCGCCAATGTGAATCTCCTTCCATTTTCGGTCTATCAAGCCCTAGGTTTAGGCGAACTTCAAAAGACGAACATGATTATTCTATTAGCCGATCGTTTTGTCAAAACGCCTAAGGGAATAATTGAGGATGTGCTAATTAAGGTTGGTAAATTCATCTTTCCAGTTGATTTTGTTGTCCTTGAGACTCAACCCGTCACGAATCCTAAGAACCAAATCTCGATCATTCTAGGACGACCTTTTCTTGCTACATCCAATGCCTTGATTAATTGTAGGGATGGTTCAATGCAACTCACTTTTGGTAATATGACAATTAACCTTAACATCTTTAATGTCGGAAAAGAACCCAATGAGATTTATGAACAAACAATAGGGGTTAATTTTGTTGATGACATTGTTAATTGGTCAAACCTTGAGGATAGTGAGATTTAGTCTCTTCTCAAAGAGGATTTTAAAGTCAACACGTCTAATCAAGAGTATATTGAGTCGTTAAGGGATATGACCTCGGAAGAGATGTTGGGAGAGTTAGACAACATTTGTTCTAAGTGGGAGACACCACCCGAGGATGTTCGTGTTGAGGCCGTTGTTAAAACTCCCGTGGGTGAACCACCTACATTCGATGAGTTGCTAGGAGACTTGAATCACACTTGTTCTAAATGGGAAGCTAAATCTGATAATGACCATGTCAAACCTGGTACCATTGTTAAGAGTCCCTTGGGAAAACCTCCCACATTTGACTCAACTTTGTATCTTCCCGAGTTTGATCAACATCCTTTAGGGAAGGATGAACCATTATCTTTTGTCATTCCTAGTGATTCAACCCCTAACCAAACTTTCATTATTTCTAATTTGCTTAAACAAAATAAGGAAGCCTTAAGTTGGTTTAGGGACAACATTACTGACACTTGTTCTGTAAGGTTGAATGATTCCATGTTACTTGAGAAAATATTTTCTAATCAAAATTTTCAACAATGTCTTGATATTTTCTCGGAAATGCACCCCAATCTTCCCATTGGCATCGACTAATTCGGTCGTATTCCTTTGCCTCCCCTCGTGAAATTCAGGTATGGGGGAGTATAAGTGTGCGTGAGTAGTGTTAGTTAGTTGTTTTTCATTTTCATTCCTCTCCGTCATCCCTTATCAGGTATTATCGTTCTTATTTACTCATTTCTCTTGCATTTGCATACATTGAGGACAATGCATGATTTAGGTATGGGGGAGGGTTTTTAGTGTAAATATAAATATCAGAAATCCAAAAAAATTAAAAAATGAAAAAAATCACAAAAAGAGTTGTAGAATTGTAAATAGTAGAGTTCTAATCTTATTCTAGTCTTGTTAATTGATTGCCAGTTGCTTGATGCACCCTTACATGCTATGATAATCTTGTGTTCTTTTAGCTTTTGATTGAGAAGTGATTTGCTAAGTTCTTGTCCACACACTTACACTAGCAAGGTGAAACTAGTAGACTTATTTGATTTGTACAAGAAATTAGAAGGTCATGATTAGGTGTAAGATGATTTGGTTCTCATAATTTGAGTACAAGTAGGTGGATTGAGGATACCTTTACTTGAGATTGATTATGTTCTACCACACCAAGTGAGTTTTGAGCCTATATGCACATCTTTTGCATTTATATTCGTTTGCTTGAGTGTCCACTTATCATTTGCATTGCTAGCACTTGTTTGAGTTCTTTCTTGAAACACATGACATTGATTGATGATAAGATGATAAAGGCATTTAGGAATAACCCATATTTCCAAAATATCCACACCATTTTTATGTGATCAATTAGTTAAAACTTTGAGCTTAATCAAATTCTTTCGGTGACACACCACATTACTCGCCTAAGACCTTTTTCTTGTACAGCCTTACGTATACTTGATCCCAATTTGTCAAAGGCTAGTAGGAACTTAAGGGAGTAATAAGGTGTGTGAAATGGGTTTACTTTTGTTCATAACTTTTGAGGAAATATATGTTTCGTTGGTTACCTTGTTAGTCGATTTTCAAGTCAAATCTAAAGAAAGGACTATGGTTTCTTATAGCTCTCACAAAAATCAAAAATTTTAAAAAAAAAAAGAAAAAAAGAGAAAAAAAAGAAAAAAAAATTATATATGAGAGCAAACTTATGTTTTTGTAATCCTCCTTCATGCGACTAGTCAAGTCTTTTTGTTGAAAGTAGAAAAATAATAATTGTGTGGGGAGGAAGTTTGGTGTTGTGCATGTTTTTCATGGTGACTACTAGCTTTTGACACTTCACCTTGTTTTGGCCTTACTTGACATACCCTGTCCCTAGCTCCATTACAACTCAAATAAAGACCTTTTGATTGTCATCATTGATGTATGTTGTGTTTAAGTTAGAATGATTCCAAATGTTAAGCATGCTTTTGATTTTGTTGGAAATGAGTGATACACTTACCCTTGTTCTTGAGTGAATGTTCTTTTGTGAGTGAAATGTGAGGTATTGCTTGTTTCTTTTGCATATGAGATCTCAAGTTTTGATTCTAAGGTGTGCTCTTGTAGACTTAGCATGGTTTCCAATACTTTTTACACTTGACATGAACTTGTAATCACTCGTGCATGCTTCTTTAAGTAGACTATGTGAATCCTTGCACTTTCCACACCAAGACTTTACAACTTCATTTTGATTCTTAAGTTGATGTATCATGAGAGGACATGTATCTGTGGTGTTACATTGCCATGTAATCTTTTATACAAACTAGATGGATTTTGTGGGTACATTCATTATAGGCCCTCACGAGACCTCACTCATCCACTAGGGCTGCCTAGGGGTTTAAAGGGCTTGTTGCATATGCCAAATGCAACCGTCACACCTACGAAAAGGAGTATAGGACTTTTTATCTAGATTTTATTTTTTGTTTTACTCGAGGACGAGCAAAAGATAGGTATGGGGGCATTTGATAAGTGCATATTTTTGTATATTTTTGTTGCCTATTTTTTGCTTGAACTCGTATTTTAATAATTTATTTTGTTGCATTTCAGGAAATTCGTAAATAAATAAAGAAATAAAGAGCAAGGAAGGGAAAAAGAGGAAGAAAAAGGACCAAAAATGAAAGAGGGAAAAGAATTAGGAGCTTGGAGCAAAAGGAATATTTCAAGACAAGTGGAAGGAGGAGATCATCTCAACACACTACATAAGTGTATGGCCAAGATCAACTCTTCAAAGCTTAAGGGGGAAGGAAACAAATAGATGGGTAGGATTTCACCACCACACACCACAAATGTATGGTGGGGATTTACCCAACACCCCCCTTAACCCTAATTGCTATCCTATAAATACCCCCTCACCCCCCTTGTATTTAGTAACTTAGATTTTAGGGTAGTTTTATTTTCTTGTTTTTTCTTTAGTTTTAAATCTTGTAAACACTCCTATTATAATTAATGCAATTTTTATTTTCTTTACTTCTTGTCTTGCTTTTTTCGTTATCGTTGCCTTGTTTCGTCATTTTCGTTAACCCGTTACTAACCACTTGGGGTTGAAAGTAACGAAACTTTAATTTCGTGTTATTAGTTGCTAATTTAATTTTGTCCCTTTAAAAATCCATTTTATTGTGGGCATTTTATTATCGTTTTAGTATAACTTTAATTTCGTAAATAATTTCTTTGTCTCGTTTTTAAAAATCAAAAATTGAAAAAAATCCAAAAACATTATTTTTAATAATTAATTTACCCGATTTAAATCTCAAAATTCATCCCCTGATTTAATATTATTTACCTGATTTACAAAAAATATTAGTGATAATTAATTTTGAAAGTCATTTTACCTATTTTATTGTATTAAGTCGAAGCCTTCATTCCCTGTTCTTGTAAACATACATCTCCCCTGTTCTTCTTCACTCCTTCACAAACCACCAAACCTGCGACACAATCTCCTTCCTCCCTCTCTCCTTCTCTCTCTCTCTCTCTCTCTCCCCCCTTTCTCTCTTATCCCTTCTCCACCAAACCACTCCCATTTCTCTTCTCTTCTAAAACCGAATGCTAGTCCAAACACTAACCCCAACCCCTATTTTATTTTCAGTGAGTTTACCAAGTTCACGAGCTGCTACTTTTGATGTTGTTTCGAGTTCCATTTTTGCTATTGATATTTGCTGAGTTTGTATTGTTCGCTTTGCTTGCTAGTAACTGCTAATTGTTTGTTTTCGTTAAGTCTTTAAACTGTCGAGTTAGTGTATTTGGTTGCCGTGTAGAATCATTAAGTTCACAGTTGTATTCTGTGGTCGAGTTCTTGACGAGTTATGCTAAGTTGCTTTGCTGAGTTACGATTACCAAGTTGTGTCCAATGTGCTGTTTTATTCTCCGATTGGTTGCTGTCGAGTTAATGTTTCCAAATTTTTAGTACTTATTGCCGAGTTTGTAATCGAGTTTGGATCTCTTGGTTTCGTTGTTTGTTGCTGTTTAGCTGAGTTCGCTTATTGTGCAGAGTTGCTGTGTTCGATTAAGTCTGCAAATTGATGTCTCTTTTTTTTTCTTACTGTTGTTGTCGAGTGGTTTTGTGGCTTGTATTTGTTTCCGCTACGAGTTGGAACTTTCAAATTTGTTAAATCTATATGTGATGTACTGAGTCCGTTATTCGAATTGAGCAAACCGAGTTTTGTATTGAGGCATTGAGTTTTGCTTCCGTTTTCTAGTTTTACAATTTCGTTGATGTTTCTTGTTCGTTGATGGGTTTAAATTTCTGGGCAATCTGAGTTTGTTGTTTCCAAGTTGTCTCGTTGGTTGTTTGTTTGAATTGCTTTGCGTCTGATTTATTATTGGTGCTATTAATTTCGATTTTAGCTAGTCTCATTTACGAACATTACATGATTGAATTTCTTTAAAAAATTTCTATGAATAAAACGGTTTTTTTAATTAAGTTTAGTTTTAAAAATTTAGAATAACTTAGTTTTAATTAATTAGTTTAAAATATATTTCTTTTTAGTAATTAAATAGTTGAAAAATCAGAATTTTCAAAACCCAAATTGTTCTAATTCGATTAAATTGAAAATTCTAAGGTTTGCGAAATAAATTAGTCCTTGTGGAACGAATCTCAAATTTAACAACGACACAGATTGTGCGCTTGCAATCAATTTTTAAATCCTTATTTTTAGCACATCAATACCCTTAACTTATGATGTTGGATCGTTTTCGTCCTTGATGACGTATGCATATATTTCGTGTATCCATGTATCAACTGTTTTACTTATCGCTTTTACATACCGTCTTTCCATATGTATTAACTTGTTGCATTACTTTAAACTGTACCTATAATATATTGATTCCATGGAACCGATCGTCTCTTGGTACCAGACAGTTGAAACCTATTTTTTATTCATATAGACCTACCTAATGTTTACCTATTATTTATTTTCTTATCAGAAAGATGCCTCCCAGAAGAACTCGTCACACCAATAATACAGAAAATCAAGACAAACAGAATCCAGATAACCCTACCATGGCCCAAATGTTTCAACTACTGCAACAACAAACTGTTGCCTTTGTTACCAACAGCACCAAGCTGCCCAACCTGCTCCAACATTCAAATCTTTTCAAGCTGTTCACCCACCTGAGTTTAAAGGTACCTTGAACCCTATTGAATCTAAATCGTGGTTGACGTATATTGAGAAAGCCTTTAAGTTAGTTAGGGTTGAAGAGGATAAGAAAGCGGAGTTTTCTAATTTTTATTTAAGGTCACAGGCCAACTTTTGGTGGGAGTCAATGAAGGCTGTAGAAGGAGAAGTGATCACTTGGCCTAGATTTGTGGAGTTATTTAATGAGAAGTATTTACCAGGATATCTGCAGGATCAGTTAGAGGTTAAATTTCTCGAGTTAAAGCAAGAAGGAATGACAGTGGCTGAGTATGAAGCCAAGTTTACTGAGTTGTCAAGATTTGCACCCCAGTATGTAGGAAATGAAACCAGTAAGGCTAAGAAATTTTAACATGGACCAAAGCCTTGGTTGAGAAGTAGAGTGGCTGCCTTTGAGTTGAGAACTTACACGGCTGTTGTTCAGAAAACAACGATTATTGAAGGAGAAAGCGATTTGAATCAGAAAGAGAGGCTGGTAAGTAGAGGAAGTTTGAGAAGGTTAAAAAGAGTCAAGAGACGGAGGGACAGAAAAGTTTTCAGAATAAGGGAAGGTTTGGAAATCAGCAAGGAGAAAATAACGAAGGACAAGACCGTAGACTTCAAGGAGTGAACCCTCAAGCTGTAGCGAGACCCGTACTACAAGACTGCAAGATTTGTGGAAAGAAGCACCCGGGTATCTGCAACAAGCCTAACATTGTTTGTTACAAGTGTCAAAGGAAGGGACATTATGCTCACGAGTGTCCAGGAGTGAAGCCAGTAGGAATGACTTGTTATAAATGTGGAAAGGTTGGACATATTGCTCGTAACTACAAGGAGCCTATTCAGACTTCCAATGTTTTAAGGATCACCGCACCACCAGTACCGCAACAAGTACCGTATCAAGCACCTCAACCTAGAGCTCGTACTTTTAATATGTCTGTCAAAGAAGCTATTCATGATGCAGATGTGGTTGCAGGTATGCTTCCTATCAACTCTTTTGAAGCTAAATTATTGATTGATTCTGGAGCTACTAAAAGTCTTTTATATCTGAAAGATTTCTTAATAAATTGCACTGTGAGATTCGCCCGTTAGAAAAAGCATTAGTGGTAAAAGTGGCTAACCAAGATAAGATTATTATAGATCGGGAGTGTCCTAATTGTAGTATATAGATTGGAGGATATCTTTTCTACGCAGATCTATTACCTTTTAAGTTGGGAGATTTTTATGTCATTCTAGGAATGGATTGGTTGACTGAGTGCGATGCGCAAATTTGAGTGTAGAAAGATACAAGTTAAGTTGGAAGCTGAAGATGGTAGTGAGGTAGTATTTCAAGGACAGAAGCAAGATAAGAAATTTTTGACATTCATGCAAGCGAAGCGGTTATTAAAACAAGGATGTGAAGCTTATTTGGCACATGTGGTTGATATGGAGAAACAAGCCCCTAGAATGGAAGATATTCCCGTTGTGAATGAATTCCCTGATGTATTTCCCGACGAGTTGCCCGGATTACCTCTAGATAGAGAAATTGAATTTTCGATTGATTTAGCACCTGGAACCGAGCCTATATCTAAAGTACCTTATAGGATTGCACCTGCCAAGATGAAGGAGTTAGCTACCCAATTACAGGTTTATTAGATAAAGGAGTTATAAGGCCGAGTGTGTCCCCGTGGGGAGCGCCAGTGTTATTTGTTAAGAAGAAGGATGGAAGCATGAGGTTGTGTATCGATTATAGAAAGCTCAACAAGTTGACTATCAAGAATAAATATCCATTGCCAAGGATTGATGATCTGTTTGACCAATTGAAGGGTTCTGCTTACTTTTTAAAGATTGATTTGAGATCAGGTTACCACCATTTGAAAATCAAACCCGAGGATATTCCGAAGACTGCTTTTCGCATGAGATATGGACATTATGAGTTCTTAGTAATGGCTTTTGGATTGACGAATGCACCAGCTGTGTTTATGGATTTGATGAATCGAGTGTTTAAGAAGTATTTGGATAAGTTTATAATTTTATTTATTGATGAGATCCTTATATATTCGAGAACTCCTAAAGAACATGCCGAGCATCTAAGGATCGCATTAGAAACCTTAAGGAAGGAAAGTTATACGCAAAGTTTTCTAAGTGGGAATTTTGGTTGCAATAAGTTCAATTCTTAGGACATGTAATTAGTAAAGAAGGAATCAGAGTGGATCCTACAAAGATTGAAGCTGTAGTGGATTGGAGTAGACCCAGGTCCCCTACTGAGGTAAGAAGCTTTCTAGGATTGGCCGGTTATTACAGGATATTTGTTCAAGACTTTTCGAATATAGCTACGCCGTTGACTAAGTTGACCCGGAAGAATGAGAAGTTTATTTGGAGTGGTAAGTGTGATGAGAGCTTTCAAGAGTTAAAGAAGAGATTGGTTTCAGCACCAGTGTTAGTATTGCCGGATGATAAAGGAAATTTTGTTATCTATAGTGATGCTTCACATAAGGGATTATGATGTGTTTTGATGCAACATGGAAAAGTTATCGCGTACGCTTCAAGACAACTTAAGCCCCATGAGCAAAAGTATCCGACGCACGATCTGGAGTTAGCTGCGATTGTGTTCGCATTAAAGATTTGGAGACATTATCTGTATGGAGAAAAGTGTGATATTTTCACGGATCATAGAGCCTCCGTGGAATGCCTCCTTGTTCCCCTTGTCCTTCTTGGATGTTACAATAATAACTATACTAATGAACTTACAAAAGAACTCGAGTTACATTCGAGATAAACAATTACAAATAGAAAACGACATGCAAGTCGTATTTATTACAAACCAAAAGAATAAACCATTACAACTAGGGTCTAAAGGCCATAACCATGCACCATGCTCAAGTAACCATTAGAGAACATGTAAGATCATATAAAGATGACATACTATTTATTACCTTTCATGATCCAATCATGAATAATAAATAAATAAAGCATATGTCACAAGCACAAATTAAAACGAAACCCTAAACCGCGGATCGACCCAAATCCCAGTTACCAGAAACATGTATCATTATACATAGCATAACAGATCATGTATCAGAATACAATTCCAGAAGCATGTATCAATATACACACGACCCAAATCCCAATTACCAGAAACATGTATCAGTATACATAGCATAACAGATCGCATACAGATGAGTCATGGCAGATTATAAACATACTAGTATCATCATATCAGATTATATAAAGATTTATTATATCATCCATATAACATAACTGTATCATGGCAGATTCATCAAATATGCATACTCGTAAAAATACAGTAAACACGTACCCAAATAATCCCCTTATACACGTAGCTTTGATGCCATTGTTGGGTTCCGAGGCATAAAACGCAGCGGATATACGTAAATAAAACAAAATTTCGAAACCCAAACACAGGATCCATGTATAATTCTGGGCAGATTATGGAGATAACGAATCATACCTCTTAAGATCTTGACTTTCATGAACTCAACGGAGATCCTAGCTTTCACGATTTGTGTCTACCTCTCGGAAAACACCTCTATGGTATCCACACGAGCACCTTCAAGAACGTCTCACAAACTTGACTGCGGAATGGACGTACTAGCCTCCCTCTTGATGATTCGAGTTATATGTTTCTGCCTCTTTCGCTGCTACCTACTCTAGGATTTTTCTCAAAAACGTAATGGCCTCTTAACCTATCATTATCTATTTATAATGACTGATTAATAGGCCCATAACAGCAAAAACCCAACCCTTGTAGGTATATGATTAAATAATAAAACGAATTTCTATTATTTAATTAATAACTAAGTCATACTTAATTATTATGGGCAGAAATACTCCTCTAATTCGAATTTATATTATCTCAATTAATTAAGTCTCACTTAATAAATATAATAAAATTCAAATAATCATCAATTAATTTAAATCCATAATTTAAATTAACTATTCCTTTAAGTGCTCAATGTGTGTGACCCTATAGGCTATTATTTAATTGGAAATAATTTTATTCTCCAATAAAATTATAAACAATGAGCGGTATCTAGTAATACATCATTGCTACCCAATTAAACAATAATTAAATCGTGATTCGATAAAACCTTTCGTGATTAATGTTTCCGTGTAATATAATCCTTTTAACCATATATATCTCTCCTAATTATAATCCGGGTTTACTTGATCCATGAGTAGACTATTAAAAAACAAATCATTATTTGAGCACGACCATGCATTTTATAGTCTCACTCAATCAAGAGGCCAATAATATCTCTCCTAATTATAGGAGGGTTAAATCTTTTATCTATCATTCATATTCTTCATACGACTCATGACATACCCGATGTCCACTTTTATCATCACCTGATCAAAGGTAACTTTTAATGTAGTCAAAGTATATTAATCCTTGTATAGAAATATAATGATCTCAAGTCAAATGATCATTACACCATTATCACTATGAGTCTTTCTTATGACTTTATTAAACATGAAGAATCTCACTATGGGTCTGTCCAGTACCATGTACTCCTACATGTACCTATGTATTGACTTTAGTATCTCCATAATCATAACCAATGAGATGTGGTTATCTGTCAAACAACATACTAGTCTATCTATGTATTATTATTGTCCTATATAATAATACTCGACTAGGGACCTTTAAGAATATGATATATTATATAATCTCAAGTTCAAGTCATGTACTTAAACTATACAATGTGTATCATGATTCTAAGGACATTTATTATGCTAACAATATATTGCAGTAATTAAAGTCATAATAAATACGTTTATTGAATGATCAAATGACATAAAGGTTTATTAAAAGAAACAATGTATTGCCTTTAGGGCACCTACACTAACAATCTCCCACTTGCACTAAAGCCAATCCCCCATGTATCTTATACCCATGGAACTAGTATGACCATCGTACTTCTGTTGCGACAAGCCTTTGGTCAGTGGGTCTGCAATGTTATCATTTGTGTGCACTTTACATATGTGTATGTCACCCCTTACATTAATCTCTCGAATAAGGTGAAATCTCCTGAGTATATGTTTGGATCGGGAGTGTGATCTAGGTTCTTTAGCCTGTGCAATGGCTCCATTATTATCGCAGTATAGATCAATGGGATCTACGATCGATGGAACCACTCCCAAATCAGTAATGAATTTTCGAATCAAAACAGCCTCCTTAGCTGCTTCACAAGCTGCAATGTACTCAGCCTTCATTATAGAACCAGTTACTGTTTCTTGCTTTGAACTCTTCCAGCTTACAGCACCTCCGTTTAGACAAAACACAAAACCAGACTGTGATACAGTATCATCTCTGCCTGTTTGGAAACTTGCATCGGTGTAACCTTTTACAACCAGTTTCTCCTTTCCTCCATACACCAAGAATGAATCTTTAGTCCTTTTCAGGTACTTTAGAATATTCTTGACTGCCGTCCAGTGACCTTCACCCGGATTAGACTAGTATCTGCTCGTCATGCTCAAAGCATACGAAACATCTGGGCGAGTACATACCATTGCATACATGATAGATCCAATTGCAGAGGCATATGGAACCTTACTCATGTGGTCCTTCTCATCCAATGATTTCGGACACTGGTCTTTAGAGATCGTTATCCCTTAAGACATGACGATATATCCCCTTTTTGTATTTTGCATACCAAAACGATGCAAAACCTTATCAATGTATGTGCTCTGACTTAGACCGATCATCCTTCTAGATCTATCTCTATAGATCCTCATTCCTAGAATGTAGGTTGCCTCTCCTAAGTCTTTCATAGAGAAGTTGCTCCCTAACCAAGTCTTAACAGCCTTTAGAGAAGGTATGTCATTCCCCATTAGTAGTATACCATCAACATATAGTACTATGAATGCCACATGGCTCCCACTAACCTTCTTGTAAACACAAGGTTCATCTCATTTTGAACAAAGCCATACTCTTTGACTATTTCACCAAAATGGATATTCCATCTCCTAGAGGCTTGCTTCAATCCATAAATGGATCGATGTAATTTACATACCTTGCCAACATTTCTTGGATCGACAAAACCTTCAGGTTGTGTCATGTACATATCCTCTTCAAGGCTTCCATTAAGGAAGGCTGTTTTGACATCCATTTTCCAGATTTCATAATCATGGAATGCTGCAATGGCAAGCAAAATCCTTATGGACTTGACCATAGCCACTGGTGAGAAAGTTTCATCATAGTCAATACCATGAATTTGTTTGAAACCTTTTGCAACCAGCCTTGCTTTATAGGTCTGAACATTTCCATCCATGTTAGTTTTCTTCTTGAAAACCCATTTGCACCCTACGGGTTTTACCCCTTCAGGTGGATCAACTAAATTCCATACTTGGTTTTCGTACATGGAATCCATCTCGGATTTCATGGCTTCGAGCCATCTCTTAGAGTCTGGACTGTTCATAGCATCTTGGTATGTGAGAGGCTCATCTTCATCTATGAGCATCAAATCACCACATTGAGTCAAGAGAAATCCATATCTCTCTGGCTTATGGCGAATTCTACCAGTTCTTCGAACAACCTGTGCTTGTTGAGCATTATCATTATCCTGCTCTTGTTCCACTTCAGGTTCAATACTATTTTGTGGTTCTCAATCTTCATCGAGATATATAGTTCTCCCACTGTTTCTTTTGGAAACAAAATCTCTTTCCATGAAGACAACATCTCGAGCAATAAACACTTTCTACTCAGAAGGACTATAAAAATAATACGCCTTTGTTTCATTAGGGTATCCCACAAAATTACACTCTTCGGATTTAGGTCCAAGCTTGTCAGATGCTTGACGTTTTACAAACGCCTTGCATCCCCAAACTTTCATAAAGCTCATGCATGACCGTTTCTCCTTCCATATCTCATATGGAGTCTTTTGAACCTTCTTAGTAGGAACACGGTTAAGTGTGAAAGCCGCTGTTCCTAGAGCGTAACCCCAAAAACTTATTGGAAGATCTGCATGACTCATCATCGATCGCACCATGTCCAACAAGGTGCGATTCTTCTCTCTAAAACTCCATTCCATTGAGGTGTACCTGGCGGAGTGAGTTGTGATACAATACCACACTCTTTTAAATATTCTTTAAATTCGGTGCTTAAGTATTCACCCCCACGATCGGATCGTAAGATCTTAATACTTGCACCTCCACCAATTTGCTTCTCTACTTCAGCCTTGTATTCTTTGAACTTTTCAAAAAAATCGGATTTATTCTTCATAAGATATACATATCCATATCTACTGAAATCATCAGTAAATGTTATGAAGTAGTAGTAGCCTCCTCTAGCCATCACACGCATTGGGCCACATACATCACTATGTATTAGCTCCAGACGTTCAATGGCCCTTTGACCCTTACCAGTGAAAGGGGCTTTAGTCATCTTACCAAGCAAACAAGATTCGCATTCTTGGTATGATTCAAAATCAAACTTATCCAAGCATCCATCCTTATGTAATTTTGATATGCGTTTCTCATTTATATGGCCTGGACAACAATGCTAGTGGTATGTTTGATTTGAGTTATTTAAGTCATTTGTTTTCTATATTACAGACAGGATTATCTAAATCAAGAACATATAAACCATTAAACAAACGCGCAACACATAGGTCAAATCATTCAAAGCAAAAGAGCAACTGTTGTTCTTTATTGTAAACGAAGAACCTTTCTTGTCCAAACAAGAAATAGAAATAATGTTTCTGCAAATCGCAGGCACGTAAAAACAATCTTCTAGTTCTAAAACAAGCCCAGAGGGCAAAGATAAATAATAAGTCCCTACAGCTAAAGCAACAACTCTTGCTCCATTGCTTACTCGTAGGTCCACTTCTCCCTCAGCCAAAGTCCTACTTCTCTGCATTTCCTGCACATTTATACAAATGTGAGAAGCACATTCAGTATCCAATACCCAAGATGTAAAAATAGACAGATTGACTTCTATAACATAAATACCTGATCCAGAAATCTGAACAGCCTTCATTTTCTTCAGATCCTCCAAGTAAACTGAACAGTTTCTCTTCCAGTGACCAGTTTTCTTACAGTAGTGACATTCACCCTTAGCAACACCACCTTTAGGCTTTAAAGCCTGTTTGGGACCTGACTCTGGCTTGGGTGTAGAATCAGATCCTGTCTTCTTCTTACCCTTCCACTTGTCTTTCCCCTTGGCCTTACCTTTATTGCCCACCATCAGTATGAGAGCAGGTTCAGCTGTCTTCATGTTGGTCACATATGTTCTCAACATATGCAACAATTCAGTAGGTATTTTGTTAAATTCATTCATATTGTAGTTCACAACAAACTGAGTGAATTTGTTGTTCAAAGAATTCATGATTAGGTCAATACCAGTTTCCGGACCAATCGGGAAACCCAAAGTTTCAAGGTACTCAATATAACCAATCATCTTCAGAACATGTGGGCCAACTGGTTCACTTGCCCCCTTTTTTGCAATTAAAGAGTGACTTACTCGTGTTGAACCTTTCTTGACGAGTTTGGCTTGCAAACATGCTTTGCAAGTGCTTATTGATAGTATATGCATCCATATGCACATGCTGTCTTTGAAGCTCAGCACTCATACTTGCCAACATAAGACATGCAACATAATTTACATCATTTTCATCCCTTGTGTGGGCCGCTTGTTCCTCAACAGTAGCGCCCTCAGGAAGGGGACCTGGCGGAGGGATATCAATGACATGAAGCTTGCGCTCCTGCCTGAGGACAATCCTCAAATTCCTCTTCTAGTCTAAGAAGTTGTTTCCTCCTGTCAGCTTGTCCTTCTCAAGGACTGATCGTACGGATAGTGTGTTTGTATTGTTTGCCATTACTTAGTATCTACAATGATAAAAGCACAAAATAAACAATAGATTGTCTGAGTTATAAATTATTATGTTCAAATGATTATGATATATTCATAATATATCTCCCACTATTTTTATCAAATTAATAGCCCTTACTATTAATTCGGAAAGAATATCCCATAAATCTTTCTAGCGAGCCAAGATCCATATTTCGTCATGTCTTAAGTCAACCACTGGTAGTCTTTAAAACAAGATTATTTAGGTAGACAACAATTGTTAATTATATCATATATAATTCTTGGATAGTTTGGTGAACAACGATTGATCTTATCTATCTCATAGATTTTTAACCAAACTCTATGCTTCTAAGTTCATAATAGTTGAATATAACCGTTTATTTTCACCTTATTATGATGACTCAATTAAGTTAGACCCAATGATACAACGGTCGAATATAACCGTTTATATTCGTCGCATCTCACCACGATAGACAGGAGTCCCCTGCCACTGACAGCCCTTCCCCTTATCAATCTAGGATTCGATGAGTGTTCATTCATTGGAAAGCATCTGATTAAAACTTAATATTTTGTTAAGGGGTTTAGAAAATTTATAACGAATCCATAATCACATCATAAAGAGATCCTCAATTTTCCTTGAACCAAATATTTCAAATTAACATCTTAAATTGTTCATTTCCCAGGTAGATGGAGGATCCCAATGGTCACACTTAATACCCATTAACCTTACGAATACGCATATCCGCTTTTGTCAGAAAATCCCAATTTTAGATATCAAAAATTCATATTTAATTCCACGTTTTAAAAATCCATATTTTATAAACACAAGAATCGCATGATCGTTTATTAATTTTAAAATCTTGAATCGTTATAGATTTTATCTTGTTTAGCATGGCAAGCATACATGCATACATCATTAATCTAATTAAAGCATGCATCTTCTACTCTACAGATACAATCCATACATCATATGTAAAGTGCGTAAAGTAAACGTGTAATGGTGATGGCCCAATACTATGTGATCTTTTCAAGCTAATGAAAAGATCAAGGTCAATCTATGGGGTAAAAATAACTATTACATTTGTTTTCTCTATTGCTCCCATTGACTCCTTAGCCTCCGTGGAATGCCTCCTTGTTCCCCTTGTCCTTCTTGGATGTTACAATAATAACTATACTAATGAACTTACAAAAGAACTCGAGTTACATTCGAGATAAACAATTACAAATAAAAAATGACATGCAAGTCGTATTTATTACAAACCAAAAGAATAAACCATTACAACTAGGGTCTAAAAGCCATAACCATGCACCATGCTCAAGTAACCATTAAAGAACATGTAAGATCATATAAAGATGACATACTATTTATTACCTTTCATGATCCAATCATGAATAATAAATAAATAAAGCATATGTCATAAGCACAAATTAAAACGAAACCCTAAACCGCGGATCGACCCAAATCCCAGTTACCTGGAACTTGTATCAGTATACATAGCATAACAGATCATGTATCAGAATACAATTCCAGAAGCATGTATCAATATACACACGACCCAAATCCCAGTTACCAGAAACATGTATCAGTATAATAGCATAACAGATCGCATATAGATGAGTCATGGCAGATTCTAAACATACTAGTATCATCATATTAGATTATATACAGATTCATTATATCATCCATATAACATAACTGTATCATGGTAAATTCATCAAACATGCATACTCGTAAAAATATAGTAAACACGTAACCAAATCAGCCCCTTAGACACGTAGCTCTGATGCCATTGTTGGGTTCCGAGGCATAAAACGCAGCGGATATACTTAAATAAAACAAAATTTTGAAACCCAAACACAATCCATGTATAATTCTGGGCAGATTATGGAGATAACGAATCATACCTATTAAGATCTTGACTTTCACGAACTCAACGGAGATCCCAGCTTTCACGATTTATGTCTACCTCTCGGAAAATACCTCTATGGTATCCACACGAGCACCTTCAGGAACGTCTCACGAACTTGACTGCAGAATGGACGTACTAGCCTCCCTCTTGATGATTCGAGTTATATGTTTCTGCCTCTTTCGCTGCTACCTACTCTAGGGTTTTTCTCAAAAACGTAATGGCCTCTTAACCTATCATTATCTATTTATAATGACTGATTAATAGGCCCATAACATCAAAAACCCAACCCTTGTAGGTATAGGATTAAATAATAAAATGAATTTCTATTATTTAATTAATAACTAAGTCATACTTAATTATTATGGGCAGAAATACTCCTCTAATTCGAATTTATATTATCTCAATTAATTAAGTTTCACTTAATAGATAATAAAATTCAAATAATCATCAATTAATTTAAATCCATAATTTAAATTAACTATTCCTTTAAGTGCTCAATGTGTGTGACCCTATAGGCTATTATTTAATTGGCAATAATTTTATTCTCCAATAAAATTATAAACAATTAGCGGTATCTAGTAATACATCATTGCTACCCAATTAAACAATAATTAAATCGTGATTCGATTAAACCTTTCGTGATTATTGTTTCCGTGTAATATAATCCTTTTAACCATATATATTATAGATTAAACTCGAGGCTTGTATTTAGTCATCCTCTTCAACATTTAATCCGGGTTTACTTGATCCATGAGTAGACTATTAAAAAACAAATCATTATTTGAGCACGTCCATGCATTTTATAGTCTCACTCAATCAAGAGGCCAATAATATCTCTCCTAATTATAGGAGGGTTAAATCCTTTATCTATCATTTAGATTTCTCATACGACTCATGACATGCCCGATGTCCACTTTTATCAACACCCGATCAAAGGTAACTTTTAATGTAGTCAAAGTATATTAATCCTCGTATAGAAATATAATGATCTCAAGTCAAAGGATTATTACACCATTATCACTGTGAGTCTTTCTTATGACTTTATTTGATAGGTCCCGTATATTGGTTAGATAAGCTAAAGGGGGGGTTGAATAGCTTATGACCTTTTTAAAATTTAGAGCTTGGCTTTTTGAAAATTCTTTCGCCTTTTTAAACTTCGTTACTTGTTGACAAGTAAATAAAGTGCAGAAAATAAAGAGCGAAAGAAAAGAGAGTAGCACACAGTCGATTTTATCCTGGTTCGCGATGCCCGTAACCCCTAATGGATTCGAACATCCCTACTCCAGTCCCCGAGCTCCTCCCCGGACTCGAGATTTTCACTACTACAAAGATACTCCTTTATAGTAGGCGGAGAAGCCTTTACAACTCCTTAGACCACTATCTATTTATCTTGGAGCGATACACACACGTATCCTCCTCAAAATAAAATAGCTAAATACAAACTACAAAACTTGTCTCGGAGCGTAACTTCCCGTCACCTCTTCAAAGGCTTTGTAGTATCCCTTTGTAGACTATGTACTTCTACAACTTTGCCGGTCTTGGATCTTAGGTCTTGGGTCTTCCATTTTCTTCACGGTGCAAAGGCTACTAACTCCCCGTTAGTACGCCTAAGACTTGGGTCTTAGAACAAGAGTCACCTCACTTCACTTCACCTCACTGCAAAGATTAGAATACAAGTCCAACAACAACCAACCAATTTATATTAAGAGATATAAATTCGTGCAAGCTAGTATGTTACGGTACTAGTCACGGGGATGCTATTATGCGTTAAATTAAATATATAACGGCAAGGGATAAGTCACAATAATGGACTTGTCACACAAGCAGTACACACACTTACATACAACACACAAGCAATTAAAACACAACTCACACGTGCGTAAAAGTAACTCGCTTATCTATAGGATAAAACGAGGGCTGCTATTATGCGTTAAATTATTACACACACCACACAAGCGAGAATATTAAACAAACAAACAAGTAAGCAAGCAAGCAAGCAAAAGTCACAAAGATATAAAGATATAATGACAAGACAAGTGAGTAACCAACTTGAACAAGAAGACTACAAATGGTAGTGTTTTGGCCGAATATAACAAGAAAAGAAAAAGCCAACAATGAACTGCCAACTTGTTTTAAAGAGCTAGCTTGTATAGTCTTGATTCTTAAAGTCCTTGTTTAAAAGTAAACCATAAAAAGAACAAAGGACTTGGTTATACAAGACTAACAACCAATTTCTTTTGATTTTTAAATATCAAGTTTAAACCACTTAGGGTAAAAACAAGATGTAAGCTTTTTGTTTGTAAATCAAAAGATAGTTAACCAGCCTTTTTAATCCAAATACTCAACTTGGATTAAAGGACTTAAATGATGTGATTCTCAACTTCAACCTCAAGAACACACCTTACAAGATGTCAAATATACACTACACGAATATACTTCAAGAACAAGTGTATATTAGTGACAAAATGCAAGAATGTTGAATATTAGTGTTTATAAGTGTAGATATAAACCAAACAAGCACTAAACACTAAATATTCAAGCCACCCACCACCACTTTTACTATATATACTCGACTTATATATAGAAGAGTGAGGAAATATAGAAACCAACTTGTAACCCTTGATGTAAGATACCAGATTATTTTAGGATTTATTATTATTATTTTATTATTATTTAATTATGTTGATTAGTATTTAAAGGATGGAATTGGATTAGAGAATATCGTTGTGGAATTCAACGATATTTAGTATTGAGTTTATATGAGTATATATTGAGTTATGTGTGCCATTGTGTGCCTCGGTATTTTATTGGTATTTTTAGTGATTTAAAAATATTTAAATCAAGTATTATTGATCTTCAAAAATCTTTATTTAATTATCGGAGGGCTTAAAAATCATGAAATCTTTTGTAAAATTATCTTCATATATTTATTGAGTTTTTAAAATTGTTGGGTGGATTAATTTGGATGTTTCGGTATTTTAAAATGATTTAAGAGTTTTATTGTATTTAAAAGATCAAAACTTTGAAAATTCATATTTAATTCATTTTTTATCCTAAAAATATTTTAAAAATATATGTGTGCTCTTAATTTTATATTCTTTATTTTAAAAATGAAAAGTTTAATTTTTCGAGTATTTTATTGGATTTCGATTTATTAGAGTCGGTTAAGAGTAGTAAGTGGGGCCGGAATGAGGAGTAATATAGATTTGTGGTTATTGGGCCAAGCCCAATAATAAGGGAAGGCAGTAGAACCTTCGGGAGAGAGCAAGAAACGGGGAGAGAGAAAAATAAGAGAGGAAGAGAAGAAAAGAGAGAAAAAGAGAAAGAAGAGTAGAGAGATTGGGAGAGAATTGAGAGAGATTAAAGAGAAGAGTTTGGGGGTTTAATTGAAGGAAGAAGAAGATGATGGGTATGTGAGTGTTGTGCAGTTCGTGTGTGTGTATGTATATATATATACATACGCGCGTGTAGCAGCGGCGGCAGTGGGAGAAGAAGAGGCGCGGTGGCTGGACAGCGGGGGAAGAGGCGGCGCAGCCATGTGGTGGCCGGAGTCGCAAGGGCAGGTGGTGGCCTGAGTTGTGGCGCAGCAGCAGTTCGGGAAAAGAGAGAGAGAGAGAGAGAGAGAGAGAGAGAGAGAGAGAGAGAGAGAGAGAGAGAGAGAGAGAGAGAGAGAGAGAGAGAGAGAAGAGAGACTCGTGAGGGAGACTCCGACGAGGTTGATTTTCCGGTGGATTAGCTCCGGTGATGATGTGGTATAATATCTTACTTTAATTTTTTTATTTTTATTTTATTTAATTGTTGTAATTAGTTTAGAGATGAATTGAGATTTATTAGTTAATCGTTGCGATTTAATTGATTAATTGTAAATGGTGAGATGTATGTGTTAATTTTTGATAATTAGAGTATATTGTATTTTGAGAATATTGTTGTGATTTAATTGTGAGCTTAATGTGCTAATTGTTGTAAGTGGATTACGAATATTGTTCTAATTTCTATAAGTTAATTTGGAGAGTTAAGTTGCTAATTAAAATTGTGGAGTTAATTTGTGAGTCCGATATCATGTTCGGATAAGTAATTACTAATTTGTTAGTTGTTAGTTGTCGTATTTAATGCGCTAAGAGTTTGTTTGAATTACTAAGTGATAAATGTCTATTTTGTTAGATGTTATAAGTGGGGTTGTATCAATTGTTGGAGTTATATGAGTTTTTGCTAATTGTAAATGATTTCGATTAAGTTGAATTGTATAATTGCTTTAGTAGTATATTTCGATTTAAATGTTATTTATCAAAGATTTGCTGTGAGATTTATTTTATTTTATTATGTATTTATCTGCGAGGAGTTGTAATGAGATCACGAGTCTTAAATGTCAATATTTAAAGACTTGTGTAATTCTCTGCAACTAGTTCCTCGGGCTTACGAATATCCATGATTAGCTATCACGAGTATAATTAATATGCTTGAGTGATGTGATCATCAATATAGCGTAAGTAATAGTTAGTGCTAAAGGTTGTTCCCTAGGGCTTACGAACATCAATGACTAGTTGTCACGTGTGTCATTAAATGCGTGAGAAATACGATCATTGGTGTAGCGTAAGTAGTAGTGTAATGTAAATTATTATGTGGTATGTGCCGCATGTCAGGGCGGATACTGTCCTTATGTGTTTATTTTATATTGCTGCCATAGAAGCAGCTTGATATTATCCTTGGGTTGTTGAATTGAAAAACAGGGTTGAATCGTAATTGAGGGGCTGTGCCCATAGTCCGATAAACGAATACTTCATGCCGAAATTTTCTAAAAATCCCCTGTATTTAAAGTTATTTAAATTATTTGATTTAAAGATTTAAAGGCATGTATGTGTATGAGTGTTTAAGTATGTATTTCTTTGCGAGATATAAGTAATTAGTTATTAATTGGGTTGTTTATGTACTAAATAGTACTTTATTATTATTTCGAGTATAATTAGGGATTTGATATGGACCCAGCGAGCGTGTTGACGAGACGATTGAAGGAAATGAATGCGTGATCGAGTAAAGACCGAAGTATAGTAAGTAGTGAATCGACGCATTGGAATCGAGGCAAGTGTACTAACCCTCGCTTATCGTTCAAGCGAGATAATTATGTTTCTATTCAATATAGTATTCCCTTCAAATCCATATTGCTAGTATCCTCTCCTTCAAAGTATTGATAAGGATATATTTTATTCATATATCATGTGAAAGTAGAATTTCATTTTTATTGCCAGTATTATTCTTTCTTAATTATTGTCAGTAATATTCTATTAAAGTTTTTGCAAGTATTGCATTCTTATTCCTTGTTTTAGTATAATGTTCTTAATGTATAAAGTTTCACTGAGATTATTTGTTAGTAAAGTAGTTTAATGGAATTGAAAGAATTTTATAAAAATGTGGACCAGCTTCGTGGTCAGAGTAGTAAAGGCCAACAATAAGTGCCTAATGAGGGATCCCAGAGTATTGTTTTTAGCTGGACTTTACGTGGCTGATCACCCGTAATGTCCAGAGTATGATGAAAACTCCAATTCTATTAAATGTTGTTTTTATGAAAATATATTCTTATGATAGAATGTTTAAGTTAAAGTACATTTTCATTTCCAAATATGTTGGATATAAAGTTATGATTTGAGTTAATAAATACCGTTAGTATAAAAATGGAAAGTTAGTATATTAGTGTTTTGAACGGTGAAAATTAATTCACGGTTATTATGGTCGCTGTGGCATTTGTTGCGCAGTGATAGTAAGGACCGAGAATGAATTGAGATCTTCTTATTTATTCAAACTCATGATTGTCAGGCCGGTTAGGCAGCTAGGTGTGTAAACGCTTAGTGACATGAATGAAATTTGAGTAACTGAGAATTTCTTGGAGATTTTGTTAAAGTAATAGTTAAAGTATTTTGCAAGTATTAAAAGTATTGAATCTAGTATTACAAACCTTCTCAATTATTAAATTCTGATTTCGAGTTATAAATGTTTTAAATGATATTAATCTTCTGTTAAAGTTAAGAATCCAGATTTCAACTATAGTATTGATTATAATTGGTGAGCATTCCTTCGCTCATATTTAGTGTGCCTATTTCTTGAATTGCAATTATTGCATTCTTATTTCATCCAGTTCAGTTATATATATAACTTGCTGAGCATTATTTGGCTCACACTTGTTGTTTTTAAAATCTAACTTTTCAGTAAACTAGTTGGCGAGGCTTAGCTTGTGCAGTTCAGAAGGTGGAAAGAAGAAGCAGGATGCTGTTATGAAGCTGACATGGATCAGGGTATTTAGAGTTAAAGTTGATTTGTTGTATGTAATTATAGTTTAAGTAGTTACAGTATGTATTTGATTAGTTGGCCTGGTATACTTCTATTCGAAGTTATACCAGTGATTTAAGTCTGTATAAAGTTTTGTATATAGAGTTGTACTTAAGTTGATTTTGGGTTTTCTTGTTTCTAGAACTGTAACCTAAGATCCTTAGTTGGGAATTGGGGTCAAAGAGCTTTTGATTGAGTTTTTATTTTTATTTCAGTTTTATTTTGATTTCAGATTTTTAGTTTAGTATTCAGCAGGTTTATGTTGTATTTACGAATACATCATGGCCAATTTTTGTTAGAATTATTGAGTTTGTTAGCGTGACGCCCAAATCTACTGATCCCGGATTTGGGGGCGTTACACTTGAGATATAGAGAGAAAACAAGAGAAAAAGCTAGTAAACAAGCAAAAAACACACAAAAAGAGTCGTCGGAAAATGGCTGGAATATGGATTTATGATCTGACTTTTGGAGGCTCAAAAGGTCACTTATAAACTGTATAAACAAGGTCCAAAGACCACAAAAAGATTGGTGACCAAAGGTATGTGTTATGGAGGAAGAATGGTGAAGAAAATCATGCCTAAATAAGGTTTAATCTTGAAATATTTTAGGCAAGAAACATAGAAACGTTTTTGGACTTTTGGGAACTGAAAAGAGAGTGTTTCTAGGGTAATTTCACCAGCATGTGTTTGGCTCTTGGGGGCTTGGACAAATTGGGGGGGGGGGTTAAGGGGGCTATTTATAGCCAAAATATAAGGTATTTTAGCTTTATTTTAAAAGATAAAGTAATGGCATGTGTTGGCTTGCGTTGGGCATGTGTTGGCATGGGTTAGACACACTCCACCAGCTGTAAACATTTCAAAATAGCTGACTTGGACGAGCTTGGGTGTTATTCCCTTTGCCGAAACGATTAAAAATCGAAAGATGCGCGTACCGTCGAGACGAAATGGGTTTAATCGCAATAAATTGAAAAATCATCGAAAAATAATGAAATTTTGGGAATCCCCTAAAATGTGCCCAGAGGATTATGGCCAAAATTGCACCTTGAAATTGAGTTGGTCATCTATGACTTTTAAGCGACCAATAAATCAATTACGTATCGATTTAAGGGGTCCCGGAAAAAAGTCATCCAAAATTTACGAAACTTATTCTACAATGTCCTATGGAGCAACTAGGGATATATCCAAAATTTCAAGTCAAAAAGATATGTGGAAGTATGTTTACGAATTTTTTGAATGTTAAAAAGGCTTCCGGAGCGATCGAAAAATTCTTTTGTCTTTACCGACAACTTAGACAAAAGTTTTGACTTGATAAATATTCAAACATAATATTCCTTATGAAATAATGACTATGAGGTCCAAGGAATATTTAAGTTCGAATTAAAAATGATTTTATCCGGATAAATAAGGATTTAAGGGTTTTTCGGAATAAAATCTGTTTTGGGTCTTTTGGTACGGCTTTTGGCAAGGCAAATATAAATATTAAATAAATATATCAAGAATATTTTAGAGTAAAACATTTAAGAATAACATGCTTTTAAATACATCGAACAGTTTGACTCGTAAAAGCAGTGTTAGGAAATTCTCGATATTTGTGCCTTTAGCCGAATGCCTATTTTCTTTTGACATAAATAGCTTAGAATATAAAATACCAATATCATGATATTCTCATCATAAGTAAATGTCAAAAACATGTCGAAAAACATTTTTGGCTCGGTTTGACCAGTTTGACTTGAATCCCGAATTATGTCGTCCCTTGGGGAGGATTCTAAGTGTAATCCTAAATCTAATTTAATTTCACTTTTATTTTGACAAATTCCAAAACCTAAAGAGCGAAAGTACTGACTCCGTCAATCTTCCCCTTTTTGGTATTTGTCAAAACTACTCGTGAAAATTAAATATGTGTGTGCGATCTACTTCCCCTAAGTGTATGCATGATACAAAATAAAAATTGGGGTCACTTCCCCTAAATATATGCATCCCATCATACAATCACACACATAAGCACATAGAATCATATAAGCACATAGAATATGAGAGTTAGAATTTTACCCTATGTGATAAGTGTCGGTACTTATCACAAAATATTCTCTTCCCCTTAATCTTTTCTGCAAAAACAAGGTTAGTACGAGCACATAGTAATTTTCATTTTATATTCCCGTAGAATATCTTCTTCCCTTTTTGACCTAATGCCAAAAAGTGAAATTAATATTGAGGGAGGGAACAAGGGATTAGGGATTTAGGTGATAAAATCCTACTTATTACAAAGAAGTACCACCAATCTCCTTATCACTCCGAAACCAGTCAAACGTCCATAAATCTTCACATAATTGGACTGGTTTTAATTAATTACAATTTTGGATAGGACTATCCTATGAATACAAATTAATCATCCCATAATTACAAGAGAAATAGATACAACTATTTAAGTCCACCTTGTAATTTCTTGGATTTTTCTTGAAAGAATCATGGCCTTTAAAGTATTCCAAATTGATCGTTAATGATTAAATATTCTACAATAATCCACTTGTTAGAAAGATTTTCAGTGTGCATATAACAATTTTATTACATTATCAAAATTAAAAGAGTTTGAGAGATTCGAATTTCAGAAAAATTCGAGTTTTTCCATTTTTAGTTCATTCCAACTCTTTCCCTTTTTGAGATTTTCTACAAGATTTAACAAGTTAGAAGATATTTCAAATAATTGCTTTTGCAGATTTTATACTTATTCAAAATTTCAGACCAAGGAGATATTTCGAATTATGAAAAATTCGAATAATAAATCTTGCAGAAAAATGTTAGTGCATGTCCAAGACTATATGTCTAAAATTCTTTTAGCAGCTTATATCAGGGCAATAACTCAGGTATTTGTACATGTACAAACTTAAAAAAAATGTAAACCGAGTTATACAAAGGTTTTAAAAAAAATAATGAACTAAGAATGCAAAAGAAATGTATAGAGTAATCAACAACTATATAATCTATTGAAGTTGAAAATCTTTGACATTTCTTGAAAATGACCAAGTGACTGGAAGCTTTTGCTTCTATTTCCTGCATACATCAAGTCAAGTTAGTGCATCAACATTTTAAATTAGTGATAAGAGCAAGGAACTAAAGAACATTTGATGATCTTGGGAGGGGGAAGGGCAGAGCTCAGGCTTGGCTCATCATTGCTCTCTAAATAAGCAAACTGTTAGTAATGTTTTTAAAAAAATAATTGAAAAGAAAAAAAATGCAATATGTAATCAATTCAAGACAAAGAGAACAAACAGTGCATGTATGAAATGGAGAGCCATGACCAGGCATGCTCAAATCCAAGCCACATTTCACTTAGCACAACTGCAAGATACCACTGAGGCACAAAGAATCTAAGGTCAAGTGCAGAGATGATCTTATCCAAGATAAGTGACTTGTAGTGGTCATATAAGCTAAATACTTTCACTTAAAAAGTTTTAGCAAATATGTGGCTATCAGCTGAGTGATATGTAATATCATGGCTAAATCAAAAACATTAGAGACTGAATTTTTAGCACCATTTAGCCACCCTCTTTTCAAGAGGGTACCTGCAAACCAGATAACCAAAAGAAAACAATTAGTAAGGGTCATAGTGAGATTATAGTGGCTATCAGTCTAATAAAATTAATCAGATCTAAGTCATAGTAAGGGTCATTTTTTGACATCACTTAGCCACCCCTAGGAAGGGGAGTACCTGCAAAACAAACAAAGAAAAACCATGTTAGTTTCGGTTCTTTTGCAAGTATGGAAAGCCATCAGCAATCTCTCTTAACTCAAATAGTTGAGTTTCAGAGACTGGCATCATTTGGCCAAAGTCTCACCCAACCTTAGGATATCATAATTTAAGATCAAGAGATACTAAATATCTCAACAGTCTGCAAGGTTAGTAGAGTGAATAAGAATGCAAAAATATGCTTTCTAAGAAGTGACTGGTTCATCCTGGGTTCAGATCAAGAATTCTCTAAGGGAATTCAGGCAGTCCATGGAATCAGCAGTATAGTGAGGCCAAAGTGTCCTAGTTGTGCATTGTTTAAATTACAATACAAGATGTAATTGCTAAAACTAAGTACTTTGAAGATTTCTGCAAAAGAAAGTACTACATTAAAAGGAAAGCATTACATAAATCAACTAGAAACCATTGCAGCAGCCATCATCAACTTAGAACCAACCATACAAGCCAGTTTGGTACTGGTACCCAAAAGGAAACAACAACAAACTAGAGCATTCATCACTTAACTAATGCACAAAAACAGATAGTGCATACAACAAAAGCAGATAACCTAATTAACCAAAATATAATCTAATCAACTTGATTAAAGGAGTTAGAGTTGATAACAACATCCATCATATCATCACTTATATCATTAGCAACATTCCCAGAACCATCACCATTCCCAACAACCTCAAGTTTCACAGTAACATCAACTACCTCAGTATCAAGATCCTCAATGACAACAAATTGAGTAACTGGTTTGGGAGGGGGAGTGTTAGTATCAATTTAAATTTGAACAAGTTGAGATAAATTACTCTCAAGGACACTCAACCTTCCCATAGCAGATCGCAATACAGTCATCACTATATCCATCCTTTCAAGTAACTGAGTATATCTCTCATTTAAAGCAAGAAACTGATTTTTCAAATCCTTATACTCATTTTCCAACTCTTCACTTTTAGAGGATAGTTTCACAAGTACAGAGAAATAATCAGATAACTGAGCGTGAGAGATGTTGGAAACAGGGATAGTAGAGGAAATCACAGAGGGTCCAGCAGCAGACTCAGTAGAAACAGGTAATACATTTACAGTAGAGACAGCAGGCATCACAGTAGGCATAACAACATCAAGTTCAACATGAGCAGGTATAACAGAAATAGCAGGCATAGCAACAGTCACATCAAGCATGGCAAGAGACACATGAGGTAAAGTACCAAATTGAACATTCAAAGCAGCAGGCATAACATTTAGTTCAGGTAAGGGCAAGGTAGTTGTTAGGTCGAATACACAAATATAATCAAGTTTGTATGAGAGAATAACAATTAACACACGTTTAAATCAAAAACTGTATGGGATTAATAACTCCTCTCTCAGTGATGTAAAATATCACATAGAGCTGCTTAGGTTACAATGGAATAATAATACATTTCTCGATACCCTTCCAGGGTTAACCTAACTGTATTTATAAAGATATACAGCTACAGTATCTTCGACAGCTATCCAATCTTCAAAGATATTGCTTCCATAATTATCTTCAATTATTCTTCAAAGTCTGATAATGACCAGTAGACGCTTCCTCCTGACAGAGTTTATCAAACTCTGTCGAGCTTCCATCTGTCAGAGTTTAATTAAACTCTGACCGCTTCCAGCTTCCAGTTAAACTCTGATGAATCACTGTAACACTGAAACACTAACATTATTCACATCAATTATATCCCTACACATCACCTCTCCTCTCCCTTCTCTCTCTCTCTCTCTCTCTCTCTCTCTCTCTCTCCCTCTCTCTCTCTCTCTCTCTCTCCCTCTCTCCCTTTAACAATTTCATCCAACTTGTTCATTAGCAAAAATGCACAAGTTAATAATAATTGACTCTCTCTCTCTCTCCCTCTCTCCCTTTAACAATTTCATCCAACTTGTTCATTAGCAAAAATGCACAAGTTAATAATAATTGATGATATCAAAACTAATTAAACAAATATAGTGTTTAATAAATAATCAGAGTTTAAACTTCTATTAAACAAAATTTACAGAAAATAAGAAATACTTACAGAGCTTTATTTACTTAATTTCCTCAACATCTGGTGTTGATCTAAGATAGTCTATAAGTAATCTTCTCTCTGCATTTTCGAGTTCTATCTGCATGATCTTCTTAATCTCTCTAAGTTCAGGATCATCTTCACCAGTCTGATAGATTGCAGATCTCAGAGAATATATTTTGTTCTTCCTCATTTCATTACCCAGTCTGATGAAGTGTGCTTTCTCTGACTCTAGATTAAAATCTAACACAGTTATACCCAGATCTATCTTCAATCGAGCACTATTTTACTTCATCTCAACAATCTTTCCATGATAATCTCTGTACTTCGGAATATACTCACTTGTGTATCTTGTACCACTAATTGCCTTAGCTTTCACCATCTTATTTCTTAGCACATTAGCAGCTTGTTGAGTCCTTTGATTTTTCACTTTGAAGAGATATAGAACATATTCCAATTCTTCCCATAGCTTCAAATCAATATCATTCTCACCAACTTTATACACAGTTCCATCAGCCATGAAATACAGCAGAAAATCTATATTCAAACTCCTTTGATGAATCAATTGTACTGACTCCAGTCTGTCCAAACTCTCCTGTGGAACACCTTGTCCTGGAACATCCAGTGATGACAGATCTAGAGGAATAGTATTCACTCTAATTTCTTTATGTGAGCCCAAGCCAGATGTATCTCGACTTTGCTTTGACATAAAAGCTCTGCCTTGTAGAAAATCAGTACCTCCAGCCTTCAGAGTTTGATCTGGAATAGTTGGTTTTGCAAAGAACATTTGCATCTAAGTAGACAATGGTTTCTGTACAACTTGTGTAGCAACATAGGTTGTATCCACTTTCTTTGAAACCTTTTCTTCTTCAACCATCTTACCTTTCAGCTTCTGTTTAGCATATTCTGTTGGTTTCCTAGACAATGATAAATTTTGATCAGCACCAACATTTTCTTTAATTACAATGCCTTTTAGAACAGGCCTAGGAGCTTTCTCATTCTTCTTTAACTTTCCAGACTTCAAAGCTTTTTGATGTTCTTCTTGTAAATTCTTCTCTTTAGCTTGAATGTCTTCAATTGTAACTCCTTCTTCATTCTCTTCCAGAAACAATCTTGCAGCCTTCATCTGTTTGTGGATTGTCAGTGAATAACAAGCTTTTGGTCTTTGAAGTACCCTGAGCATCAAAATTTATTCCATCAGACTTTGTAGATGACTTGCCAGATCTCAAACTTATACCTTTACCAGCTTTTGATCTATTTTGGTCATTTGCTCCCCCGTCTTCAGCATCATCCTTCTTAAGCAGAGTTTGAGATTGCTTGCATTTGAACTTAGCAACTCTCTCCCCTTTTTGACATCATCAGGAATCAGTATAGATTTGATCAATTCCAATGAGGTAGCAATAGAGTCAATCTTACCAGACAAGACAGTTTGATTCTCTTTCACTTTACTTAGCCTTTTAAGCATAGCTTCCTGATCTTTAGAAAAAGTCTAAAACTTCATTTTAGTATCTCTCTGCAGAGTCATGTCTCTTTGAACAATTTCAGCTCGTAGATCAGTTATGGCTTGTTGAGAATCATCAAACCTGTTATTCAGAGTCTTGATTTGAACAACAGTGGCTTGCAAACATGAAAGAATCTCTGGATTGGAAATCTTTGTAGCAGTGCTATGCACAAAAGGAGCTGCTCTTCCAGCAGGAAAAATGCAATCCTCTTTATACCAATTCTCTGAGAATTTGGAAAAATATCCTGCTTCAATTTCACGTTGTGAAGGTCTAGAAAAATCTGTTTTCTTTCCATCAGTTTGTACTGGTTGTCTCTGAGAAGAGTTAGACTCAGTACTTCCTTCAGCTTTAACATCAATTTCAGCATTTGTATTTTCAATTGGCTCAGACTCAGCAATATTTACTGCAGCTTCAACTTTTTTAGCAGGAGTCTCTGCAACTTCAATATTCTCAGCAAAAATCTCCTCAATATTCTCTGCAGTTTGCTCTCCAACTTCAACAGACTTTCCAAGAACTTCATCCACAGGCTCAAAAATTACAGCCTTGGTTGGTTGATCAATTTCTCTCCTTGTTCAGTAACTTGGTGAGCATCAGAGAACAATGCAGTATGTGTTGCTACTTTTTCATCAAGTACCACAGTAGGTTGATCAGCTACACCAGTTTCTTCAGAATGAGCAACAACAGGTGATGAGATAGGAACTTCAATGTCATCAGAGAATGGAATGAATGACTCAGCAAAAACATCCATATCAGCAAAACCATCTCTATTTTCCACATCCACCTGTGCATCTTCAATTGCCATTACAGCTTCTTCTACAGTAGGTATCTCATTAGAATTTACCTCTGGAGCTTCAACATTTGTCTCTTCATCTGACTCATCAATTAACAACCTTCTCCTCTTTGATTTAGGCACCTCAGCTGCCACTTCCTCTTCAGCAGAGTTTGAGAAATCAGACCTTTTTACTCTTACTTTCTTAGCTCTGACAGCTTTGTACTTTGTTCTGCCTCCACGCTTTGGTTTAGCCTGTGTAGGTGGTGGATTTTGTTCAGTGTTTGGCTCATTGATTTAAGGTTGAGGTTGAGTTTGAGTTGGTTGAATTTGTTCAGCGTTTGACTCATCATGTTCAGTTTGAGAGGGTTGAGATTGTGGATCAGTATTTGTAGGTTGTAGAGGTTCAGTGTTTGCAGGTAGGGCAGGCTCAGGCTGTTGTGGTTCTTGAGGTTGATTTAAGAAATTTTGAAGAGCAAGAGGCAAAATGAAGTCAGGTACTTGCTCCTTGTTTGCATCCTTGTTGGTCAAATCAAAGAATACTCTCTTATGAACCTTAAAGGCCTCAATAACATCTTCCTCAGAAATTTCAACATTAGGCACACAAGCAGAGAATAATAATTGACAAAATCTAGAAAAATAAACAGTTGTACTAGACTCTGACAATATTTCACCCAAATTCATCAAGACAAGTCGACCAAAATCAAAATTACTTCCATAAAGAAGAGAATACCCGATTTGAAGACTGTCAGTAGGAATAACATCCTAATTAGTGACTTTATTTCCAAACGCCCTTGTGATGCAATCGAAAAAGAAACTCCACTCCTTCCTCAGAAATGGCCTTTTCACTTGACCAAGTTTCTCTAAAGGACCTGAATACCCAATCTGCTGCAACATCTCTTTGAGATATCTTTCACCAACAACACTGTATGTAGAGTGTGTTTCAAAACCAAAAGTTTCTCTAATCGTCGTTGGAGTAATGACATACCCTGTTTCTTCATATGTGAAAATAATTGACGAAGTCCCATTCTCTTCTCCATCATCATAAGTAGATCTCTGCCAGAAAGTAACAATCTGTGCAGCAGAGAGCTTTGTTGGTTCGATTAAGGCTGTTCCAATCTCCGAATCCCGTAAGAAATTTTGAATTAGATGAAACGCCTCAGGAACGTTCGCATTATTCAACGGTGCTGCATAGTTGTTAGGTACAAGCACTAACCCTCGAGTGGTAAAAGCTTTGGTGGCCATGAGATTAGAAGAAAATATTAGAGAAAAAGATATGTATGAAAGGTGTTTGTGAAAATGTGCAAGTGAAAGAAAAAGTAACTGTGAGTGGGTTGTGTGCAGAGAAAATAACCGTGTATGTAAAAATGATTAGAGTTGTAATTAAAAAGTAAAACCCAATCGTTTTAAACATTAATACACTCAACAAGTTCCTTGTTTAATGTGTAAGTGGGACACGTGGCACACATGCAATGAAAGTACTTTGCACGTTCAGTAATTGTGGCAATAATTACTGCTACTTTCTCTCCCCTTTTTTTAATACACTTAAACACTCTAATACTCATTAACAGTTGGCAATTATTTATTTCATTTTTCAAAAACTCTTTTTACCCCAAGTATGTAAATTGTCTGAAATAAAAGTTACCTTAGAGTACTAGACAAAATTCATCAGTGTTTGTCAATTCTCCAACTTTATTTCCATAACCCTTTCAAAGACTGCACAGTTGTGAATTTATGTGTGTGTATAGCAGGTTTACTAATTCAATATTTAGAGCATCTAATTTTTCATAAAATCCATAAAATAAATCAGTAAACACTGTTTGCACAAACTCTCATAGTAAACACTTAATGTCTGATGAATGCTAAACTCTGTAGTAAATAATTGATATACAGTAATTCTGAACTAACTTATACCCCCCTTCAAACTAATTTTTTTTCTCTAGTAATCAGAGGTTGGAACTAGTCACCAAAAATCCTATAATTTTAGCCCTTATCTTTTTTATAAGTTCCTGGGTCTTCCTAGTCTTTGACTAGTCACCAAAAATTAGAGAATTTTAGCCCTTACTATTTACTAGCAAGTTCATGGGTCGTCCTAGACACAACATAATCTCAAAGGAGTTCTAACAGTCTATATACATTTGGTTTGGGGGTAGACTAATAACAGAATCTAACTTAACAGAGTTTAACAAACAGAGTTTAGAAGTCATCAACATCAGAAGTTGGTCATGAGAGGCAATGCACACAGCATTTACAGAATCAGAGTTTAGGATAGATAAACTAAGAGATGCTATAAATATGGAAACAGTATCATGCTGTGTTAATTTTCTGCACAGTCTAAGATCAGATCACAAATAACTTAGAGGGATTCATGATTAATTACTGAGAATCATGCTTCATACAGATTTCTTCATTGGTATTTATGTTCAGACAATAACATTATCAGAGTTTATCCAACATTTCAATAGTGTAAGACCTACAGAGTATTCTAACAGTTGTATTACCACATCAGGGTATACTAATCACAGAAACATGAGAAACATAGTAAAGTTTGAGTCTAACCAGTATCTCTAATCGAAACCAGAGATCATTCCTAGTTCATTTACCAGCCTTGTAAATGTAGCTTCACTCAATGGCTTGGTGAATATGTCTGCAGGCTGTTGTTCTGTAGACACAAAATGAAGCTCAATATTTCCTTCCTCTACATGTTCTCTGATAAAATGGTACCTTATGCTGATGTGCTTGCTCATTGAATGCTATACTGGATTACCTGTCATAGCAATAGCACTTTGATTATCACAGAAAATAGGTATTTTACTGTACCTCAATCCATAATCCAGCAATTGATTCTTCATCCACAGAATCTGTGCACAACAGCTACCAGCCGCAATGTACACTGCTTCAGCTGTAGATGTAGAAATTGATTTCTGTTTCTTGCTGTACAAAGAAACAAGTCTGTCACCCAGAAATTGACAACTTCCACTAGTGCTTTTTCTGTCTATCTTACAACCTGCAAAGTCTGCTTCAGAGTAACCAAGTAGCTTGAAATCTGATTCTCTGGGATACCACAGACCTAAGGTTATGGTGCCCTTGAGATACTTAAAAATTCTCTTCACAACTATTAGATGTGGTTCTCTGGGGTCTGCCTGAAACCTTGCACAAAGACAAGTTGCATACATGATGTCAGGCTGCTTGTTGTTAGATAAAGAAGAGACCCTATCATGCCTCTGTAGCTTGTCATATCTGCTAGAGCTCTAGTGTCTTTGTCCAACTTTGTTGCTGTTGCCATGGGAGTTGTTGCAGATGAACAGTCAAGCATACCAAATTTCTTGAGAAGATTTCTGGTATATTTTGCTTGATTTATAAAAATCCCATCATCTGTTTGCTTCACTTGTAGGCCTAGAAAATAACTAAGCTCTCCCATCATGCTCATTTGATACCTGGACTGCATGAGGTTGGAAAACTTCTTACAGAGTTTATCATTAGTAGACCCAAAAATTATGTCATCAACATATATCTGTACTAAAAGGAAGTCACTGCCAGATTTGAAATAGAACAGGGTTTTATCAATTGTACCTCTGTTGAACCCACTTTCTAAAAGAAATTGAGCCAGAGTTTCATACCATGCTCTTGGTGCCTGCTTAAGTCTATAGAGAGCCTTATCCAGCCTGTAGACATAGTCTGGATATTTGGGGTCCACAAATCCTGGTGGTTGTTCAACAAACACTTCTTCTTCAAGCTTCCCATTCAGAAAAGCACTTTTTACATCCATCTGAAAAACATTGAATTTCTTATGAGAGGCATATGCTATCATTATTGCCTCCAATCTTGCAACTGAAGCAAAAGTTTCATCATAGTCTATTCCTTCCTGTTGTGAATAGCCTTTTGCCACAAGTCTAGCCTTGTTCCTTATAACAACTCCCTCACTATTAGTTTTATTTCTGAAAACCCATCTAGTACCAACAACAGATCTATTCTTTGGTCTAGGTACAAGGGTCCATACTTCATTTCTTTTGAATTCATTTAACTCCTCCTGCATTGCTGTTATCCAGTCAGCATCTTGAAGAGCTTCTTCTACCTTCTTTGGTTAAGATTTCGACAGGAATGCATGAAACAGACATTCATTTGTTGTAGCACTCCTTGTCCTTACTTTCGCATCTGGATCTCCAATAATTAGATCAGGTGTATGAGATTTTGTCCATTTCCTAACTGAAGGTAAATGACTTCTATCAGTATTTGATCCTCTCCCTTGATCCATGTTCTCCTGATTTTCTTGTTGCCTTTCATCAGTCTCTGAGGCTCCCCCTGAATTTGATTGCTCAGAGTTTGAACTGTCAGATTTTGCACTTTCAGAGTTTGAGTCATCAGAGATTGATCCAAATTTTTCAGCTGACTCGCTTTCAGTATTTGAGTCATCATTTTGAAGTGATCCTTCATGCTCCCCCTCAACTGGTTCTCCCCTTTGTTCTGGCTGAGAAGTTTCATCAATATTTACTAGTAGAGGTTCAGAGTATGCTTCAACATAGTTTATCGACTCAGCTTCATCAGAGTTTACTTCATCAGAGATTAATTCTTCATTTTCAAAGCGCAGTTGATCATGTTCATCTACATCTTCAAGTCCAGTTATTTTCTTATCATCAAATGACACATGAATTGACTCCATAATTACCTTGGTTCTCAGATTATAAAATCTGAATGCCTTAGTTCACAGCGGATAGCCAACAAAAATTCCTTCATCAGCTTTTAACTCAAATTTGGTCAACTGTTCAGAATGAGTTTTTAACACAAAGCATTTGCACCCAAAAATATGAAAATATTTCAGGTTAGGCTTCTTTTCCCTCACCATCTCATATGGTGTTTTTCCATGCTTGTTGATCAAAGTAGCATTTTGAGTAAAATAAGCAGTTTGAACTAGTTCTGCCCAGAAATAGGTTGGCAATTTTGCTTCATCAAGCATAGTTCTGGCAGCTTCTATCAAGGTTTTGTTTTTCCTCTCAACTACACCATTTTGCTGTGGTGTACCAGGTGCAGAAAACTCTTGCTTCACTCCTCTGTTCTTGCAGAATTCTTCCATTGTTGCATTCCTAAATTCTGTTCCATTATCACTCTTGATTATTTTGACTTTGTGTTTTGATCCTTTGTCCAGCAGCTTTACATGCTCCATCAGAGTTAATGCAGTTTCATTCTTCTTTGCTAGAAAATACACCCAAGTGTATTTGGTGTGTTCATCAACAATGACTAAAGCATATTTCTTTCTTCCAATAGACAAGACATTCACTGGTCCAAACAGATCAACATGTAGAATATGATAAGGATCAATAATTGAAGATTCAGACTTGCTTTTGAAAGATGACTTCCTTTGTTTGGCCTTTTGACAGGAATCACACAGGCCATCAACATTTAATAAAGACTTTGGGAGTCCTTTTACAAGATCCTTTCTAATCAACTCATTGAAGTTGTTCAGATTCAAATGAGAGAGTTTCTTATGCCACTTCCAACTCTCTTCACTAGACATTCTTGTTGCCAGGCACACAGCTTTTCCAATAGAGTTTGTCAACCACTTTGCTTCATAGATATTATTGCACCTGTGTCCAACTAGAACAACTTTTGCTGTAGATTTACTGATAACTTTACAGTATTCAGGTTGAAAATCTACATGATAACCTCTGTCACAGATTTGACTCACAAATAGCAGATCATGCTTGAGTCCTGGAACAAGAGCTACATTTGTGATGATGACATTTCCAAGTTTGATATTGCCATATCCCAAGGTATGTCCTACGTTGCCATCTCCATAGGAAACTTTTGGGTCAGCCTTCTCCTCATACTCTGATAGCAGGGCTTTATTTCCAGTCATGTGTCCTGAACATCCACTGTCCACGACTAGGGTACCCTTCCTGATGCCCTGCAATCATAAACAATCACTGAAGATCAGATTTAAGGATCCAGACTTGCTTGGATCCTTTGGCTTTCTTAACTTTGTTAGCTTTAGCAGCGGAATTCTTATTATCAGAGTTTAAGCTAACATTTTCAGCGTTTACACTTGCAGAATTAACCTTAACCCATTTCAAATTGGGCTTCAGTTCATAATAATTATGATAGATAGCATGATAATCCCCGCAAGTATAAATGGAATGCCAAGTACTTTCACAATGTTTGCATAAAGTCTGTGGTTTAGTTTTAACATAATCATTCTTTACTTCAGACATGGAGGGTAAAGAATTAATGTCTTTATTTTTCCTGCAAAAACTAGCAAGATGATTAGTACTACCACAGTTATGACATGTCTTCCTTGGAGCATAAGTAGCAAACATTTAATTATAACCTTTAGTAATGCCTACCTTACCATTTCTGTTCTTCCTGGACACTTTCTGTTTCTTAACAGATTTTAACTCCTTAAGCTTATGTTTGAGTTGTTTATCTGTCATTGAACCAATATTAATCTGTTTAACACAAGTCTTAACAGCTTCCTTTTCAACTTCAGACTTAGGTTCACTTGTGCCAGTAAAAAATTTTCTATATGGAAGATGTGTTCTAATTTTGACTTTGTTTTGAAACCTAAGATCATCTTCCTCACAGTAACCTAAACCAACTTTGTCTGACTGAAAAACCTCATGAGTGTCTTTTCCAGAATCAGTCCAAGTCTTAATTATGTAATTTGCTTTCTCCAATTCAAATTCTAGTTACCTATATCTTCCAAGCAACTCCTGTTCTAGATAAACAGCATCATCTCTTTCTTTCTGAACTTGTTGCATGTTGACAAGTTTCTCTTCAACAAATTTATTTCTTTCTTTAAGTTCAGAATTCTCAAATTTGATTCTCTCATTCTCTAAAGTCTGATCCCTATAACTGATATGTAATGCCTTAAGATAAATTCTCAATTCAGATATATTATCAGTATTATAAGCATAGGTAGTTAGAGGTACCTTGTTTTCAGAATCTTCAGATTCATTCTTGTTAGTAGCCATGAGAGCATAGTTAACATCCTCATCTGAGTCTGAAGTGTCTGCCCAGTCTCTGCCTTTTGTGAAGAGTGCTTTTTCAGTTTTACCCTTCTTTCACTTAGGAGCATAGTGACCCATCTCCTTACACTTGTAGCATTGAATCTCAGACTTGTCTTTCTTCCCAGATTTGGTATCCTTTCTCTCAGACTTTCTGAAACTCTTTCTATCAGAATTTGAATCCTTCTTAGAGAACCTTTTTCCCTTCTTGAAATTCTTGAATCCCTTTTTCTTGAAGGTCTTCACCATCAAAGCAGCCATTTGCATCATTTCTTCTTCATCATCCTCAGAGTCAGATGATTCATCAGTGTTTGAAGTCAACATCAGAATTTGATGACTCACTTTCAGAATGTATGACAAAAGCTTTTCCCTTAGCTTTCTTCCTTAATGCTTCCTTTTTCAAGGGTTTTTCTTCAACCTTAAGAGCAATAGACTTTGTCTTCTTGCTTGATCTCCTGTTTCTCTGTTCCAGTTCCAGTTCATGAGTTTTGAGCAACCCATAGATTTCATCAATCTCAGTTTCAGCAAGATCATAATTATCTCTTATAATGGTTGTCTTTACATCCCACTTTTCAGGTAGAGCAAAAAGAAATTTGAGATTTGAATCTTCTAGATCATACTCTTTATTGACCAGTGACAAATCATTGAGCAGCTTACAGAATCTGTCAAATGTTTTTGTCATGGTTTCTTCAGATTTAGCCTCAAAATGTTCATACTCCTGTGTGAGTATGTTCCTTCTGTTCTTCTTAATAGTAGCAGTTCCTTGACATCTAACTTCAAGGGCATCTCAGATTTCTTTGGCAGTTGTGCAGTTAATCACTTTGTTAGACATAACATTGTCTAATGCACTATGAAGTAGATGTCTAACCTTTGCATCCTTAGCAATAGATGAAATATCCTCAGGAGTCAGATCTTTCTTCTCCTTTGGAACTGATTTAGCTTCTTGACCAGCAGTAACAACAGATAACTTTGTAGGCTTATGAGGACCTTCATAAATTCTGTCAAGATATTCTGGATCTGTAGCCTCCAGAAACATGGTCATCTTCACCTTCCAGATTGAATACTCTGCCGGCCTGAGAATAGGAACCCTAATGGTCTAATAACGACTCATAGTAGTAGGTTGAGCCATCTCAGTACTAGCACCAGAACCTGATGGAGGAGGTATCTCTGCCATTGCTTATAGCTGTGTGTGGATCTTACACTGTATAGAGTAACAGATCTGCTCTGATACCAATTTTAGGTCGAATACACAAATATAATCAAGTTTGTATGAGAGAATAACAATTAACACACGTTTAAATCAAAAACTGTATGGGATTAATAACTCCTGTCTCAGTGATGTAAAATATCATAGAGAGCTGCTTAGGTTACAATGGAATAATAATACATTTCTCGATACCCTTCTAGGGTTAACCTAACTGTATTTTTAAAGATATACAGCTACAGTACAATCGATAATTGATACTCCTATAAATCAGCTATACAAATGTTATCAATTATGATTGCTACGCGTCTTCTTAGTCAATACAATATCTTCGACAACTATCCAATCTTCAAAGATATTGCTTCCATAATTATCTTCAATTATTCTTCAAAGTCTGATAATGACCAGTAGACGCTTCCTCCTGACAGAGTTTAGCAAACTCTGTCGAGCTTCCATTTGTCAGAGTTTAATTAAACTCTGACCGCTTCCAGCTTCTAGTTAAACTCTGAAACACTGACATTATCCACATCAATTATATTTAACAGTAGTTCTATGAGTTCTATCAGAAATGGTGTGTGACACAGAGAAGTAAGGGGAAAGTGTATGTCAAAAGAGAAGTACTCAAACACTTGAGTGAGTAAGAGACCATAAGGCATGTACCCCAATCTAGCAGCAGAAATCATTTTGGTGATTATCATATAAGGCAAGTTAAAATCAATTTTTTTGCAGGCCAACTTGTACATGATTTTCATTTCCACAAAACTCATAAGTTTGCCAGCAGTTTGAGAAGGAAAGATATTCACCCTAATGATTTCAGCTAGGGTTTGGTAGAAAGGAGTGAAATGCTCATAATCAATACCCCTATTAGTGTTAAAGACATTAGAAGGGACTTCAACTCCACAGAAAACAGAGATGAACAACCTTAGTTCATCAGGGTTAAAAGTGTAAGTCTTAGTCACATCAACTGGACTCAAAGACAAAACCTTAGGATCTAGCTTAAGTATCTTTCCCAACAACACATGATCAAGTAGAATGGGCTTCCCATTAATCAAAGAAGTCAGGTAGGACACCCCACCAACTCCACTCCCTACACCCATGTTGCAGAAAAACTCTGCCACCAAATTTGGTAGAACTCTCCTAGTTGGACTGACTAACACAGGGTTCCACTTAGCATGAACAAACAGACCAAAAAATTCAGACTCTCTAACAAGTTGAATAATTTTACCAGGTTACAGTTTATTTCTAACAAATCTATTTTGGGCTTCACTAGAGATAAACATAGGGGAATTGTGTTTGGATTTCTTGTGTTTCTTGTTTTTTGGAAGAAGTAGAGTTATCAGGCTGAGAAGTGGGTGAAAATAGGTTAAGAGTGGTATCAACTGGTGTGTTAGACATGGTGTGCAAGTGTGTATATTTATAGCAAGTAGACAATTAAATGAAGACAACAAGAATGAATTAAACATTGCAGTGAGGACACTCTTAAATACACAAGCCAACATAGATTTCTAACAATGAAAAGTAGTGAACAGTACAGCACAGAGTCAGAATAGTACAAAATTATCAGAAAAAGGACTGCACAGTACACATAAAGTACATAGGATTTCAGGAAAGGAAAAGTATCAAATCAATCTATCATATTGTAAAGCTGCAGATCACAACTAACAATAAGGACAAATACCAGATACCAACACATATAAGGTGGTAAAAATGGAACCCATTTCCTAAAACAGTGATCACATTTAATGCAGAATTGAACAATGTAGCAAAGTGAAAATATTTATTCAAAACAAATATTAACTTAAGCATAGAAAGTCATTCAACTCCATAAAGTTGTACAATTAAAATCAATCCAAATCTCAAGCATGCTCTTGCACAGATTATACAAGCAATGTATACATATATCACATAAAGATCTGAGCAGATGAACTGGACTTCTAGAAGCTCAATTCAAATCCAACTAAGATTCAAAAAATATCTAAGTGACCACACAATGCAGCAATGAACTAGATAGATATCACTTATACGGCCAAGTCATATGCACAAAAGAAATAAACTCAAGAATTTAGAGAAATTCAGAGTTCTAAAAGGTCATCACAAAGACATCAATAATAATATCTAAGTAATATTGCAACATTTATAGATACAAACAAGAGCAAAACATCTCAACAAGTCCATATACTCATACAACAACTACTATTCAATAACACTCTTACCATAATCAAGTTATCATGCAAATAACCAACTCTTAAATTCTCAAAGGAGTTAGAGTGAGCACAAGATATCTGAATCAATTAATCAAGGCAATGCAGATTCAAGTAAGTACATATAGACTTGCAATCCAACTTGAAATCAATGACAGAGTCCAGAGAACTCAAGACAAAGCATATACAACTCGAGCAAAGAACACTTCATCAATACATACAATTCAGAAATGTCACGAAAGTAAATTCTGAGTTTTGTTAAGTCTAGGTTAGCAAGTTTTATTACATACATACTGATAATTTATATCATTATTCATGACAGTCAATAAACAACGATAGACAAGTAGATATTAAGAAAACTTGTATTTTCATTAATAAAAAGCATTACATACATGAAAATGAAATACAATTCTTCTTTTTGTCTAACTACTACTGATAATTCTATTCTTGTCTAAAGTTGTTGCTGCTTCAATCCTCAACGATCGACTTCAGGACAAGGAGCATCTCAAGATTGGATTTCTTGTCTAGGCGACTTGAATGAAAGCAGCTGACTCATCTACATGCTTATTGAAGAAGATGAATAGCATCTCCATCAAGATCAACCTCAGATTTTTCACCAAATTCTTCACCCTCAAGGTGTGAAGAGATTAGAGGAGGATTGTATCCAACTGGTAGATGTTTTAGAGGAGATTCGTGGAAATGAACCCAAAGCTAGGGTTCATATGAAGTTTTGGGTTGAAAGCCATGATGGAAAGAGAAAAGAATGTAAAGGTTTTGGAGAATGGCATAAGACATCGGTTTCTTTTATAGAAAGACGTGGGAAGCTGAACAGTCATTTGGGATATATCAATGCATTCAGTCATAATTATGTGTGACTGAATATTGAATGAATTTAACCAATTGATTTTGTTATTTCTTTTTCAGGTAAAAGAAAATGCCATGTGGAAACGCTATTTAGTCTCTGGAATCAGGATGATATTGATCAGGAATACGAGTGTGTTCACATCAGGATTGGTAATTCTTTTTATTCAAAAATCACATTGAATTGTGTGATTATTCTGATGAGTAGATCACATCAGGAAGAGGAAACTGATCATTATTGATTTTTATCTTGTTTTTACCTTGACTTATTTACTTGAAATCATTTTTGGATTTTATTTTCCAAAAGTCATGGGTAACTGCATTTTTCAGGGACTGACACCTGTCAACCTACGTGTCAACGTGGGATAATGGGTCTGAAGAATTTTTGAAATATAATTATTTTGAAACTCTAATCGTGTAAATGCTTTCTCTAATTTCATTCTCTAAAGCAAAAACACTCTCGATTTCTCAAAATCACTAATCAATTTCAAAGATTTCTTAAGTTCTTTTCAGATCAAAATGGCAACTCAAAGAAGACTACCCAAATCAGTAGCTTTCAAGTTTGGTGACTTTGATTTTATGATGAACAATCATGTTGCAGCTATCACCAACAAGGAAGGGGTGTCAACTGATTTTCACCTGATAATGGACTTTATGGCGAAAGGACCATTAAGCTATGCCTTGAAAACATCTCCACAAATTAATCAAGTAGCTGTTTCACAAGCTTGGGAGAATGCTGAGGTAATTGATTCTACTCAGAGTCAATCAGGTAAGATTGTTCTACACTTAGGACAAGACTCATTTGATCTTACTGAATCTGTTATTAATTCAGTACTTCGCTTACCTGTTAGTACAAATTTTGAGAATGTACCATCTGATGATGATGTGAGAACTATGTTATCTAAATTAGGTTATGATGGACCTCTAGATAACATGAGCCAGTTAAATAGATCTTTTCTTAGAAAAGAATGGTCTTTCTTCTTTGATCAAATTGCTAAATGCTTTAATGGTAAATGTAGTTCTTTTCAACAAATTACAGCTGTTACATCACATATTTCATATGCTTTGCTTTATAACAGAGTAATTAATTTTGCTCACATTATCTTAAGTCAGATGTGTATAAAACTTGGGTCAAGAGATCATGACAGGTGTAAGAACCCAGATTTTGGGTAGAATTAAAACTTTTATTTATTTAATGATGTAAGAACGAATAGTGGTTACGGCTACAATGTAATAGATGATATTTTGAAAGAATGAATGGAATTCGATTTTACTATTTCTATGTCTTGAAGAATGTTAATGGTTGACAACTTAGGTAAGAATAATCTATCTCCTAGGGGAATAAAGTATGATAATTCCAAGCAGGAAAATATTCTCATGTCATCCAGATCGATAACGATTAATCCAGTGGTTCCGTAAAAAGGTTAAGGAACGATCGAAAGAGAATACGGACAATGGTACAACCCTAAGAGAATAAGTAAAATATAAAGAATGAATAGTGATTTGGTGGAAGTAAGAATAATATGAGACGACACTATATAGAAGTATTCGGAACGGATTTCCGAGTTCGTATTAGTGATCCAGGGGGAAAATAAGTGTATGTAAAAGCTGTCGGATTCTGAAAAACCGCACTTTTATTTTCTCCGAGAGTTCCCTGGACACTGACAGACTTAAGGAATTAACAAATGGATTTAAGGAATATAAATTGGAAAGTTAGAAAGAAAGATGGAGAATGATAGTATTAATATTAGAAAGATTCCCGGTAAACCCTAATTAGAAATCCGTGAAATATTCCTACGAACGATCAATCGAAATGGGCAATAACCGGACACAGAATCAAGTAGAGAGAGCAAGATACATGCATGTGCAAGTGGATGGAGTAATAGAAACCAAAGTATGTCACATGTAAGTCAACTACAAGCTAAGTGGTGTAAATGCATTTTTTGCAAAAAGGATGTGCATAATAAGGAGCCTACACTTGTCACAAGATATAGCATCAAGATTAGGCTAGTGGAGTATGATGTAATCACTTTAAACTAGATAATATCTTAAGGCATCATCCAATAAGTCATTTCAACCAAGCAAAGAAAGAAACCAAAGCAAAAACTCTCCATTTTCTTCCTTGAAAGCAACTCTCGGCCAAGAAGCTAGAAAAGGGGGTTCCCACCATTGTTTGATCTTCAAATTTTTAGGGTAAGTACTACATATCATAGCTTAGATCTCCTAGAAATCTTGGCCTTAAATTCATCTTTTTCCATTTTCAAATAAATCATCAAAGGTGATGATGAATAGTGTTTTCATATACTAATCCTTGTTTTTCTTGATTTCATGGTTGATCCTAGCTAAGTTAAAGCTATCCAAGGACCATACCAAGCTTTGTGAGGCTAGTTCATACTCCAAGGAAGGTATAAAAGTTGAAAACTATAACACCCTCACTGTCCAACAATAATGTCCATACATTTTATAATAATTTAAATATATTTTTATAGGGTAATTTTAGAAAATTTTGGCATGAAATATTCATAAATATGACTATCCACCTGCCCAAACCAACCAAACCAACCAACTAATACCAAAACAGTTCACTTGTGTGATAGTAACAAAACCATAGAGAAATATAACTACACCAACCAAGACCGCTCACAGGCCACAGTATGAAACAACTACTAATTAACTATTACAACCCAATACTAAATAAAATAATATACAACTCCATAAGATAAATAATCTGTCTACTAATTCAGAAATGACATGAAGTAGGGTGATAAGCTCACTACCCATCCCACCACCTTGACTCTATGGCTACCCCAACCAGACGGTCCACTCCTTTTAGACATCTTCGTGCTTAGCAGAGGAAACAGAATTAGCAAGCAAGTGAGCTAAAATGCTCAGCAAGTATATATATAATTAAAAGCATGAACAAACTGAAATGTTTGCAAGTCTGTCAAGAATTAACAATCAACAATATATAAGCTCAGCTGAAAGATACGTCTTTTGTCTGAATCATAAAATAGAAGAGGATTGGACTATCATGCATTTTATAGATAAAAACAATCATAAGGTTATGCTGCTGATCAGTCACGCACTAACCCCGGACAAACGCACACAGCAATGTCCTTAATGGATCCACGGCACACATTGGCCTTAATAATTTATGACCACGAATCTGGTCCGACCCTTACGGTCCACATTTTTAAAAAAAACTAACAGTCCAATCATATAACTAGACATCAGGTGTCGGAACAATCGACCACCTCAACTGCCAAACACCCTGGACACTTTCGTTCCAGGTCAACATCTCAAATCTCGCAAAATGAAATAAGGTCGGGTAATTTCTGACCTAGATATCGACAAGTTCGATATATATATACAAGGGGTATGGATGTAAGTCAAGCCACTAAAAGAATCAACGAAATCAATATAATCGATTTGGGGTATAACAATTTAATATTCGAAATTAAGGGAAATTAATGGAACAATTATAACAAGGATAATTCGAACGAGCATATGAATCAAGTTATAATAATCATAATTCACTTAAAAGATAAGTGAAGTAATTTACTTTCCTTAACTAGGAAATCACAGGATTCGAAGAGTCTTTACGTCCTCAGCTTTAGCTTTCCCTTTATCCGTGGGATCTACACACAATATAACACTATTTTAGAATTCTACTCAATATTCGCTAATCAACATCAATAATAAATCTTAATCTACCCCCGCGAGTAATCTCCTAATTTACATTTATTTAGTTATATACTAGCATTATATGGACCACTAATAAAATAGTTAATCATAAATGACACATTATCACATAATCAATTAGTTTTAAAATATGAAGCCCGACTCATAATTTATGCAAGTTATATAATTATACATACTCATTTTCAAGAAATAAATTTAGATTTTTAGAAAAATTTCGACGGCATCCCCTTTATACGGGTGACTGCCGGTCGGGATACCGCCGACACAACCAACACAATCATCAATTGCAAAATAACCACAATCCAACAATCCGTCTCAATCATATTACTATCAATTATATAAATTCAGAATTTAAAACAAGAAATTAAAATTGTAACGTAGTTATTAAAATTTAAATTTGGCTCTGAAAAATCATCAACGCCATTTTACCCTCGACTCAAATTAAATCATTATCGAGGTGGCAAAATCTCGAGGGTTCCCGAATTCCGGATTCCCGACTCGAGACTTCGCTCTTAAAAATAAAATTCCGAAATTCTTTCAATATCATGAAACAATTCAACAATTTCAGAAATAACCGAACCAAAGTATCACAATTTCAACATGCGAACTAAGCATCCAGGAAGCAAAAACCAAACAAGTTAATCCGGCTGAATTTTCAACACAACCACAGAACCCAACAGAGGTCACAAAGTAACCGGCAATTACACCCAGCAAAGCAATAGAAAGGCTCACGGTGGAGCTCCAAACGGAGCATCAACACCGCAAGTCACCACCCATTACCACTCACAAACACACGCACATCACACTCTGTTTTGAACTCACACACCCGCTGTTTTGAACACACGCACACAGCCACGGTTCACAATCAACAAGTTTCGAACGGGGGAGGGGAATTGAACAGAGACTCACTATATCACCGCCGGTGTACCAATATATGTATATATACCAAGTGAGGGAGGAGGAATAACGAGCTTTACCAGCTAGAAAACCGAACAAACAAGGCCAACCTCGACCGACTAAACTTGAGAGAGAGATAGAAATCTCGAGAATTTTCGAGAGAGAGACGGCTGAGAGAGAGAGTTCGAGAGAGTGATGTTATGTCTGTGAAGAAAAAATAAAACAGGAATTAGGGATTTAAAGGAGGTAATTGATTTGGGGGAAGAAGAAAAATAGATTTCTAGGATTTTCTAAAAGCCATTAAAATAATCTTTAAAATCACGATTAAATAAAAAAATGGGTGGAATATTGAATTTTAAAATTTTAAAAAGAAGAATACAAAATCACGATCACCCACATATTTTTAAAATATTTTTAGGATCAAAAACGAATTAAATATGGATTTTACAAGATTAAATCCATAGAATGGAAAAATAATTCATAAAATCATTTTAAAATCCTTGAAACCCAAAATAATTCACCAAATATTTTTAAAAGTCATATAAACTAATAAAGTTAATAATGAAAAAAGATTTCAGGATTTCTGCTAATCCCGAGGATATTATAAAATTCACAGAAGATAAATATAACACAATTAAATAGGAAATAAATTCCCAAAAATATAATTAAAAATAACCGGGCTTACACATCACATACAAATCATCCATTAAGCCCACAAATATTATTCCACACACAATTCCACTTCTCAACAATTATACACACCACATAATTCACATTTAATATAAAATAAATAATTTCGGCAATTAAAAATTCTGAAAATTTCTAAGGCGTTATACCCTTCCCCCCTTAAAAGAATTCTGTCCCAAGAAACTCACCTAAGTGAATAAGTGAGGATAATTCTCAAGCATGTCGCTTTCAAGCTCCCAAGTTGATTCTTCCACTTTGGGGTTTCTCCACAAAACTTTTACTATAGGTATTGTCTTAGTTCGTAGGACCTTCTCTTTACGATCTAATATCTTAATAGGTTGTTCCACATAGGATAAATCTGGCTGAATCTCTATCGGCTCATATTCAATGACATGTTTAGAGTCCAGATGGTACTTCTTAAGCATCGATACATGAAACACGTTGTGAATATGTTGCATGTGAGGCGGTAGGGCTAACTCGTAGGCAACTTTTCCAACCTTCTTCAATACCTCAAAAGGTCCGACAAATCTTGGACTTAATTTTCCCTTCTTACCAAATCTCACTAACCCCTTCCACGGAGATACTTTTAACAAAACTTGTTCTCCTTCTTCGAACTCCATATTCTTTCTGGTCAAATCAGCGTACTTCTTCTGTCGGTTCTGAGCTGTCACCAACCGTTTCTGAATAAGTTGAATTACTTCCTTGGTTTGTTGTACTAATTGTGGTCCGAGTATCTTTCGCTCACCAACTTCTTCCCAGTATACTGGAGATCGGCACTTCCGCCCATATAATGCTTCATAAGGTGGCATACCAATGCTAGCAGGAAAACTGTTGTTGTATGAGAATTCCACTAATGGCAAGTGTTCATCCCAACTTCCTGCAAAATCCAGTGCACAAACTCGGAGCATGTCTTCAATTGTTTGAATCGTTCTTTCACTCTGACCGTCAGTCTGAGGATGATAAGATGTACTCATTTTTAATTCGGTGCCCAAACATTCTTGAAAACTTCTCCAGAATCTCGAATTAAATCTTGGATCTCGATCTGAGACTATTGATATTGGAACTCCGTGTCGCACCACAATCTCTTTTATGTATAGGTGAACCAATTTGTCTAATGAAAACCTCTCATTTATCGGAAGGAAATGTGCAGATTTCGTTAATCGATCAACGATTACCCGAATAGCATCATGGCTAGCTCTCGTCCTTGGCAATCCTACCACAAAATCCATCGCAATATGCTCCCATTTCCACTCGGGAATTTCTAATGGTTGTAGCATCCCGCTTGGCCTCTGATGTTCAGCTTTCACTTTCTGACAGGTTAAACACTTACTCACCCATTCGGCAATATCTCTCTTCATATCCGGCCACCAGAAGTTTCTTTTCAAGTCTCGATACATCTTCGTACTTCCAGGATGAATCGAATATTTCGAACTGTGGGCTTCCTGTAGAATCTCATTCTTTAACTCTGCCACATTGGGTATCCAAATACGTGAAGAAAATCTCAATATCCCACTGTCATCTACTTGTGTGCATATTTCCTCACCTGTTAACTTGTTCACATCTCCACTCATGACTTCCTCCTGGCATTTGCGAATCTTTTCTAACAATTCTAGCTGAAATGTCATAGTGTACCCCGTATCTGTACTACTTACAGGCATACGTACCTCTATCTCCAATCTTTCAAACTCTTTGTATAATTCCTCAGGCATTGTCAACATGTTGATTTTCTCCTTCCTACTTAAAGCATCCGCCACCACGTTCGCCTTCCCAGGGTGATAGTTAATGGTACAATCATAATCCTTGAGTAATTCTAACCATCTTCTCTGTCTCATATTTAGCTCCTTCTGGGTGAAGATATACTTTAAGCTCTTATGGTCCGTGTAAATTTCACACTTTTCCCCATACAAATAACGTATCTAAATCTTCAAGGCGAAAACAATCGCGGCCAATTCTAATTCATGAGTAGGATATTTCTGCTCGTGAGGTTTCAATTGTCTCGAAGCGTAAGCAATTACCTTACCGTGCTGCATTAGTACACATCCCAAACCTTTGTGAGATGCATCACTGTAGATCACAAAATTTCCTTTTTCTTCTGGAAGTGTCAATACAGGTGCAGTCACCAATCTCTTCTTCAATTCCTGGAAACTTTCTTCACACCTCTCATTCCACACAAACTTTTCATTCTTCCTTGTCAACTTTGTTAGTGGGGTGGCTATCTTCGCAAAGTCTTGAACAAATCTTCGATAATATCCCGCCAATCCTAAGAAACTTCGAACTTCTGTAGGTGTTTTAGGTCTTTCCCAATTCATCATAGCTTCAATCTTAGCAGGATCCACTTTAATACCTTCGCTGCTGATGACATGCCCTAAAAATTGCACTTCTTTCAACCAAAACTCACACTTAGAAAACTTTGCATACAATTTCTCTTTTCTCAACGTTTCTAGAGCTATCCTCAAATGCCCTGCATATTCTTCTTCGGTCTTCGAGTATATCAAAATATCATCTATAAACACAATCACAAACTTATCCGAATATTTCTTAAAGACTCTATTCATTAGGTCCATGAACGCTGCTGGTGCATTAGTTAGCCCAAAGGCCATCACTAAGAACTCATTGTGCACATACCTAGTCCGAAACGCTGTTTTTGAAACATCTTCCAATCTAATCTTTAATTGAAAATATCCTGATCGCAAATCAATTTTCGAGAAACAAGTTGCTCCTTTCAGCTGATCGAATAAATCGTCAATTCTTGGCAAAGGGTACTTATTCTTAATGGTCAACTTATTTAGTTCCCGATAATCGATACACAATCTCATACTTCCATCCTTCTTCTTTACAAACAATACCGGTGCTCCCCACGGAGATACACTAGGCCTGATAATACCTTTCTCCAAAAGATCTTGCAACTGAACTGCCAATTCTTTCATCTCTACCGGTGCCATACGATATGGAGCTTTCGACACGGGTTCAGTTCCTGGCGCTAAGTCTATGGTAAATTCTATTTCCCTATCTGGAGGTAATCCGGGAAGTTCATCTGGAAAAACATCGGGAAATTCACTCACCACTGGTATTTCTTCTATTTTAGGTACCTCTTGCTTGGTATCCATAACATAAGCCATATAGCCCTCGCATCCCCGCCTCAACAGCCTCTTAGTTTGCATGATCGTTAAAAATCTCCTAGTCTACCCCTGACCCCTAAAGGTAACTTCTACATTATCGGAGGGCTTAAGTATCACCTTTTTGTTCTTACAATCAATTTGTGCATTATTCTCTGTTAACCAATCCATTCCTAGAATGACATCAAATTCACCTAACTGGAAGGGTATCAAATTAGCGTAAAAGCAATGCCCTGAGATATCGATCTTACAACGAGGACATACTTGAGTAACTGGAATTCGTTCTGAATTAGCTATTTCTATAACTATAGCCTCATGCAACATGCATATCTCACAATTTAACCTTTGAACAAATTCTTTGGATATAAAGGATTTCGTAGCCCCGGAATCAATTAATACTTTAGCTTGAACAGAATTTACAGGGAGCGTACCTGCTACCACATCAGAATTCTTAATAGCTTCATTTAGAGTCATATTGAAGGTCCTCGCCACTGGTCTGACATTTGTTGTTGGGGGTGCCTCAATCGCTTGAAGCATTGGGTTAGCCAGAACCGGAGGTTTCACCACAGGTACTTTACAGTCTCTCATTACATGCCCTGGTTTCCCACAACGGTGACATACAATCCCTACCTTGCACTCTCGAGCATAGTGACCTTTCTGATTACACTTGTAGCACGTTATCTCCAACTTTGCACACACTCCTGGATGCCTCTTTCCACAAGTCTTGCACTCTGCCAAGGGTGGCCTAATCAGTTTCTGCTGACTCGAATCTTGAAGTCTATTTCCTTGCCCTCCATTCCCCGATCCCGGCTTCCTAGAATTCCCATTCTTTCCTGACTGAAACCCTGGCTTTTTATTGGGCACACTCTGAGAGCTGCCTTGCTCTTATCGTCCTTCCATTGACTTAGCTTTTCTTTTCTTTCCCTCTTTTTCCTTAAAGTACAATTTCACTTTCTCCTTCGGCTATCATGGCCTTCTGCACCACAGCTGCATAAGTATCCAGTTCCAAAACTGCTAGCTTACTACGAATCCATGGTTTCAATCCTTGTTGAAACCTCTTTCCCTTCTTCCTCTCCTTGTCCACATAAGCCGGAGCAAACCTAGCTAGTTCAGTAAACTTTGTTTCATACTCTGTCACTGACATACTTCCCTGTTTCAACTCTAAAAACTTCATCTCCATCTGATCTTTCATGTAGTCTTCTAAGAACAACTCTGTAAACCTTTCCCAAAGAATCACTTCTGTAGCTTCCAGCATCTTTACCGACTCCCACCAATAAGTGGCTTCATTCTTCAGGAAATAACTTACATATTCGGTCTGTTTATTTGCTGGGACCCCCACCAGTTCAATAGCCTTTTCCATCTCTTTCAGCCAAGATCTCGCCTCTACTGGGTCCGCTGTTCCTTTAAATTCGGGAGGTTTAACTGCCTGGAAGGACTTAAAAGTGACTACTGGAGGAACAGGTGGTTGTTGCTGATGTTGCTGTTGCTGTTGTTGCTGTTGCTGTTGTTGAGCCAACAGCTGCTGCTGTAATTGTTGTCGTTGCTGTTCTAGAGTAGCAGTCTGCTGAACAAGGGTCTGCAATATTTGAACCAAAGTAGGGTCCATTTGACCTACAGGGGGTGGGTTGGCTTGTTCACCCTGATTGGTGGTTCGAGTATTTTGTTTCTTCTTTCTTGGAGGCATATTTCTGAAATCAACGGACAATCATTAGGTTCAAATTCAAGAGAAAATAAATCAAAAGAATCTAATTTAAGCCAACAGTGAATATACTATTGAAATATAATTCAAGGTTCCCAACCATTACTCGGGTCAGCAATTGGTTTACTAGGTATAACAGAGTACAAAAATCAAAGCTATGCAAGGTATTCATAAATATCTGATAGATGCATTAACAGAACAATAAACATAATGCTGAAATTTAAATATGACACTGAAGGTAAAGGCAGTTCTAGAAAAAGAAGCAGTGCTGAAAATAAATTCAATGCTGAAAGGTAAATATGATGCTTAAAATAAATAACAAGGTGAAAGGAATTTAACGCAGTTTTGCAGAAAGAGATCATCATATATAACTGGTACAAGCGTAAGAACAACGCTTCGATAAAGGTACAACATAATACTAAAAGAGGAAACTGCTAGCATCTAGTCACAGTACAACAGATATACCTATAACAAAACTGGTCGTACTGCAAATCCTGATATACTACTACTACCATAATATGCCTCTATCTACTACATACACCATCATACTATCCTAGCCATCACTGGTCGTCATCATCATCAGACTCTCCCCGCCAAGCTGATCCAAGAATGCTCTCCAGCTCCGCCTTCACCAGGCCTAGAGTCACCTGCTGTGTCACGAACGCCGGCTCATCTCGGGACCTAATCCGTCCCCGCCTAGTGATAACATGCCTAACCGCTCGTACACGCCTCCGAACATCCTCCAACTCAGCTACCGCTCTATCTCGCTGTCTAGCCAGATCCGCCTCTCCAGACCTTATAGCCCTCAACTCTGTCACCTGCCCTAAGAGATAGTCCCTCTCTCTGGCCACTCGCTCATACACATGGTATGGAACAGGCTGAGGAGTGTAACGATATGCTGGCCCATTCACCGAGCCCTGAGATCCTACGTATGGCTGCATAGCCCCTGGGGAAACCTGCTGCGGTACGGAAGCCTCTCCTTCCGGATCCTCGTCCGGGTCTGAATCGGAACCAGAAACAGGTGCCTGTAGTATATATATATATATATATATCCTTCTACAGCCAAAGTTGGATATAATCTAATATCCAACCAACCCATCTATAACCGTCCACTAAAGATATGGGCGGTTGGGATTTAAAAGTATACGCTATATTATATAGCGTACTACGCTATATAATATAGCGTAAGCCTTTTTACCTTTTTATCCCTAAATCGGTCACGTGCGCTGCACGTGTCGGTTTAAACTTACGCTATATTATATAGCGTAGTACGCTATATAATATAGCGTACACGGTTTTTTTTATCGAAACCGGGTTTATTTCACACAGAATATCATATAGCGTATTGTGGTTCATATACATAATTTTACAAAACATTTAGCAAATCATCCACAGACCACCGGACATCGCAAATCCACCGGAATCGGAAGTAAATCATCATCAATTTCATCATTTCTGCATATAAAGTGAGTAACTTCGTGTCTATTTCTTGTATGTAGATTCCTATAGGTATGTATGCATGTATATATCATTTCGATTTGTATGTGTAGATTCGTGTATGTATGTATATATGTATATATGTGTGTAGATTTCGAATTGTATGTATATATGTGTGTAGATTCGTGTATGTATGTACATTTCGAATTTTTGGAATTATTTCGAATTAGTGTTCGAATTTTTCGAATTATTTCGAATTAGGGTTCGAATTTTTGAATTATTTCAAAATTTTGGATTATTGGATTAAAGTTTGCATTTTAAAGTTTATTAGATTAAAGTTTGGATTTTTTTTGTATGTATTGTGTAGTTTGGATTATTTTTTGTTTGGATTAAATTTTTTGTATATATTGGATTTTAGATGGAAGATTTTTGCGGTCCGGTTGATCCTTCTCTCCTTACCGACCAAGAAAACCATATAAGTAGTAGAATATGGGTTGGTGATCATCGAGATAAACTTACAATCCGTCAAAGTACCTCGTTTCTTAATCAATGGGAATTAGAGCCTTATCAAATTCATCTTTTACAACATTGGGGTTTCGGAATGTTTACCAACCCAAGAGCCGTTATGCAAAATGATGTGGCTTTAATTACGTCATTAGTGGAGCGTTGGAGGTCGGAAACCAACACATTCCACTTTACTTTCGGGGAGATGACGGTGACACTTGAAGATGTGTACATGTTGACGGGGCTTCCGGTTGTTGGAGAGGCGGTAACTTTGAGTGACGCAATTAACGTAAAAAATCTTTGGTTACAGGTTTGGCCGGATCCGACACTCTCATTTGAGGAAAGGGACAATGCTTTGGAGAGAGGTGGTGTGAAATTAAATTTTTTGAGGGAGAGATATCGCAAATGCCCGAACAAGGAGGATCGGGAGCTTCTAGAAATATATACACGGGGTTATGTGTTTTATTTGTGTGGGGCGATATTGTTCCCCACAAAATCAAACAATGTTGCTCATCCAAGATTAATTCCCTTGTTGCTTGATACTTCTAGAATTGTTGGGTATGCTTGGGGTGCAGGAGCACTTGCCTATCTATATAGGAATTTATTTGAGGCAAGTCAAAAGGATTGCAAGTCTATTTCGGGATGCTTGACAATATTGATGCTTTGGGCACGTGAGAGGTTGCGCCCGGGACAACCTAAGCTAGCATCTCAAACCGAGTATATATGGCCTAGGGCTTTGGCATGGGCGGTTGCTCCCGTTGGCCCAGGAAAATCTAAGTACTTCAATGTCCATCACAATATTGATGCATATCGCGGGCAGTTCGATAACTTTGATGCACGATGGGTTGAGTGGAGGCCATATGCTCGCTTCTATCGGCCTTTTGATCTTCAATTTCAGTGGGCCCTTATAGCCGGTTTAGCTCATGTGCCCCTTGTGTTTTTTGAAGATGTTGAACATCAACTTCCGGAAAGGGTGGGAAGACAGTTTGGTTTTCCATTAAGCATTCCACCGCCGCCACCGGATGATATGTCAACGTTGAGGGCGAGATCTGAACATTCTTTTGTATATCAACATTATCTCAATTTTGCACGATATGTAGTTGTTTGGAATGAATTTGTGAATAATGGTATTGGTATTTTGGGACCACCTTTGAATGCCATATCTCTAGAGGAGTATATGGATTGGTACTATAATGTTACCAAATTAAAAATTTTGCCGCCTTCAAAACCAACCAAGGATCCGAAAATATTCCAACAACCGAAAGACAAGTTCGACAATCCCAAGGCAATGGACTTGGTACGTATTTTTTATAACATGGAGTATGTTATTTGAGATAATTTCGTTGAATATTCTTGTATTTATATTTATACTTTGTCCTTGCTTCATATGTATTGTAGATCATATGTACCGCGCGAGATCTGAGTAGGCTTTGCTCTTATGATATGCCTGGGATTTTTCACGAGGAAATATTGCCAAACTTCGTGAATAAATTTGATGAATTAATGCTCGAGACATATGGCCCGACTTATGAAAGGCCCGATTTCAAGAGTTGTTTGCCTAAAAGAAAGGCAAGAAAGACCCAAGAAATTAGTCCCTTGAAGGAAAATTATTTTGAGGAGTATGAACACTATGACCATCCTACTCAATTCGACGTTGATCCTAGTGCACACCTCGACGATGATCCTAATACTCAGGAAACTTTTATTGTTGGTCATAGTGCTCCAATTCTTAATCCTACTCAATTCGACGATGATCCTAGTGCACACTTCGAAGTGGAAGAGGCTCCAAGGGACATGGTTGGTCCTAGTGCTCAATTTGATAAAGGATCCCTTATAAAGCCGATCAAGATACATAAAGTGGATTGGTTGAATGCAAATTGGTGGGAATGTGGTAAGCCTATTAACCTTCCGCGTAATTGTAGTGCAAACGCGATTATTTCTTTGAAACCGGAGAATGAAGTGGAGGATACTATAGTCGATTGTTATACTGTATTGCTTGAAAAAAGGGAAAGAACCCTCTTTGGTCATCAAGTTGGTGCCGTCAAATATTACTTCATGTCTCCGTGGTTCTTCCAAGTAATGGGGGCTCATCATTGCAAACCTATGAAGAAGAATCCCGCAAAAAGGAAAGCTAGTGAATGGGCGGCCATTGATACGGACTTTAGAGCATATGGCATAAAGGAAGGGGGGGAAATGGTAACCAATTTCGACTATATTATCATGCCGGTTGCAACGAGCGGTCATTGGATCCTATTCTTGTGGTCAATGACCAATTTTAGAGTAACTTTGTTTGATCCTCTAAGGGACGATACTAAGCACATGAAATTAAAAGAGCTATACAAGACGGAGTTCTACATTGTGGTATATTTTATCTTCCTTTTTTTAATTTCTAGTAGTCCATGTTTGTTTGATACATTATTAAGACAATTCATGTTTGCTTGATAGGAAAAATTGGTCCCTCTCATGTTGAATCGGTTGGATCCTACAAAATTTGAACATGTCGTATTCCCTGATGTTGAAAATGTCTATGAACGACCTAGGCAAACCAATGGTATGGATTGCGGAGTTTTTGTTATGAAGTATATAGATTGCATATTGACTTGCAATACCCAAGCTTGGTGTGGTGTCCAATGGAATGATGATGTGATTAACACATTCCGACGGCGTATTGGTTGGGAGCTCCATAAAGACGAAGCTCGGCATTTGTCTTTGTATTCCCACGATTGTAGACTAGCGGGATTGTAGGTTACTAGTTTGTTTTTGGAAATTTTAAAGATTGTAAGTTACTAGTTTGTTTTATTTTCAATTGTAAGTTAGAGATTTTTATAGATTGTTGAATTGATTTTGAATTGTTGAAATTTTTATAGATTGTTTTTAGAGATTGTGTTTCAAATGTTGAAATTTTTATAGATTGTTTTTAGACATTGTGTTTGAGATTGTTTTTAGAGATTGTTTTTATACAGGGGTTGTTGCAAAAACAGGGGGAAGCAGGGCAAAAAATTTCTGTACTTACGCTCTATTATATAGCGTAAGGGTTAAAAAACAGGGGAAACGCGTTTAAAAATTTCTGTACTTACGCTATATTATAAAGCGTAAGTACAGGAAATTTTAGCGCGTTTCCCCTGTTTTTTAACTCTTACGCTATATAATAGAGCGTAAGTACAGAAATTTTTTTTCCTCTGTTTTTTTCTTTTTTCCTATACCAAATTCAAGCACCAAATTTCTACTAAAATCAAAAGCACCAAATTCCAAATTGAAAATTGCTAACCAAATCAACAAAATCAATACCAAATTCACTCAAAAGTAAAATCAAAAGCAACAAATTGAAAATTGCTAACCAAATCAACAAAATCAAAAGTGAAATCATGAATTACATTTCCTTGGTTTTTTTGAGTTGGAATTTTCGGGAATCGACTCTCCTAATTTTTTTGGACAATTTCGTGAATCATGTTTAGCATCAAGTTCTTTGCAACAATTACATTTCCTTGGTTTTTTTGAGTTGGACTCAATGCCACTCTTCACTCTTTCCCTCTTGCGACCTTTAGTGGTGGAAATTATAGGGTCTTCCAAATTTTCAAAATCTTCACCTTCACTTTCATCCTCACATGATGGAGTTTTTTTCGTAGAAGGCTTCTCTATAGGAAAATTTTCCACAACTTCCACCTCTTTTTCAATCAATCCCATGACATATTTAAATCTTGGAATCGAAAAACTTCCACGAGCCGCTAAATCTTGAAAGGCTTTGCACAAAGTTGTATATCGGGCGGGTTGTGATTGAAGAATATTGCCAATGATAGGACGTTTATACGATATAGACCCAGCAATTTTATTTGCTCCAATTGTCCATCTCAAGTTAATTAAGTAGTTAGGGATCTCCGTCCATTGCATCATATTCAAGTATCGAATAACATGACGACAAATCATTCCCGAACTTTCAAATTTCCGACAAATACAATTTATCATATCATTGGTCACGGTTATTTGATACACTTTTCTATTTTCCTCCGCCACCGTGGTCTTATATGTTTCGTACACCTTAAATAGCATCGTACTCATGGAATCTCTCTCATTCACAACATAGGCTCCACTTTGTTTAAGTTCGTGTTGAAAACGTCTAAACATTTCCTTTGTATAAAAAGATGCCGCATGATTCTCCAATGAGGAGGATGTTATTTTTGACCTTTCCTTTTCCTTTGTTTCATAGTCCGCTTCTTTCTCACGAAGATATTGTTTCTCCAATGCTTTTTGTGAATTCTCTATAAACTCTTTCAAACCGGTTCTAGCATTTACATACTCGTCAAAAAATGCATTCATTGACTCACTTCTCGAGGTAGTGGTTATCCCGGTAGTGAAATGAAGTTTAGTGTACACACGAACCCACTTATGTCGAACGGAATACATTTCTTGCAACCAACCATGATCAACCAAGTTATATTTTTCAACCAAATCATTCCACCTATCTTCAAATTGTTCAACCGTCATTGACTTGTACAAACATAAGTTGAAATCTTCTTTGAAATGTGGTTCATATGCGTACAAACCGGATAACTTCTCCCCGAATTTGGTACTTATATGCCAAGTACAATAAAGATGGTTCGTGTTTGGTAAAACTTCGGCAATTGCATTTCCAAGTGCAATGTCTTGATCGGTGATGATGGAGATTGGAGGGTTATTTCCTATAGCTTCCAACCAATTCTTCAAAACCCATATATAAGAACTTTCTTTCTCATCCCTTATTAGTGCAAAACCAAACAATATGGATTGGTAGTGGTGGTTCACCCCCGTAATAGGTACAAATGGCATACTATACCTATTTGTGCGGTATGTGGAGTCAAATACTACCACGTCTCCAAAATTTTTATATGCATTTAATGATCTTGGATCAACCCACAACATGGAACGCACCCGATTATCCTCATCAACATCTACTCGATAGAAAAAATCCCCAAAACTATTACATTTTAATTCTTGGAGTAATGTCAAACCTTCTTTGGCATCACTCGAATCAAATACATGATGTCTAATATCACGCAAAACATTCCTAATGTCTTGACTAGTAAATCCAATATTCTCTAAGCTTCCCGTAAGCTCACCCATTACATTCAAAGATTGTTGAGGCCCAATACCCGACTTACTCAAAATTATAATCAATTCTCGCATGATGGGTGTTATGTTTCTTGGCCTTTGCATGAAATGTACCTTACTAGGTGAAACCATCTCATGATTGTGTACCAAATGAACCAATGTTACCTCCCACTTATTTGATTTCTCTCTATGAACAACATACATTCGCGCCTTACATTTCGTTCTACCAAGAGAATCTCTTTTTCTCTTTTTTTTGGGAACTTCATCTTCATCATCCAAAGATTTTGAGGCTAATCTCCCACCCTTTCGACATATATACAAACGCGAACAAATCTTGTTGTTTTTTGAACGTTTATGTGTAGTTCTAATTATGACTTCAAAACCAATACGCCTACCATAATCTCTATAAAACCTCTCCGCTTCATCTAAACTATCGAATAATTGACCAACACATGGGCAAACATCATTCAAATCATCCAAAGAAACACCATTCTCAACATCTTCAACATCATCACCATCATCAACATCATCATAGACAACATCACCATCATCATTCTTAACATCTTCATTATTATCATCATCAAGATCTATTATTTTAGGTGTGTGTGGACGTTCGTTAACATCTTCATTTTCTACCTCAATCTCAATCTTACTAGGTGTCTTATTAGGAGATTTTAATTTCGAAAAAATGAAAGAAGCCATGGGTTAAATAGAGAGCTAACCTTGAATTCCAAGCTCAATCTTCAAAAATCTTAATTTGGGAATGGTACTCCAAGCTCAATCTTCAAAATCTTCAAATTTGGGTAAGATTTGACAAATAAACTAAGATTGGTAAAGTAGAAATAGGTATAGATTGGTGTAGATTAAGTTTGTAATGGTGTAAAATATATCTCCAAATGATTTAAGATTGGGTATAAACTCAAGAACACTCTTGAAATGATATTTCAAAACATGAAGGGCTGTTTGAGCTGAAATTGGTGTTGTTCTCGGCTAAGATATATAATAGAGCGGAAGTGATTAAGGGTAAAATGGGGATTTTAAAAAATAAAACTTACGCTATATAATATAGCGTATACGCTCTATAATAGAGCGTAGTACGCTATATAATATAGCGTAACTACTGTTCATCCTGCCCGTTGACTGCACGTTTTAATGGTATAAGATGGGTTGGTTGGATATATTAAAATATCCAACTGTGGCTGTTGACCAGTTCCCATATATATATATATATATATATATATATATATATATATATATATATATATATATATATATATATATATATATATATATCTTGTAGTTAGACATCCTATCTCTCACAAAACGATCCTAACCTTTCTTATAACTCTACCCCGACTTTCCCACCTAATTGTTTCAGTGACTGTGACCTGTAGCTCTGATACCAACTTGTAACACCCTCACTGTCCAACAATAATGTCCATACATTTTATAATAATTTAAATATATTTTTATAGGGTAATTTTAGAAAATTTTGGCATGATATATTCATAAATATGACTATCCACCTGCCCAAACCAACCAAACCAACCAACTAATACCAAAACAGTTCACTTGTGTGATAGTAACAAAACCATAGAAAAATATAACTACACCAACCAAGACCGCTCACAGGCCACAGTATGAAACAACTACTAATTAACTATTACAACCCAATACTGAATAAAATAATACACAACTCGATAAGATAAATAATCTGTCTACTAATTCAGAAATGACATGAAATAGGGTGATAAGTTCACTACCCATCCCACCACCTCGACTCTCTGGCTGCCTCTATGGCTACCCCAACCAGACGGTCCACTCCTTCTAGACATCTTCGTGCTTAGCTGAGGAAAAAGAATTAGCAAGCAAGTGAGCTAAAATGCTCAGCAAGTATATATATAATTAAAATCATAAACAAACTGAAATGTTTGCAAGTCTGTCAAGAATTAACAATCAACAATATATAAGCTCAACTGAAAGATACGTCTTTTGTCTGAATTATAAAATAGAAGAGGATTGGACTATCATGCATTTTATAGATAAAAACAATCATAAGGTTAGGCTGCTGATCAGTCACGCACTAACCCCAGACAAACGCACACAGCAATGTCCTTAATGGATCCACGGCACACATTGGCCTTAATAATTTCTGACCACGAATCTGGTCCGACCATTACAGTCCACATTTTTAAAAAAAAACTAACAGTCCAATCCTATAACTAGACATTAGGTGTCGGAACAATCGACCACCTCAACTGCCAAACACCCTGGACACTTTCGTTCCAGGTCAACATCTCAAATCTCGCAAAATGAAATAAAGTCGGGTAATTTCTGACCTAGATATCGACAAGTTCGATATATATATACAAGGGGTATGGATGTAAGTCAAGCCACTAAAAGAATCAACGAAATCAATATAATTGATTTGGGGTATAACAATTTAATATTTGAAATTAAGGGAAATTAATGGAACAATTATAACAAGGATAATTCGAACGAGCATATGAATCAAGTTATAATAATCATAATTCACTTGAAAGATAAGTGAAGTAATTTACTTGCCTTAACCAGGAAAGCACAGGATTCGAAGATCTTTACGTCCTCAGCTTTAGCTTTCCCTTTATCCGTGGGATCTACACACAATATAACACTATTTTAGAATTCTACTCAATATTCGCTAATCAACATCAATAATAAATCTTAATCTACCCCCAGTAGTAATCTCCTAATTTACATTTATTTAGTTATATACTAGCATTATATGGACCACTGATAAAATAGTTAATCATAAATGACACATTATCACATAATCAATCAGTTTTAAAATATGAAGCCCGACTCATAATTTATGCAAGTTGTATAATTATACATACTCATTTCCAAGAAATAGATTTAGATTTTTAGAAAAATTTCGATGACATCCCCTTTATACGGGTGACTGCCAGTCGGGATACAGCCGACACAACCAACACAATCATCAATTGCAAAATAACCACAATCCAACAATCCGTCTCAATCATATTACTATCAATTATATAAATTCAGAATTTAAAACAAGAAATTAAAATTCTAATGTAGTTATTAAAATTTAAATTTGGCTCAGAAAAATCATCATTGCCATTTTACCCTCGACTCAAATTAAATCATTGTCGAGGGGGCAAAATCTCGAGGGTTCCCGAATTCCGGATTCCCGACTCGAGACTTCGCTCTTAAAAATAAAATTCTGAAATTATTTCAATATCACGAAACAATTCAACAATTTCAGAAATAACCGAACCAAAGTATCACAATTTCAACATTCGAACTAAGCATCCAGGAAGCAAATACGAGACAAGTTAATCCGGCTGAATTTTCAACACAACCACAGAACCCAACAGAGGTCACAAAGTAACCGGCAATCACACCCAGCAAAGTAACAGAAAGGCTCACGGTGGAGCTCCAAACGGAGCATCAACACCGCAAGTCACCACCCATTACCACTCACAAACACACGCACATCACACTCTGTTTTGAACTCACACACCCGCTGTTTTGAACACACGCACACAGCCACGGTTCACAATCAACAAGTTTCGAACGGGGGAGGGGAATTGAACAGAGACTCACTATATCACCGCCGGTGTACCAATATATGTATATATACCAAGTGAGGGAGGAGGAATAACGAGCTTTACCAGCTAGAAAACCGAACAAACAAGGCCAACCTCGACCGACTGAACTTGAGAGAGAGATAGAAATCTCGAGAATTTTCGAGAGAGAGACGGCTGAGAGAGAGAGTTCGAGAGAGTGATGTTATGTCTGTGAAGAAAAAAATAAAACAGGAATTTAGCAAAAAAAAAAATAAATAAAAAATAAAACAGGAATTAGGGATTTAAAGGAGGTAATTGATTTGGGGGAAAAAGAAAAATAGATTTCTAGGATTTTCTAAAAGCCATTAAAATAATCTTTAAAATCACGATTAAATACAAAAATGGGTGGAATATTGAATTTTAAAATTTTAAAAAGAAGAATACGAAATCACAATCACCCACATATTTTTAAAATATTTCTAGGATAAAAAACGAATTAAATATGGATTTTACAAGATTAAATTCATAGAATGGAAAAATAATTCATAAAATCATTTTAAAATCCTTGAAACCGAAAATAATTCACCAAATATTTTTAAAAGTCATATAAACTAATAAAGTTAATAATGAAAAAAGATTTCAGAATTTCTCAACAATTATTTCACAGAAGATAAGTATAACACAATTAAATAGGAAATAAATTCCCAAAAATATAATTAAAAATAACCGGGCATACACATCACATACAAATCATCCATTAAGCCCACAAATATTATTCCACACACAATTCCACTTCTCAACAATTATACACGCCACATAATTCACATTTAATATAAAATAAATAATTTCAGCAATTAAAAATTCTGAAAATTTCTAAGGCGTTATAAAAACCCTAGATCTACTTTGAGTTTTAAGCATGTTCTTGATGGATCTAGCTTAGTGATGATTATGTTCATGTTATAAGCATGCTTAGTTAATGATTTAGGGATCTAAGAAGCATGATGATTTTGATGCTAAGATCAGTAGCTTCTGGACTTGTTGAGATGATTATTATGTGTATAAGTTGTATTGATGACCGGTGTGGCTTGGGTTGTTGATTGTGATTTTTGGAACGTTCGTATTATAGCCATTATAATGCTGAAATTTTATTAATCATTGAAAACCGTGCATCACAGTAGGTCTAATGGCCGAAACTGGATAAGTATCTAGCATGCCCTTGTAGATCTTGAGTCGTAGATCATTTTGGAAAAAGAATCGAATCAAACAGACTTACGGTTTAGGATTTATGACCGATTTACTAAAAGTAGTTCGAAACCGTAACCGAGAATTCGTAATTAAAATTGGACCCTCGTAAAATACGTAAGTCAGTGGCGAATCTTGGTAATTAAATACTAGAGGTAAAAAGGAAGGTGTGAGAGAAATCCTCATGTGAATCGGATCATTTTTCGATTTTATAAAAATGTTTGAATCTAGGTTAAACGCGAACGAACCCCTTAAAAGTATAACTTTGGTTATAACTTAGGAAACGAGCGATAAAACTCGAGATATAATCTTGGTTCGTAATCGATCGAATTTAGAACTTATATGACTTAAGTATACACTAAGTGTGAGTACGATGACATGTCTTAATGACGAACAAATGTTGAATCGTATCGGTAATAAAAAGAGTTACACTAAAAAGGGGTATAACGAGATAATTCGAAAACATGTTTCGACTTAAGTTAATACTTAACCTTTTTAAAAAGTGTTAAGCGATTAACCTCGAATCTCTTGACTATTTATAGATCGCCGAGCTGACCCGGGATACCCTACCACTACCCCTACCCGTGCTCAATTACCAGGCAAGTTTCAACTTTCCCTTTTTAGGCTGTTGTTGTGATAATATATGCTTTCTGTTATACATATGCCATAGCATGCACGCCTACTTTCAAGTCATATTGATATACTTGTTCCTTGATTGTTCTATGTCTTATAAGTAGATAGATAATATATCGATTATAATCCGGATGTCGTTAAGACCCTTAGAGAAGGGCATATGAATCCTATTTGTTGAATATAGACCGAGAGTCAGTACTTCTTGATATATCGTAATTATTTTCGAGGGAAATATTTAAGTAAATAATTTCCATTATTTGGTTGACGAATGTTATTTGAATATTCGTCCGAGATTATTTAATTAACGATCATTACTTCAAATATTTATTTGAACGTTATCTATTCAATGAATATCATTTTTCAATTTTCATTCAAAGACGAACCTTTATCGAATATTATTTCAAATATTTCTATAAAACCTTCGATTATTAAATAAATATCAATCGGACATTCATTTAGAACATCATGTATTAAGGGAATATTATTCTCGAATATTCCTTTAAGGTTTAATTTATTAAATGAATATCACTTGGATATTCATTTAAATTATTAATTATTATATGAATACTATTTTTGAATATTAATTTGAAGTCTTATTTACTTAACGAATATTATTCCAAACAATCCTTTCAAAATTATTTATTAAATGAAAATTATTTTAATATTCATTTGAGTAATTATTTATTCAATAAATATTGTCTTAATATTCCTTCAAGGATTATTTTGAGAAATACTCTGATTAAAAATATTCTTTCATTCATTAAATACTTCCGACTCAATAAATATTCTATAAATATTTATTCAATACTTGGAAACAACTTCAAGGTTGTTTATTTTTCTTCAAATATTACTTTCGACCTTCGATCATTCTGAAAATTCTTCGGAGTCATACAATTAATATTATATTAAGAAAGGTCCTCTAGATTCCATTCTTCACTCGAATCTATTTCTTAAATTATAAGGGAACCTTACTTGAGAAAGGTTCTTTATCTTGTTGACTTCCCGGTCATAGTTTATCCTTTTCACTCGCAACTTGGTTGCTACGGACTCATTAAGTCTATGTGTACCTTCTCATCATTCGAGGGGTAAGATCGTTGGAACAAGTTGATATCCATTAACAAGCAAGAGCTTGGGAAATGTTAGTGAATTTTCCTTTCCAACTAGATACGACTACTTTGTGGAGTCTTGTAAACAAGTATTTCACATGGGGAAGGGAGGATAAACTATACATTTCAATGCTGTGGATTTACTCGAACTAGGAGTCGTGTGTAAGAGGCCGAGTCGCGCGGTTCATCACAAGGCCTAATCATTGGCCAGGGAGTTACTATTAAAGGCCATTGACAAGTGGAGCCGTCAGTTCTTCCTTCTACCGGTAGTAAACTATATTGGGTTGTACCATCCCCGACTGATCATCAGGGAGTGGAACAGTTGGCGCGTGATAACTCCAATATTGGTTCATCTCCCAAATTGGGAATTCCCTGCAACACGTATCGAAGATAGTTCTTTCAGGTTGATGGTGTCTTCCGTAACACGTATCGAAGTGACTTCTTTCAGGTTGTAGAACTTCGAAAAATGTTAATAACTGGAACTGCAATACTTTCCTTGCAAGTTCCTCTTAATATGATAAATAATGATATCTTGCTTATTTTGACTTAGTAGATATTTCCACAAAATAAACTCTTTAAGTTACCTTGTAACTTCATCCTTTATATTATACTGGCACTAACTTCGTTAATGCATGGCATATGGAAATAATGATACTTCGAACTGTTATATACTATCACTGTCCTGTTATATATTTTATTGGTGGGCTATTGCTCACCCTTGCTTATTTATCATGTCACAACAACAGCTAGGACAGATGGCTCGCGTCAGGCGCACTCGGCGCAAGCAGGTTTCCCGACCCACCGGACTCCCCGCTAAGATGCTAGCCGCCATTGCTGAGGTAGCATAGTTAGACAGCTTTTGTTTCCTGTTTAACTATATGTATAATTAATGTAATCAACGGCAAAACTTTTAAACATATGATGTTATCCTTTTGGATTGTAATAACTTTTATTCGCAAACCCTTTTATGTAAGACTTATTTCAATTTCATCTTTGGGACTATAACTCTGTGTGTGTGAGTGAATATTATTGTGGGGTCATAGCATGTTACTTATTGATTTTGGACTTAAGTCAAGTATTATGTATTAGTTATGAGACCGTAGCGACCCGATCCCTGACTCCGGATCTGGGGGTGTTACAACAGGAATATGGTTTATTATCACAGATTCATGCAACTGTTTATTAACCATTTCATTCCTGATGTTGAAGCTAGATTTGGTAGAGAGTATTGTGTTTCTTCTTATCTACAGCAAAAGAGAATTTTCTCTGACATTACAAAGAAGGACAGTGAAAAGAATCTAGATGAAATACCTGCTTTACACTATCCAAATCATGTTCAGGTACTTTTAAGAACTCATCTTCCTACTATCTATAATTCTTCTTTCTTTGGTGGTGAAATGACTCAGGAATCTCAATTGGAGGAGAACCCCCCTGTGTCTACCCAAGTAGCCAAAAACATTACAGTCTCTGAAACAATTCTAGAACCAAATTTTGATCCACAGCCTATTGTTTCAAAGAAGCCAACCTCTGGTGTTTTTCAAAAGACATCAGTTTTAAGGAAGAAAAGATTTGTCATTTCAAGTAGTAGTTCTAGTGAAGATGATGATAATATATCTCTTGCTGAGAGAGTAGAATTGAAGGCTGCAATTCAACTTTCTAAGCTAGGACAAAGAGATGGAACACCTAGTCACATCCAGGCTGCAGTCTCTCAAAAGACTGTAGTTCTTAAAAAGGGAAAACAGATACTGGATACTGTTTCTCAAAAGACTGTGTCTATTGAAAGAGGATCTCATCCCAAGATCACTTCTGTGTCTATACCTCTTGAGTCTTCTCAAGACAAATCTGTTGCTCACTATACTAGGAGAACAAGGAGAAAGATTCATTTGTCACCTACACACAGTGTCAAGTCCAACTAATATTATGCAGGTCTCTACAAATAATGCTATATCCATGTCAGTATCTGGCAAGAGAGATCTGGATCTTGATTCTTCATGGGAAACTACATTGACATATAGACTGGCTATGGAACTTATTTCTCTGAAAGTGAAGCTTTCCAGGCCTGTTCTAGATTTTTTGATTGAAAGAGTTCCCAAACTTTCATTTCCTGAAGAATACGGACTGTTACATCAAAGGCTCGATTTAATGAAGACATACTTCTATGTATCAGTCAGAAAGGAGTTACACAAGACATTTGGACTTCCTAAGAATGTTGCATTTCAATCACTTCATGCATATTTATTTGATGAGGGTGTCATTGTTGAAGATGCTTCAGCTCAAGGTGAACAAGAGGAGGTAGTTGATAGAGGGAAGCAGTCAATAGAAGATACTATTGCACCAGTGGTGAATAGTAGAATAGATCATATCACAGTCACTGCAACACAAGAACCATCTAGTCAGAGGTTGGATGACTCAGGAACTGTGATTGATGATGCTGAAAGGTCTTCTGTGATGACTCAAATTGCAAGTGAGAAACCCTATGATATGGGAGGAATGACTTTGATTGATTTTTCTGAAGATCAAACTAATATTGTTCTTTAAGAGTCTATCCACCTTGAGGGTGTGTCTCAGCAACCAACACTTAAAGATGGTGGCATATTAGCTATTGTCTAATGAAGTATTACTGAAGACATCAGAGTCTAGTGTAAAACCTGAAAGTGGTATACTGGAGCCTGTAGTCTCTAGAAAGAAAGTAGATGTTTGTAAGGATTCAGAGACTATAGCAGCTCACTCCTTGGAGAAAACCTCAAGCCCCATGCCATATGAGGAACCCTCTCTCCATGTGAGTTCAGGTATAAAAACTTCTTCTAACCCCTATTTTTCTGTAGGTCATGAGAGCACTTATCCAAATTTGAGTGATACACTTGAAAAGATGGACATAGATCCACACACAGAGAGGCTGGCTCCTGACCAGGAAAAAGGAGAGGTAGAAAGAGTGTTGACTTTAGATAGTCAAAGTGAGAATGAGGGTATGGATGATCAACTCCATAGTTAGGGAGAGAAAATTAGGAAACCACCATCGTTTGATTTCTGGGATAAGGTTTTTCCTGAATCTTGGTCTGAAAATCTTGGTATGGATGTTGGTACTTATTCTTTTATCAAGATATATGAGAAGCATGACTTAGCACATCACAATGCAAAGCCAGAAGTTAAAGCTCAGAAACAGAAAGAAAGGCTTGCAGAGATCATTAACAGAAAAGGTGAAAGGCTAAGACAAACTTCTACTCAACCAGTACCAGAAGAAATTCCTAATGATCCTAGTATTCCTTTATTTGTAATTCCAATTTCAACTAGAATTGAAACATCAATAATATCTGATCAATCTAAGGAGGAGTCGGGATTTGTAGATGTTAGTACACAGAATACTGGTGAAGGACCGGATGATCATATTTCAGCTCCAGATCAGAAAGATGAAAATGTTTGTACTTCTACTCAAGTATTATTACTTGAATATCATTCTCAACAGGCAACTTCTTCTACAAGACTTGAAGATAATGTTCTTTCTGAATCTGAATCTAAAGATACAACAAGAACTTCCGACATTGAAGTCAATTCTGAAATTCTTAAGGACATTCAGAAATCTCAAAGTGATATTCAATCGAGACTTCAAATTCTTGAAAATAACCAAGTTACTATTATGGAAAATCAAGCAGTTCTGATGAATCTCATTTGTTCTATTACTGAATCTCTTGGAATTAATGTTGCTGATGTCAAAAAGGGGGAGATAAAGACAATTCAGAGACCACAACAACAACAGACTGGGGGAGATAAACAGACTGGGAGCAGAACTAAAGGTGATAGAGTTGGTAAATTTCATCATGGGAGTGGTAAAGGAAAAGAAGCATCAAATAGTTGAATTCTTTCTTCTAAGTACTAGATACATGTCTACATCTGAAGAAGGAGGTACTTAACTTCATGATCTTGAATTCATAAATTATATTCTGGTTGTATTGTTATATGTTTTGACATCTATAACTTAGATTTATGCTTCAGATTCTAAAGCATAAATAGGGGAGATTGTTAGGAATAATTCATAAGTTGTGATGTTAAGAATAGAATTTTGCTAATACTTCTTGTATATCCTGATCTTATAAAGGATTTAGCACTTTGTTTAGGATATATGTGTTAAACAGTAATCTGTAGAATTTAGTCAAGAACAGTGCGTCAGAGACTACATGTCAGGAACAGTGTGTCAGAGACTACATGTCAAGAACAGAGGAGCAGATCCTGATACATTAAGTCAGATCCTGATCAAATACTGATGGGATAATCAGATCCTGATGCAATGGGAAATCCTGATATCAGTCATGTTACTGATGATATGAGTCGTGTTACTGATGATGTCATTATGGATGCTACATAAACTGGTAAGTGCTATAAAACAGGATCTTTGTTTTGAAAAACAAGCAAGAAGATATCGTGAAGGAAACGAATTCTCTATTGATGGAAACTATCAACTGGACGGCAGAACATTGTCATAGATAGATTATAATTCTGTTATTAATTGATAGGTAGCATTATAAATACTCTCTCTATATCATTGTAAATAGTGTGCGTGAGTGAGCAAGTGAGTTCGTAAGATTTATATTCGAGAGTTCGAAACAAACAGAGAGAGAGATTTATATTGTCAGCAGCTGCTAAAGGTATTGTACACCTTTGGTAGAGTTTGTATTTGATTATTTTAATACAAACAAAGTTTGATTCATTCGTTTATTCTTGTTCATATAATCAAGCAAAAATCAGACACGATTATATAACTTGTATTCAACCCCCCTTCTACAAGTTATTCGAGTTAACAAATGCTTCCCTGACCCTTAATCTTTTATTTTTGTTCATTAAAATGAATTAATTATTTAAAAATGTTTTTAAAATTCCTTACTGGGCTGATCTGTTATCAGTGAGTATAAGGACTTGAAAGTGAAATGTTTTAAGTGTTAATAAACTTGTTTACAGATTGGAGAAGCGTAAGAGGCTAGGGGTGGTTCCCCTAGTCCAGCACTTCTTATTTAGCGTAAGAGGGTAGGGGTTGGTTCCCCTAGCCCAGCATTAAAGGCCAATGTGTTGCCTAATTGGGAACCCAATTTCAAAGGAAGGGGAACTCTACGTGGCTGATCACCCGTATTGTCCGTAATTAGGATAATAATACAAACAACTTAAATGTTTTTTTAAAAAAAAGTTTTATGAGAAGTATGTTTTGATGGAAAGTTTTATGCTATGATAGAAATTGAGTTATTTCTTTGAGATAGTTTGGTCATTGATATTGCTCATCAATGAATCATTGAAATATTGTTGTTTCACTATATTGAACACTTGTTGAGCGTTGTTGGATCACTCTTGCTTTATTTTCCCTAACCTTTCGGTTAGGATTAAGGGTGGATGTCTACATCTTACAAATCATATGAGAGCGAGGAGACAGTCTATATAGGATAAAGTTTGAAGCCAGAGCGGGTAAGCACTGATTGGAATTAAGCTACAGATTTGACGGTATAGTAATTGTATTCAGAGTAGTGAAAGAAATTGTAATAATTTTTATAGTTTAGATTCTTGTTTCAGACAATAACCTGGAATCGATCCTCGGTGAGGAATCGTTGGTGTATTAAGTTTTATTTGTAATTGTTAACTGGAATTTGGTTTGGGTTGAAATACAGGTGGATAGTCCGATTTACGAATACTTCATGCCTAAATTTTCTAAAATTCCCCTGTATCAAAGTCTATTTTATCATAAAAAGTGTATTTTCAGTATTGGGAAGTCGGGACGTTACAGGTTGGTATTAGAGCGACAGGTTATGGTCACTGAAACAAGTTAGGATAATTAAGTGTACGTATTTATGTTAAATGTTAGATTGAACGATTTAGGATAAGGTACGCTTTAGGTTATTAAGGTGACGGTTGCTACGTTAGTTAGTATTTCGACATATCGCGCGAGCCGGAGTTCAATTCATTTGAAGGTATGACTTTGGACGAGGTAATTGATTCGGCGCCACCTACGTTAAATAGATGACCGGAGTTACAAGCTTGGAGGATGCTACGTGTAGACTTCGTGTATGTTCTAGAATTTCTTTTGCGACTCTAGTTACCCCGTGAACGATATAGAAAGTGCGAAAGGACGGTAAACAAGATGTGAAATGTGATTACTGGCATGGGTTGGAGGAATGTCGTGGGTATTCATTTCTAGCCATTGATTTCATTTAATTTATTGATTAAGGAGATTCAACCTTTATTCTGTTTCTTCTTGTCTTGATAATACCCCGTCACCTTTGACAATCAACTATATTTCAATTGATGACGAATTTTTCAGATTCATTTAAACACATTCCTATTTTTCAGAGATACCTCTATTTTCCAGGGGATCACTTGATTCAACATGATGCTTATAAATTATTGAGACCCTTGAATTCTTTCTAATTTCCCCGAATAATTGTTATTCCTTATTCAACATTATATATCTATAAACTTTTTGAAACTTTTGAATTCTTTTTTTTTTCTCTTTGAATACTTAACCTTATTTATTCTGATTGGAATGAACAACCCTATGTATATAGGGGATTCAGGGACATCTTATCTATGTGATAGAAGTCCGGTGGGACGCCACTGATTATGTTTGTCATGAAAGTACAGAAGGTTGGCCCCCTTCTTGTGCTAGGGTGGTTGACCTAAGTGACAAATGCAACCTGAAATTAGTTTAGTGATCATATTGATCTCTCAGTTAAATTTTTTTATAAAATTTTTATCAAACAAAACTCATCTTGTACTCATACATGCTAATACATGTGTATTATATTGATACCTTTGTTATAAATCCTTACGAGTTTTAAAGTTATCAAGGAGTTGAATGTAGTATAGATGGAGAGGATGACATTTTAATGGTCTAAGATACGATTATGTTGAAGGAAAACTGGTCGATCAAGTTTGAGAAATTTATATTAAAGTAGATATTGTATCTCGAGTTAGATTTCTGGTTGGATTGGCAAAGAAGACACAAAATTATTAATTTTGTTAAAGTTGAAAATGGAATGGTGATGAAAATAAGTGGTATGTGATAGTTATTGTTGAGCGAAGGTTGTGGAGGAATGCTTGTTAGTTTCTCATTTTACTTTGGATATAAAAGAAGTGAATCATGAGATTTTAAAGGTTTGAGGCCAATTGTTGGATATAGAAGTTTTAGAATCAAAATGGAATAATTTGAGCGAAGTAGAGTAAAGTTAGACAGTTGTTTTAAGAAATGTCAATGAAAATTGGAACTTTGGATAAAAAAAAAAAAGAAAAGTAAAAAGTATTGTTTTGGTGATAGCGAGTTAGGTGAATGTAGTTCGAAGGATCATGAATATTAAGAGTGAGAATAAATTGACTCAAATGGAACAAGATAGCAAGAAGAGGAAGACAGAGAACCAGGAAACTTGCAGGAATTGTGTTAGCAGAGGACGTGATATTTGCCCAGAAAGGAATGTAGGATCTAGAAGATTTTGAAGACCAGAATAACGAGACAAGATAGCTACTCATGAGATATAAATTAAGGAGACCAGCTGGACCACCATTATTGGAAGATAAGATTTCGAGAGCAAGCGTATTTTAATTGTATTAAGATTACTGGGGGAAGCTATAAGTATAAGCAGAAGGAATGATATTGTAAGAAGTGACAGAATTAGAAACTAGAAGTTTATGTGATTATAAGTGATGTTGCTAAGAGTATGGATATGGTGACAGTAAAGAGAATAAGGTGCGATTCTTGGATCAAATCAATTGATCGACTATGAGGTGCAAGAAAGATTGTAAGGACAAGTGAAGTTATGATTCCCAAGGAATGTAGAGGTTGTGTTTCGAGGCCGCAAGCGGACAAAGGAGTTTTAACGGTCACGCAGACCAAGAGGTTCTTACGTTAGGATCCAAGATTGCAAGGCATCTCAGGAAATTCAGGAACATGAGAAGAGCATATATACGATTTGTACGAGCTTTGTAATTGGAAGAATTAAAATTTTCAGGATATGACGAAAGAATCGAAGTAAATGCCGAGACGACGAAGTAGCAATGAATCAGGAAAGGCATATAATTCCAGCAGAGATCAAAAGCTTTAAAGGACCGACTAGGAATTATTGAAGGTTGTCAAAGGTATTACCAAGATAGCTACAACAGTAAACAAGCCTACAATCAGGAAACGAATGGATAAAGGTAAAGAGAGCTTTTAGGAGTCAAAGAAGAGATCGAAAACCTCTCAAGTTTCAATGCAACCGGATGAACTAGGAAAGATTAAATATGCATATAATGCTCAAGGAAATGTTCAAAGAATTTCGGAAGTTATAGATGGAAGATCCAAAGGTCTAGATTATTGTGAATGGTATTAGAAGGTTGTGACCCTGGGTAGTTTGTATCGTGAATAAGATAAATACGTTTCAAGGTAAACAATTATTAGTTTCGAAAAGGTTACTCAGTAAAACAATGGGATTAAGGATGGATAGAAGTTTCTCAGTTATTCCCTCTTCGAGTAACATTGTACGTGAAAGGGGAGTAAGAATGATTGGGGGATTTCTTGATATTCTTTTTCTCAAAGTTTTATCTGGGGCAATCTGAATTATGAGAAGGAGCGTGAAAGCGGTATCAATGGTTAGTCGTGTGGATTTCATTTTAAAGATTCCTTATATCGAATGCTTCCCTGACCCTTAATCTTTTATTGTTGTTCATTAAAATGAATTAATTATTTAAAGATATTTTTAAAATTCCTCATACTGGGCTGATCTGTTATCAGTGAGTATAAGGACTTGAAAGTGAAATGTTTTAAGTGTTAATAAACTTGTTTAGAGATTGGAGAAGTGTAAGAGGCTAAGGGTGGTTCCCCTAGTCCAGCACTTTTTATTTAGCGTAAGAGGCTAGGGGTGGTTCCCCTAGTCCAGCATTAAAGGCCAATATGTTGCCTAATTGGGAACCCAATTTCAAAGGAAGGGGAACTCTACGTGGCTGATCACCCGTATTGTCCGTAATTAGGATAATAATACAATCAACTTAAATATTTTTTTTAAAAAAAAAAGTTTTATGAAAAGTATGTTTTGATGGAAAGTTTTATGCTATGATAGAAATTGAGTTATTCCTTTGAGATAGTTTAGTCATTGATATTGCTCATCAATGAATCATTGAAGTATTGTTGTTTCACTATATTGAACACTTGCTGAGCGTTGTTGGCTCACTCTTGCTTTATTTTCCCTAACCTATCAGTTAGGATTAAGGGTGGATGTCTACATCTTACAAATCATGTGAGAGCGAGGAGATAGTCTATACAGTATAAAGTTTGAAGCCAGAGCGGGTAAGCACTGATTGGAATTAAGCTACAGATTTGACAGTATAGTAATTGTATTCAGAGTAGCGAAAGAAATTTTAATAATTTTTTATAGTTTAGATTCTTGTTTCATACCATAACCTAGAATCGATCCTCAGTGAGGAACCATTGGTGTATTAAGTTTTATTTGTAATTGTTAACTGGAATTTGGTTTGGGTTGAAATACAGGTGGATAGTCCGATTTACGAATACTTCATGCCGAAATTTTCTAAAATTCCCCTCTATCAAAGTCTATTTTATTATAAAAGTGTATTTTCAGTATTGGGAAGTCGGGACGTTACAATTGCAATCCAAGAAAGAATGTCAACTCTCCCATCATGCTCATCTCATATCTGCTCTGCATGAGCTTAGAGAATTTCTCACACAGCTTCTCATTAGTAGAGCCAAATATGATATCATCCACATAGATCTGAACTAGGATAATATCATCACCATGCTTCTTGTAAAATAGTGTCTTGTCCAATATGCCTCTAGTAAATTGATTTTCAAGAAGAAATTGTGATAGGGTGTCATACCATGCCCTTAGAGCCTGCTTAAGTCCATGCAATGCCTTAAGCAATCTATAGACAAATTATGGGAAATATGGATCTTCAAAGCCAGGTGGTTGTTACACATAAACTTCTTCTTCCAACTCTCCATTCAGAAATGCACTCTTGACATCCATCTGATAGACTTTGAAATTTGAGTGAATAGCAAATGCCAAGAAGATTCTGATGGCTTCCAATCTAGCAACAGTGGCAAAAGTCTCATCAGAGTCAATGCCTTCCTGTTGAAAGTATCCTTTTGCAACCAACCTTGCTTTTTTTCTTACTATTACACCATCTTCATCCATCTTATTCTTCAGAACCCATTTTGTTCCAACAATGGTTCTGTTCTTTGGTGCAGGCACAAGCTCCCACACTTTGTTTCTTTCAAATTGATTCAGCTCCTTGCATAGCAATATTCCAATCTGGATCTAACAGTGCATCATCAAGTTTCTTAGGCTCAATCTAAGATAGAAAGCAACCATAGAGACACTCATTTTGAGTTGTTCTCCTAGTTCTCACTCCTACATTTGGATTTCCAATAATTTGATCTGCAGTATGTGATCTATCCCATTTTCTTGAATGCTCAGTTTGATTTCTCAACCTTGATGTTGCTTCATCATCCAAGTTATGATCATTTTCATTTCCTCCCCCTGTGAAGTTGCCACTGTTCACGGGTGTGTATTGGATGCTTGTCTCTTCACGGTTGATTGACACAAATTCTTCTCTTGCTTCATCATTCACTGGAGTTTGTTGAACTACGGTCTCAACTTCAGTTTCAATCTCTTCATCAGAATCATTCAGATTTTCAAACTTTAATGGATCTCTATCTTCATCATTGGCTTCTTCTAATCCAGGTAGTTTTCTATAATCAAATGTCACATCTGTGCTTTCCATAACTTTCTTTTGACTGATGACATAAACTTTGTATGCAATTCTCTCCATAGAATAACCAAGAAAAATTCCTTCAAATGCCTTTGCATCAAACTTTCCAACATATTCTGAATTGTCTTTTAATATAAAGCATTTGCTTCCAAAAGTATGAACATACTTAAGAGTAGGCTTCTTTCCAATCATCAGATTGTAAGGTGTCTTTCCAGTGTTCTTGTTGATGAGGGTTCTGTTCTGAATATAGCATGCAGTGCTCACAGCCTCAGCCCAAAAACATGTAGGCATCTTTGCATCAAGCAACATTATTCTGGCAGCCTCAATGAGAGTTCTATTCTTTCTCTCAACAACTCCATTTTGTTGTGGAGTTCTTGGAGCTGAGAATTGTTATGAAATGCCATTCTCTTTGCAGAATGCTTCAAGTAAGGCATTTCTGAACTCTGTTCCATTATCACTTCTCAATGCAATCACACTTGCATTGTTGGATTTCGCTTCCTTATCAATCTTCTTTATGTGCTCAATGATTACTTGTGGAGCCTCATCCTTTGATGCTAGAAATTCCACCCATGTACACCTTGTGTAGTCATCAACCATCACCAGGGCATACTTCTTTCTTGAGAGTGACATAATATTGACAGGCCCAAACAAATCCATATGAATTAGTTGCAGAGGTTTAGTTATTGATGTCACTATCTTTGACTTGTGGCTTGACCTTTTCATCTTCCCTTTTTGACAGCCCTCACACACTCCTTCTTGACAGAATTCAAGTGTGGGTATGCCTCTCACTAACTCTCTTTTGACTAGAGAATTAATGGCCTTGAAGTTCAGGTGTGATAACTTCATGTGCCACAGCCACCAATCTTCATTTTATGCTTTTGAATAGAAGCAACAAACTTTGTCCTTTCTTGCAGAATCCATATTGGCTACAAACAGGCTTCCTTTCCTTATTCCAGATAGAGCAAAATCACCAGTCTTCTTGTGAGTGATCAAACATTCATCCTTGTCAAAATTCACTTTGAATCCTCTGTCAGTAAACTGACCAACACTAAGCAGATTATGCTTGAGTCCCTTGACTAGTGCTACATCTTCAATGATGACATTTCCAACTTTCAATTTGCCATATCCCAATGTGTTACCCATGCTGTGATCTCCAAAAGCAACAATTGGGCCAGCCTTCTCCTCATACTGTGATAGCAGGGCCATATCACCAGTCATATGGTTTGAGCATCCACTCTCCAAAATCCACATAACTTTCTTTTCTTGTTCTTTGCCCTGTAAACACAAAGGTATTACTTCTTCTTTGGTACCCAAACAAGTTTGGGTCCACTTGACTTAGAAACAGTTTTATCATTAACAACACGCTTATCAACTTTCTTGGTGCTAGTCTCCTTGTCACTGTTGGAAGTCTTAGAACTTGAGTTCTCAGACTTAGGTGACAGGGGTACCTTCCTAGCTTTAGAAGGACTTGAAGACTTTGACCTTGTGTAGTGTGTGTGAGAATTGTGACTGATACAACCATTAATGAATTGCCTTCTCAAATTGAAGCAGCTAGTCATAACATTCATATTTCATGGCATACAGTCAAATTTATCACAGAATGGAGCATCTCTATGTCTTAAAGGCACAGAACAATCATAGAAAGGTTTAGGCACACTACCAACAGGTTTCTTACATGCATGTGTTAAATGATTAGCACTGAAATAGTTTTGACAAACTTTCCTAGGAGCATTTGGCACATAAACATAATTATTATCCTTGTTTATCCCTAGCTTGCCATTTCTATTTTGTTTCTTCTTAGCCAGTTTCTTTTCAGATTCATTCTTCCTAGCTGATAAAAACTTAACAAATTTCTCAGGTCTAGGTCTACCTCCTATTGGCTCCTTGGTTTTTACTTTGACACTCTCACTTTTAGAGGATGCTGGTTGTTCATTGGATTGTGCCTCATCCTCATCTCTCAACATTTGCTTAATGAGTAAGGCATCCTCATCAATTTCAAATGTTGATTCTTTAAAAACTGGAGATTCAATCTTTTTCAAAATGTGAGGCACTTCCTCATGAGCAACCTTGTCATCTTCAATGACAGCATAGCCTTTCCTCTGTTTTAGAGTGTCATAGTTAAGACCAATTGCAGCCTTAGGTTTAGCTTGATTTTTCTCATGGTAGGACTGCAATAGACTAGAGGAGTTCTTAAAGGTTTTCAATTTGAACTCATTCTCATCTAGTTCATCCCTAAGAGCCTTCTCAATCTAACTAGCGCATAGAACCTTATTTTGCAGATATTCAACTTCTTTCTTAAGGTTTTCTACTTGCATAGCAGTTAGCTCAAGTTCCTCATTCCTTTTGTTTAATAACTCATTTCTAGTAGACAGTTTAGTAATCTCTTCATTAGCAGCAGTCATACTAGTATGAATATTAAACATTTCAACAGATAGTTGTTCAATCATATCTTTGTATTCAGAAATAGACATGTCTATGGTAGTGAAAGATGGTACCTGAGTGTCTGATGGAGGTGTCTCATCCTTGGAATCAGCCATCAAGGCATAGTTGCAGAATTCTTGCTCTTCTCCATCACTATCAATATCATCCCAACACTTCCCTTCAGCTATGTAGGCCTTGCCTGGTGTTTGCTTTTTGAGAAGGGTCTCATACTTAGCTTCAAGCTCTAGAAACTCTTTATCCTTCTTTTTAGGCTTCTTGCATTCACTAGCAAAATGCCCTAGGTCATTGCATCTATAGCATCTCACAGATGACCTATCCACATAGCTGGTTTTGAATTTACTCTTGTTTGGTTTCATAGGTGCTTTACTCTTGTTGAATGAATGGTTCTGAGGTCTAGGTTTGAAGGGCTGCTTTCTCTTGAATCTTATGTTTGGAAATTTTCTAGCCATGAAAGATTATGAGGTATTTTCCATAGCATCCAACTCCTCAAGAGTGTAGAACTCATCTCCTTCTTCTTCCTGTTCCTCAGCAACAATCTCAGGCATCTCCACTACTGGTTCTTCATCCACTACTTCTTCAATCCTCAAATGGCTTGTAGAGGCTTCAAGTTCTTGCATAGATCTTTTCACATCAAGGCACATGATGTGTTTATCATTTTACCCTGATTTGCTTGAATAGCCCTCTTTTGTAACAACTCAAGCTCATGGGTTTTTAGTACACCATAGAGCACATCATATGTGACTTTGTTCAAATCTCTTTCCCTTAGAGAAATGACCCTTTGCTCTAAATGGTTTGGTGAAGACAGTAGAAACCAGCTTGTGAAATCTCTCAAACATGTCAATAATGCTTTCCTTGGGCTGTGCCATAAAAGCTTCATTCTGTGTGACCAGTATCTATTTCTTATTCTCCTTGACCTCATCTGTTCTTTCACATAAAACCTCAATGTGATCCCACATCTCTTTGGTAGATGTACAAGATGCAATGTTTGCAAACATTGACATATCCATCGAGTCTATGATTAACAGCATGAGATGACTATTAAGAGTAACCATCTCCTTCACTGATTCTGTCCATTTGGATGGCTCCTTGGCCACATAAGATCTTGGATAGGTTGTGGTTCCAACCGTCTTTTCAGGGATCTCTTGTTGTGGAACAAAGGGACCATTCTTGAGAATCTCGGGATACAGAGGATGAGAGGCTTTGATGAATAACATCATTTTTATCTTCCAGAGGTTGAAATTATCTTTGTCAAACTTAGGGAGATTCACCATTCCTGTTGTCTTTGGTGTATTCATATTCATGATCGTTTTCTGTTTTGATCAATAGCCTGCTCTGATACCACTTGTTGAGTATGAATATACCGACAAGAAAATACAGAGGGGGGGTGAATGTATTTTCAAACTTTTCTTTAAATAAATATTTCAAGTGAAGATTGTTTAAGTGTTTGAATCTGATTGTGTAGCAAGAGTGTGTATTTGTGTTCTTCAGAATGTGTAAATGCGGAATATAAACACTAGAACAAGTTCAATCACTTTAATCTAATATTTTATTAGATAAAGATTTGCTACAAACTGTGAATACAAATGGTAGTATTCTCAGCTTCGTTTTTCTCAGAGAGATGTGTTTACAAAATGTGCATCTGAAAAACTTAACTGCTAGAGAAGTGAGGTTGTACTCTTATAGAGCATGAGTACAACCTAATTACTACAAATAAGGTTACAGACTAAAATTACTTTCTAGCGTGTCTATCCTTTTTGAGTAATATCCAAATGGCTTGAGATTTGACTTCCTTTAGCTCTGTTCAGATCCACTTCTTTAGCAGCTTGTCTCTTGAAACAACTCTCTAAGCTTCTTTGTAGGCTTTTCCAAACTACTTTATAGTATGTGGTCCATAAAGTGTTTTGGCTTGCTGTAGGATTCTGACTTGTACAATTCTTCAGTATTTTGTCTCCAAGATTTTATTCGAGAAGTGACTAAGTGATTGATTCGAGAACTGGAGTTGATTTGTTAGATAACTATGAGTTCTCGAATGCTGTGAGGTTGACATGTCGAATCACTTCTCAAATAAGTCTTTTCTCCAGGAACCCTTGAGTTGTCGAATAGAACATTTGACTTATCAAATCCCAGAGATATCGAATAGCTTCTTAAGTCCTTGAGATATTGAATGGAACTTTGACTTGTTGGCTCCTTGAGAACTCGAATGATGCTTTGACTTGTTGACTTCTTGAGTTCTCGGACAGAGTAATAGACATGTCGAATATCTGAGTTCTCGTATAAGATATCGATCAATACTTTTAGAGATATCGAACAGTGTCTTTTGAGATATCGAATCTCTGACTTCTCGAAAGCTAGACTTCTTGAATATTACAATCATACTTCTTGAATTGATACTTAGGCAAATCTTCTTTCTTCAAATTCCAGCTGTGTTTATTTTGACAGTCTTGATCTTTAAGCTTGAGGCATGATCCTTGGAACTTCTTTCAATCATTATTCTCCGACTTTAATTACAGTTACATAGATATAAATTGATGCCCTATTACAAGTACTATAACAAGTAGAAACTCTACAGCTAGAGGTTCCCTCAGTCAAGAGGTCATGAAAGTAATGCATAGCATTACAAACAATTGGGATTGTTATTAGATGTACTCAGGCATGCCTCTGTGACTAACATTCTTGCTCCCAAACACGCACCCTTGGTCACCAATGTTCTTGCACCTTCCAAGCCTTATTTAGGCAGCCTACAAGTGACCATTTGAGCCCCCCAAAGGTCTGACGCGGCCTTATTTTTTTGTGTTCTTGGCTTTCTAGCTTATAGATCTTGTAGCTTTCTCTTTAATATTAAGAGGAGCTTGAGGCTTTGGAAGGTCAAGATTTATAAGTTAGTTTTCTTGCTTAAATATTGTATATTTGTGCTTATATTTGTTAGATCTACTTGTTTATACATCATATTTAAGCTAACTTGCATTTAGTCACTTAAATACACTTGTTCTTGAAGTTTATTAGTGTAGTGTATTTTCGGACTTGTTGTAAGTTCTTGATTTAGTTAGTAATGATCTTGAAACAAAGGGAACATTGCTCTTAAGCAAAAGACCTTTCTTGAATCGTGAAAACTAGCTCCGATTTGTTTAGTTTGGTTCGAAATAAGGTAATTTTTAGTAACCTTGTATAAGGTGAAACAAAACCTTGAACCTTAAACTAAACTTGGTCATATTGTCTTAAAGAAACATAAATCCATAAACTTGTAAGAGTTTTATATTATTTGGATTTTGTTAAAAAGACAAGACCACTTTCAACTTGAAAATTGAACTTGTCATCTTTTTTCTTGGCCTAATTTAATTCAGCCATATATATATAGTTTGTATACTTGTTGGATTTAAAGTGCCGAGTCCGCTCTTACGTGATTTAGCCTATTTCTTAACAAATATATATATATATATATATATATATATATATATATATATATATATATATATATATATATATATTTTATATATATATATATATATATATATATATATATATATATATATATATATATATATATATATATATTCGGCCCTTATACAGTTTATATATATAGTTTGTATACTTGTTTGTTTTAAAGTGCCGAGTGTTATTCCGTGACTTAGCCTTGATTCTAAACAAATATATATACTTTTATATATTCAGCCATTTAGTGTGCTAACTTGCTCTTACTTGCACTGATTGCTCTTTAGTTTAATATTTTTGTTAGTGTGTGTGTTAGTGTTTTATATATTTTCTCGCACTAATTTAACGCATAATAGTGGCCCTCATTATTTTATAACGAGTTACTTTTCAGTACGTGTGAGTTGTGTTTGTGTGTGGTCCTCACGTTTGTGAGTTGAATAATAGTTTACCGGGTAATAACATCCCCGTGGCTAGTACCGTAACATACTAGTTGCGCGGACTTAATATATAAACATATCTTATATATTGCTTGTTTGTTTTAGACTTGTTTTCTAGACTTGCAGTAGGGTGAAGTGAGGTGATCCTTATCTCTAAGACCCAAGTCTTAGGCGTACTAACGAGGAGTTAGTAGCCTTTGCACCGTGAAGAAAAAGGAAAGACCCAAGATCTAAGACCTAAGATCCAAGACCGACAAGTGGTAGAAGTTTATAGTCTACAAAGGTTGCTACTTCGACTTTGAGGAGGTAATGGGGAGTTACGCTCCAAGACGAGTCTAGTAGTGTTTTGCTTTGTATTTTGAGGAGTTAATTTGTAATTAAGGTCCAAGATAAATACTTAGTGTTGTAAAGGCTTTTCCGCCTACTATAAAAGAGTTTCTTTATAGTGGAAAAAATCTCGAGTCCGGGGAGGAGCTCGGGGACTGGACGTAGGGGTGAGCGGATCCATTAGGGGTTGCGCCATCGCGAACCAGACTAAAATCGACTGTGTGATTGCTTCTTTTCTTTCTTGGTTTACTTTCCGCATTTTAAATCGTTTACATTTTAGTAACGAATTTAAAATCAAGAACGGAAGAAAAAATGGCAGGCAAAAATTTTAAAAAGGTAATAAGCTATTCAACCCCTCTTCTAGCTTATTATCCCCCATTTCGGGACCCACAAAACCTCCCACTTGATTATTGATAATCGATTAAAGAATCTCATAACTTGTTGAAGAAATACTTCCTAACTGTTTGTAGGATCCAATCATAAGATGTAGCTTTAGTTGACCTAAACCTCAGTTAGCTCCCTGATTTGTTCATCAAACAATCATCTCTAATTACTTGATATAATTCTTGCCTTAGGCTATTTATTATCATTAGCCCTAAACATGTATACCTTTACACATGTGGTCACTCCTGACCTAGAGAATTGGATTATTTTGAGGGATTTTTCTTGTTCATAGATCTTGAAACTAGATTGGTGACTTCGAAGAAGAGATGACTGCAACTAAAATATATCTAGAATTGACAACAAAAGAAGCATGCGTGAATGCTTAAGTTAGGCCTTCATTATGTTGAGGTTTTTCATATAGTTCGAACAAGGATCAACTAGGAAAGGTCGCCCTCAGTGATGCTATTTATGCCTTAAGTAAGGATAAATCAGACTTACTACAATGGTGGCAATTTTACAAGATCCTTAATACCCTTTTCTGAAGTATCAGAAGCATTGCATTTTTATTTAGTGAAAGATCATATCCAAACTCGTTAGGATAAAAGAACCAAATTTTTTTCTTGACTATTGAAGCACATAGACAATTGGAGGTGCAACAAGCTATAGCCTATACATGACTTAAAGAATAATTTATCTGAAGCAGAACTGGACTACGCTCTACAAAATGTTGCAATGATGGTACCTTATAGCATAGAGTTTTGTAGGACCTTAATAATTAACTTGAATAAAAAGGAAGTGAGTTCAGTCAACGGTAAAAGCTTTTGTAAAAATAAAAAAATAGGATAAAGGGACGGGTAAGAAACATAATTGAGGGTATATTTACTCAACCATTGGATACTGGAAAACTCCAAATAAGTGTGTGAAAGTATCATAGATGAATAAGTATTAATCATTAGAAAAAATTGCCCGAATGGTGATGAACTTCAGCATCTTCCAAAATAGTTTGGTCATAGTCATCAAATTCATAGTTTGATATCAATTGTATAGAATGATTGTTTGTATGAATATGAGGATGTCTTTAAAACATCGATGACAAAGTATAAAAATATTTTACCAACATCCTAGAATAAGTTAACATCCTCGCCTTGCACGTCAAATATAGATGGAAAATCTATTTTAAAAGGATTTTTTTGCAAAATCAAAGTTGATTTCTTTAATTAAAAGAACTAAATATTGATCACATTTATAAGTCAAAGTACTAAACATGCACTATCATAGTTAGTACTCATAACATTTTCTTTAAATAATCATGAATATGAAATCGAGGCAACTTTAGGATCAATCCTTCTACTTAAATTTATATGCTCGATATTATCGATCAAACTTGATTCTAGAAGAACTACATCATGTATGTTCAGATAGGATAAACTATATCGATATTTGGAATGATTAAAATGACAATTAAAGGTACTACCATAAAACTTGCAGAAATGTTGACATTGACATAAACATGAGATGGGGAACCTGTAACAACAATAACTGAATTATCTTCAATATGAAAAATCATTTCCCATAACTAAGTGTGACAATTAAGAAAAAATTTGACAAATCACGTATTACTTAAACTACCTTTACTGGTGGGTAGTATTGTACTCTTAAGATTTTCCTTACATTATTTTTTTTAGTGGAAGTTCGCCTTTCCTTCTATTCATTAGGCCATTGGCATTTCTATCTGTATTCATAAAAAATATGAAAAAGGAGAATTTTTGTTAATTTTTTTCTAATATTACAATAAAATATGAAACACTGGAGTGAAGAACTATGTCATAATATATTCTCTTGTTATACCAGCAAACGAGTTCTGTTTATATATGATGTTAAAAACGGGTACTCTCAAAAGTACTCTTTGTCACAGGTGGACTGCTACTTTGTTGGGAGTTAAAGGTACAAACATAATGAAAATTAAAGGGGATGGAGTTAATCAATTATGAATATAACAATAAGATTATCATGTTATGATTTTTAGGAGGTGCTAAGAGATGGAGTAACCTCTACAACAATAATTTGATTGAACATTGTAGGAATAAGTTATTGCTTGGGCATGGATAGATGAGAAACAATAAACAAATTTACCTCCATTAAAGGAAGACAACTTCTTCATTACATTAACATTACCACAATTCTCTTTGTTAAATAAACCAGTCTTTCTTACTTTCTTGACGTTAGAACCTAGATTTAAGTTAACAGTAAAGATTCTTAAGGATAGAAACATGTATGTATACATCTGTAACAAGCTATTATATAATATACTGTAATGGTATGCATTAATTACATGACCTCTTAATTAGAGAACCGCTCTATCTTTGTATTGTCTTGTAACCGTACTCAAAATTAGCAGGGCCTCTCAAGTAATTTGGAGGTCCTAGCTTAAGTTGTCTTTAAAAACATGGATCTTAGTTTGGAATTCGTTAATTATTGGTCATTTTTTTGAGCTACTGGCATGGTAAGGTTGTTCCGATCGGAAAATGGATTTTTTCGAAAACTTTCTTAAACAGCTCGACTCAGAATGATGTGTACAGGAAAAAATTATTATAATTTTAGAATTTTGCTTTGATTTTTTAAAATTTTTTACAAACATATTATTTTTTTCTAAAATTACATTTTTTTAAAATATTCGAAAAAAGGTTTGGTAAAAAAAATTAGGCAACCAAATCAATTATTTTTTCTAATAAAATAGTTAATCTGTTAATTTTTATTTTGTAAATTTAAATTATAAAAATCAATTACACCAAAGTATTAAAACTTTTATTACTAACTTTTAGAAATACGAAAGTATGACTAACATTTTCAATAGTTGATCTAGTATATATTAGTGTCAGAATTAAATCAAACTTTTCTGGACCTCCAACTTATGCTATATAAAATATTAAAAAATATTGATATTGAATGAAAAACAAAAAATTTCAATGATAATTATTTTACGAATATTTTATTTAAATTATAAAACGACAAAAAAAATGTGGCCCCAACATTTTTGAAAGCCCTAGGCACTAAGCCTAGGGCAATTGCCCTTGTAGTCGGCTCTGAAAATTGGTTGTCAAAAGTATGTAATATTAAATGTAATTAAGTTTATTTCAAAAATAAAATTGTAATTAAGTTATGTAATTATAATTGGAAGAAAATCACTTGATCATTCCCAAGGAGTAAAAATGAAGGCTGAAAAATAATGATGTTACAGAATGGAGATGAAAAATAATGAAGTTGCAGTTTGGAGATAAAAAAATGTTAAAAACCAAAATTCTAGAAGTTCAGAATGTACTATTAGAGAAATCCAATTGATTCATTCGAGATGTCTCGGTTGAAAAACTCAAATTAGTTAATTCGAGAAATCAAGAAACCTAATTAGCAGTGACAAACAAATACTAATTTGAAATGTCATTCGAGATATCTCATTAATTCATTCGAAATTTCTCAATTAAAAAATGAAATTAATTTGTTCGGGAAATTTTTATTCAAGAAGTTAATAAAATCTAATCCGATATGTTTACAATTCAATAAATTAAGTCATAACTGATAACATACAAAATGAATCTCTTTAGAATGACACCCAAATAAATAAATAAATTATACTATAAAACAATAACGTGTCTAGCTTATAACCCGTGCAATGCACGGTTCCTTTTTCAATATTTATAATTATATTAATCTTTTTTAATATTTATATGTTATTAATTTATATATTAAATTGTTGTTAAAAAATTAATATAAATAAGATTTTACACGTTCACTTCAATATTTATGATTTATCTTGAATTCTTAAAATCTGTTTTGGACGATTTTACAACCCACACGAAATTAACAAAATAATCTTTATTTTAATGATGGTTTAACAATTATTTTTCCAATTAAAACTACGCAGAAATAAAAGAGAGAAGAAATTGACGTTTTTTTACGTTGAAAATTCTATTGATTTATGAAATCTACTTATATTTCATCTTGATTATCAAAATACCCTTATTATTATTATTTGAAGATAGTTCTACTAACTACCAAATACGGTTTTAATAAAGTCATGTAAGAGTGATTTTGTCCAAAACTATGGTAGTCAGTAGTCTGATTTTGGTTACGACAAAATAAATAAGAACCGTTAGATCATAAAATAAAAAAGATGAAAAACGTTGGATCTAGCATTAAAAATATTTTATTTTTTAACATGTAAACTAAAAAGTGTATTTATATTGGAATACGAAAAAGTGTATGTTGATGATTTAAATCATATATAATTTGGTTTTTCACATCGAATAAAATTATCAATATAGGTCTTATACACTGAATAAGATTAATGTATAAATTCATAATTATATTTTCTCTTGAGAATCCGAGTGTTTCCATTTCGATAATAATTGTTAAATCATCACTAAATTAAAGATAATTTTATGAGCTTCGCGTGGACCGTAAAATCATCCAAATCTGATTTTTAGATCTCGAGATAGAGCCCAAATAGTAAACATGATTTTTTTTGTTAATATTAATAAATAAATAAATAAAATTCAATTTTAATACAACCATTTTTAATTATATCATTTTTAGATTATAATTTTCTTTATAATATAATATAATCTTGATCGCCTATTTTTAAAATATTATATTCGACTATTGAGATTATTTTATTAGTATAGTAACCAATATTATGGATAAAATCTCCTTTACGCTTATAATATATAAAGATATAATTCCTTTTAATTTTATTGTATAACGTATTTATTCACAAAAGTAAGCATAGACAGAATATGATTATAAACTTTTAGGCCGATGCATAAATAAATCAAAAGTGTCCTATACGCTTATTATATATAAAGATATAATTCCTCTTAATTTTATTGTATAATGTATTTATTCAAAAAAGTAAGCATGACAGAATATGATTAGCAGTTTTTAGTCCGAGGCATAAACAAATCAAAAGTGAAAACTCAATGCGAGTGCGATTAGTAATTTAAGCGTTGTTAGGAATCGAACCCTTGACCGTACTCGTTTATTATCCCTCTTACTGTTATGGATGGATATAATGTGTTTTGTGGAAGAATTTTTTTAAAGTAAATTGTAATATTAATATAACATAGATGAGTAGTAGTAGTATGTATTATCCTTTCTTCTTATTGTATTTGTTAAGTAGAAGTAGACATGGCAAATCGGGTAAACGGATCTGCTTCGGATCGGATCCACTTTTGGTTATGATATATTTAGAGCCCGTTCGGTTTGGATCGGATATTATTCGGTTCGGATCCACTTTCGGTTAAGGTATATTTTTTAGACTGTTCGGTTCGGATCGGATCTAATTCGGTTCAGGTCAAATTCGGATTAAAATCGGATAAATTTTGGATTAAGATCGGATCGAATTGGATTCGGTTCTTTTTCGGATATTTACTATTTCGGATCGGATTCTGTTTGGATGTAGGAAAATTTGGTTCGGGTCACACCTGTCAAGATAAATCTAATTTAGTGATTTTCCCAAATTTTTAAAAAATAAAAAATTATTTTGCTTTAAGATCTTAGTAATAAACAACTAAATTGACTAATACTAGTAACTAATGCTTTTGTCACGGACTGTTGTTTCGGTTTTTTTAAAAATAATTCTCGACAATCCAACCGTGCGGATGTTAAAATAAATCTAATTTATTGATGTTCCAAAATTTTCAAAAAAATAAAAATTATTTTGTTTTGAGATCTTAGCAATAAACAACTAAATTGAAGGGTACTAGTAACTAGTGCTTTGTCACGGATCATTCTTCCTATTTTTTTTAAAATAATTCTCGATGATCTAACCGTACGAATGTTAAGATATATCTAATTTAATGATGTTCCCAAATTTTCAAAATATAAAGAATTATTTTGGTTTGAGATCTTACCAATAAACTAAACTGACTGGTACTAATATCTAGTACTTTTTTTTTGAAATTAAAATAACTTTCATTAAATCGAGAAATCACTCAAGATAGTCTCCACCAAATGTTTAGGATGAGATGAAAATACAATGAAGCAATTTAATGTACAGGTGATTCTAGCTAGGCTATGCGCCACCCTATTTGCTTGCTTCTTAACATGATTAATGCTAACCATAGGTAAGCTTTGGAGCATTCCCTTACAACTCTCAATAATGTGTCCAACCTCCAGAAGGTTTAAACTCTTCCCAAGCAGAGCTCGAATTGTAAGCAGCGAATCCGTTTCCAGAATCACCCTTGTGTTTGAAAACTTCATTATCCACGAAAGGGCTTCCCTAACTCCAATACACTCAGCCTCAAGCACTGTTTTCGGACGAGGAAGAGAAACGCATTTGCCCTCTAAAAACACACCATTCTGATCACGAACAACCATCCCTACTGTAAAGGCTTCAGCTCTTGAAAAGAAAGACGCATCAATATTGACTTTAAGCATACCTGGCTGTGGTGGTTTCCACATCTTACTTTCACCACACTTTCATTTTTCGTCTGTACAGAAGCTCGGGCATCTCTCCAATCCTTAACAATCCTAAAGCTATTTTCCATCGCTATGGTTGGATTCGTCTGTTGCTCATTCCATACTTTCTTGTTTCGCCAAAACCATATACCTCACAAAACAACACAGACAGTGGTAATCTCATCATACTTTGCCATCTCCAGTTTATTTAACAACCACTCTGGAATCGAAGTAACTTCTCCCATATCATATGTGAGCTCCACTGAAAGCCAGCAACTACGAGCATATTGACAATAAAAAAATAGGTGACAAAGATGTTCCGAATCCGCGTTGCACATTGGGCATACCAAAGGAAGATCCACACCTTATCTTTTAATCTTACTCGCACTGGAATATTATTACGACAAAGGCACCAAACAAAAATTTTCACCTTGTGAGGTAAAGCCAGCCTCCAAATTCGACTCCATCCTCCTGATTGGGCACAATTTGAAATCCCAGCATACTGATCATGCCAAAAACGGTATCCAGTCTTCACATTATAATGACCATCAATAGACTTGGACCAAACTATTCTATCATCAACTTGATGTTGAGGCACATTCGTTGCCAGAATAGCTAATGCATCCTCCTTGCTGAAATTTTCTCGAACCTTCTCAGAATTCCAGAGTTTTGAACCTGGATAGAACAACGACGAAACCTTCTCACTTCTTCCCTCATACAATTGCAAATAATCAACTCTGAAATCATGCTTGTGTGCAAACCACGGATCTTTGGTAGCTCTTACTGACTGACCATCACCAACCACCCATCAAAAACCTCGAGATAGATATTCTTTCGCTTTCCAAATACCAGTCCATATAAAGCTAGCCTTTGTACCTCTACAAGCATCCGGGATATTCACATTTGGAAAATATCGTGCTTTAAGCACTCTAGAGACCATCAGATCAGGTTGTTGAATACATCTCCATATATATGCTTGCCCAGCAGTGCTACATTAAAGCCATAAAGGTTACGGAAACCCATTCCTCCCTTGCATTTAGGCATAACCATAGCCTCCCAGGAGTGCCATTTGATACCAGTACCTCGATTTGCTCCTGAACCCCACCAGTATGCATTAAAAACCCTTTCAATCTCTTGAGTTAACGATTTAGGAAGCAGAAAACACGTCATAGCATAAGAAGGAAGTGATTGAGCCACGTTCCTAATTAAGACTGTCTTCCCCGCTCTTGAAATTGGTTTTGATCTCCAACTTTCAATACGCTTACACACATTCTCCTTCAAAAAACCAAATACTTTCTTTTTAGATCTCCCAACTAATGACGACAATCCCAAATAATTGCTATTAGAAATATCACCATAAACTCCCAACACCCCAGAGATTTCTAGTTGCTTGTCACGTCTAACATTTGAACTAAAGAATATGCCAGACTTCGAGTAATTCACTGCTTGTCCTGAAGCACCTTCATATGCATTTAAAATAATTTCCACCTGAAGTGCTTCCTCCATAGACGTCTTAAAAAACAAGAAGCTGTCGTCAGCAAACAGCAAATGGGTGATTTGTGGAGCATTTTGGCTGATACGACATCCATTGTAACCTTCCTTCCTCAGCTGCATTATCCAGAGAATTAGAGAGCCCTTCCACACAAAAAAGAAATAAATACGGGGAGAGTGGATCTCCTTGTCGTAAGCCCCTCCTCGGAAAAATTGGGCCTACGCTCGTTCCATTAAAACACACCTCGTAGGAAACTGTTGACACACATTTCATTATCCAATTAATCCATTTAGAACAAAAACCCAGATCATACATTCTCTATTTCAAATATCCCCAATTCACCCTGTCGTACGCTTTCCTTATATCCAATTTTAAGGCAACACTCCCCTCTTGACTACTCTTCTCCCCTCGCATATGATGAATAACTTTGAATGCAACAAGAATATTGTCTGAAATGCACCTACCCGGAACAAAAGCGGACTGTTTTTCAGATATAAGAGTTGGCAGAATATCCTACAACCTGTTTGCCAGAACTTTTGCCATAACCTTATACAAGACATTACACAACGCTATAGGGCAAAAATCTTTCAGAGAGCACGCATTATCCTTTTTAGGAATCAAGACAACATTTGTATTGTTCAAATCAGATGGGAAAGGAGTACCTTGCATCCAGTTTTTACAGCATTCAAAGACCTCTTTGTCCAATACACTCCAAAAATTCTGATAAAACGCGGGATTTAGGCCATCAGGTCCTGACGCTTGGTCAGGGTGCATCTGACTCATAGCCACAGTGAATTCATCAAAAGTCATATCAGCTACTAGATCTTTGCTCTGCTCCTGAGATACCATTCTAGGGACCATGGTGTTGCCATTCAACTCAACCTCGCCAGGCTCAGCAAAAACACCTTGGAAGTATTCTTTTATCATCTCCCCCATCTCCTCCTGTTGATCAACTCGCCTACCATCATCCGTCATCAAAAAATTGATTCGATTTGCTTTCTTCCTTGCCGTCGCACTAGCATGAAAAAATCTAGTGTTTTCATCACCTTCTTTAAGCCAAAACAATTTTGCACGTTGCTTCCAATAAACCTCCCCGTGTAACAGAATTTCATTCAACCTATCTCGAGCAACCAAATATTCTTTCACACTTTGATCATCCCTTTTTTCACGCAAAGAATCAAGTAGAGCTTTCTGAATTTTTAATTTCTCCTTAAACTTATAAAAGAAATTCCATCCCCACTTCTCCATATACCTTGATACAGACATAAGTTTTGGAACCAAGTGAGAAACATGCATATTCTCCCAACAATCTTTGACTCCTTTTTAAATGATGGCTCTTTGAGCCAGGTATTTTCAAACTTGAATCTGAACATTCTCTTCGGAACATCTATGTTTAACATCTCTAACAAGAGTGCATCATGGTCCGAGACAGCTGTAGCAACAACCGTGAGCTTACATAGTGGGAATAAACTCCACCAATCCATAGTTGCAAAAGCTCTATCCAGCCGTTCTTGAACCCACTCATTTGTGCCCCTACTTTTCTCCCAAGTGAAACAGCCACCATTTAGATCCAACTCCGAGAGTAAACTACTATCCACCGCATTACGAAAACCCCTCATGAGAGATTCAGGATGAGGATGAATTCCTTTCTTATCCGAATTGTAGAGAAGATCATTAAAATCCCCTATAATACACCAAGGAAGATTTGAAACAGAAGCTAATCTACATATTAATTCCCACGATTGCCTTCTCCTTGCTCGTTCAGGAAATCCATAAAAGCATGATAGCCTCCACTTCTAAACATTATTTTCATTAAAAACCAGATCCACATGATTTTGAGAGTAAATAGTAATGTTACACTCTACTTTATTCTTCCACAAAACTGCTAGACCACCACTCCTACCTACTCGATCAACTGAGAAACAATGAGCATACCCCAACTTTATTCACAATTCTTAAATCTTGCTAGCTACAGAAATTGTCTCTATCAGAAAAACCACATCAAGATTACGATCTCTAACTAGATCGCATAGCACACGAACTGTACGGGCTTTTCCAAGGCCCCTACAGTTCCAACTTAAGCAACTCATTGGGCCTGGATAGCTTGCTGAGCAAGCTTAGCCAATACAGGATCAGAAGATTCAATGCAATCCTTTCTAGAAAGCCCAGAATCTGATTTATTTGTGTTGTAACTCTTGTCCACGTCCATATTCTCATGAGGCCCAACTCTCTGTCTCTTTTTTTCCTCAACTATCAGCCCATCAAGTTCGCCCGAATTTGGCCCAAAATTTTGTTTTGAAATATTGTTTCCCTCCCTCTCGCTTCCTACATTATCTCCTTTCCTTGTATATCCCACAATATATGCGTCATCCTCAACCATATCCCTCATTTGTCGCTGTGATCCCTCTGATTGAGTAACATTCAAATTTTGAAATTCCTGATCCTTATCTTTTCCGTAATTACCTCCCCACTCCTCCGCCTTCTCGTCCCTGAGCCACTTACTCTGCCCCTGCGCCGCCCCCGTCTTGGTGGCGCTCTGAGCCAGCTGCCCCAACCTCTAACTTCCGTTTCTGAGCCACCTTCCAACCTCTTTCTGCAAAACCTCTCTGTGTGAGACATCAATTCCCATAAAAAGCAAAAATCTCTTAACTTTTCATATTTGCAGTTGACAATACACTCTGTCCTATCACACGTTAACATATTTTCTTCCTTCTCTTCAAAGGCATTCTCACATCCACCTTAATCTTAAGCCTCATATACTCCCTCCAGATGCTTGCATTATTACTCTGATCGTACAACACAAATGTACCAAACAAATTCCCCAATTGCTTTCCAATAGCTTCTGTCATGAAACCACTTGGGAGGCCATATAACTGAATCCAAAACTCGATTTCATTAAGCTGCACCCTTGTAGGATCTTCCCCAACTGGAATAGTACTAGTAACCAACGTTGCATTATCAAACAACCAAGGCCCGTTATTCATCATCCATTGCATATCGTCCTTGTGATAAAACTGAAACAGATAGAGCCCTGGTGTCAGTGTTTTTATGTTGACTCCCATAGCTGGTCGCCAAATATCAGCCAGTTTAGACTTCATTACTCGAACATTGAGATTTTTCTCCTTTAAGAATCTACCCACCAGACACAGTTCAAATCTGTTACCATTCTCTTCAATCTCCTCATCAAAAACCAATTCCTCGTTTTCTTCATTTGAGATGTCTAGATCTGCCATTAATGTATTCAAACTTTCCTCAGTTGCCATTGCGAAAATCGCCTCTCACACAACTAAAATGGAAATGGAGAGAAAAACTCACACCTCTCACAGAGACATGGAGAGAAAAAAAAGAGATTCTTCAATTCCCTCACTAATATCTAGCACTTTGTCACGAACTTTTGTTTCGATTTTATTTACAAATAATTTTCGACGATCCAATCGTAAAGACGTTAAGATATATCTAATTTATTGATGTTCCCAAATTTTCAAAAAATAAAAATTATTTTGGTTTGAGATATTAGCAATAAATAACTAAATTGACTAGTACTAGTAATTAGTACTTTGTCACGGACTGTTGTTTCAATTATTTTAAAAATAATTCTTGAGGATCCAACCGTATGGATGTTAAAATATATATAATTTGTTGATGCTCCCAAATTTTCAAAAAATAAAAAATTATTTTGGTTTGAGATTTCAGCAATAAATAACTAAATTGAATAATATTAGTAACTAGTTCTTTATCACGGAATTTTGTTTCGATTTTTGAAAACATAATTCTCGACGATCTAAATGTACAAATGTTAAGATATATCTAATTTATTGATGTTCCTAAATTTTATAAAAATAAAAAATTATTTTGTTTTGAGATCGGGTTGGATTCCGCACATATATTTTGGTTAGGGTATAATTTTAGGGAAAAGAGTATCTAAAGCACACAATAGAGAAGTTCTCTATTAGTGCGGCTTAAATTATGATAAATTAATTATTATTTGAACAATCCAACCGTACGGATGTTAAATTCATACAAAAATACGTGAATATACAAATTTTCGTGTAATTTAATTATTTGGAACTATAAATTTACAGCAATAAGATTATGATAAATCTGTGTCGTTGAATATATATAGAAAATAGTATTATTATAAAAGTGATGCTCCACTATTTCAAATATAATAAAAATTTGTATACAATGTTATTTCGACATAAACTTTTCATCCGTACGGTTGGATTATCCAAAATAATAATAAATACAAGATTTAAGGTGCACTAATAGAGAATTTCTCTATTGTGTGCTTTAGAAACTCCATTCCCATAATCATCAATCAATATCAATATATATAAATAAAGGAGAATACGCGTGAGTTTAGGTGGCGTTCTAAGATCGTATCAATCTATTTTTCTAATTTTCTAGAATTTTAGAATTATAAACACTAATAAATTTAAAAATATTATTTAACATATTAGTGGTAGAATAGGTGTTCGAATTTATAAAGGAGAAGAGTTCGAATGTATAGGTAAGACATATGATTAGAAGTTCTATTGCAAGTAGAATAAATATTTATAATGCATATGATTAAAAGTTCTATTGGAAGTAGAATAGGAGTTTGAATTTATAGAGAATAATAGTTCGAATTTATAAAAAAAACATATAAATAAAAGTCTATTAGAAGTAGAAAATATCATTTAACATATTAGAAGTAGAGTAGGTATTCGAATTTATAGAGGAGAAAAGTTTGAATTTATAGGGAAGACTTATGATTAGAAGTTCTATTGGAAGTAGAAAAAATATTTATAACGCATATGGTTAAGAGTTCTATTGGAAATAGAATAGATATTCGAATTTATAGAGAATAAGAGTTCGAATTTATAAAAAAAACATATAAATATAAATTCTTTAAGTAGTAGAATATGTGTTTTTAACATATTAGAAATAGAATAGGTATTCGAATTTATAGAGAAGAGTTCGAATTTATAAGGAAGACATATGATTAGAAGTTTTATTGGAAGTAGAATAAGTATTTATAACGCATATGATTAAAAGTTCTATTGAAGTAGAATAGGAGTTCGAATTTATAGAAAAAACATATAAATAAAAGTTCTATTAGAAATAGAATAAGTGTTTGAATATATATATATATATATAGCAGACATATAATTAAATATTTTATAAAAAGTATGATCTTCTTAAATTATACTTTTTTATATAAGTTAATTATACTTTTATTAGGAAAATTTATTCATAAATCCAATACTATTGTCATAAAAAGTCATCGTTTTTTAAAAAGAAAATAACTGATGTATTAATTAACATAATAAAAGAACATTGTCATGTAGGAATCCAAAATAAATATAGGAGTATCTATAATGCAAAGAGAAAATAAGATGTGGTTTCATTTTCTAAAATTCCATAATTTTTAGAAAGTTTAGAATGAGTTTAAATTGGAATTCACTATATTTTTTAGGTTTTGATTTTTTAAGGAGTAAGTTGTTATGTAAGATAAGTATCATCAATAATATGTAATGAAGTTGAAATTTTGATCCCAAATGAAAGTGGCTCGAAATGTGTTTAACAGGAAGACAACTCACTATAAAAGATTAAAAGATTGTATTAGCTATTAAAATATCATATTGGTGTTATAAATTTTATTTTATTTTTAGGATTTGATTTTTATAGATAAACATTATTATACAAGTGATATATGTAAAATTTAGATTTTTGATTTTAACGAGAGAGCGGATCAATAGTATCAACCGTGTTTAACGAGAAAGCGATTCATTAGAGAAGACCGTAAAAAAATGTTTTAATATATAAGGAATACATATAATAAAAAATGTTATTTAAAATATAATACGAGTACGGTGAAGACATCTTATACAATTTTTTAAAACTATATTTTTGTTTCTTAGAAATTCTTTATTTTAATTTTTTTTATACAACTTAGTTATACTTGCGTTAGAAAAAAAATATATCCATAAATTTAATATTATTCCCGTAATGAAAAGTCTTCGTATTTAAAATATTTTTATATGTTAACATAACATAAAGACGTTCCCATGCGAAAGATGTAAGTTTAAATAATATAAAAATTGGGATTTACCCTCTTTATATAATAAAATTAGAATTTCGATTCCAAATAAGAGCGGCTCGAAATGTATTTAACGGGATGAGAACTCACTAGAAAAGATTATATTAACTATTAGAATTTGATACTGATGACATATTTTTTTTATTTTTACGGTTCGATTTTATGGATAAAAATTATTATGTAAGTCTTTATAAAATATGTTAAAGTTGGGATTTCGGTTCTAACGAGAGAACGGCTCAATCGAAAGAGTCATGTATAACAAGAAATCGATTCATTAGAGAAGATTATTTAATTATTAAAAGTTAATATTAATATTATAATATAATGTAAATGTATTGAATTTTTTAAAGAATATTGTAACGCCGCCGCGAAGCGCGGCTTTATCGACTAGTATATATATAAAGGAGGATAGCGGGAGTTTAGGTGGCGCTCTAATATCGTCTCAATCGATTTTTCTAATTTTCTAGAATTTTAAACACTAATAAATATGAAAATATCAATTAGCATATTAGAAGTAGAATAGGTGTTTGAATTTATAAAGGAGAAGAGTTCGAATTTATAGGAAAAACATATGATTAGAATTTCTATTGAAAGTATAATAAATATTTATAAGGCATACGATTAAAAGTTCTATTGGAAGTAGAATAGGAGTTCGAATTTATAGAGAATAAGAGTTTGAATTTATAGAAAAAATATATAAATAAAAGTTCTACTAGAACTAGAATAGGTGTTTGAATATATAGAGCAGACATATAATTAAATATTTTATAGAAAGTACGACCTTCTTAAATTATATATTTTTTATATAAGTTAATTATACTTATATTAGGAAAATTTATTCATAAATCAAATACTATTGTCAGGAAAAAAGTCACCGTATTTAAAAAGAAAAGAATTGACGTGTTAACATAATAAAAGAATAATGAGTAAAAGAACAATCTCATGCAGTCTTTATAATATATGTTAAAAAGTTAGGATTTCGGTTTTAACGAGAGAGCGGCTCAATCGAAAGAATCGTATTTAACAAGAAATTGATTCATTAGAAAAGATTATTTAATTATTAAAATTTAATATTAATATTATAATATAACGTAAATATATTGAATTTTTTTTAAAATATTGTAACGCCGCGGCGAAGCGCTGCTTTATGAACTAGTTTTATGTGACAAGGCTATAACCCTAATTTAAGTAATCTAAGGCAAAAGGGGTTTAAAGCTTGAAGCTGATGAGTTTCTTGGATTTGAACATCCCTTACCTAGAATCAACGAAACCCAACTCAATCGAGAATGCCACTCGATTGAAACTCTTAGTCAAAGCGATGGAGCTAGGTTACGATGGCATCGCTTACAACCGTACGATTAAAGGCATCATGTCTGAATCTGACCGTTGCTCTATTTCATTGTTTCCTTTATCTTCTCTACTCAGAGTGTCTCCTTGTCTGTCATCCACTGTTGAGTTTCATCGGAGTGTGTTAGGCGTGTCCAAAGCGACGCCGTTTAGCCAATACACCAGGCTCACGGTGCTTGTGGATACTTCTGCTCAAGCGGCGGCGCTTAATTCCGGGAATCCTATTTTGAAGACTTATGATATTGTTGCGGTTCGGCCGGTTAATCAGATGGCGTTTGAGCAGGCGTGTCGAACTTCTGAGGTTCTTTTTCGGTTTCATTTGTGTAATTACATTTGATTTTGTCTCATTGGTTTAATTGTGTGATTGAATGTGTAGGTAGACTTAATTGCTATTGATTTTTCTGACAAGTTGCCATTTCGTTTAAAGCAACCTTTGGTTAAAGCTGCAATCGAGGTTTGTTTTCTACTATTCGAGTTAAGAGAATTTGAAACGTGTTGTATCTAATATAGTTAAAGTTTGACGATGCATTAAGTTCGGAAGTGGACTATTGTGAAATTTGTTGTGGTGAAGTAACAGCATTTGCATTCTCTGATTCTCTGTATCTTTATGTTTATGATGCGGCTATGTTGTTAAAGTTATGTACATTTTTGGGGGGTTTCGGTTAATAAATTGTGTTGTTCTTATGCAGCGTGGAGTGTATTTCGAGATTACTTATTCCAGTCTTATAATGGATGCTCAAGCAAGAAGGCAAATGATATCTAGCGCCAAGGTGATGATTCGAAAAGTTTAAATTTTTCGGATTTTTATTGTAGTTGTGAACTAATAATGATAAGTATACTTTGCATTTGATCCCATTTACCTAACCTTAAGTTTCCTGCCTATGTTTATTGTTATTACATTGATTTGAAAACAAAACAAGACTCCATTTTGTCAACTTCTTTTATGAGTCTACAACTTTGAGGAAAAATAGGCTAACAGAATGAACCAAACTAGATGTTCAAAATGTTTCAATGTTCTTTAATCCTTTTATGTGTATTGTAGTATCAGTCTATAAATGATAAGTTGTTGCTGCTTGGTCTTGAGCTTACTCATGTACCAACGAATTAGGATACCTAGTTTCGGGCCTAGTAGGTCATTTTGACTTTAATCTATGATTAGTCATCTTGAGCTTTAATGAACAGAAGCTGAGGTTAATCGTCTACCACCTGTGAACTTTTCAGGCCATGAATATCGGATTTATAAAAAGCAATACATGTAACTTAAGGCTTTAGGCAATCAGGTTCATGTTAAAACTTACTGGCTTTTAATTATAGTCACTGTAAGTGAATTGAATGACTGATTTTTCTGCTGGTTGATAGCACACAAGTTTTTAGTATAGAACCATCAACATTCAAGTGATTCACCCTCGACTATCTTGAAATCCTAATATGTGCATGAAAATCACTCTTTTTAATCTTAAATTTTAGTCAGAAAGTTTAATCTACTAGTTTCACCAGCATTCTATTGTTGTCTACTTTAGTTTTTACAGGAACCGATAATCGTAATATTCTGCGCAAGGCTAAAAGGTTTTGTTAGCTGTTGCACTGCTTTGTAGCCTTGTGTAAAGATTACTAGCATAAGTTTCGTTACTTGTATCTATTATCGTGATGAGTATAATTAGATCATACTATGACTCAGTATTATAAGTTGGTTAGTAATGGGCAACTGTGAGTTGACCCAAGTTCTGCAGCTCTAAATATATTAGACTTATTTGTTTCTGGGTTGGCTTGTTTTGAAACTATGGTATGTAAAACATGAAGTACACTAATGCACGATGTTGTGCTGGAGCTTAGGCACGAGGCACCCTGACATGCTGATTATCAATATGAAATTAAAAATGACACTAGAGCAATTCAAATAAATTACAAATAGCTAACACTCAAACTATCTATGCACACAATTTGCATATATAGGTATGCACAAGCAAGAAGGCAAATGATGATTAGTAAAAACAGAAGCAAGGCAGATGATATCCAATACCAAATTGATGATAACCCTGTTTTTAGCTGTAAATAGACTCGATTTTAAAGGCCGACCACGTATTTAAAACAATGATCCACTTTTTATGTATTTTCTAATATGTTTAAATATTTTAGAATACCCCGACAGCATTTGCTAACTCCACCACTGCATACAACAATAAAGTACAAATGGCGTACTGTCATATTCCGCGGAAGACTAGGGCTCCTATTCATATTTTTATGTTTATATAATGAAGAAAAGCTTAAATAAGTGTTTTTTCACTCTATTAAGTGCTGATTGTACTACCTAGACAACATTGTGGTACAGTTCAACTAGGAAGGTTGGTTGAAATGGGACTAGGAGTGTATGATTTCGAGGGAGACCATCATGACTAATCAAGTATATATCTATTCTTCAGTCGGTGCCAATGTTGCCGAGGTTGAACTGTTATTTGTTCAGTTTCTACTCTCTACATGTAATTAGCATATATAAATTAAGTACTAATTGCAGAGAAACTATGGTAATTGTATCTTAATATGAAGTTCTCTTTCTCTCGAAGTTGATGACAAGAACTTTGTTCATCCATTCTTGAAATTTGTTCATCCAATCTGATTGCTGGTAGACCTTGTAGTTCCTTTCAGCTATTTTGTCTGATGTGTTAATATCCTAAATTTTCAGCTGCTTATGGATTGGACTAAAGGAAAAAATCTAATTTTTTCCAGTGCTGCTCCTTCTATAACTGAGCTTAGAGGACCGTATGATGTTGCAAATTTAATGACTTTACTTGGGATCACGATGGAACGTGCAAAAGCAGCTATCTCCAAAAACTGTAGGTATGTAAAATGCAAAGTATCAGGATGTGTTGTTTACAGTGTTTCATGTTGTGTTGATATAGGCCATTAAATTATTTTCCGACGATATGCAGATCACTTGTAGCTGATTCTATAAGGAAAAAGAAATTTTACAAAGAGGCCATCAAAGTAGAATTAGTAATCAAAGATCCTGAGTTTGATGAGTGGCTTAAATGGGACCCCATCTCAAGTGGTGAGGGGGATCTGTTATTAAATGAAATGGCGAAGTCTTTCAATAACTTCAGTAAAGATACAATTAAAGTGAAACCTATCAATTTTGCGTCAGTTATAGATAGCTTACCACCAAATGGTTTGCAAATCAAGGATATGTTGCCTATTACAAAGCCGGCATTGGAGCCACCTAAAAGAGGTAACAACTTGCCTTCAGTGAAGAAAAAAACCTGGGAACCGGTTGATGCTCCTAGTGCACCTAAAGCAGATCAGACTTCAGCAATTGATCAGAGTTCTGACTCTACCAACTTAAAAAAGTTGTCAGATGATAGTTTGAAAGGTTTTGCTAAGGTTTCAAGTGGCTTGGATGCAGCCATTAGCAATCATGGACATGACTTGAATAGTGTGCAGTTACAAACTTGGACCAGTATTTCTAAAACTCGTGTTTTGTTAGAGATTGATACTTTAGAAGGTCATGGTATGCAACCAGAAAGGGATATGCCTACTTGTCAAACTAATTATCCTGGTGAAGCTGCAACAGTTAACACTCGGAGCAAAGAGGAAGAAATTTCTAAAGACTGTAATGCTCTTGCTGATACACAAACATCTACAATGTTGGTTGATAACCATCTCTCTTCTCTTCAAAGTGAACGATGCAAGCAAGAAAGTGGTTTAGACATAGTTTCATGTGCGGAAGATGTTGTGATGGATGATATTCCAAATGAGAAAGATATTAAACTTAATGCTGGGGACACTGTTGAAACATTGAGTGTATCAAAAGACTATAATTCTGCTTGTGCGAGTGAAGTATGCTTACACTTGAATAATACAGATGCTGTTCTAGCTATACAAGATGAAGTCTCACTTGATGCAGATGTGAAGTATAAACCAGATCTGTATATTGCTCCTGATTACTCTTTGAAGGGAACTGGTGATGTTGGTGCAGTTACTATTTTGGATGAGTTGTCTATTTTAGAATCTTATGATGCTCCACTTGCTAGTAATCCAATAGCGGATGCACCCATGGAAGAGCAAAAACAGATTGAAAATCAGTATGGAACAGAACATTATGTTTCGGATAGTTCCCAGTTAGGTACTTACCTTGCTTCATTTCTCTTTCATGGAGTTTTGACTTTCAATTTATGCATTTACTTGTCATTTTATGGTGTTGCATAAGTCCTTTACCTGGAATGCTACTGACTTCATTAGTTTAACAAGAATCTAAGGTATATTATTCTGCCAGAGACTCCCCCCCCCCTTCCCAAAAAAAAAAACACTAGAGTAAAATAAAATGACTACTTTTCCTTGGTTCACACTTCAGGCGCACGAGTTATAAATTTAATCCTGTCCGAAGAATTTAAATTTCTTGTAAAGAAGAGCAATGGATTCCATATCTACAAGTACATAATTCAAGTGTAATTAAATGTTGCATATATATGAAAGATATAGTTGAGTTGTAAATATATAATGTTGTATATGTACTTGCCAATCTTAATCTATCACTGTTGTCAGTATTAGGGATAAAGTCGTATAACAAAAATGTAAACACGATGACCTCAATTATTGTTTTTGATGTTATTATGGAATAAATATATTGTTAATTTTTACCTTTACAAAAACACTGAATATAGTTTTTTTTTTCTTTCTATTTTAGCATTCGCTTTGTAGAAAGTAGAGGTATTAAGTGCTCCATAATTTTTTTTTTGGTGCTAATTGGTTATAACAAATGCAGGTACCTGCAGAATAAAAAGAAGGACATCTGGTTCGGCTCGTCTGTTTCCTTTCAGGCGTTTATGGAATCCTGTACAATTTAAGAAGAAATTCCGAATTTCAAAAAGGAAAATTGTAACTAGGTAAATTTACTTAGTAAATTATTCTTGTTGTTTAATTATCTCGTGTTTAGTTGTTTTTGGTTTTCAAGAGAAAGAAAATTCAGTCAATATGGTATGCCAGGAAATATCCTAAAGTGAAAGATCTAAATATATATTCATTTCTTCATTCAGATGTTCTAGGCTTGAATCTTTATCTCTCTCCTTAGGGTGTACTATGTGTGGAAAATAAGCATTTGTCTGTACTCTGTATACAAGTTGCGACAACCACCAAACTTTTTTTTATTAATACTGGTTTTTTTGGTTTTTGAATAAGCAACTTGCTACAGATTAAATTCTAATGCTTTGCATGTGCTGCAACATTTTTCTGCCATTCTTTTTTAAAATAGGAAAGTGAAGACATTACTAGTCTATGATCATTGTATTAGTAGACATGGTGCTGCAATATATTATTGTACTTTGCCTAAAATCATTGCTATAGCTTTCTTTCCTGATTACTAGGGGTTGCAATATTCATAGGGAAGGATATAAGCTACTCCCTCTGTCTCTTAAAACTTTTCCTGTTTACCTTTATCACGTTTGCCAACGCACACTTTTGATCGTTAATATCTTTAATTTCGTATTAGTTTTAAATATAAAAACTTCACTGTATTAAAGTATTCATAAATACGAATCCAACAAGATCACTCATGATTATATTTGGATTTGTAGATTAGACGTAAATTAGTAATTTGTCTCATGTTATGAACAGTCCCGACATATTAAACGAGAAAAGAATTGTGAGACGGAGGGAGTATTGCTTATGCGATATAGCTAAGTGGTGCCTTTTTTTTAAATTTGTAGCTTGTTTGGATTCTAGAAAGGTAAGTTGAGTTTGATGTGCAAGTGTTCTGGTACTTTTCAGGGTTCTTAAGTGCTACATTAGTAAATTGTATCCTAGAGGAACCTGATGATTAGTTTTATTGGATGCTAAAGTTCAAATTATTGTATTTTCATTTGATTTTTTTTCCCTCTAAATATATCTTCTAATCCTTAACAATTACTAAGATCTTACCAATACATTCAGGACAATGTAATTTAATATATTTATTTAAGCAATGTAGAGTTGAACATAATACTTAGTTTTAGTGTATAGTATTACTCGTAACTCCCTCCGTCCCATAAAGACTGATGCTTTATGAAATTTTAAAGTTAAACTAAGCCAACTTTAACCGATAATTAAAAAATAATGTTAAACATATAAATTATGAAAAGAATATCATTAAAAAGTATGTTTGACTTATTATCAGTTTCAATTTTATATTTGTAAAATTGTAAATTAGTAATGTATAGTTTGTGGTCAAACTTGTGTAGATTTGACTGTCAAAATTTGTAAATTGCCCACTTTTTTAAGGACGAAGGGAGTAGATCCAATATAATGAATTGTTAGTTTTATGTCATTAGGAAAAGGAGGATTTGGGCCCAGCAACCTGCAAATAGTGTATGATCAGTTGATGTTTGTGATTTCTTTGCATTGAAACTTTATTATATTATTATTATGTATTAAAGAAAAAATAGTTATATTATATGTTAATGATGCCTCATTTCTTTGTATTGAAACTTTATTATATTTATTATAGAAAATAGTTATATACTCCCTCCATCCCATTTATATGATTCTCTGATTTTTTCACGCATTTCAATGCGTTTGGATGAGGTATTTGTAAATAATATGTTCTCGATTTTTTTTTGTTTTTTCTTGATTTTTTATATAAATATAAACAAAACAAAAAAATTGAGAAAATATTATTTATAAGTATCTTAATCGAACGCATTGAAATTGGTGAAAAAGTCAAATGATGATACAAAATGGAACAGGAGGGAGTAGTATAGTAGTTAAAGATGCCTTTAGGAGTCAGGGCCTAGTTGGAGGTCCTCATGCCTTAATTAAAACTTATATTTTGTGCTATCAAGTTTACTATGTGTGTATATAAAAAAAAATTATTTGCATCGCACATGCAGTGGACAAAAATAAAACACAGCCGTTCTCTCCCACTTCTCGGGGCCCGGATTTTACCCAAAGTTGGATTTAGATTCTAGTTTTAATTATCGTAAGGCTCAAAACATGATCAGTTTGCAGGAGCGACCAAATGATTAGTGGAGAGTGAAAGATGATGTGGATTGTAGCTCTAATATAAAACCATTAGGCATGGTTTGTTCCACTAAACATATTTAATTAATTTAAAGACAATAACAAGAAAGTAAACTGTACATGACTAATAATTTCAGAATATATATATATATATATATATATATATATATATATATATATATATATATATAGAGGATAGGAACCTGAGATGTATCTCAGGTAAATTACCTGAGATATATGGGATTTGTATGTAAAAATAGGATGAGTATTTTAGTAAATTCAGATATTTTTAATTAGTCCTGCGGGCCCAGCAAAATTTAAAAGATATTTTGCATATATCTTAGGAAAAGTTCCCTGAGATATATCTCAGGGTCCTTTTTTCTCATATATATATATATATATATAGGGTACTCCAATACAAACCTCCTTAGAATACAAACCTAAAAACCAAATTCCAATCCAACATTTAAGCTAATCTAATGACCAAAATAGGGGTACCCTAATACGAAAAAGTCTTATAATTCTACCCTCTATCCATTTATCAAAAAAAAAATTAAAAAAATATAATTTTTTTAAAAAAATGATGACGTGGCAGCAGTTTTTTTATTTTTATTTTTTTGATGAATAGATAGAGGGTTGAATTAAAAGATTTTTTTGTGAAGGTGCCCTGGCGGGGCCCTTAGAATATATGAAATATTATATATTTTGTGTTGGTTTGTAGTTCTCATTTTAAGAGTGGTTTGTATTTGATCAAAAACCTATATATATATATATATATATATATATAGGTTATATATATATATATATATATATATATATATATATATATATATATATGGAAAAGAGTTTCTAATATGATGATAACTCTGAGAAGATTGTGGACAAGAACCATATATATATATATATATATATATATATATATATATATATATATATATATATATATGGAAAAGAGTTTCTAATACGATGATAACTCTGAGAAGATTGTGGACAAGAACCACAGGTCATTAGGGATTTTTTCTTGAGTTGCTTTCATGTATGTTTTGATGATGTACTTGCAAGCTAATGCTGTGAAAGTGAGTTAAAATTGTGGAACTCGTTTGTGAGATTAGTCCCATCTCATAATTACTTGCTAAAGTTGCATCCCTCCATCTTTTATAACCTCTACTTTATTTACAGTGGAACAGAATTAGAATTAGTGCTCTCAATAGAAACTAGATTCTAGGTATACACTCTTCAAACACGCACAACCTAATAGGTCACCGGTACACAGTTACATAATTTGTTATTTGGAAATTTCCATTTCCATTAATTAACATACCATAAATCTACCAGAAAATTCAGATATCAGAGTGAAAATAATCACCTTAATATTTACAAATCTAAGTAGTAAGAAGAAATTTGAATCTCATTACACACACGACTAGAACATCAGAGACATTAGAATATTTAGCTACTACTGGCTTGTTATTAGCAACATCGGTATGTGCAAGCATGTCCTGAATCAAGGAATCAAATTAGCTGAGAAGGCATCGAGAAAATTGATCCAATTCTCATCATCTTCAACATCTCCATGATTATCAGCAGCAATATGGTTCCATTCATTCATTATCTGCCCTCCCTTTTCACTTTCATCACTGTTCTTTGCGAATCTTCCTCTGATTCTTGGTCGACTGTCAGCTAATGTCTTTCGGCATACATACTGTTCCACAAAATTATGGCATAACAATAAACTTGTTAAAAAAAAATATGTAACTTCATAATTCCTGGTCATTTTGATAACAGAATTAAATTTAAAATGATATAGGTATGCTTAATAATAAGTTGTACTAAAAATAATACTAAATTTTACAGGAATCCAAGAAATATTATTGGTTGCATATAAATTTAAACATGCACGTTTTATTATTAAATTGCTTAAAAAAAAAATCTTTTAGCTAGCATTATTGTGAAGAATCCTGGACCAAATTGAGAAGCAGTATCGCTGTTGGAGAGACATGTACCGTACTGACACACATATATAGTGCACAAGGTGATGAGTTACTTGAAATCTTGCATCAACTTTCAGATGATAAGTCATTGTCTTCCAAGAAACATCCTTCTTGTTTGTTTACTACACACTTCATCATCAATATTATTATTACAAGTTTGCAATTCCTCGACATGGTGGACAGTGGCTACGAATAGGTTGAGGTTTCAAAGTCATTTGGGGCATCGATTTTGTGCGAGTTTTTAAATTTCCGCACGTAGAGGGATTACGAATTTGATTAGTTAGTCGATTCATAATATCTTAGTAATTATCTAACTAAGTTAGGATGAAGTGTTAAAAAGAAAGAAAATTTAAAAATATGTATGAACTCTTAGCTACATGCGTGGGTAATGTCGTTACCTTAATTTTCTTGTTGAAATTTCTCTGGTTACGCTTGCTTCTGTATTTCTCAATTTTCTCCCTTTTTTCTTCGGGACTGTACTTGCATGCTTTAGCATTCATACACTCAATAATGCTGCTCTCATTTGATAATGGACTGTCTGATCGTTGGTGCTGTTGCAGTTGTACCATGTTAATCCTCTGTTATATCAATTCCAAAACAAGAGCGTGTTTTATTAATAAAAAAAGGTAGAACCTTTGGTAAATAACATAAAAACAAAGTTATCATATAATATATTCATAAGTAGTAGCTTAAGAGTACCTAAACTTAATAATGGTTGGCTAACACTATACAGAAACCAGTAAATGCCAATATTATTTGTTTAACTTTGTAAATTTGGGTACCAAACTGTATGTGCAAAAGCTTAATTGTGGTTGTACGTGCTTTTCTACTATAATCATATGATTAAGTTTAATGAAGTGTGAATAAATTAGTCATATTGCCATGCAAATCTCATCCAGGATTGATGATATGTGCAGTTCTATGTTGTCAAATCTGGTTGTCATTATCAACAACAGCAGCAATATCAACAATAGGACCATAGATGCAGTTACATGCACCCACTACATGATATGATTACACTAACACCACATACTGAAAGATGATGGCCAAAGAGTTTTTTTATCAACTTGACTTGATACACTTTTCAAGTTATAGACTAGTTAGAACTTTCAAAACTATGCAATTAGACTCCATGTAGCACTTTGGAAAAAGATGATTGTTATAGACTTACAATCCCAAGTATACATATCATAAAGTTCAAAAAATTGTAGTATTATTTTGCTTGTTAACTTGACGCATTAATTAATTGTCTATTACTTTTGAAAGTAATTTGTTTATATTATGAACACTATACGTAAGAATACAAGAGTCTTGTGCACTATGTAGAATAATATATTTACCTCCAAATCACCGGTGCTGAAAGCCTTTCTCACCGGACTAGAATCCTCGAAACCGGAGAACTGAGTGAGCTGCTGATGATGCTGAAAACCATGCATATTATTATGAAAGGAGTGGATACTTACACTCCTCTGCATCATCAAATCATTGGAAGGTTGAGCTTCATAACTAGTGAGGGAAGTAGGAGAACCATAACTACTGCAGCCACCACTACTAGTAGTATAGTTACAAAAATCTTGTTTCATCATCAATGCAGCTGACACAGAGTCATACTCATTGTTTGGAATCATGAGGCTATCAAGTTGAAGAGGGAGTGCCTGAGAATGTCCAAGAAAGTCCCCGGGATAAGGGTAGGAGAAGTCATTACTACTGCTGCTATAGCTATAGCTATAGCTATAGCTATTACAAGTGCTGGAGTTATTGTATCCATACATGGCGTGTGGTGCTTTGAGTTTGATGTTTTAAGTGTGTGTGTGTGAGAAGTGAAGATGTTATGAGTGAGCAAGAGTCTTTCTGCTCGCTACTTAAATGAGTTTGGAGATGCTGCATGGGGAGGTGGATGATGACGTCAGCTGTTGAAAGTGTGGAGGGGGTGTTGACTTTGCTTTTTTGGGTGGGCGGTAACTTGCTTCAACTATTAAAAAAATATAATGTAATACTTTTAAGGAAAATGCTTGATAACAAATTGATATCCAAAATAATTCCTATAATTGGTTATATTAAAATGAAACCCCGTATTCACACCAATCTTACTAATTTAAATTTTTCAACTTACCACTTTATCTATGTTACATTATTTGTGAGTAAGTTTTGGGGATCATTTGCTATTCCCTTTAAAATTGTACAGTATAAACTTAAGAATAATACTAGGTATCCCGAATATGGTGCTCTGGTTGATCAACAAGTCTTTTGAAATGGTAATTAGAGTATATTACTCCACTATTAAGAGATTTACATGCTAAATTTCAGTCCGATTATTAAGGTGTTAGTAAGAATTTTAAAACACGGTTTTAGAATGAAGGTAGTGGGAATCTCACAGTGACTCACAGGAATGGATGGATACGGAAAACACTTTTTTGTTGTGGTCCTATGTATCAATGTATGCAGTTCAAATCTGTCTCAACAGACATTCATACCCAACTTGCATTACACCATAGTCCATAGATACTACTTTGGGTTTTAATACCCAACTTTTTTGATTATGCTAAAAGATAACAAATCAGTAGTGTGTTTTTTTCTTTTAAAATCTCCTATACTCGGGGATTCAAAAGGTAGTCTTTTTTATGGAGTCTTGCCGAAACTAAGTACGTACTTAAATTTCTGGAGAAGAACATCTTCAACTTAATTCAATATGCGCTCAACATGTCTGCTTCTACAAAGAAGATCACAGCTTTTACACTTTAACACTACTGAGTTAAGAGGCGAACAGAATCCCTCTTGATTAAGGGTTAACCAGAACAACTCCAATAAATAAGGTATTAATGAAATTGTATATATCTTCAAAAATATATACAAAAAAATGTTAAATGTATAATTTCCTTTTTTTTTTTTTGAAATAAAGCACTTGCATATCATAAATTTCCTCAAAAGCAAGGTTACAAGCAATATATTCTGGAGCAGAATGAATCCACACCTGAAGACCTAACCTAGAACATGCAGTCTTTGCTAACAAATGGGCCACATGATTCGCAGATCTATGTACGAATACAAGTAACACTTCATCAAAGTGTTTAAGTAAATCACTACAATCCTCCGCAATCGTATCAAAATAAGAATTCCCTCTCGTTCCATTCACAGCTCAACCAGCAACTTAGCATCCGATTCGAATACTACTTTACTTCTCCTCCACTGCTTCATGTAACAACCAAAAAAGTATATAACGTGTGTATGTAAAGCTTGTGAGTTCTGGGAACTGTGTGTTCTTCTTTTTAGAAAATAATAAAAGGATTACATCAATTAAATACTAACCAATTAAATACTAACGCACACACAGAGGTGGTGCCTAAAAACTAGGAACAAACCACGTACTTCCTATACTCTACTGAACTCCTACTTCTACTCCATCACTCCATGACCTGATCAGCAGCTACTTTCAAGGCATGCAACAACAGTCACGACCATGCAGAGATAAAACACACGTTATACAAATAAATAACTAAACAAAACAAAGACATAAACGATAAATTTAAGATTAAATTCCAACAATCACCCCCTTAATCTTAAATTTATGAAGCACTCCTCTTCATCTTGTGATGCACTTCTCACCACCATCTTGTGATGCACTTCTCACCACCATCTAATATTGGGTTTCTGTGATGCACTTCTCACCACCATCTAATATTGGGTTTCTGTGATGCACTTCTCACCACCATCTAATATTGGGTTTGTTGATGCACTTCTCACCAACATATCTTTGATTTTTGGAGCACTTCTCTCCGTGATGCACATCTCACCGCTGCGATCAAGCTCTCTCCATCGCCATCTGTTTCATCTCTTCTCTCGGCTGTTGTACGCCAGCTTCTTCAATAACAATAACAACTCTGCTGCCCAGCAATGAAGCTTCACTCGAACATCGCACGAAATCAAACTCAGCTCCTGCTCCCTGGTCTCGCCATCTTCATCGCTGTGTTACTGTCACCACGACTGTTGTGCTGCTACTAACACAACACACGCCTGGAGACAGAAATCTTCAATTCCTCAAGGATCGGAGGGAAGGCTGTTAAGCCTTGATCCCCCCCGAAGCTCTGATACCAAGTGTAAGAACCAGAAAAGTATATAACGTGTGTATGTAAAGCTTGTGAGTTCTGGGAACTGTGTGTTCTTCTTCTTAGAAAATAATAAAAGGATTACATCAATTAAATACTAACGCACACACAGAGGTGGTGCCTAAAAACTAGGAACAAACCACGTACTTCCTATACTCTACTGAACTCCTACTTCTACTCCATCACTCTATGACCTGATCAGCAGCTACTTTCAAGGCATGCAACAACAGTCACGACCATGCAGAGATAAAACAAACGTTATACAAATAAATAACTAAACAAAACAAAGACATAAACGATAAATTTAAGATTAAATTCCAACATTTCGTCCACGACAGAGCTTCCTTAAAGCTTAAAGCCTCAGCTTCACTGGGCTGTCTTCGTCCTTGCAATACATTACTTCGAGCTCTCACAAACTGTCCGTGCTCATCCCTAGTTACACATCCCACCTTTACACTATCTTCCCCTTGCTTACATGATGCATCAACATTAATTTTTATCCACCCAAGAGCAGGTTTAGCCCATCTCCTTTCTGCACCTTGAGTTGTACCAGATGATTTTTTTAGTTACTTCCATCACTTGTTTCCATTCTGCTAACATACTAAACACCATGGCTTTTACACCAAAAACAGACGTATTAATTTTCTCCCACAGCCATTTGTTTCTTCTCGACCATAGACCCCAACATAGCAAACCAATCAACGCGCATTGTTCCTTACTCCCAACTTGAAACATTCGCTGAAATACATCCATGACCGTATCATTTGGCCAGACACTCACTAACTGCTGCAGCCCCAATTCATTCCATAAATCCTGAGCAAAACTACAAGCAAACAGTATATGGATTGTATCTTCATCATTTAAATTACACCAACAGCAAACTTTACTTACATGGACATTTTTTTACCAGCTCGACTGCTGTAGGAACCACCACATGCCCTTCATAACAAGTTCAACACCTTACCAGGAAGTTTTAATGTCCATAACAGTCGCCAAAACCTCTTATCTAAGTACTGTTGTTCTCCATGAATCTGCCTATAACAACTTTTAACAGAAAAAATTCCCTTTATCCTCGAATAACCAGAACTAGGTGTCCTCCTTGTCCCTTGTTGGAATTGGGATCTGCTGAATAAGATTACTATCACGATCATTGCAAATATCATGAACTACTTTGATATCCCATTCTTTTTGATTTTCGTGCATAAAACCTTGCACTTGAATATATTTCAGCTCTACAGGTAGCTCAGTTGTAATATACCCATTTTCTAGGCATGGCAACCATGGGACCTGCCATACTCGTGTACTCTTTCCATTACCGATTCGCCTTCTAAAACCCTGTTGTAAGCTTTGCTGTGCTTCCATAATACTTCTCCAAACATAGTTTGGGTTTGCACCCAACTTAGCGTTTAAAAAATCATTGTTAGGAAAGTACCTTGCTCTCATTAGGTTCGTCACCAAAGGGTTCATATTGTTCATGAGTCTCCAACCTTGCTTTGCCAACATCGCAATGTTAAATTCTCGCAGCTTTTTAAAACCCAGACCCCCCTTCTTTAGCTTCGCACATCCTATCCCATGACAACCATTTGATCCCTTTTCCTGCACCCCCATTATTCCACCAAAAGCATTCATTCTCCTCTCCATTCCTTCACAAGCTTCTATTGGGATTAAAAACAAACTCATCCAAAAATTTGGGATGACTTGTGCTGCTGTCTTAAGTAATGTCACCTTCCCCGCCTTACACAATGATACATTTTGCCATCCTTGAAGCTTTTGTTCAATCCTTTCCATTATAAATGCAAAACTTGATACTTTATTTCGACCAATTTGCATGGGCATTCCCAAATACTTCCCCGACATCTGCACTTCCATCACACCCAGCTGCTAACACACTTCCTGACTGCTTTCTTCCTTCGTATTAGGGGAGAATGTGATTGTGTATAATTTCTTAGAAATATGTTAGAGTTATTAAATTGGGTAAAAAATGTTTAACAAATATCATTTACCATATTATTATTATTATTTACTATATAGCAATATTGTCCGTGATTCGCACAGAGGAAAATTAATTTATTCATTCAATTAATTGATGATTAAAAAGTAAAGTATCAAAAGGATATAATAAGAACTTGTAGGATTGAATAAATGATCGAGATTAACATATACTTGTTAAAATCATATACCTACATCATCAATCCGTACAATCAACTTGTATCCTTTTAAAGTATCTTTAGTTTCGGTCTAAGATGAAACCAAAGGTCACTCCAAATTTCCTTGTCACACGAACCTTGATACAAACAAATACAAAAAAAATACAAGAAATATATATGATCTTGTTTTAATATTATTTTAGGAATTATAATGTTATAATGATATTATTTGATTTAGTTTATTTTATGAAGAAAAAAGATACAAATTTCAATGAATATAATATAATGAAATATGTATTTATTTATATGTGTGAATAAAATAATTAATAATTATCCCCAATCTAATGTAGATGGGGGGTTGAATACAATATAACAAATCTCGAAGTCTTTTTGTACTTTTTGTATTTTTGTGTTTATGTTGACGTGGAATAGGGTTAAAGTATGTAAAGAAAAGAAAGAATAACAAGAAACATTTTAAAAATTTCAGGTGAATGCTTGGATGATTCACCTGAGACTGTTTTGGTATTCCTTGAAAAATCCGTGAAATGTAATTCACAGCTGCTTACTCAGTTTGATTATTTTTGCCTTACAAGATTTTCTCTCTAAAGAATTAGAAAGACAATTGTGTTTTACACAACTGAAACTATGCTATCACTTGTTTCATATATAACAAGTGTTACAAAGCCATTTTACATAAAAAATAATGCAAGTTTGTATAGGTAAAACTTTGTCACATGCTCATCTTCTTGTTTAGCCATTTCCAGGAAATTCTCGAGATTCAGTAAATTTTTTTAACCTCATTCTAGAATGCTTCAATTCTGGGCAGGCTATAATCTTCAAGGATGATTGTGAATGGTAAGTTGACCCAGCTTCCAAGCCCATGTGATATCTCTGTAAATTGTTGTCGTCAGGATATTTCTTTTCTCAGCTGTTAAGTTTTTTTCATCTTCTTGGTAGAGGATAGGCTATGATAGTCGACAGCTACTTGTTACATAAACCAAAATATGAATATCAAACTCATTCTTACATAGATCCTTATACATAATAAGGATCTCAAAAGAGTATGAAATTGTATAAATCTTCAAAAATATAAGATATTAATGAAAATAAAATCCCTCTTGATTAAGAGTTAATGAGAACTAGTCCAATCAAATCTCCAAATTATATATAGAAAAATGTTAAATGTTTAATTTCTTAGAAAAATGTTAGGATTATTAAGAGTAATTAGCACTTTGCATCCCTTTTCTTTGGACGTTTTTGTGATTCGTGTCACTAGTATGTATCTTGTCATATTGCACCCTTAACTTGAAATGTCGCTTCGATTTGCACTTTTTCTGCTAACAATTTTTAAGAGAGTTAAGTTTGAATTTTTTTAAAAAAAATTTGACAGGGGTATTTTCGGTATTTATAAAATTGCTTTTCAGAAAAAGTAAAAAAAAAATCAGAAAATTATATATGCTTTAAAAAAAAAATATTTTTCGGATTTTAAAATTTTTTAAATATTTTTTATTAAATGAATGTATTTTTTTAAAAAGCGGAAAAAAATTTAAAAAATATTCTTTGAAAATGATTTTTTCATTTTTTCTGAACATTTTTGGAATATTTTTTCCCAATTTATTTTTTAAAAATGAAATATTATTTTCTGATTTTTTTCTGAAATACAGTTTTCATTTTTGAAATATTTTTATTTTATGTTGAGTTAAAACATTATAAATAAGAAACTAATAAAAAAATACAGATTTCTTTTTTGAAATTTTTTTGCCAAAAGAATTAGATAATTTTTCCCAAAAATATTTTTTTAAAACCATATATTTCTTAAAAACCGAAAAATATTTTTTTTTTTAAAAAAAAATTTTCTATTTTTTTGTTTTTTTTTAAAAATAAATTTTTAAATACCGAAAATACCCCTGTCAAATTTTTAAAAAAATTCAAAATTAACCGTGTTAAAAAATTGTTAACGGAAAAAGTGCAAATCAAAGAGAAATTTAAAGTTAAGGGTGCAATATGACAAGATACATAATAGTGACACGAATCGCAAAAATGATGCAAAATGCTAATTACTCAATTATTAAATTGGACACAAAAATATTTAATAAATATCATATTATTATTATTATTATTATTATTATTATTATTATTATTATTATTATTATTATTATTATTATTATTATTATTATTGATTTAAATTTAATGAACCTGCATTCATAACAACATCAATAAATAAGACTGTCACATTACTGGAGTTAAGTAACAATGTAACAATTTTTTGTACCCTAACGTCACTCAATCAACATATTCTTAATGCATCAAGTCACCCATTTAGAAATTTACCCACTGGGTAAAAAGAATTTGCCCAACTCCTCTAAAATTTACTACTCTCAAGCCTTTTTTTAATGACCCATGGATAATCCAACTAATTTACCCATTAGGTAAAAATATTACCCATCTAATGATCCATTTAGCCATATAACAGACTAACAATCACATCACACGTTTTCCTTAATTACAGCATTTTTTGAATTTTGAATTTATGATAGACCGTGTATCAAACATTGTTATGGAAATATATTCAATATCTTTCAATTCTTTCCTTGATTAATGATCGGAATCCCTTAATGTATACACACAGATTACAACAATCATACTGTCATTCCTTGCAACACTCAAACCTAAATCAAATCATATTCTTCGGGGTAAAGAATAAGAATTTTCGAAAAAGTAGACGAAGAAAATCAACCCAATTTGGACCAACGCTGATGTTGATGACGATGAACAACAAGCAAGGTTTCTTCTTCTGTCCGTATTATTATGTATACAGTTTATGTATTGGTAAACTTGATTGCTTTAGTGTGGAATATAGAGATGAATTTTATTAATTTAATGCAGATTGGCGTTGGAAGAGATTAAGTTCCTTCAGAAACAGAAGTTTGGGATCCCGGCTTTGCTTTCGGTGAACCAAGGCGGGGGAGGACTCAATGGGGGTTTGCTTACCAAAGGGAGCGACAATAAGAATCAACTGGATGGGGAGAATGATGAGTTGGTTTTGCAGGATACTTTTGCTCAAGAAACTACTGTTATGGTTGAAGACCCTAATATGTATGCTTGCTATGATTAAGAATTCTGTTAGATACCAAGTATGAGGTGTATATTACCTGTTTGATAGAATGCCTAATCATATGGATAAATGCATTTTCTTCATGGCGATTAACTGATATTTTGCTTATTTTTCAGAATAAATGCATGACATCAGTGAAACCATTCTTTAATATAATTGAATTGCATACTTTTTGTTTCAACTTTTTATAGATTCAAAATGGTGGCCATTGTCCAACCAGTCATCTCCCTCTTTGGTGAAACCTGGCATGTGACCTTATATCATGGTACAATTTACTTTCTGATTCAATTTTTTATATGTGTATACTTATCTGCTAAGATTTTTTTATTATTTAAACTTGGAATGCAGTTAATTATTTTGGTGGCTCTGAGTCAAATTATAATATTCATTCACAAACTTGTGATCCGAATATGTTGTATTTATATGTGTCAATCCATTCGAAAATCTCTATCTCTTGCATATGTGTTTACTATCATTGTTTTTCTTCTTCATAATTGTCTCTAATCACTGCTCTCCGCTTTTTTAAATGCTTATATTAATAATATAGATTAACATGTATCATATTTTCATTGTAATTATATTGGTGGCAATTGATATCTGACTTTTTCTAGGAAAAAGAAGCTGTAATGATTGTGACAGCTCTCAAGCAAGGTACGACGATACGAACAAAAGTTTACAGGTGTGGTTTAATCACATGCTTTGTATATGCCAAAAGAATTGAAATTCAAATTCTTTTATATGGAAAAAGCTTTTTGTATCCTAAAAAATGGCTATTTTTTGTGCAGCATTTTATAAATATGAAATATCATCTTTCCAATTTATTTTTTGTATATAGCTCTGGCTATTGTTATTGCATTATCACCCATATTGATAAAAAAAAACCCACCATGATATTATGATGTTTTAAGTTACAGATTTCGATCAAAGATTGTTTTATCTGTTGTGCTAGATAACAGATTTTTGGTATTCTGAGCAATGGTAAAAATTTAATTCGTTTGATGCAATTGAAATGCTAAATTAGCATATTTTTCATCGAAAGTGGTCATTTGGTTTTCATTGCATGGATGGGGGAGGACCGATGAGCTGATCCAATAAAGTATTTGTTTAAAATACAAGAGTCTCTGGATAACATATTCCTAGAACTCTACAAGGTAAACCCTTTTTCTTTTTGTATTTGGAATTTGATGTAGATGTAGATAAATACATTTTAAGAAGTCTTTGATCTTTCAGCATAACAAGTTCACTTATTTTGTCAAAGCTCCATGTTGTACTTAATTTATTTTATATACGTTGTCTCACAATTGAGATTGTTTTTATTATGCTCCTAATAGTATTTGATGATTACATAGAATTCTGATGATGCCATCACAACTAAAAGGGGCGAATTTGAATTTCCTATGCCAAGAATTAATTCATTATTTTTTATTGCAGATTTGCTCAATCAATCAAGATTCCTCTGGCAGTCCATCTCCAATGTATACTTTTTTATTAGGTTTATACAATCTTCGTGTTTTCCTTTTTGAAAGTGACGATATGTGTTTTAAATTTAATACATCACTTTATTTTGTCATATTTTTGTTGTATCAATTATCAGTTGTGAATTTATTTTGATACTCTTTTCTTGATATCATTTTCTCCTTATTTGTTTGATTGATTAATATATCTTTGTCTGTTTGTTATCATTACATTGCTTTTTTGTTTGTTTGTTGATTCTATGTATCTTTGAAGTTTTAAATTTGAATGTTATAAACCACAATTTGAACCCGCTCTTATTCTTACTTCGATGGTATTTAATTATACTATCTTCTGATGCTACAATCTATCTCATTTGGTTCCTTTTTCTTTTGCAGGTTACATGTGTTCCACATATCTTCGTCACTTTTATATGAAGGTATGCATCTATATATGTTTAAGTAATCCATCTTCTTTTTTGATTGAGTAAATTACTCGCGATATTTGTCAAAGTAAAATGGTAATATGCTTGCAAGATCTTCCAGAGTTGATTGTTTTTGTAATCTTAGTAGGTGGTTGTGTTCGCATCTTAAGTTGATTGGAAACATAAGAGGCATGATACTATTCACTACAAATGATGTGCATACCATCGTGGGGATTAATTTGACACGAATTTGGGCCTCTAGATATAGCTTTGTGCATAGAGCTAATAATCTTCCTGATTCAGAATTATTGTTCATTTAAATACTTGGAGCATTATGTTTGAAGCCAACTTATTTCTAATATATATATGTGCGCCATTTCCAAAACAGCCTCTCTAATTAAGCCTAGGAGCAGGGGTAGAGTATGTGTAAGATTTGCATACATATATCCTTTTCGGACCCTAATTTGAAGAGAGGCATAGTCATCTATTTAGTTAGGTTTGATTACCAGTACCTGAACATGATAGACAATGGAGGCTTAGTTGAGTAAGGTTCTTAACTACTAATTTGATTAATCGTACAAAACAATGTAATTTTCCAGCATTAAACATCATGTCTACTGTTTATGCGTCAACCTACATGCCCAACAGAATGTCCACTTCATAATTTTCCATCTAATTTAGATCATATCTCCTAAATAGTCGCATCCATGTTTTTTAAAGTCGTAGACTAAGCGATAGAAAATCTTTTGCCCACATGATAATTGGAGATATCTGCAATCTTATATTAACATCAGTTTTTTTTTGTCAGGATTTTATTAACACCAGTTGATAGTTTGATACATATAGATACAAAACCTAAAAGAAAAGATGGTATGCATAGGTGTAGAGATGAACGTATGATGTAGTACGACATGTTGAAAGATGATAACTGATGACATGAAATTGTAAGATTAACACATTTTTTCGTGCCGTATACTTTCATAGGTCAAAGAAGATGCCCTGCTCCAACATCCTTTAATGGCACACATGGAGATGTTTCTCAGAAGATGATGCTAATAATGAAAATAAGGATCCCAATTTTCAAAATTCTTATACCAGACAGATTGGTACGTGTATTTGTTAGTTGAAATCATGTGCTTATAATCCGACTCTGAAGTTTCTTACCCCGATATCCAGTTTTAATCCCTTGCATATAACGTAGGTCAGTCAATGTTAGCATACCACAGAGAATCAAGACCATTTGCTCAGCACCGTTATTGACAACACTACTCCGTCTCAAAGGATACCAAGTTACCAACTGCTGTCAATATGTCTGGAAAAATCTAAATTGCATTTGATCTACGGGAATTACAACTAACGTGTCATACGTTCCTTTTAAATATCACTCTCTCTGTAGAGATTGAGTGATCCAGCGATCAAGCAATGTTATGCCGTTGCAGAGGATGTCTTCATATATTGGTTCCTCAGGTATGATCTTTGAGAGGTTCCAATGATATTCAGAACCTTTTTCACCACTTCAATATCAAAACCTTCCAATAATCAAATAAAACTGTTTCATAATGATTTTAGTGATATAATATAGGTTCTGCTAATCCAATTGGTTCCCACTCAATTTCAAATGTTCTGCAAAAGAGGATTTTACTGCATTTCAAATGTTCTCACACCTCTCAGGTTATTCCTGTATTTCTAAAAATCCATTATCGAATATGAATTACTGCATGCTGGGATCTAATAGACATTACTGATCAAACATTGATAGGAAGTTCCAAAATAAGATATAATAGTCAACTTATCTTATGCCATCATAGAGGAGGCTACATGGTGTCAATCTATCTGGTAAATTATTTCGCTAATAGAGGAGACAATTAATATGAATCTATCTCACATTCTAAATCATAATCATATTATAACTCGCTTTCAAAATAATATTATATTATGTTTCTACTAATTGTCTCTGTTAAAATTTTACAATTAATTTTGGGCTTGGACAACATACTACAGGTGATTTCACACCTTATTTTAATCAAAAACATTATTTATTTGTGTTTCAGTCTAGGTTTGCATAAGTCTAATTTATGATTTCTTAAATTTGGCCATTCTCTTAGCAGTCATTTTCCAGAATGAGCTACATTTTTTTTGTTTTCTGATTTGTAACTTTAAAATTCAGTTTAATTATAGGTCTTATTTTTGGCCAAGTATTAGTTTTTAAAAATGTTCATGAAGTGTATTGGATATTGGTTGGGGTGTCGTAGCTAACACTTAAAAATTTGATTCTGGATATGGAGTTCCATGTGATGGTACAGATATATGTGATGGTACAGTATCTATGGTAAAAATGGTGTAAGCACGAGTGAGCAAATTGTGTGGATGGATGAATCTATTGGTTGCAAGGTTTCTGTAGTGTTTCCATTTTTTTATCAAGTAAATGAATATGGTTGAACTCTGATAAACTGTTTTATTGTTGAAATGTAGGGAGATGCACGCTTGGAAAGCGGGGCCACTTTATAGGAAGGAATTTCAATTGTCCTTGAGCAAGTTTTAAGGTGATTGCTTAGAAGTTAAGGAACTTTTGATAGATATTGCTCACACTATCCTTTCCCCGCTGTAGTTCTACTCCTAATTTATATTTTCTTATTAAAATAAATTATTGAAATTGATTTGTCTGGGAAATGTCAGTTGTATGTCCAGAAAACAAGTTAACCAGATGAAATCATGTCCAGGAAAAAAGTTTATTAACGGAGCATATTCTGGGTTATGTTGAAATCCCATTTTAGCAGCGAGCTCCTATTCATATTTAATAACTTCAACTCTTGGAACTGAATGTGCAAAAGAAGCAGGTTACTGTTGAAGAACTTATTGATTCTCCAGTAAATAGAATTGAAGAAGTATGTCGGAAGGGAAGAGTGCAACTTTTGATCCATCTTTCTTCCTGCTTGCAAACTTTGATGTCTAGCTTTAGGTCCCAGATTTGGTATACAGGTTCATATAAGTGTTGATATAGGTTCATATAACATTTATATGCTATCAATGGACAACTCATCGATAGCCAAATTCTTTTATCTTGAACATGATTTTGCAAGAAAAGGTTTATACGGATTTTTTTCTTCTACAAGTAAGATTTCTATATCATTTCGATGCCAGATTGAAAGTTGATTTTCTATATGTCCAAAGGAATGTAAATGGAGAAGCTGATGAACTAGACCGGACAGGGGCTAACAATCCTTACGTTATTGGGGGTTGGGTATAGATGTGGTTCAAGCACACATAGGGAAATGACAAAGAAAACAAACTTATGAAGGAGGATTCCTGAACAACATTGTCCCTATTGCTGTTATTTTGGAGAGTAATGCTAACCAATTCTTGGATGTCCAAGCAGCTCTTTCAGTGCCATCCATCGTGATTTGAAGACGTTGGAGGTCTACAGAAAATCTGTTGCCTTCAGTCCTTCGTCAACACCAAAGGGAATCACTATCACTTAACCAACGAAGATAAGGCTAAAACTGTTGCGAAATCTTTAGCAGTAGTAACTTTATCCTATTTTTTTCTGTGTACATGCCCATCTGGGCGTGTTCCAAAAAAAATTTGCTGGTGTTTTTCTTTAATAATATGTGTTCTTTAATCACATTCTATGTGTATGCAAGTATATATAGATTTTTTCATTTAATACTACCAATTTTATTTAGTATGGCTAATGCCTGTAATGTCACTTGCATGGAGGAAACACTTTATTTTTGCCTCCAACTGCTTCGACTACTCATATGCCTACACTAACAAGTAATAACATGGCAGCATCTCACAGTTATGAACATAATGTATCCCAGTAAGTTTGATTAAGTGCAATGGTCCAAGTTGGTTTTAATCTTTAATCTTAGTACTTATGTTCAAGTAATTTCATTAATTAGCATGGTTTCTTTGTCATGTTAATATAACTGTGATAATATTAAGAACTATTAATAAAAATTATTAAAAAGTATTAAAATTTATTCCCTTGAAAAGGTGTTTGGAATAACCAAAATGTTGATTTATAAATTAGAAAGGAGTGCGAAATAATTTCAATGCATAAGTTAAAAATTAACCTACTTTGATATGCACTTATTTCAAAAATAAATTAATGTGATATATATACATATATGTATAAATTATTTTCATTATAATTTTTGTTAATAACAAAATTTTAATTACTTTTTTATTATTATATATATATGAGTCAGGATGTGGTCTCAATAAATTTTTGTATATGAAATTTAACAAATAAAATTAAATCCATTTTCATATTTTTATGATGTTGGCATATTGCATCATACAAACTCTTGCTCTGGTTTTCTTGCCATCAAGACGTGTTAGTGTTATAATGTTATTTATTATAAGAGTCCCGGTATATGGCACCGGGTTGCTAAATAAAGATTTGGGAACATACGGTTTTACAACCGTTGGATGGTTAATCCAACGGTCCTAATTAAAAAAAAAAATAACATCGTACCGCAGAAACTGCGGTACGAAGGAATTACCAAAATGCCCTTGCCTCTGGTGTGAAAATCGGGGGCATTTTGGTAATTTCTCCGTACCGCAGAAAGTTTCTGTGGTATGGTGAATAGTTGATTTTTGATGTGAAAACATGGGGCATTTTGGTAATTACTCCGTACCGCAGAAACTTTCTGCGGTACGGTACTATTTTCTGCGGTGCGGTACGGTACTATTTTTTTTAAAATTAGAACCGTTGGATAAACCATCCAACGCTTATAAAACCGTATGTTGGCAACCGTATGTTGGCAACCGGATGCCCCTGACCACTGACCATATTATAATTATCTGTCATTACCTAAAAAGATAATGATAAATAAATTATCTATAAATTTATCTATCTATTTTTAAAAATAGTATATAGTTGTGTATCATTATAAATTGACAAAAAAATTATAAGTTGTGATCGTTTGACTAAATTTAATGGAAGAATTTTGATGTCTATGCCAAGATTTTACATATTAAAAATAAAGTTATTTTCCAAAATTTAAGGTTGTGTCCGTGAATATAGATATTGATTACTCATCTTTTAGAGTTTTATATCGATAAACGAATATGATAGGATAATTTCTTTTTCTTTTTTTAAAATTTATAGTAATAATTGAAATTAATTATATATAAATCATTTTTAGTCCAATTATAATTTTAAATTTCATATTTTAAAATGCGAGACCGCACCGCGATGCGACGTCGAGCAACTATATAATTATATTGAATTATATACGTTGACTTTATGTACAAAATCGAACCCCTGGCAAAAAAAATTTGCGTTTACATATATCTGAAACATAAAAAGCTCTACAAAACATTAAATAAAATGTTTTATATAAAAAAAACTTAAAATATTCTTATAACTTATAATAATATTATTTTTTTAATTAAATTTATCAATTTTTCGTCGCACGCGAAGCGCGGGCTAAAATCCCTAGTTCTTATACAAGAGTGACATTTCAGATCAATTTTTACAAGAATAAAACTATACGACTAAACTACGAGATTTGTCACAGTTATAATCTACAAGTACCAGCAGAACCAACAACATAAATTAGCCAATCAGGATACAGTACAAACATACTTTCATCGAGTTTTATAATATTTTCCCACTAAATTTTATGCTTTTGTCAAAAATAAATGTAAAATTTTAATTATTTTTTATAAATCCACCGAAGCCGGAACGAAAGTTAGTTCTTCCTTGATCGTCTAACCACTTACAAATTCAGAATAAGATAATATAATTCTTTATCAACATTTTAATAATGTTGAAGAAAGAATCAATCCCTTAGAGCATTCACATCCCATTCCCCATCCCCAACCCTAAAAACTTACTAAAAATAGTAATTTCCCAAATAAAAATAGTAAATCTCCAAAATTATCAAAAATTTTCTACATCCCATTCCCCATTTTCCTTTCCCCTATCCCTATATTCTTTTTTATATTACTTCTTTCCCCTATCCCTATAGGGTCCCTAAATCAAACCCCAAAATGGGGAATGGGATGGAGGAGTGTTTTAGAAGAAAAGTTGGACAAATCCTCAAATTATAAGGATGGGGTTGGGGATGGGGGATGGGATGTGAATGCTCTTATCCATCTTACCCATATATCTTGATCCTAACGTGATTCTGTTTGTTACAATGTCACTTGTTTTTTATATTTTCAAACTTCGAAATTTTCATTCACGAAAAATAAATAGAACGATCCGAATCATGATTATTATATATATTTTTTTTATAAAAAAAAACAAGCCATCCTTAACTATAAATCCTGTAAGCTGCTGGTAACGACGTACTTAAATCATCCCCGGCCCAAAAATTGTAACGTACAATTCAAGCCAGATGACAAATAAAACATGCATATAAATGGTTGCATAACAACGAGTGCAGGGACCCCTAGAGCATCTTCTTGTGTCCATTAACACAAAAGCGCCTTGAGAATGAATCATCAGTATCACTTCACCGGAAGTGTGTGAATCTGTTGTTATGACAACAAATTCAATTCGAATGCATGATTGAATTGTAGACTCTATGCATTTTTAGATGCACAAACAATATGTTACCAACAGTAAGCTTAATTAATATGCTGTGCATGTTTCGATCATCGGTTGGTCAATGCAACTACCAAAGAGTATGGGAACCAACAGTGGCGGATCCAGGATTGGTAGCCAGTGGGGTCCTAGACACGCGTTGATAGGCCATAACCAATCCCAACTGGACTCGGCCCAAGGTACCATGAGTCCGGCCCATTGGAAGTCCGGACTGGGCCCGAACCGGTCTAGTGGGCAACCCAGCCACAGGGAGCGTAAGAGCACGGGAGACACGAGTCATGACTAGGGTCCTACATGACAGCGACAGATAAGGGAATCCTAGTATTGGCACAATCATGTCCCCATCAGAACACGTGCTGACACGCTCAGGGCACACGCCGCCACAGATATTACCTGGACAGGTGGGAATTATCAGAGAAGGACAAGTGTCCCACCTACCTAGGATCCGACGCTCATGATTGCAGGTACCAACCCCTAAACCCTAATCCTTGGCCTATAAATAAGACAAGGAGGAAAAGGTGAGGGGGTTACATTCTCTTTTACATACACACTCATATACACACACCCTCTATAATTAGATACTCTAGTCCGTATCTTTTACTCTCCAAAGCCGTCACTTATTCTCACGCCGGAGGCGCCGCGGGGCTCAAACCCCCCTCCGGTGTTGTTTTGCAGACGCCCAACCACCAGCTTCACCTCTTACCGGGCGCGGGAACGGCGGAGGAGGCACAAGATCGGGTCTTGGAGTTATCATTGGCGCTAGAAGGAGGGTGTGTGGCTCTGTCCTTTGGTCTCGGTGCCACTGGACTCGACTCCATCAACAAGTTCTTGAAAAAGAGTCCTAGTCAAAATAAGTAAGATCTAATACAACCCTAAAACCTTCACCAAAGATGTCACCTTTGCACATTTCTTTGCCGTGTGTATGCGTGTTCAGCATTATTTAGCCTTGATAGCCTAGATATTGGTAAAAGTTGTGAACTTTGGCCTATAAATATAGCTGACATACAGATCTGTGCTCTTAGTCACCTGCTTGTCTGTCTATACCTGTTTACCTGTGTTTATATCTGAACATTTAGCTCATACACACACTGCTTTACTCGAAACTTAGCCCCATTCTGTTACAATCAATATTTTGTGAAATATTTTGTGAGCTTGGAATCATGCCGAGAGGGAGCAAATCTACTCAAAGAAACAATAATCGAGACCAGGATCCGAATCCCGTCCCGGACCTGCCCTTGGTTCCGGCGGAAACAGCTCCAGCTTTGGGAAGGGTAGGGATTGGTCCTGGAGATGCCCGAATTGACATCGAGCTCAACCAATACAAATATACAGATGTACCTCTAGCCGCGGCACACATGCAAGATCTTACTCGGGACGAATTGGCGGATGCAATCCGAGCATATCTAGCAAGCCGGATAGCACCTCCTCCCGAACGAGAACAAGCTGAAAATTCACAAGGCTCTGAACACTCTCACCGATCAAGAAGATCAGTCTTCGACCGAATCGGCAACCAAGGAAAACAAACCGCCAACAAAGCCCAAAGCAAAAATCATGAAGCAGAAAAACTCAAAAAACTGGCCGAACTCAAAGAAAAGATCAGGCAAGAGGAAGAAGCAAAGCTCGAACTCAAAATCCAGAAAAGGATCCAGGAGGAGGAGGACCGAGTATTGAGGCGGTCCGGATCTAAGAGGGCTATGAGAGAAATCAGTCCTGAGCTTATCTCAGATGAAGAAGAGCCTGAAGACAATCTCATGCAAATGATTCACGAGTTACAGAAAAAAGTAGGCCAAGACTCTGGACTCGAAATCGAGGGCACTTTGACGCCCTTCAGCCGTTCCTTGGAAGCTATTCCGAGGCAGAAGAACTTGAAACACTACAATTTTGATTCATTTGACGGACTGGGAGACCCAGAAGAACACATCAATTACTTCGAGCAGATTGCCCTGATCTACTACTATAATGACATCACCAAGTGCAGATTCTTTGCATCAACCCTGAAGGGAGGAGCACAGAGATGGTTCAGCCGCATCCCCTCCCGAAGCGTTCACTCCTGGAAGCAGTTTCGAGAATCTTTCCTGAAAAGATTCAGAGCAAACAGGACACACGAGTTACACATGTGTCATTTGGAAACCATTCGACAGTATGATAATGAATCCCTTTCGGATTTCATGAAACGCTTTCAGGAGGCAATCAACAAAATCTCACGATTGGATGAGCGCGAAGCTCTCAGTATTTTCCGGAGAAACCTAGACCCCGACCAAAATGAAAGATATGTTTATGAGCTAATCAACAAAGAGCCCGAAAGTTTTGCTGCAGCATACTCCATGGCTGCTCGATTCATCAAAGAGAGCGATGTTCTCCAGGCCATGAGGATGACTCGACAAGGGAATGTTTTTTCCCGGATTACTCAAGATGACCGCTCTCGGGGAGGGTACCAGTCTGAAAAAAGGTTCAAACCGAACAGACAGGCTAATTACATTCAAACTTCCCAACCACCCGCCTCGGGAAGAGCTTCCGATCCGGTAACGGAGACGATCAAATCAGACTCGAAGCCTCAAAAACCGCCCAAACCCGATCCAAAACCTGAACCTCAGTGGACTCCACTCAGCCGAACTCGCTCTGATATACTGAAAGAGGTTCGGGATAAGCCATACTTCTACCCACCTAAACCAATGATTACTGCCCCGGAAAATCGACCTACTCACAAACAATGTGACTACCACGGCACACACGGTCATACCACAGAAAACTGCCTCTCCCTCAAATACTTTATTGAAGAACAAATCAAAAAAGGAAACATGGGGATATAGCTCGGAAGACCATGGAAAAAGGGGAGGCATCCGGAGCAGGAAAAAAGCATGTTGTCAACGTGGTCATGGGAGGTTCCAATTCTCCTCCCCCTAGTCCGGACTCAGGTGATGAGGTAATGATGATTCAATCTTTCCCCGAGCAAATAATAACTTTCAGCAACGCAGATTTCGAAGGAATTGATCCAAACCATAATGAGGCTTTGGTGGTCAGCCTAGATGTCGCTGAAAATGAGGTCAAGAGAATTCTGGTCGATAACGGATCCTCAGTCAACATCATCTTCAAACATACATTCGACAGAATGCAACTGGGCAGTATAAGAATGAACGAATGCAGAGAGGACCCACTCTTCGGGTTTGGAAACAATTTAGTACCGATCCAAGGAACTTTATATCTACCTGTTCAGTTCGGAACCTACCCAAAGCAAGTCACTCACATGGTAAAATTTTACGTGATCAACACCCCATCCTCGTACAACATGATACTTGGCCGTCCAGCGTTAACCAAGCTCCGAGCGATAACCTCTACCCCGCATTTGAAGTTTAAGTTCCCCACTCCATCTGGAATTGGGGAAGTCAAGGGCGATTCGGAGACTGCCGGTCGTTGCTACGGTCAAGCTTTGATTATGGCTGAAACAGACCCAGAAAATAAAAGAAAAGCAACCTTGTACCAAAAGAACTTGAGCCGCATGAAGCACAGAGCCCACTTCAAGAAGGAACCCGGGCATGAAGTTCAGAATATTGAAAGTATTGAAGCTCAAACCAAGGAAGAACTAATTGCGAAAGCCCGAAGTTATCTATAGTCCAATACACAAGCCCGGGTTCAGCAGTACATTTCAAAGAAAGATCTCGGAAAGGTAGAACCCGCAGTTGAAACCGAGATGATCGAGCTAGAGGAAGGTAGCCCGGACAGAAGAATAAAGATAGGATCCGAACTAGATCCGGAATTCAGGCAGAAACTTATACAGCTGCTCAGAGATTATGCGGACGTTTTTGCGTGGAGCCCGGAGGACATGCCTGGACTCAAAGAATCTGTAGCCATGCACAGCCTTGATGTTAATCCTGACAAAAGACCAGTGAAACAAAAAAGGAGGAATTTTGCTCCGGATAGACAAAAAGCAATCGATGAGGAGGTTGAAAAACTTCTCAAAGCAGGAATAATTTGTGAGATAAAGTACCCAGAATGGCTGGCCAATGTCGTCTTGGTCAAGAAACCTAATGGGAAGTGGAGAATGTGTGTGGACTACACAGACCTCAACGCGGCATGTCCTAAGGATCCCTATCCTCTCCCAAGCATCGATCAACTCATTGATGCCACGGCAGGTCACGAGATGTTCAGTTTCATGGACGCATTCTCTGGCTACAACCAGATTAAAATGAACCCGGCGGACATTGCAAAAACTGCTTTCATAACTCATAGAGCTGTCTATGCGTACAAATACATGCCTTTCGGATTGATGAACGCCGGATCAACCTACCAAAGAGCAATGGTCGAAGTGTTTAAAGATCAGCTGGGTCGGAACCTGGAATCCTACCTAGATGATATGATAGCTAAATCACAAACAGTGTAGGAGCACATCCTGGATTTGCAAGAATGTTTTGACAATCTGAGGAAGCACAAGATGAAGCTAAATCTGGAGAAGTGCACATTCGGGGTGGAAGCAGGGAAATTTCTAGGATTCATGGTTAGTCAGAGAGGAATCGAAGCAAATCCTGAAAAGATCAAAGCGATAATAGAAATGGAACCACCCCGGACTCAGAAGGAGATACAAAAATTGGCTGGCTCGCTAGTAGCTCTGAGGAGATTTATTCCTAAGCTAGCCGAGCGATGTTTACCATTCTTCGAGCTGCTAAGAGGGGCGAAGAATAAAAAAGAGATAAACTGGAGCCCGGATTGTCAATGGTCTTTCGACTCTATAAAGGCATACCTATCGTCCCCGCCAATCCTGTCCAAAGCTGAACCCGGAGAAGCACTGTCCCTTTATCTGGCCGCAAGTCCTTCGGCTGTGGGGGCGGCACTGATCCGGGAACATGACGGTCAGCAAAAGCCGGTCTACTATGTCAGCCAGGTTCTAAAAGATGCAGAAACCAGGTATCCCAACTTGGAAAAATTTGCTTTTGCCCTGGTAACTGCCTCCAGAAAGCTAAGGCATTATTTTCAAGGGAGAGAAATTAAAGTTATTACTGACCAGCCCTTGAGAAGAATAATTCACAAGCCAGATGTATCTGGTAGACTCGTTAATTGGGCTGTGGAGCTCAGTCAGTTCCAACTCACATTCATACCCCGGACAACAATAAAGGCTCAGGTGTTGGCCGATTTTGTCGTGGAATGCTCTTTTCCCGAACCCCGATCTGGTCCCATGGTCATAGATACGGGGATAGAAGGTGAATCTAATCCGGAAGTTTGGACTTTATATGTCGACGGATCTGCAACAAGTGAAAGGGCTGGAGCAGGCTTAGTTCTGAAAAGCCCCCGCGGCTTCCAGATACAACAAGTGATAACTTTCAAGTTTTTGGCTACTAACAACCAAGCAGAATATGAGGCACTTTTGGCCGGACTCCGATTGGCCAGATCATTGAAAGTCCAAGACTTGAAGGTTTATAGTGATTCTCAAATTGTGGTCAAGCAAACGAAAGGGGAATACATTGCTAAGGATCCAAGGCTGGCTCAATACCAAGCTTTGGTGAAAAGTTACTTAACTACAATTCCAAATTTCGAGATGATGCAGATTAATAGAGAAGAAAACACGGAGGTCGATTCACTATCCAAACTAGTCCGGAATGATGCAGAACTAGACAGCTCGGTCTACTTTGAAGAAATAGAGAAGCCTACCATTGAAAATAGTGAGTTAATGGAGATAGATAATCAGCCCAGCTGGGTGACCCCTATAATGTCATATCTAGAAAAAGGAGAGTTGCCAGAAGATAAAAACAAAGCCCAGAGACTCAAGGCCAAGGCTGCAAAATTCTTTGTTGAAGAAGGACAACTTTATCGTAGAACATTCTCTAGTCCGATCTTGAAATGTGTGGGACCTGCCGAAGCGGCATACTGTTTGCAAGAAGTTCATGAAGGGATTTGCGGGGACCACCTATCAGCAAAAGCTTTAGCATACAAAATAATAAGGCAGGGATACTATTGGCCAACGATTCACAAGGATGCCGTAGAGTTTGTCAGAAAGTGCAAGAATTGTCAGACATTCAGCAATGTCCAAAGGCAGAGCCCGGTTCTACCCTATTCGGTCCTCTCTCCCATACCGTTCGCAGTCTGGGGAAATCTTCCCCTCTAACGCGGGCCGGGCGGAATCGACATCAAGGGTCCTTTTCCCCGGGCTAAAGGGGATTTGAGGTACTTGTTGGTAGCAATTGATTATATGACAAAGTGGGCAGAAGCCAAAGCTATGAGAACAATAAATCAGCAGGATTGTATCCGGTTCATGGATAACATACTGATGAGATTCGGGATTCCCCAAGTGTTAGTCTCGGACAATGGACCTCAATTTGTTGGTTCAGAATTTGAAAATTACTTGAACGAGAGGGGCATCAAACACAAGAGATCCTCGGTGGCATACCCACAAGGTAATGGTCAGGTTGAGGTAACAAATCGAATCTTGCTGAGGGGAATAGAAAAAAGGCTTCAGGAAAGCAAAAACAAATGGCCCGAAGAACTACCAAACGTGCTATGGGCTTACCGGACTAGCCCGCGGACAAGCACGGGAGAGACACGCTTCAAGCTAGCTTATGGGTCTGAAGCAATGTTACCAGTTGAAGTAGGATCACCTTCTCACAGGGTCATTAACTTTGAAGAAATTGCAAATGAAGAAGGGCTTCGAATAAACTTGGATTTGGTAGATGAGGTTCGGGATGAAGCAGTGGCAAGAATGGAAAAATACAAAGAGAAGACCAGAGAATACTTTGGAAAGAAGGCTAGGGTCAAAAACTTTCAAGTGGGAGACCTAGTCCTTCGAGACACCGAAGCCTCCGAACCGACAAACACTGGAAAGCTAATGCCTAAATGGGAAGGACCCTATAGGGTCAAGGAAATTCTTCGTCCTGGAACTTATAAGCTATGCAACATGGATGATTCGGAGGTTCCCAACACCTGGCACGGCCTCCGACTCCGGAAGTTCTACCAGTAAACGAAAGGCCTAGGCCCGGAAAACCAATCAAGGAGCTGCTTCTGAGCCCAAAAAGTTTTCAACAGATAGATTAGTCTCTGTAATGAAGCAAGAATAAATACTTTGTAATTTGAATATCAAGACTAATGAAATCGGACCTAGCCTCGCAATTTTCATCTGCTACTGTCAAATTAGTATATCACCAACACACACAAGTCCCCGACCGGAAGCCATAGGCAAGGTCGGAGCCGGGGCAAAAGCAATCACTCTAGTCCGGGCCATTTTCTATGAAAAGAGCCCGGACTGGGGACAAACGTGAAAAATCTTCTAAGTAACCCAAAGTTTGCAAACTTTGGACTTAGCTAAAAACGATCACTCTAGTCCGGGCCATTTTCTATGAAAAGAGTCCGGACTGGGGGCAAACATGAAAAATCTTCTAAGTAACCCAAAGTTTTCAAACTTTGGACTTAGCTAAAAACGATCACTCTAGTCCGAGCCATTTTCTATGAAAAGAGTCCGGACTGGGGGCAAACTTGAAAAATCTTCTAAGTAACCCAAAGTTTGCAAACTTTGGACTTAGCTAAAAACGATCACTCTAGTCTGGGCCATTTTCCATGAAACGAGTCCGGACTGGAGGCAAACATAAAAATTTTCTAAGCAACCCAAAGTTTCCAAACTTTGGACTTAGCTAAAAACGATCACTCTAGTCCGGGCCATTTTCTATGAAAAGAGTCCGGACTGGGGGCAAACATGAAAAATCTTCTAAGTAACCCAAAGTTTTCAAACTTTGGACTTAGCTAAAAACGATCACTCTAGTCCGGGACATTTTCCATGAAACGAGTCCGGACTGGAGGCAAACATAAAAATTTTCTAAGTAACCCAAAGTTTGTAAACTTTGGACTTAGCTAAAAACGATCACTCTAGTCTGGACCATTTTCTATGAAAAGCGTCCGGACTAGGGGCAAACATGAAAATTTTCTAAGTAACCCAAAGTTTGCAAACCTTGGACTTAGCTAAAAACGATCACTCTAGTCTGGACCATTTTCTATGAAAAGCGTCCGGACTAGAGGCAAACATTAAAAAATTTCTAAGTAACCCAAAGTTTGCAAACTTTGGACTTAGCTAAAAACAATCACTCTAGTCCGGACCATTTTCTATGAAAAGCGTCCAGACTGGGGGCAAACATGGAAAGATTCTTCTAAGTAACCCAAAGTTTTCAAACTTGGAACTTAGCTAAAAACGATTACTCTGGTCCGGACCACTTCCTACGAAAAGAGTCCGGACCGGGGGCAAACATGATAAATCCCCCAAAATCTAGGAGTTTCGGAAAGAAGAACAATCGAAATACAAGCAACAGAAAAAGAGAAATGACACAAGAACAGCAGCAAAAAATACGACAATGGAATCACAATAAAATATTTATGGCTGTTTTTCAAGCCATTTTTATTTATAATGGGGGGGGGGGTACAATATCGTTACAATTAAACGGCCGTCCCTCCAGAAGCAGGACCAGGACCGCCAGAACCTTCCCCACCCTTGCCAACCTTCCCCTTAGTCTCATCGGTGACCATCTTCCGAAGTGCGAGCGCCTCCTCGATCCTTTTCATCACAACCCCAATTTCAGCCATGGTGGTTGGCCCCTCGAAGACCATACCATCCACAATGACTTTGTTGTTCTCATAGTCGCAGACCAGGTTTTTGGGATCCATTACGCAGAAAGAAAGAACAAAGGAAGATTTCAAATATTTCTGAGGAGAATAGGGAAAAAGGAAACTACAAGGGCCAGTATTTATAGAGATGGGAATGAGGGGAGCCCAAGCGATTCAAATCCCCTGTCATACTTGGAAATTGGAACGGAGTTAATATCAGTTGACGACGCGAGAATCAAGACGTTTGACCGTTGAAAATACGCGTAACGAAGCGTCATAATAAATCCTGTCAAGAATCAGTTAAGGAAGGTACAAATTTCGCACCACAGTTCGAATCCAACCAATTGGAGGAGATCTGGACTAAGGGCCCAACTATATTCAAACTTCTCTAAGTAACTCAGGGACTCTCGCCTTGAACTGGAGAGAAGTTTTAAAATTTTCATCACAATCCAGATCTACTCACTTCGAAGTACTCCGGACTGCAGAAGAGCCACATGCAAATTTCCCTAAGTAGTTCAAGAGGTTCGGCCTTGAACTTAAGGGACGCATTACAAAATTTCCTAAGTAACCCAAAGCCTCAATCTTTGGACTTAGCCGATGGCAATTGCTCTAATCCGGATCATCGCATGGGCATAATGATCCGGACTGAGGGTAACAACGATAACAAACAAATACACAAAGGGAAATATGCAAACAAGAGCAATTAGAAAGGAACGTAGACAGGTTCAGAGCGCACATAAGGCGCAAAATTCAAAGTTACAACACATAAGTTCGGAATAGCAAATGATAAAATTACAGAGCAAGAGTTCAAAAGATTGAAAGTTCAAGCAGTGCGACCATCCGGATTCTCGAGGGCAAGAGAAGGATTTGCAGGAGTTGGATCCGTAGGAGGGATGGCAGGGATGATCGGATTAGGACCAGCATAAGGTTCGGGTTCTGAACCGTCCCGGTCATGAGCTTCTTCGGCGGCGACATAGAGATCAGTAAACTTGTCCCAAGAAGACTCGGGATCAGTTTTTATTAGCCTCTCCGAAACAAGCCAACACCGGTAAAGTTTCTCCGCGAAAGATTCAGCAATGGCCTCAGTATAGCTTTCGGAATTCTTGTACTCAGTGATAACTTCCTCCGCCGTCTTACGAACACTCAGTTCGGCCTCCAATTCGGTTACCCGCTTCCTCAACTCCCCGGAGTCAATTTCAGCTTTGCTAGCCCGATCTGTAGCAGACTTAAACCCAGCCTCCAAATCAGAAACCTTTCCCTCCAACTCGCTGATCCTCAAATCTTTCTTGGAGCTTTCAGCCAAAGACCGCTCTAGATCAGTAATCTTTGAATCCTTTTCGGTGCACTCTTTCTTTGCGGCATCCAGCTTCTCAGCCAACTCTTGAATTTTTTCCTCCTCAACATGGGTATTGGCCGCAGCTCCGGCAAGCATGATCCCGGACTGAGTAACATATCAAAGGTTAGTAAAAATTTACAGCAGGAAGTGGAAGTGGTTCAAGGAGCAAAACAAGTTACCTGAGCCCAAGTAACAAAGTTCCTCTTCAAAATATCAGTCTTGGAAAGCCGCTCCATGACTCTCCAGTCTTTTTCCTCAGCAATAGAACCAGCCATTTCAGCTATCTGCCTTATGCTAAAGTTACCAACTTTGAACCCCTTTTTCTTACTAGTCCCAGCCTCTTCTGGGGGGGTGGCATCCGTGCCTGCAGAAGGAACAGCCCCAACATTCACACCTTGAAGAGATCCAGGCTCAAAATCCTCATCTGCTTGGAATAACCTCGCTCTTTTGGCAGGAGGTGAATGAGTTTGGGCTTGGTCGTGTGGAGATTGACCGCCCACCGTACCCTGGACCAGAGACTCGCCACCCACTTCCTTGGGAATATTAGAACCACCACCAGTACCGGTTTCAGAATCGACGGGAACTCGATTGCTGGGGACCTTGGTTTGGTGAATACCAGCTATCTTCTTCAGCTTAGAGGCAAGAGATTTTGTAGCATCGTTCTTAGACATTCTTTCGACTAGTCTGGGGTCGTAGAAAGGTAAACCTGAAGGAAGAAAAGGAAATAGAGTCAATACACAACACAAAAATAGTACGAAATAATGAAAGGGAACAACTTACATCCAAGATGGTACATTTTCTCGTGGTCCATGAAAGTGTCCCGGGTCATTTGATACCCGACACACTCACAGAACCGGTGCATTTTATCGAAAGCAGCTCCATCGAATTCGAACGTCTCTTTCGCGGGAATAGTTTTTGCACGTTCAACAAAGAGGGGCATAAACTCAAGGTCCACACCCTTTAAATAGATCCATTCCCGGTTCCAACCCTTCAGAGAAGATTGGTGGATGACCGGTTTGGCGGACCCGGACGAATAGCCGCACTCATCACCCCGGAACCTAAACTCATAGAAGGGATTCTTGCTCGAATGGATAAGGGTGAAAATGTTGTGGAACAGCTTGAAGCTAGGAAAGAACCCACTCTGATTACAAGCAGCCAAAAACCATGATATCCATTTCACGGCGTTGGGAGTCAATTGCATAAGTGGTATCCCGTATTCATATTTACAGAGGTGTTTAATAAAGATATGGCACTCCGGATTCCAACCAGATCGGAGATGCTCTAGCCAGACTCCTACATACCCATCCCCCGGTCTGTGGTAAATCCTCTCGCCATGACGGGGCCACCTCCATTCAATTTTAGGCCCAAGATGGAACACGGACCGGATTGCATCGTCCATATCGGACTTAGAGTATTCAGCATAGATCGGAGATAGAGGATAAGGGGCCTCACTTACCACAGTCCTAGAAAAGGTCGCATCTAAGAGGGCTTTGTCGTAGGGGCCGGGCACCCCACATGGTTGCCTATGTTTATATTGGAAGCTAAGGTCTTTGTAAAAGAGAGCCTCTTCCACCTCATACTTCCGAACAAAGAAGTACTTACTGTCTACCCAAAATCCATCGGGAGTCATACAAGCCTGCCCGGGACCCCGATCTTTAATGCAGAGCTGGGACAGTACTGGTTTGCCACTCTTCCTCTTCCTGGCCATCAGACACCACTCTAAATCTAATAGTGGAGAAGGTTGATTTACAGAACTAGTGCTACCGGTGCTACTGTCAGAGCTAATAACCAAAATATCCGAAGGAGGCTTCGATTTCCTTGCTCGGCTTTTGTAACGAACCATAAAACCTGAGGAAATTACCAAAGTTAAGTCTTTTTCTTTTAACCCTATTACAAATTTATCTACAAATTTTCGTTCTACAATATTTTATTACACCTAATCCGGGCAAGGATTTACTCTAACAAGTCAATCTAGTCCGGGTTAGCGTGATTCTCTACCTATATATAGTCCAAAACACATTATACTCCTAGTCCGGATCTAGTGAACCGTCCCGCAGCAAACAGAAAGCCCAGTCCGGACTAGGCACATACATGAAACCTAAAAACGCGATACAAAGGGCAAACACATCTTACCAAGATCTAAACACACACATACATGCCCACATACAGGTACAAAAACCAAGAACGCAGAGAATAACAAGTAAAAAACCCCTTAACCCAGATCTAACAGAAACACAAAAAACCTCAATTAAGAAAAGGGGGGCAAGCAAAATCGAATCGACAACAAAAGACATTGTGAACCCGCACTCAATAACAAGAAGCCAAGGAGTACATGAAGAACACAAAATCAAGAAGATGAACAGTTGCAAGCGAAAAAGAGACGGGTCACGAATACATGCAAAAGAAAGGAAAATAACAAAGACAAAGGAAGAGAGAAGAACACTTACAAATAAAAGCTTTCCCAAGGGGACGAAACGGAGTTCAGAGATAATAGAAAACGAGGCCCAGGGGTGATGGATTCCGGTGAAGAGAGCACAAAGTCTGACAAAGAGAAGAAAGGGGGTTTTTTCGCCTTTTTGGGTTTATAAGAATGGAAGTACAATTGCAACTCAAAAGGAGTTATATATAACTTCTGAAAGGAAACGGCAGAGTGGGCCACGCGGCACGTTCTGATAGGCTGGGGAATAATTAAAAAGGGTGAAAAGACAACCGCTTTAATGACACGCAGCTGTCGCACGCCTTTTTAGGAAAAATGGAGTGAGGTGATTTCGAAATGGATAAATCAAAAAACCCCCAAATTCGCTTGAATTGCCGCAGTACACTCCAATCCGAACTGCCTCTTCATATAAGCTACTTCAATCCGAATTGTCTCAACTTAGAAACAATTCGGATTAGGAGGCAACATTCAACCAAAAAAAAAAAACTTTTTCTTCAAGCTACTTCAATCCGAATTGTCTCAACCTAAAAACAATTCGGATTAGGAGGCAACATTCAACCAAAAACTTTTTCTCTATCACAAACATCTCCACTGCTACTCCCAAACTCTCACTCCCCCATACGGAAAATCCGTATAAGGGAGTGGGGGGCAAATGATAGGCCATAACCAATCCCAACTGGACTCGGCCCAAGGTACCATGAGTCCGGCCCATAGGAAGCCCGGACTGAGCCCGAACCGGTCTAGTGGGCAACCCAGCCACAGGGAGCGTAAGAGCACGGGAGACACGAGTCATGACTAGGGTCCTACATGACAGCGACAAATAAGGGAATCCTAGTATTGGCACAATCATGTCCCCATCAGAACACGTGCTGACACGCCCAGGGCACACGCCGCCACAGATATTACCTGGACAGGTGGGAATTATCAGAGAAGGACAAGTGTCCCACCTACCTAGGATCCGACGCTCATGATTGCAGGTACCAACCCCTAAACCCTAATCCTTGGCCTATAAATAAGACAAGGAGGAAAAGGTGAGGGGGTTACATTCTCTTTTACATACACACTCATATACACACACCCTCTATAATTAGATACTCTAGTCCTTATCTTTTACTCTCCAAAGCCGTCACTTATTCTCACGCCGGAGGCGCCGCGGGGCTCAAACCCCCCTCCGGTGTTGTTTTGCAGATGCCCAACCACCAGCTTCACCTCTTACCGGGCGCGTGAACGGCGGAGGAGGCACTAGATCGGGTCTTGGAGTTATCACGCGTAGTGCAAAAATTTTTTCGAGCTCTATTGTAATTACAGCTCTGCTTTCCCTGTTTTTGCACTTATATAGTGAAAAATATTATTTTTATGTAAAAAACATCATCTAGGAGTAGAACCATGGTTGATTTGACCAAATTTAGCTTAAACTACCACTGAACTATAGGATTTTAGTGTTAAAAATGTATAAATGTATGGTATCTATCAAGATTCAATAGGTTTCTGCAAGAAAAAATGTCCAAAATGCAGTCACGAGGATTCAAACTAGGGTCACCCACGAAAATTCAGTGAGTTTCTACCGTTGAACCAAGCATTTACTGAGTAAAAATTGCATACATCTATACTATATACTGAAAGTTCAGTGGTGTCCTGGGACCCCACTGAACCTTACTTGCATCCGCCCCTGGGAACCAATGAAGAACCAATTTTATATTTGCATGACTTATATATATATATATATATATATATATATATATATATATATATATATATATATATATATATATATATATATATATAAGGTCTTGTTCTAATAGAAACTAACTTAGAATAGAAACTAGAAACTAAACCTAAATTAAATATTTCAAGCTAATCTAATGACCAAATTAGGGGTACTCCAATACAAAAAACGTTTAAAATTATTGTCTCTATTCAACAAAAATAAAAAAATAATAAAAATTTTAAAAAAAAGTTACTGTTCACGTGATGACGTGGCACGTGAACAGTAACTTTTTTTTAATTTTTTTTTTATATTTTTGTTGAATAGAGCCAAAAATTTTAAACGTTTTTTGTGAAGGTGCCCCTAGCGGGGCCATTAAAATAATTGAAATATAATTTATTTAGTGTAGGTTTCTAGTTTCTATTCTAAGATTGGTTTCTATTTGAACGCTAACCTATATATATAACCTTTCTAGAAGAATAATGGATGTCAATTATATAACCTGAACAATTGGTGCATGAAAGATTGCAACATTAAGAGCCTTTCTGGCTCATCCTTTTTTAAGTCTTTATGAATTTATTTTTGGGTAAAAATTTCATATTTTGATAATTTTTTTTATACAAGTATTTAATGTATGTTTGAGATTCTATAAGTTGTAAAAAAAGTTAACTTTTTTCAGAAAATAGTTAGGAATCTCTAAATTTGTCTTAAAATAAGTTGATTAAAAAAGTTCCCCCAAACACTCCCTAATATTTGTTGTTGCGTACCGGTATCAATGTTACATAAACAGTTGCAATCGCTGCTCCTCTTTGTCTCGTTGACTTCCACTAGTTTAGCATCCTTTAATTTTCATTTTCTTTCTAAATATTACTTCCATTCATTTTCTATATTTTCTTTTCCTAGCTATAATTTAGACCATGATCAATGATGACATGTTGATAGAAAGATTAAACATGTTAAAAGAAATACCACAATTTTTTTTTCATAATATATATCCGTCTTTTTGCAGGCGATTGAAAGATTCTATACTCCTAAACAACCTAACATTTTTTCTCCTTACATCTATAATAATTTTTTAATAACGAAATGGTGAGGAAAAGAAAAAGGAATTTTTTTAAAAATATTCATGTTTTCAATTTTTTTTAAAAAAATACGATTAAAATTTCATATGTGATTGCATAATATATAGATTACAAATAATTATATTTTAGTTTCATATATGATTACATAACATGTTATAAATAATTATATTTTAGATTGGCACCAAAAATCCAAACAAAAAAGGAAAGAATGGAGGGAAGAGGCAAGTATATATAGAGTCTTACTCTACTACAAATCAAACTAAAATACAAATTAAAAACCAATTCAACGACCCAATCCATTAATGTCAGCCTGCGAAAGTTTGGTTAGTAAATGATCTAAATTATTTAAACTCACAAAATATAAATAAAAAAGTTATCGCACTGCTACAAAGAAAAACGAAACCTACCTAGTTATAATACCACTCAAAGTGGTGTCTGGGCAGGGTAGATGTACGCAGACCATGCCCCTATACAATAGGAAGGCTGTTTCCGAAGGACCCCCGGCCTAGTACAGAATTAAAAATACAGAAGGAAACATAATACAAACTAGAAAACTCACGCACACGCAGGAGTCGAACCCCTGAAAGGAGGCCAGTAGCTCAACCACTACGCCAACATGTTGTTGGCTATCACACTACTACAAAGGTAACCTCCAAACCCACTTCCGCCTCCATCATCATCACCATGTTGTTATCTTTTTTGTTCGTCATTCAAGTCATCGCCATCATCGTAATTAAATTCAACCTATACATCAAATTAAATTCAACACTTTGTATTACCAAATCACTAAAATCAGATCTGATATGCGAGTGTAAATTTCAAATTAAAATAAAAATCACTAATTTATACTACGAGAATCACTAATTTGTACTACGAAAATCACAATTTTGTATTATGAAAATCATTAATTTTGTTCTACGAAATATATTTATGAATGCTAATTTTTTTGGGTGGATTGATAATTTGTAACATAAATTGATTAGGATATATCGTTAATAAATCTAGGTGGTGGTTATAATCAGAAGTGGTCGGGCTTAATAATCCAAAAGTTGTGGTATTTATGTGGATTGATGTTTGTGTTGCTGGTGTTGCCAGAATGTGAAGAGGGACACGGAATATATACATACAGTAATTGTGGAGAAGAAGTAGGTGATTACCGGAGATCGTCAAAGATCACGCTGGAGTAGAAGGTCAAATAAATCGAAATTTTTTATGATTGCATGGGTAATATACATAATAACATGTATGTATGTGTATGTAGGTGGGTGAGGAAGGTGACCAGCCTGAATCGAAAGCCACGGATGGGGTTTAGAAGGATGGTTAACATATATTTGAATTAAAAAAAATTAATGATTTAAGTTAGTTTTTATTTAAAGATTAGTTTGTATTTGATCAAAAACCTATATAACAAGGGCATGATGAATAATAATTGCCTAATTATCCTACCAGAAGAAAACGATTCAGTTAAACACCATCTTGTTGCAAAATGTCGCCACTATAAATAACTAATACTCCTTACGCAATGCATAGACTAGAAATCATAGATTGAATATGGTGGATGATTGAAATCATCTAAGGTGCATAAATATGCAAGAGTTTATTGCCAACTGTGGTGGAATTTCAAGTCTGTATCAGCCATCATGAACATTTTCTTGTCTATTCTTGAATGACCAACCATTTGAACTTCAACTGAAACTCTTTTTTTGTATTAGACATTGGAAACCTATGTCTTCTTCATGTGGATGTTTATTTTATTTTGATGTCATGCGTTTAACTTTACATCTACTCTTATGATATGACTGATAGATGTTGTTCAGGACTTCGTGATGACGGCTCTGATGACTCTTGCGGCTATAACTATAACTGGTAATGCATATCTATATTTCGAGTTATATTTTCACCTTATATAGTGAGTAGTTCTTTGAGATCATTCTTGAATCACTATTGTAATATCCACTACTATTTTAACTTCCAGGAGCTCATAACACGCCCAATACATCACAACCAGTTGTCATTCCGTATCCTCTTGACAAAAATACTGTAAACAAGGTAACAAATGCAGCAAATTGATGTGGACAGCTAGCACCTCTTCTACTAAATCTGCAATAACTTTTTGTAGAAAATACAGATTCATGAACAGGTCTATTTCCTTAGAAAATAGACTTATTTATCTTTGTAATGGTCCAGTGCCCATAATGGTGTGGATGGAAGCAGTTTAGTTAGTTGATGTACATAACAGTAAGTTGATATATTGCAAAATTGATGTAAGGAAGTTGAAATATTGTAGAGTTGTCTAATGGATTTTATTAATAAAATCACATTTATGATTATCTATCATGTATACTTTCAAGCTAGCTTTTATATATATTGTGGTTTTTGTTGTTGGGAGATAAATGGTAAATTGCAATATTTAAATTTTAATATTTTTTTTTTAAAAAAATTGATTTTGTGCCACGGTTCTGGGAATAACCGTCGCCTATAACATGACTTTAAGCCACGGTTCTGGGAATAACCGTCACCTATAACATGACTTTAAGCCACGATTCTTCAACACTGCGATGCTTATAACAGATTTTATGCGTCGGTTGTTTAATTGGCCGACGCCTCTGACATGACAATATGCATCGGTTATTTAGGCAACCGACGCTGTTGGTAATTCATATGCGTCGGCTCTTTAAGCAACCGACGCTCTTGGTAGCTGATATGCGTCGCCAAATCAACCGACACTAAAAACATATACTTTTAGTGTCGCCTACATGTACTACGCCAGAAAACCGACGCCAAAAGCCTATTTTGACCGACGCTAAAAGCCAAATCTGTACTAGTGTGGTGCTCTAGCTTTAAAGTATAGAGAGAGTGTGAGGAGAGAGTCTGTGTCTGTGGAGTAGATCGAGTAATAAGTACTGCTCCCTCCGTCCCTCGTGGTTGTTTACGTTGGATTTTTTCACAGAGACCAAGAATTATGATTAAAATAAGTGAAGTAATGGATGTAATAGTGATTTTATTATTAAAAGAAGTGAAGTAGTGTGTGTAATAGTGTAAAGTATTGAAAAAGTGGAGTGAAGTAGTGAATGTAATAATGTATTTTATTGTTAAAAGTTCCTATTTATAGTATGTAAAGAAATGAGAAAGTCGTACCAAAATAGAAACTGTAAAGAAATGAGAGGGACGAAGGGAATAGTAGTATGCTAAACTTGAAAGGACAATTTATGTATAGAATAATGGGATCGATTGTTGGAAATTCATTCGGCTTGTGATTCCCGTAAATATTTGAGTATTGACTCCTGGCTTGTGCTTTTGGCCAATATTTCCTAGCAAACTTAAACAGTCTCACCACCAATGAGTGACTAGTACAGTAGTGAGTGCCAGTATTATAGTAGCCTTGCATGCTTTATACATTTTTATTTGCTTTTGTATAGAGAAAATTCTCCATGGACGGACTCAAGAGTTATCATCCATCGGTTAAAAAAATAAAAAAATTATCCTTACTGTATTCACGTAAAATGATAAAAATAATAAATAAATTCTATGCTACATCTTATCAATATACAACTTGAACCGTCTCGATTTAAATAATATTAATGAATAATTGATTAAGTTACAATTTATTTTCAAATTTCTTTAAATTTTTATCTAGCCTATTAAATTGTTTGGTCATAAGTAAGTAAACTACAAAGTTAAAGGTAAAAATTAAATTAACTAATTAAAAATTAGTAAACAATTGTTTCCAAATTGCATATATAAATACCGTGCACATGATCTTGTTGACAAATGTGTTCATGGTTTAATTTATTTCACTAACATTACTTAACACTTACAACCCTTTATATGCAAAATTTAAAATAATTTTAAAAATTATTAATTCCTTAAAATTAGTGTTCTAAAAATCGTCCGATTTTTCAAAAATTGCCGATAAATCACCGATTTATTGTTGAAAAATATTTGATTGATTTGATTTTTAAAATCCGATTATTGCTATTGTTGTGACCAAAATCTTGCATGGCTATATTTAGGCCCGCGTGGGAGATAGGGTCCAGTTTATGAAGAAAATAAGCGACTTAGTGGGCTTTCGAAGGTCCATGGCAACCCTAGGGGCTACCATATGACCACATTAAATAGCTATAAGGTCCGGGGTTCCAGGGGAAGCCTTTTACGGATAACTTACAACCCACAGCAGCCCTCAAATAGGGCTTCCAGAGTAGCTTCCGTGAAGGGACTACCGGAGCCAGGCTACCGGGCGGTAGCCCTAGCTTCCACCGGAAGCCTGATTAGGCTACCAATTCGGATAAGGCAGACCTTCTACTTTTCAGGAACACGTCTTTACAGTTGATCTACACTTCTAATTAGATATATATTCAATTATTAGAGGATATATGTCATATATACTTGATCAAATCACATAAAATCATGATAATTCATACATTCTTGAGATAAACATCAATGGATGGGCTTCCAACAATCCTAATACAGCTTGGTAACGTGATTATATACATCATACACGATTTATATCAGAAATATCAGTCATAATCCCTTAAAAAATGGGATAATTCATCATAAACAATCGAACATATCATCTCAAGAACTACATACGGGCTTGATCTCCTATAAATAGGAGTATGTAGGCAGTTACGGGCTTCTTAGACACATTTACACCGTGAGTAAGCATAGAGCACGTATACTCTTGTGTGACACTTTATAATTAGGGTTCTTGGCAGGCCAACATTCGGTCCTTGAGCTCTAATCCCTGTAAATCCAGTCCGATCCTCCGAGGAACCACCTCCCGTGTTCTTCGGTAACCCCTAGTCGTGAGCCTTTCTGGGCGGCTAGTCTCTGATCTCTAGCTGTGAGCCTTTTTGGGCAGTTAGAAGATTCCGTATTCATTGGCGCTATTCCAGCAACGGCCTCCTTAATTTGTTGTGACAAATTCCTCCCACAACAATTGGCGCCGGAAGGAGGGGCCTCAAATATCGTCATTTGGAGGAGATATGGCAAGTGACAATTCCGATAGTGATAAGACACCGTCTCAGGACGGTAATGGACGAAACAAAGCTGACAATGGTGATGTTAGCAACAAAGACATTATGGACTATTTGGTCACGATGAATGAAAGAGTTAACAACATTGTAAAAGGTTCTGAGAAAATGAAAAAATGGCAAAAGAAGTGTAAGACGAAGTCAAAAAAGAAGAACGTGACTCCGACGAAGCTGAATTTTGAGTCCGAGGATAATGTTGAGAACAATACAGACTATGTTCCATCTGATGAAGAAGAGGCAGGAGAGCCTGAGGCAGAAGAATATGAGGGTGACCAATCGGATGACCCGGAAGCCCAGGGTACCGAAGGCTCACCCAATAGAAGCCTGAGTGTCTTTGCCAGAATAGGCAAAAAGCTAACCAACGAGGACCTTCGTCATAAACTGGGACATACTGGAAACAGAGATTAAAGAGATGGTAATGGGGGTTCCCACACTCAGGGTTCCCGGGAACACAGGGAGAGATCCCACTCGGTACCCCCAAGGAGTAATTCCAGAAGGTCTAAATCTGATGGCAGGAGAAGTTATAGACAAAGTGGCCACTCCTCTGGACATAGGAGCAGGACAACCTATGAAGATGATGACTCTAGAAGTGATATGCTCTCAGATGGCCAGAATGGACAGTTCAAAATGTCGGATTGGAAGAAGGCTTTAGAGAAAATCAAGGAGGAGAAAAAGTTCAACTCTGGAGTCATTGCCGGTTCACCATTCTCTACGAAGGTGAAGAAGGCACCCTTGCCAAGGTTCTTTAAGATGAATACTGATCTGAAGTTTAATGGTAACTCAGATTTTGTGGAGTACTTGAGCCATTTTAATACGGAGATGGATGTGTATCAAGTGGAGGACTTGGCTAGATGCAGGCTACTAGCCTCCAGTCTGAGTGAGAATGCCCACCAATGGTTTAAAAGGTTGGCTGAAGGATCCATTAAATCCCGGAGGAAGATGGGAGACCAATTTATCTCCCAATTTAGGGCTACCGTTGCCTATGCCCCACCGATCAATACTCTGGCTAACATCAAGCAAGATGAACGTGAGACTTTAAGGCAATATTTCAAAAGGTTTAATGAGGAAATGCCTAAGGTAAAGAAGGCTTCCGATGAAACTCTAAAGAATTTCCTGATAGCCGGGGTTAGGCCAGGAACCGAATTCTGGAAGGAGTTACAGACTAAAGAACCTACAACACTAGCTAAGTTCTACCAGCAGGCAGAATGCCACAAGGTGATTGAAGAGTCAATGGCAAAGTTATCCTACGATTCTAATTCTAAGGGTTGGAACAGAAATAAGAGGAATCATTCTTATAGCCTTCAAAGCCGGGATTCCAACAAGAAGGTTTCCGGTAGTGGTATCGCTGGTGTGGGAGCCCATCGTTATGATGACAAGACTGCCCCTATTGCTATCAATACAACCAAGGACAAAGTCTCTGTCAAGGACAGGCTTACTCCAAGGTTGAATTTTCAACGGTATTCAGAATATACTCCTTTGAGTGTCCCAATCGGCCCTATTCTTGAAGTAAATGAGAAGAGTGGATTGCTCAAGAAGCCCTACCGGGCAGGCCTACCAGGCAGGAAGGACCAAGGAAAGTACTGTGCTTTCCATGAGGCAAATGGCCACGAGACTACCGATTGCAGGCACTTGAAAGATCAAATTGAAGAATTGATTAGAAATGGATACCTGACAGAATTTGTGGCCCAAGAAGCTAAGAAGTATAAGGAAGGGAGAGACAATAAAGATAAAGCACCGGGAAATCAGGATAGGACTACCCGAGCAAATAGCATCCACACCATCTTTGGTGGCCCTTACTTGGGGGGTACCAGCCGGAATGCCAGGAATAGGTATGCCCGGGAAGCCAGAGGGAAGCCCCTTACAAATGTTTCCACCTTGCAGAAAGGCCCCTAAGCTGTTTAAAGGGGAAACCGATGATATTTCTTTCACTGAGGAGGATGCCATGTGGGTTCACCACCCTCAAAATGATGCCTTGGTGGTAACCGTGAGTATTGGTGGGATGAATGTGCACAGGGTGCTGATTGATAATGGAAGTTCAGTAAACATCTTGGCATACACCACATTCCAGAAACTAGGGCTTCTGGATAAGGAGTTGCTGCCTACCAATAATGAGCTCTATGGGTTCACCGGTAACCTAGTCCAAATTATGGGAAAGATTAAGTTGCCGTTGACATTGGGTGTGGATCCCTGCAAGGCCACCCAAATGGTTGAGTCATGGTGACAGACGATGTCATCTCTCATAATGCAATCCTTGGGAGACCGGTACTGTAAGAACCCAGATTTTTGGTAAAAAAAAGAAAACTTTATTTTATTAGGTACTGATGAAAGAATGAACAGTGATTTCGACTACAAGGTATTAACAGTTCTAATGAATTAGTATTGAATGGATATAGATTCAAATGTTTATATGTCATGAAGAATGCAATGGGTTGACAACTTAGATTAGAATAATCTATCTCTTAGGGAGATAAGTTATGGGAATTCCTAACAGAGGAAATATTCTCATGTCATCCAAATCGATATCTGTTATTTAATAGTCTAGTGGTTCCATGAAAGAGTTAAGGAACGCTCGAAAGAGGACAAGGAAATATTTATAAATATAAGGAATAAAAAGAAAATAAAGTGTGAATAGTGTTTTTGGTGGAAATAAGAATATCATTAGACGACGCTATATAAAAGTACTCAGAACGGATTTCTGAGTTCGTATTCATGATCCAGGGGCGAGATAAGTGTATGTAAACGATATCGGATTCAGAAAAATAGCACTTTTATTTTCTCCGAGATTTCCCTGGACACTGAAAGACTTAAGGATTTATTAAGAGGATTTTAGGAATTTAAATTCAAGGATTATAATGGAGGAATGAGAATGGAAGTATTATTATTAAGGAGGTTTCCGGTAAAACCCTAACTAGAGATCCTTGAGATATTCCTCCGAACGATCAATGAAAATGAGCGATAACCGGACAAAGAACAAGCAAGAAGCCAAGATACAAGCATGTGCAAGTGCATAAGATCAAGTAACCAAGCTAGTTATAAAGCTAACTAGTAGAATTAGAATCAAACCAACTAGTTAGCATAATCTCATCATCTTAGCACAAAAGCCAACACTTGTCCACTTGATTTGCATCATCCATGACCTAATCACTTTATTAAAGTGACTTTACACAAGATATTATCCAAGACATAGCAATAATTCAAGATGAGAACAAGTGAAAAGCAAGCAAAACTCCATTTCTTCAAAACTGCCCCGCAAAGCCAAGCTCAAAGAAAAATTCATATCTCCCGATCTAGAGGTTTTAAAATCACCAAATTTTAACCATATCTTCTCCACTCCATGGGAAACATTCGTTCAAAATTTCATGGCAATCTAATGAGTATAGCCTAGTCAAATCTTCTGCCCAAGTGAAGAAGCTGGACTGTCCAGATTCTTGACAGTTTCTGTAACGATTTTCAAACGGCCATATCCCCTTCATTTCTCAATGAAATTTGGTGTTCTTTAGCTTGTTGGAAATGTATTAAGATTTTCTACAACTCTCCTTCAGAAGTCTTATCCAGAAAAGTAGTGTAAGGACTTCGTTCTTCCGGTTCTTTAAAGAGGTAAATAGTAACTTCGAAATCAATAACTTGTTTCCTTGTTTTGATTATCAAGATTTAGCTTTCTAAGGACTATCTAAGGCTTATAGAAGGATCATCAAGCTTTGTTAGTATTATTAGAGCATCAAGGAAGGTAAAACCCAAACCCACCCTTTTATTTCATATGAGTTTTTAGTATAGTTTTGATGATATGTAGAGATAAGTGCATGTTAAGGAATTTTATAATTGTTCAATGTGTAAAAGGGTTGGGTATTGGAGTTAAATGTTACCATTACCCTAAGAAGTGTAAAATGAATGTTGGTTGATGTTATGGATGTATGGTATGCCCGGTGTGGCTTGGTTTGTTGTGATAAATTTGGAAAAGTCCGATATATAGCCATCGTAATGCCCGAATTTCGTTGGACCTTGAAAACCATGCATTACAGTAGCTATAGGTCACTGACCTTAATGATTATATGACCTACCCTTGTAGATCTCGAGTCATAGATCGTTTTGGTGCGAGAATCGAAGCATTTGGACTTACGGTTTAGGAATTATGGTCAAAATCGTAAAAGTGGTTCGAAACCGTAAATGCGAGTTCGTAACTGAAATTGAACCCCTGTAAAATATGTAATTCAGTGACGAATCTTGGTAATTAAATATTAGAGATCATAAGGAAGGTGTGAGAGAAAACCTCATGTCAAACGGATCGTTTTTCGATTTTATAAAAATGTTTGAATCGAGGTTAAGTGCGAATGAAACCATTAAAAGTACACTTGGTTATAACTTTGGCAAATCGCTTAGAAAACGGATAATAAAACTCGAGGTATAATATTTTAGAATAAACGACCGACACTAGGACTTATATGACTTAAGTGCCTACCCAGAGTAATTGCAATGACATGCCTTAATTAACGAGCAAGTATCGGATTATAACGGTGTTAATAAGAGTTACACTAGAGGGTGAATATCGAGATAACTTGAAAACGTGTTTTAGCATAAGTAAAGTGCATACTAAGCCTTTCGAAGTATTAAGTGATTAACCTCGGATATTGTGACTATTTATAGATCACCGGATTGACCCGAGGCACACTACCCCTACAGGATTACCAAGCAAGTTTCCAATACATTGGAACTGTTGTTGTGATAATATATACATATCTGTTGTTTATGATACATATGTGTTGTGGAATAAAAACGAGGGTTTGTAAATTGCGGCTAGGGTTTGTATGTATTAAATACAAGGGATGGTGAGCTTCGAGCTTTAATGGCTGTTCTTGTGTTCGAGACTAATCGGTCCTCACAAGATGCCTACGTATCTCTGTATTGCTAGAGAATCAAGCCAACGTAGTTCTGAGAATGAGGGGTCAGGCCCTTTATATAGGCTGAGAAGCCTAAGAATTATGGTAGGATTCGGAGACTTGGTGGGCAAGTCACCTCCTCAAGGAAGGTTCTAGACTCCTTCCTTGTAGGAATCAGTTTCCAAGTTGAATTGGGTGCCTTGGAGGCTAAGTCAGGCAGGAGTAATATCCTTGTTTGACTCTTATTGCTGAGCTGTTTTTCACCTCCAATATTAATTACGAAATTAATATTTAAAATAGGATTTTGGACCCTGTTGGTGGGCCCCACGTTCGGACCATACCGGGTCTAATTAATGCAACACTAAATGTGTCTTTAGGGCTTATTTTTAGCCCATATCAATATGCCATAGCATGCATGCCTACCTTCAAGTCTATTGCAATACTTGTTTCATGAATTGATATTGGCTTATAAATTAGATATGAATTATCAGTTATAAGCCGGATTGTTTTGCTAAGACCCTTAGTGAAGGGCGTACGATCTTATTCCTTTATTATAGACCGGGAGTCGGTATTTGATATAGAAATAGTCGTGGAAACCCGGAGGGATTCCAACGATGGATTATTTTATCTCGAAGAATGTTATTTGAACATATTCTCAGTCGATAAATATTAAACGAATATTATTTTAATATTCGTGGAGAGTTTATTTATTGAATATTATTTTGATATTCATTTAGAATATTATTTATTAAATGAATATTATTTTCGAATATTCATTTAAGGTTTGATTTATTTAATGAATATTACTTTAAATATTCACTTGAGCTTTATTTATTTAAATGAATATTAATTTGAATATTCATTTGAGTTTATTAATTGAATATTATTTCAAATATTCATTTGAGTTTTATTCATTTAATGAATATTATTTTAAATATTCGTTTAAGGATTTGGTTTATTTAAATGAATATTATTTTGAATACTCATTTGAGTTTATTTATTTAATGAATATTATTTTCAAATATTCATTTGAGCTTAATTACTTAATGAATATTATCTTGAATATTCATTTAGGGTTTTAATTATTTTCTTGGATATTAACTTGAATATTTATTCGAGGAATTATTTATTTAATGAATATTTTATATATACTTATTTGAGGGTTATTCATGAGCACTATTTTATATTAATAATATTTTGGAACTATTTATGGTTTAATAAATATTCTTTGAATATTTATTAATTTTTTCAACTAGTTGTAAACTAAGTTATTTTATTCAAAAATTTCCTTGGTCTTCAGATACTATGTAAATTATCCATGAGTCTTATTAATATAATTATTTTATCAAGGAAGGTTCTCAAAAATCCTACTCTTCATTCAAATCTATCTTTCAAATTATAAGGAAACCCTACTTGAGAAATGTTATTTATCTTGTTGACTTCCCGGTCATAAATCCTTCGAAATTATTCTTTTCACTCGCAACTTGGTTGCTATTTGCTTATTGAATCTTTGTATACCTTCTCATCATTCGATAGGTAAGATTGATGGAACAAGTTGGTATCCATTAACAAGCAGCAGCTTCGGAAATATTGGTGAATTTTCCTTTCCAACTAGATACGACTACTTTATAGAGTCTTATCAACAAGTATTATACTTGGGGAAAGGGGGACGAACTTTACGTTTCACAATTATGGATGTTATTCGAACTAGGAGCCGCGTAAGTGACCGAGTGGCGCCGGTCCAGCAATGGCCCAACCGTTGGCCGGGGGATTCCAGATGGCGGTAGATAAGTAAATCCGTTCTTCCTTCTACATGTAGAGAACAAAAGTGGGGAGCATAACATGCGACTGATCATCGTAAATGTTATGTCTTCTGGCACGTCAATGCTCCAAGATTAGTTCATTTTCTCAGAGTTAGAAATTTTCTGCAACATTATCAGTGTTGGCAGGGTTGAAAAGTGTTCAAAACTGGAATTGCATATTTTTCCTGCAATTTCCTTTTTGTGAAATGTGATAATATCTAGCTCTTATCTTTGCATAGCAGATATTCCTACGAAAGATATGTTTTGAGTTACCTTGTAACTTCATCGTTTATATTACACTGGCATCATCTTCGTAAATGCCTGGCATATGGTTTCGAAGATACTTTTGAACTGTTATATATTATCACTGTTTAGTTATAATCTTTTGGTGGCCTATTGCTCAATCTTGCTTTATTTATTTATATCACAACAATAGCTAGATCTGATGGCCCGAACAAGGCGTGATCGGTGCGCGCAAGTGATAGCCGTAAGAGGATTAACCGCTGATATCATAGCTGCCACTGCTGAGTAAGAAGCTATTGGTAGGCTAGATGTTAGCTTTCGGGTATCAATGTATTTTTATGACATGTAAATGGATGGCAAAGAATATGTAGTTATTAAATTGAAATTCTTTGGGTTGTAAGAACTCAAGCTTGTGATTAATAATATTTGGCAGTTACTCTGATTTCATCTCTGAGACTATGACGGGTGTGTCATCTCTGATTTCGTTCTCGTGTCGATGAGTAAGGTGACAGACCTTGAGGTTTACGAGCAGCAGCACGAGGATGCTTTATTACATGCTGACGATTGGATTGTGGATTCGACAGAGTACCCTACTGAGAACCCGGAGGAGGTTCCAGCTAAGGAGGAAAATCCTGATAATGATAAGGAGTTTACCCTTAAGGAAATGAGGGCTGCAGCCAGAGAGACAATAAGAGTTAAGATTATAGTACTCAGAGAAGTGAGCGTAAGGGACTGAGATATTATTAAGAAATTTAAGAGGCATAGTGGATTCATAGCCGGACTGCCGGATGAAGTACCAGCAAGTAAGACGAATTTGAAGGATGACTTGAGATCTTATACGGGGATAAATAAGATCCCATAGAGACTTTTAGATTAATGGGAAAAGAGTGAGAATGATGCATGATTATTGAAGACATCGATATATGATGGGAAGCAGAGTCCCAGGAATAATTGAGATAGAGGCAATAAGTGCGATATCATTTGATAAATGGGTTAAGTTTGAATATTGTCAATAGTAATTTGCCATGAGAAGGTAGATTTCATAGGATATAAGTTATGAAATCAAATTTAGATTGATGAGGTGGTTTTATTTAGGGAAATGTCCATTTTATGAATGGACCAGCTTAGAAAGTAAAGACATTGGGAAGTGATGGCAAGGTTAAATACATGTGATTCAGAGGAATATTAAATTCTTTCTTTTCCCTGAATGGATTATAGTATTTACATTAAGTTTATTTCGACGCGAAAAAGTAAATTGTTAGAAATAATTGATGTAAATATTAATCAGTGTTTAAGTGTTACAGTGATAAATCAGAGTTTAGCTGGAAGTGGTCAGAGTTTAGTTAAACGCTGATAGATGGAAGCTTGACAGAGTTTGTCAAACTCTGTCTGGAGGCAGCGTCTACTGGTCAACAGTGTTTGAAGATTTATTATGGAAGCAATATCTTTGAAGGTTGGATAGCTGTCAAAGAGATTGAGTTGACTAAGGAGACGTGTAGCAATCGTAATTGATATCAATTGTATAGCTAATTTATAGGAGTATCAATTATCGATTGTATAGCAGCTGTATATCTTATAAATACAGTTAGGTTAACCCTAGAAGGGTAACGATTATTGTGAAACATTATTCATTGTAACCTAAGCAGCTCTCTGTGATATTTTACATCACTGAGAGAGGAGTTATTAATTCCAAACAGTTTTTAATTGTTTAATCGCGTATTTTATTGTTAATCTCTCATACGATCTTGATTATAATTGTGTATTCGGCCTAACAATTGGTGTCAGAGCCAATCTGTTACTCTATACAGTTTAAGATCCACACACACAGCTATAATCAATGGCAGAGATACCTCCTCCAACAGGTTCAAGTTCTGAGAAGGCTCAACCTACTATTGTGAGTCGTTATGAGACAATAAGGGTTCCTATTCTTAGACCAGCAGAGTATTCAATCTGGAAGGTGAAGATGACCATGTTTCTGGAGGCTACAGATCCAGAATATCTTGATAGAATTTATGAAGGTTCTCATAAACCTACAAAGCTATCGGGTGCTACTGCTGGTCAAGAAGCTAAAACAGTTCCAAAGGAAAAGAAAGATCTGACTCCTGAAGATCTTTCATCTATTGCTAAGGATGCAAAAGTTAGACATCTACTTCATAGTGCTTTAAATAATGTTATGTCTAATAAAGTGATTAACTGCACTACTGCCAAAGAAATCTGGGATGCCCTTGAGGTTAGGTGTCAAGGAACTGCTGCTATCAAGAAGAATAGAAGAAACATACTCACACAGGAGTATGAGCACTTTGAGGCTAAATATGAAGAAACCATGACAGAAACATTTGGCAGATTCTGTAAACTACTCAATGATTTGTCATTGGTTAATAAAGAGTATGATCTAGAAGACTCAAATCTCAAATTTCCTCTTGCTTTACCTGAAAAGTGGGATGTGAAGACAACCACCATAAGAGATAACTATGATCTTGCTGATACTGAGATTGATGAAATCTATGGGCTGCTCAAAACTCATGAATTGGAATTGGAGCAGAGAAACAGGAGATCAGCCAAGAAGACAAAGTCTGTTGCTCTTAAGGTTGAAGAAAAACCCTTGAAGAAGGAAGCATCAGGGAAGAAATGTAAGAACCCTAATTTTTGTAATTTTTTTTTATATAATATCATATGACATTGTGAATTTGGAACATTTTGAGTCACCCATGTTGTTTAATGGAATTGATTATCTGAGAAATTATGTTGTTACATTCACTATGTAAGAAAAAGGGAAGATTGCTGAAGGCAAGAGTCTTATTGTTAGTAAGATTTATAAAACTTGGGATTTGAGAGTTATTAGAGTATTAAAAGATTTTTAAGGGAGTATGACAAGGAGTTATGGATATTCGAGGAATTTACACAATTAAGTACTTAAGGAATTACAAGGAAATCTCTACGCGACAAAATATTATTACGAGGAGTTAATTAGGATACGGTATGAATTAAAGATTAAGTGACAAGCATTGGTGGAGGAATAACAATACAAGGAAGGATATTACATGCAAGTCCCATGTAACTAGATTGTTAGAAAAGCAAACTAGAAATGCAAAAGCAACTAGAGGAATAGTAACTAGTTAATGGTGCATTGTCCAAGGAGACAAGGAGGCATGGTTGGCACCTAGGAAGCTAGTACTAGGCTTGAGATCATGTGACAATATACATACAACAAAACATATCACAATAATACACCACTTTATTTCAAATCACCCAAGCAAACAACTCTCTCTCTCCCCTTGTTCATAGAGCTCTCGGCCCAAGCACTAGAAGGAAGAAGAAGAAATTTTTTCTTCAACTTCCCATCACTTATAATTCAAGGCAAAATTCCTAGGTCCTCTACACTCTATAAAGAAGGTATGCTATGAATTTCAAACCATTTTAACCATCCAATCTTGAGATATTAATTGTTGAAGATTGAGTGAATAGTAACCATGTATGTTTATCCTTTAGATCTTGAAGGATTAAGGGTTGTAGGAGCTCATCTAAGTGTTCTTAGAGACTATAAAGCTCATCCAAGGTTCCTAGGCACTCAAGAAGGTATACAATCCTCACCCCTCTTAACCATGGATTATTTATGGTGTATAATGTTAGATCCATGAACTTTAGTATGAATCTTGGTCATAAGAGTTATGGATGATGAAGATCTTGAGTTTAAATGTTGTTGATGTGATTTTTAAGGTTGTAGTTAGTGTATATAACTCCATGTGTGCTATAGAGTATAATCTTGGTGGTTTAGATGATGGTTGTGATGTATACATAGGATTCTTGAAAGGTTAAGTAAGATAGCAAGCTGTGTAAATTTTCTGGGAACATCTACTGTCTTGTAGGAAGGTTTTGAACCCCTAAATCTTGTCTCCTGAGGTCCTAATGCATATGGTTAGAAAGGTATTTGAATGTAGTTTCCAGAAATATAAGGTTCATGACTAGGTGATGTGTAGATTTTGAGTTATGGCCTGAGAAGTGAAGAGTGGTTCTGGAATCCGAACTGCAATAAACGGTCCACTTGTGAGCCCTCTTTAAACCCCTAAACATTTATGTAGGATCATGGAAAAATTAGGAGCGCTAGTAATTGCAGTGGTGAAGGCTACCCAAAAAGAATTGGATTAAAATATGTATTTTTCAATTTTATAAAAATGTTAGAGTAAAATTCGCGCAAGTGAAAAAGTCGTAAGAGGAGTTAGTTGAGTATGGTTTTAAGGAGGAACTAATACGCTTCGAATATGGTAACCAAATTAAGTCGAATAAGGGACGAGCATAATCGAGTGATGGCATGAACCTATAGTGGGGCTAGAAAATCATAAGACGAAGTCATTAAGTTAATTTTGTGTCCCCTAAAACCTTGTAATTAAAAAGGTACTGTTAAGGTACTAACGAACGACTATTGTTTATGTATAGATCATCATTCCACTCCGCAAGATCAACCACCCCAACCTCACCAAGGCAAGTTTACTTTTCAAAACTTACATATATAAGGACTTTCACTGTTGTGTTTGTAGTTTTCAATCGTATTATATGCTTATGCTTATTGAGGCTATGATGAAATTTGAGATATATACACATATATGTTTGTACCCCCTTGAACATAGAATGAAATGTTTCTTCGGACAACGACTCTAGCAATAGAGGTCGTAGCGGTCCAAATATACCATTGACCGGGGAGCGGTATATTTATATTATCATAAATACTCAAAAATACCTATCTTGGATTAAAAGCTTATATAATTAAATAATTATTTTATTAATTATTTATATTAAATCTTAAAATATCATTTATTAATTATGGTTCATTATTTTAAGGACAAAACTAATCCAAGATACCTTTAGCGTTTCAAACTCGAACTCTTTCGAACCCAAAACATTTTCGAAAACCCCCGGTCAGGATTTGCTTCTTGTACGATTTCAAGAATTATCGGTCGACTGATGTCGGGCCTCAACTACTCAATTTTCATTCAAAATAAAATTTTTAAAAGAAAAAGAAAAAGGGACTCTGGCAGGTGTGGGAATCGTTGACGAACGATTCCCGGGATGTGTAAGCGGCCGTGAGCCAGGCGGTCCATCAATTATTATTTCGGCCCAGGTGTAGCCGAAGGATGATTACGGATGTAGTTTTCATCGAGGGTGATTTAGTTTTCACCCGGGGATAGTTACGGATGTAGTTTCTATCCTTCTACCGGTAGAGAAGACCCGCAGATTATTGGACTTGGATGTGGCGACTGATCATCGTCAATCCCTATCAGGTTTTATGTTTTCTTTAAGTCCCCTTCCTCCACTTTGGAAAAATGCTCTGACACTGCTTCTTAGGCCTATGTGCCAAGTTGCCGATAGTGTTCTATTTTGATGAGAAAGATGTTGACTTCATGCAGTATCTAGAACTGCAAGTTTACTTTGAAAACAAGGGCACGTATTGGTGCACCTTTGAAATTTATCAACGATGACAAATGATTTTATAACCGATTAATATTAACGAGTTTAATAACTGCTAAACACATGTAATGATATACTGCTTACCTTATACATATATTTATTGCTGAGCTATAGTTGCTCACTCTTGCTTGTTTTCAAATTTACAAACACAACAGTTAAGAGAAATGGCAAGACCCAGACAGACTGCCCGAAAGCAGGTGACTAGGCCCGAGGCAGCAGTTGAGATTCCACCGGTAGGCCCCATTAGCCGGATTGGTTGGCAACTTTTGTTAGTACATTTTATTTATAAGTATGACCTGTGCAAGGCAGTGTACCGTAACAAACATTCAAGCCGCTAACACCGCTTCGTATAGAAGTGTTGTTGGTAGCATAAATGCTATTTAATTTGGTCTGTAATAACTCTGAAGCTTTTACTTTTGTTCAATCAAGTGTATGACGTTTCTGAGACTCTAACCTCTGTGTGTGTGTGCGGTGTGAGTTTTATTGCGGGGTCGATGGCTGTTATGTATATTATGTGCAAGAACAGGTATGTTATTAATGGAAAATGGACCATGAGCGCCTAGATCTCCGACCCCGGATCTGGGGGCGTCACAGAAATGGTATCAGAGCGAGGTTACAGTTCTCAGGGGGAGGAGTAACATACTTGCGTTTGGCTTGCTTTTTAGCTGAAAAATACAACAGGAACTTATCGAGTTAGATGGCAAGAGTGACATAAACCATATACATTCACAAGTGGGATGCATAAACAGTTAGAATTTACCTGCATATATATTCTGCCTTGGCCGTATAACTACATGCGGCTGCATTTGCTTGAGTGGTTCAGCCTTATGATCGACGACCGTGTCGACATAAAAATCGATGTGGTCACCACTGTCAACTCTAGCAACTAATGCATTCAGCTCAGCATCATTGGTGACCATCTGCCAACCCCCCAACTCCATGCCTTTGTTTACATAAATTCCTCCAATTTCTGAATATTGCAGGTCCTCTTTGACATGCTCCATCAGGACAGTATACGAAAACACATCAGAAGAAATGCCAGATACCACTATCTGTTCTCCACTAACATATCGGCTTTCCTGAAATTCTCCTTTGTGGTGGAATCTGAGATGCAATATTTTATCTTCCATCCTGTACAATATGCAGAAAATTACATTAGAAAACAAAACTAAATTAAGAAATCAACAGATAAAATAAATGCAAGGAGAAATCAACTAATTATAAATGAACAAAATTTAGCAATTAGCATTAAGTAGTAACCTAATTAAGCATGATTAAGTACAATAAACTAACTTAAATTAAACATGAGAAAGCAAAATGAATTAAGCAATTAGCTAACTAGAGCCTGAAAGTATATAGAAGCAGAGGAGATAATCAAGAAGGAATAATTTCAAAGTTCACTTAATTAATCAATACATTAAGCAACTTGTGAAGCAATACATCAAAAACTAGTCCCCTATTCAAATTCTATAAACAGAAATTAAGCATTCTTTTCAACATTTCTAGGCTCAACGGGGACTTGTCTTGCTGGGAGATCATCCCTACACCAATTAACATCACCAGGTTCATTTTCCAGTCCTGCACCACCATGAATTTCATGTAATATCGAATCATTTTCAGCTTCATTCGCATATTCACTCTCGATGTCACACCAGTCCCTAGGCAACCTTTTGATAACATTATACATCATCTTGTCTGTTGGATCTTGTACATGGAATATTTGTTGAACTTGTGAAGCCAGAACGTAGGGATCGGATTTTTGGCGTAATTTGTTAAAATTAACACAAGTCAGCCCGTACAAATCTTTTACTTCTTGGAACCAACAGCACTTGAACAATACCACGTTCAATTCTCCCCAGTAATTTACTTCTAATATCTCTTCAATTGCTCCGTAGTAGTTGACATCCCCAACTAGTGGCTTCTGATCTTTCGAACTTGCAAAACTAGTCGTCAAGGCAGTCAAGAAAACACCACTATTTTATGTAGTACACTTAGCATCTCGGTACTTTGTATGGAATCTATATCCATTAATTACATATCCACTAAACCTCTTTGCTGCTCGATTAGGCCCCATCGCAAACACTTCTAATTCTTTTGAAATGTCCTCTTTTTTTTCAACCTCGTCCTTCAACCACTTCCAAAAATCTTCACTATGTTCTCTCTCCCTTTTATATCTTTTGACTTAGTTTGAACATCAACTAGAGCTCGATGCTCCCTACAATAATTAGGTCACCTAGTTAACAAAATCAGTAGATAAAGATGCTATTTATAAAGTATTAAAATAAAGTTAAAGGTTAAAAACTTACTCAATTAGACTCTGTATTTCTTTGTTACCAGAATTGCACAAGATATATCGATGACATGCTATCCATTCAGATTCTTCCAAGTGAATAGACTTTCCATCTCTGTTTCTTCTTGTACCAGTAGGATACACTAATTTTGGTGGACAACTTTCAAGTTTAGCAGAATACTTGTCACTTTTTATTCCTGTGTCGCCAGCCAAGAACGTTGAACAAAATATCAAGCATTCATCTGCCAAATAACCCTCAGCAATAGAACCCTCAGGTCTGCTTCTGTTGCGTGTATATGACTTCAGTTTATTTAGATATCTCTCAATTGGAAACATGGAACGTAGATGCGCAGGTCCACCGTATTGTATTTCTTGACATAAGTGAATCAACAAGTGCACCATTACATCGAAATAAGCTGGTGGGAAAATATTCTCAAATTGACAAAGAACTTCAATAATTTCCTGTTGCAGCCTCTTAAGTTCGCTCAAGTTGATGACTTTGCTCCAAATACCTCTTAAAAATGCACTTAATCTAATCAAAGGAACTGCAACCTCAGGTTTCAGAGATTTTTTCACGGTAAATGGTAGTAAATAATGCAACATAAAATGAGCATCGTGGCTCTTATAACCCGATACTTTTCTATCCTTCATGTGCACATAACGACTAATGTTCGATGCACAACCATGTGGCAATTTTGAATTCTTGAGAACTGAGCAGAATATATCTTTCTCCTTATTTGTCATATCGAAAATGGCAGGAGCAATTTCAAGATATTTTCCGTCACTTGATTCAACAGGATGAAGAACCTTCCTAATGCCGAGTTCTTGTAAATCCTTACGAGCATTGATATGGTCTTTTGACTTGCCAGAAATATTAAGCAATGTACCGATTATATTGTCACAGATGTTCTTCTCGATGTGCATAACATCAAGGTTATGACGAAGTAAACTGTGACTCCAATACGGTAAATCAAAAAATATTGACTTCTTCTTAAAAGGAGAATCAATCTTCCTCTTTCTTTGCACTTGTTTCGTCCCAAAGTCATTTACATAGCCAGATAACAATTCCTCAATGTCTGTTCCTGTTAAAATTTCAGGACTTTCTCCAATTTCAACTTCACCGTTGAACCTTTTCTTATCGAACCTCCATTTATGCTCGGGACACAGAAATTTTCTGTGGTTCATATAGCACATTTTCTTACTATGCTTCAGGTACATTGAAGAAGTCTCGTAGTTGCAAACTGGACAGGATAATTTACCTTTGGTGCTCCAACTGGATAACATTGCATATCCCGGGAAATCGCTTATCGTCCACATGACACTTGCACATAAGATGAAATTCTGACTAGTAAAGGCATCGTAGGCTTCCATGTCTGCCTCCCACAACTCTTTTAACTCGGAAATAAGAGGTTGCATATAAACATCAATGCTATTACCCGGAGATTCTGGACCAGAAATGAGCGTTGAAAGGATAAGATTTTCCTGTTTCATACATAACCAGGGAGGCAGGTTATAGTTTACCAAAATAATTGGCCATGTGCTGTGTGTTGAACTCATTGTTCGGAATGGATTGAATCCATCAGCAGCGACACCCAACCTTACATTTCTTTTCTCTGACGAGAAATGAGGATACCTAGCATCCATTGCTTTCCACGCCTCGGCATCTGCTGGATGTCTAAGTTTCCCGTCTTTTTTCCATCCAACCTCATGCCATGTCATAAGTTCTGCAAACTCCTTGCACATAAACATACGTTGCATCCTTGGTTTTAGTGGAAAATAGCGCATAACATTTGCCGGGACTTTGTTAATCAACTTCTGTGGATCATTGTCACTCATGCCTTTTTTTCCACTATAGTCCATCTCGAAGCACCGCAAGTTTTGTAAGAATCTTCTTTTTCGTTTTCACCCCAGTACAACATACAACTGTTCGGACAAGCATGTATCTTTTAGTAGGTGAGACCTAAATCTTTAATGACATTCTTTACGGCATTGAAGGATAAAGGTAAGTGTGCATGGGGAAAGGCTTCTCTTATCAGCTCTAGTATCTCCCCAAATCCTGACTCTGAAATTCCATGAGTACACTTCAAGGAATAAAGCCTAACGATAAAACTTAATCGGGAAAAGTTTGCACAGCCTGGATATAAAGGTAGCTTTCCCTCTTCAACATGGCGATTAACATTTTTAACATCTCCATTTGGTCCATTAGTATGATGAAGCATCTCCTCTAGGTTATCTCCAAAATTTATAAAGGTTTCATAATCCATACGATCCTCATGACTATTTTTGTAGGACTCGAGTGAAACCTCATAAATCCAATTAACATATAATGGAGATGGACCATTGCAGATAAGATGGTCGTAGATCGGATCTGCACGGCGCCACTTGCCATTTTTACAAATCTTGCAAGGGCAGGTTATTTCATCACCTACGGCAAATTTGGGAAATGCATTTTGCAAAAATGCCTCTACCCCACTAATGTATCCTTCACTGTACTTTGGTAGGTTTATCCAAAGAACATTTTCCTCGTCGTCCATCACTACAGTTGAGAAGCATAAAACTATTATAATGAACGATCTTTATGTGTGTGTGTTTGCTAATTAAAACCTATGCAAGCCCAGACCACCTATAATATTAGTTCACGCCAAAGTAGTGTGTGTTTATAGCAGGGGTTTCGACTAAAAACTCCACTCTAGCTCCATAGTCTAAAAAATGCTATCGGTTTGGACAAGAAAAGAACGACACACCAACGTAAGGTTAGTACAGAACTAAAAGTTAACTTAGTGTAGAACGTATAGTCATGTGTCGTAAACTAAAAGTTCTGAAGCACATGTAGTTGTAGTATTATAATATCTTTATGAAAGGTAAAGGGAAGATGCTAATCCCTCATTAAATGATTAACCAGAAGAAAAATATTTTACACTTAATTTAAATCCAGGAAGAACCACATACTGTATTTGCTATCTCAGTTAACAAGGAAGAACCACATACTTTGAGCCAAAATCCAGACAATGAATAAAAAATAATATCATAGATACAAAAACAAGAACAGGATATACAAACAAAAACAGCATATGCCTTAGACAAAAACAAGAACATTACAACAACAAGAACAGGATATATCATGCTTTACAGGAAGATATAGTGCAGTTATAAGAGATAAAACAGCTATCTTCGACTTTAAGCACATGAACATAAACAAGTACTGACAAAACATAAACAAGTACTCACAAAACATACAACGAGAAAATAGAAACATATCACAATCTATAAAGAAAGTGTAAATACCTTAAAGTAAAAGCCCCAAATCGAACACAATGAAACCCTAATTTCAAGCCCCAAATCTAACACACCGAAACCCTAATTTCAAAGCCCCGAAATTGACCGACCCGTTTCAAGCCCTAACTTCAAATTAATCCTGAGAAAGAGAAATAAAGCCTGGAATTAGTGAATTAAATCCCTAAACTAAACCAATTGAACCAATTGAGAGCTGCATGTGTGTGTACGAGTGTGAGTAACAGAGAATTAGACTAACAGAGAATGTGAGAGAGGAGAGAAAGAAAGGATAGAGAGAATATGTGTGTGTACGAGTGTGTGTGAGTGTGTATCGACTGTGAGCGGAGAGAGGAGAGAGTGGAGAGAGAGACCGTGGAGAGAGTGAGGATAGAGTGGAGAGACTAGAGAGTGTGTCTGAAACTTCTTTTTAGCCGCGGTCTGAAATTTTGGTTGGGCGGTATATTTGCCGCTCACCAAACTTTACCCCAAATTTACTCCTTTTTTTTCAACATTTTATTTAATTAATTTATTTCTTTATTAAATATTTAATTCTTTTTTTTGCTAAATGATTTCTTTTACATAATTTGTTAATATATTCAAAAAACATTATATACGAAAATATTTTTTTTTATTCATATATTATAATATATTTAGAAAAAAAAATATTTTAAAATTTTTTTTAATAATATTTAATAAATATAAAAATAAAATTACACATCTTAAAAAGTTTTAACATGTTTAGTGAAATATTCACTCTCTTATGGAATATTCTATATTTTTATAAAAATAATTTTATTATTTTTATTAAAAAAGTAATTTCTATGTGAAAAAAGGTTAAAAATTTTATTCATAGTAGAAAATATAAAATTTTGTTCATTGTAAAATCATGGCAACACAATTTCAGACCTACGGCAACACACAAACATTTTTATTCTATGCCAACATATTTTTTCTACCTAAGGCAACATAAAAATGATAATGTTGTATTAGCAAAAAACATGCATGGCAAAGACAACATATCCAAAGGCAACATAGGCTCTAGATGTGTTCATAGGCCTTTTATGGTGTAGTGCTATGTGAAGGATACCAAGAAGGAGGCACCAAACCTACAGGAAATCCCTGTCGTTAATGAGTTCGCAGACGTATTTCTGGATGATCTTCCAGGACTACCACCTGATAGAGACATTGAGTTCGCTATAGACTTAGTTCCTGGTACGGCCCCAATTTCGAAAGCCCCATATAGGCTAGCCCCAGTGGAGATGAAAGAGCTGGCCACTCAGTTACAGGAGTTGTTGGATAAAGGGATGATAAGACCTAGTGTGTCCCCGTGGGGAGCCCCGGTGTTATTCGTGAAAAAGAAGGATGGTAGTATGAGATTATGTATAGACTACAGAGAGTTGAATAAGGCGACTATAAAGAATAAATATCCCTTGCCCAGGATAGATGACCTGTTTGATCAACTAAAGGACGCAGTTTTTTTTTTCTAAAATTGATTTGAGGACCGGGTACCACCAGTTAAGAATTAAGCCAGAAGATATACCAAAGACGGCCTTTTGCACCCGGTACGGACACTATGAGTTCCTAGTGATGTCATTTGGGTTAACGAATGCCCCCGCAGCTTTCATGGACTTAATGAATCGAGTCTTCAAGAAGTACTACAAGTGTGTTATAGTCTTCATCGATGACATCTTGATTTATTCCAAGACGAAGGAGGAGCATGCAGAGCACTTGAGGATTGTGTTGGGAGCATTGAGAGAAGAAAAGTTGTACGCTAACTTCTCGAAGTGTGAATTTTGGTTGAGGGAAGTTCAGTTTTTAGGGCATGTGATTAGCGATCAAGGCATCCTAGTGGACCCAGCCAAAATAGAGGCTGTATCAAATTGGGAGAGACCAACCACTCCAACAGAGGTGAGAAGTTTTATAGGATTGGCTGGCTACTATAGGAGGTTTGTCCAAGACTTTTCCAAGATTGCAGCCCCTTTGACCCGACTAACTCGCAAGGCCGAGAAGTTTGTGTGGACTGAAAAGTGCGAAGAGAGCTTTCAAGAGTTGAAAAAGAGATTGGTGACAGCACCAGTACTGGCCCTACCCGATGATAAGGGAGATTTTGTGATTTATAGCGACGCATCCCATAAAGGTTTAGGGTGTGTGCTTATGCAGCACGGTAAAGTGATTGCGTATGCGTCCAGACAACTTAAGGAGTACGAGATAAGATACCCCACCCATGATTTGGAATTGGCGGCGATAGTTTTCGCTTTGAAGACCTGGAGGTATTATCTTTACGGAGAAAAGTGTGAAATCTACACGGATCACAAGAGCTTAAAGTACATATTCACTTAGAAAGAGTTAAACATGAGGCAGAGGAGATGGCTAGAGCTAATCAAGGATTATGATTGTGAGATTCATTATCACCCAAGGAAGGCCAACGTGGTGGCCGATGCACTTAGCCGAAAGAAGAAACTCAAGATGATGACGTCAGCGAACGTGTTGATCAAGGATTTTGAGAAACTGAAGATTGAAGTGAGGTTACCAGGAATTGGACAAGAGAGTCTAAGGGAAATAAGAGTCCAACCACCGCTATTGGAAAAGATTAAGTTATGCCAGGAAAAGAAGATAGAAGAAGAAAAGAATTCAATGGAGAAAATTTTGACTGGCGAGGAAATTAAGTGTGAAAAGGACGAGAATGGAGTTATGAGGTACGCATCTAGGATATGGATCCCGAACGTTCAGGAATTAAAAGACGATATTTTGCAAGAGGCTCATAGTTCAAGGTATTCAATTCACCCTGGAGGCACTAAGATGTATAGAGATCTGAGAGAATACTATTGGTGGCCAAATATGAAGAAGGACGTGGCAGAGTGGGTAAGTAAATGCTTGACATGTCAAAGAGTAAAGGCCGAACACCAGAGGCCCAGTGGATTGTTGCAACCCTTAAAGATACCCGAGTGGAAGTGGGAGCATATTGCGATGGACTTTGTGGTCGGACTACCAAGGACCAAGACTAATCATGATGCCATTTGGGTAATTATCGATAGATTGACCAAGTCAGCACATTTTCTTCCAATCAACGAGTGATACACGGTCGACAGGCTGGTGGATATTTACTTAAAGGAGATCGTGGTTAGGCATGGGGTTCCTGTGAGCATTGTATCAGATAGAGACCCAAGATTCAACTCCAGGTTCTGGAGGAGTTTTCAGGATTGTGTGGGGACCAAGTTAAACATGAGTACTGCATACCACCCCCAATCAGACGGACAGAGCGAGAGGACCATCCAGACCATAGAGGACATGTTGAGAGTATGTTCCATAGATTTTAAGGGAAGTTGGGATGACCACTTGCCGTTGATCAAATTTTCCTACAACAACAGTTACCATGCGAGTATAGGAATACCCCCATATGAAGCCTTATACGGACGAATGTGTCGATATCCCTTGTGTTGGGAAGAGGTTGGAGAGCGGAAGATTTTAGGGCCCGAACTGGTCCAACAGACGAGAGAAACTATCGAACTAATAAGAGGACGGCTGGTAGCAGCCCAGGATAGACAGAAGAAATATGTAGACCAGAACCGCAAGGACAAAGAATATGAGGTAGGAGAGTTCGTGATGCTAAAAGTATCACCGTGGAAGGGATTGATGAGATTTGGAAAGAAAGGGAAGTTAAGTCCGAGGTTTATAGGACCTTTTGAGATCTTGAGGCGTGTTGGAAAGTTAGCCTATGAACTAGCCTTGCCCCCGAGCTTGCAGCAAGTGCATAATGTGTTTCATGTGTCGATGCTATGACCCTACCACACTGACTTTCAGCATGTGATAGAATACGACTAGATAGACCTACAGCCAGATTTGACTTATGTGGAGAAACCAGTGGAAATCATGGATAGAAAAGAACAAGTGTTGAGGAACAAGGTTGTCAAACTAGTGAGAGTTTTGTGGAGGAACCATAATGTCGAAGAATCAACATGGGAACTAGAGAGCACGATGCGTGAAAAGTACCCCCAACTGTTTTCAACCTGATTCCGGGACGGAATCCTTTTAAGGAGGGGAGGCTGTAAGAACCCTAATTTTTGTAATTTTTTTTATATAATATCATATGACATTGTGAATTTGGAACATTTTGAGTCACCCATGTTGTTTAATGGAATTGATTATCTGAGAAATTATGTTGTTACATTCACCATGTAAGAAAAAGGGAAGATTGCTGAAGCCAAGAGTCTTATTGTTAGTAAGATTTATAAAACTTGGGATTTGAGAGTTATTAGAGTATTAAAAGATTTTTAAGGGAGTATGACAAGGAGTTATGGATATTCGAGGAATTTACACAATTAAGTACTTAAGGAATTACAAGGAAATCTCTACGCGACAAAATATTATTACGAGGAGTTAATTAGGATACGGTATGAATTAAAGATTAAGTGATAAGCATTGGGGGAGGAATAATAATACAAGGAAGGATATTACATGCAAGTCCCATGTAACTAGATTGTTAGAAAAGCAAACTAGAAATGCAAAAGCAACTAGAGGAATAGTAACTAGTTAATGGTGCATTGTCCAAGGAGACAAGGAGGCATGGTTGACACCTAGGAAGCTAGTACTAGGCTTGCGATCGTGTGACAATATACATACAACAAAACATATCACAATAATACACCACTTTATTTCAAACCACCCAAGCAAACAACTCTCTCTCTCCCCTTGTTCATAGAGCTCTCGGCGCAAGCACTAGAAGGAAGAAGAAGAATTTTTTTCTTCAACTTTCCATCACTTACAATTCAAGGAAAAATTCCTAGGTCCTCTACACTCTATAAAGAAGGTATGCTATGAATTTCAAACCCTTTTAACCATCCAATCTTGAGATATTAATTGTTGAAGATTGAGTGAATAGTAACCATGTATGTTTATCCTTTAGATTTTGAAGGATTAAGGGTCGTAGGAGCTCATCTAAGTGTTCTTAGAGACTATAAAGCTCATATAAGGTTCCTAGGCACTCAAGAAGGTATACAATCCTCACCCCTCTTAACCATGGATTATTTATGGTGTATAATGTTAGATCCATGAACTTTAGTATGAATCTTGGTCATAAGAGTTATGGATTATGAAGATCTTGAGTTTAAATGTTGTTGATGTGATTTTTAAGCTTGTAGTTAGTGTATATAACTCCATGTGTGCTATAGAGAATAATCATGGTGGTTTAGATGATGGTTGTGATGTATACATAGGATTCTTGAATGGTTAAGTAAGATAGCAAGCTGTGTAAATTTTCTGGGAACATGTACTGTCTTGTAGGAAGGTTTGAACCCCTAAATCTTGTCTCCTGATGTCCTAATGCATATGGTTAGAAAGGTATTTGAATGTAGTTTCCAGAAATATTAGGTTCATGACTAGGTGATGTGTAGATTTTGAGTTATGGCCTGAGAAGTGAAGAATGGTTCTGGAATCCGAACTGCACTAAATGGTCCACTTGTGAGCCCTCTTTAGACCCCTAAACATTTATGTAGGATCATGGAAAAATTAGGAGAGCTAGTAATTGCAGTGGTGAAGGCTACCCAAAAAGAATTGGATTAAAATATGTATATTTCAATTTTATAAAAATGTTAGAGTAAAATTCGCGCAAGTGAAAAAGTCGTAAGAGGAGTTAGTTTAGTATTGTTTTAAGGAGGAACTAATACGCTTCGAATATGGTAACCAAATTAAGTCGAATAAGGGACGAGCATAATCGAGTGATGGCATGAAACTATAGTGGGGCTAGAGAATCATAAGACGAAGTCATTAAGTTAATTTTGTGTCCCCTAAAACCTTGTAATTAAAAAGGTATTGTTAAGGTACTAACGAACGACTATTGGTTATGTATAGATCATCATTCCACTCCGCAAGCTCGACCACCCCAACCTCACCAAGGTAAGTTTACTTTTCAAAACTTACATATATAAGGACTTTCACTGTTGTGTTTGTAGTTTTCAATCGTATTATATGCTTATGCTTATTGAGGCTATGATGAAATTTGAGATATATGCACATATATGTTTGTACCCCCTTGAACTTAGAATGAAATGTCTTCTTCGGACAACGACTCTAGCAATAGAGGTCGTAGCGCTCCAAATATACCATTGACCGGGGAGCGGTATATTATTATATCGTGATTAAATTGCGAAAACCCGAAGGGTCATTCGGGAAGTATTGTATACTTAAGTATTTAATTTTATATTATCATAAATACTCAAAAATACCTATCTTGGATTAAAAGCTTATATAATTAAATAATTATTTTATTAATTATTTATATTAAATCTTAAAATATCATTTATTAATTATGGTTCATTATTTTAAGGACAAAACTAATCCAAGATACCTTTAGCGTTTCAAACTCGAACTCTTTCGAACCCAAAACATTTTCGAAAACCCCCGGTCAGGATTTGCTTCTTGTACGATTTCAAGAATTATCGGTCAACTGATGTCGGGCCTCAACTACTCAGTTTTCATTCAAAATAAAATTTTTAAAAGAAAAAGAAAAAGGGACTCTGGCAGGTGTGGGAATCGTTGACGAACGATTCCCGGGATGTGTAAGCGGCCGTGAGCCAGGCGGTCCATCAATTATTATTCCGGCCCAGGTGTTGCCGAAGGATGATTACGGATGTAGTTTTCATCGAGGGTGATTACGGATGTAGTTTTCACCCGGGGATAGTTACGGATGTAGTTTCTATCCTTCTACCGGTAGAGAAGACCCGCAGATTATTGGACTTGGATGTGGCGACTGATCATCGTCAATCCCAGTCAGGTTTTATGTTTTCTTTAAGTCCCATTCCTCCACTTTGGAAAAATGCTCTGACACTGCTTCTTAAGCCTATGTGCCAAGTTGCCGATAGTGTTCTATTTTGATGAGAAAGATGTTGACTTCATGCAGTATCTAGAACTGCAAGTTTACTTTGAAAACAAGGGCACATATTGGTGCACCTTTGAAATTTATCAACGATGACAAATGATTTTATAACCGATTGATATAAACGAGTTTAATAACTGCTAAACACATGTAATGTTATATTGCTTACCTTATACATATATTTCTTGCTGAGCTATAGTTGCTCACTCTTGCTTGTTTTCAAATTTACAAACACAACAGTTAAGAGAAATGGCAAGACCCAGACAGACTGCCCGAAAGCAGGTGACTAGGCCCGAGGCAGCAGTTGAGATTCCACCGGTAGGCCCCATTAGCCGGATTGGTTGGCAACTTTTGTTAGTACATTTTATTTATAAGTATGACCTGTGCAAGGCAGTGTACCATAATAAACATTCAAGCCGCTAACACCGCTTCATATAGAAGTGTTGTTGGTAGCATAAATGCTATTTAATTTGGTCTGTAATAACTCTGAAGCTTTTACTTTTGTTTAATCAAGTGTATGACGTTTCTGAGACTCTAACCTGTGTGTGTGTGTGTGCGGTGTGAGTTTTATTGCGGGGTCGATGGCTGTTATATATATTATGTGCAAGAAAAGGTATGTTATTAATGGAAAATGGACCGTGAGCGCCTAGATCTCTGACCCCGGATCTGGGGGCGTCACAAGAAAGCTAAGGGAAAGGCTTTAGTCATACATTCTGAAAGTGAGTCATCAAACTCTGATGTTGATTCAAACACAATCATCTGACTCTGAGGATGATGAAGAAGAAATGTTACAAATGGCTGCTTTGATGGTGAAAACTTTCAAGAAGATGGGTTTCAAGAACTTCATGAAAGAAAAAGGTTTTCTAAGAAAGATTCAAACTCCAACAGAAAGAGTTTCAGAAAGTCTGAGAGAAAGGATACCAAGTCTGGGAAGAAAGACAAGTCTGAGATTCAATGCTACAAGTGTAAGGAGATGGGTCACTATGCTCCTGAGTGCAAGATGGGTAAAACTGAAAAAGCACCCTTCACAAAAGGCAGAGACCGGGCAGACATTTTAGACTCAGATGAGGATGTTAACTATGCTCTCATGGCTTCTATTGAGAATGAATCTGAAGATTCTAAAAACAAGGTACCTCTAACTACCTATGCTTATAATACTGATGATATAACTAAATTGAGAATCTATCTTAAGGCTTTGCATATCAGTTATAGGGATCAGACTTTAGAGAATGAGAGAATCAAATCTGAGAATTCTGAGCTTAAAGTAAGAAATAAAATTGTTGAAGAGAAACTTGATAACATGCAACAAGTTCAGAAAGAAAGAGATGATGCTGTTTATTTAGAACAGGATTTGCTAGGAAAATATAAGCAACTTGAATCTGAATTGGAGAAAGCAAATCACATAATTAAAACTTGGACTCATTCTGGAAAAGACACTCAAGAGGTTTTTCAGTCAGACACAGTTGGTTTAGGTTACTGTGAGGGAGATGAACTTAGGTTTCAAAACAAAGTCAAAATTAGAACACATCTTCCATCTACAAAATTTGTTCATGGAATAAATGAACCTAAGTCTGAAGCTGAAAAAGAAGCTGTTAAAAAAGAACCAGTAAAAACTAGTGTTAAACATGTTAATATTGGTTCAATGATAGATAAACAACTCAAGCATAAGCTTAAGGAGTTAAAATCTGCTAAGAAACAGAATGTGTCTAGGAAGAATAGAAATGGTAAAGTAGGCATTACTCAAGGTAATTATCCAATGCTTACTACTTTTGCTCCAAGAAAGACATGTCATAACTGTGGTAGCACTAACCATCTTGCTAATTTCTGCAGGAAGAAAAAAAACATTAATTCTTTACCTTCCAAGTCTGAAGTAAAGAAAGATAATGTTAGAACTAGACCACAGACTTTATGCAAACATTGTGGAAGTAATTGGCATTCAATTTATACTTGCAGGGATTATCATGCTATTTATCATAACTACTATGAACTTAAAACCAATTTGAAATGGGTTAAGGTTAATTCTGCAAGTGTAAACTCTAAAAAAATTAGCTTAAACTCTGATAATGTAAATTCCGCTGCTAAAGCTAACAAAGTTAAGAAAGCTAAAGGATCCAAGCAAGTCTGGATCCTTAAATCTAATCTTCAGTGATTGTTTGTGATTGCAGGGGATAAGGGAGAGTACCCTAGTCGTGGACAGTGGATGTTCAGGACACATGACTGGAAATAAAGCCCTGCTATCAGAGTATGTGGAGAAGGCTAGCCCAAAAGTTTCCTATGGAGATGGCAACATAGGACGTACTCTGGGATATGGAAATATCAATCTTGGAAGTGTCATCATCACAAATGTAGCTCTGGTTCCAGGACTCAAGCATGATCTGCTATCTGTGAGTCAAATCTGTGACAGAGGATATCATGTAGATTTTCAGCCTGAATACTGTGAAATCATCAGTAAATCTACAGGGGAAGTTGTTCTAGTTGGACACATGTGACGCCCCGGGATCCGGGGTCAAGGATCCGGGCCGTCAAGGTCCAATTTCCGATCAATATCAATATCTCTATAGTTTTTTTTTTTTTTTTTAATAAATAAATAAATCAGCAGTTGACCCCACACTAATACACACACACACCAGTCATATGCTCATAGAACAACAACCACAATATTTAAAAGTTTTAAAGTTAACAGTTATTACAAGCCCAGAATTTACTAAGTACATTGTTGAACAAAGCTTCTACAGGAAGCACTTCAACTAAAGTTTATTACAACTTACACACTTAATTTACATAAGTATACTAAGCCCCTTCGCTTGTCACTACCTCGGGGATGGTCTCCAGCACTCGCTCAAAAGGTCGCCTTTCCCTTACCCTCTTGCGGGGTGTGGTACGTAGTATCGGCATGGGACCTAGCTGCTATATACATAAATAGCAAGAGTGAGCTATAATAGCTCAGCAAGATCATTCTGTAACTAAAATTTAGAATGTGAACAAGTATACATATATGTATAGGCATATGTAATAGCAGGAAACAATTAAAATCCTTAAGGAAGAGTAAAGCTCTTATTTAATAATACATCATCCACTCACTATTATAAGAAAGTAATCTATATTAATATAATATCAGTTTTTCTTCATCTGTATCCATAATACCATCATCTCATATCATTACTCTGTTTTCAGTATAGAAATCTGAAATAATATAATATCAGTTTTTCTTCATCTGTAACTATCATTCCATCATCTCATATCATTATTCTGTTTTCAGTATAGAAATCTGAAATAATATAATATCAGTTTTTCTTCATCTGTAACTATCATTCCATCATCTCATATCATTATTCTGTTTTCAGTATAGAAATCTGAAAACCATTGTCTACACTTCCTTTTCAAAAACATTGGGGATATCTGCTGTCGCCTGATACGTTAGGACGATGATCAGTCGCCTAATCGTATCTGCTCTCTTTTTACTACCGGTAGAAGGAATGAAAATCATCCCTGGAGGAAGGCCACCTGCTAACATCCTCCCTTGGCATCTTCGTGCCGTAATAAAAATAATAAATGCTGGACTGTGTCGCACACAGCCCTGACACAGCCACTTACGCAAATCTGTTGCAATCCCCCTCTTTATCACATCGTTATTCTCTTTTTAAAATATCATTCCACATTTCCATTTTCTCACTTTCGTTTTCACATATCATTCTCTCATATCATTTCCATTCTCACACATTACTTCTATAAAATATATATATATCATAAGGCTTTGATTATGATTCAGACCTCTCTTTCAAATTCAGAAATCAAATAATGTTTATTAAACCACTGATACTCAATAAGAACATTTTTAATATAATATTATAACCATATAACCCTCGATAACAACTGATACCATTCTCTCTTATTCTCTTAATCATAAGGCATGTTCAATTCATGCATAATCATCTTTATACATATCCATCTCATACTCCCATTCATATTCATATACATCTTATACTCATATCCATATTCATATACATCTTCAGATATCTTTCTTTTCAATATTAATACTCAAGGAAGACAATTTCTTCACAATATAGTAATAATAGCATCACATATATATTTCACAAAATCAAGTTTCTTTGTGAAGATAAGTAGTTTTACAAATAGGGATAGAAGAAATCTTGCCTCGGTTTCGATATCCTGAAGGTATGGCTCGTCCCTCTTCCGGAGTTTCTATAAACACAAAAGGACCGTCATTAGAACCACATCTCTTACTCACTACACTCTTGTATAACAAAACCCTTTACACTTCAACATATGTTTAACGTATTATTATTATCCCAAAGGTTCAAGAACTTAACTATTTATAAGCTAAATCGAAGTTTCAGGGGTTTTCACCATTTTCCTTAACGACCACACTTAACTGTAAAAATTCTCAGAAAATATGGATTTCGAATTTTAATGTAAGGTCAACTGTCAAGGGTCCTCTGACCACCCTACTACACTATCCCAAAATTTCGTGACTTTTAACAATGTTAAAGTATGGTAATTGTAACCTCAAGTTTGATACATTTACGGTTTCTCGGTTTCTGAACCGCTTTCACTAAAACTGACTTTTCTCCTAAACCGTTCATCAGATTTTAACGCACCTTATATCAAAACGATCTATGAACTAAGCTCTATCATTTCATAGTTAAATAGGAACCTGGACAGTAGGGTACCGTACGGATGCAGGGGGTCCAAAACAGGGCAATTTACATCCTAACGAAAATCGGGCATTATAACGGCTATAATTTCGTACTTTCCATAAATCCAACTCCTCCAAATCAATTATCAAACACCATAATCATCACCTACACCATGTGGTATTCTTCACCAGCCATGGTTACAAGTCCACAACACAATTTTCACATCAAAACAAACCACTTATAACACATAATCATCATAAACATTACATTAACACCACTTAACTACCAACCACTTCAATATCTACCATAAATATAAAAGGCCAAGCATGTTTATACCTTCTTGAAGCTTTGACAACTCTTAAAAATCCTTGATAAACCTTGGGCACTCCTTAAACAACCTTAGATTAACTTGAATCAACTAAAGGAATCATAAAAACCAAGTTAGTTTCTTGAAACCACTATTCATCACTATTCATCAAGCAACTTTCATGAATTTATTACCTATGAAGATGATGATGGTTGGCCTTGAAACTTTGTGCTAGTCTTAATTTATCCTCCAAGAAGCTCCATGATTTTTTCCCTTGATTTAATCTTGATGCTAGCTAGGATTTTGGTTTTGATTTTTCTTTTTTTTTTTTTCTTACTTTGGCCGAATGGAAGAAACAAGAAGGGGGAGAGGTTTTTGTGTTTTGTTTTGGTCTTATCTCATCTAATCTTGCTAATACTAGAGTACTTTGGAAGCTTGGTAGATATTTAGTGATTAAAACCTTGCAAAGTTACTAATTTACCCCCTTAAAACAAGTTAGTGGATGGTGATGTCATTAGGATGAGCTAATCTCCCAATTTCTTAATTTTCTAAGTAAAATGCCAATCACATTGGTAAATAATGTGGTATGTATCCTTGTTATATTACTAATCTTGGTTGCTTGGTCTCCATATGCGTCTAATTGTGGTTCGTTTCGAATGTACCTCATTATCTCAGTGGTTTTAAAATCATTTAACAATCTAAATTCCATTGGTATTCTCTTAACTTAATAATCCCTTGGTTAAATCTAAATTCACTAATTCCTCAATATATAATTCTTATAATGTTTCCATGCTCCTTAATATCCAATAGAAGCTTATTCGAAATCAAAATCCTCAAAATCCATGCTTCAGGAATTTCTGAAATCTAACGTCATTTCGAGTCACTTATTTCCATTGTACAATACTAATATGGTTTCTGTTTATTCATTTTATGTTTCCATTATAGGGTACCTATATACCATTTCTCTAAATCCTCGAAATTTACTATTCATGTGACCACTGTAGCATTACTGAAGTTAGGGTTATTACATCCTTCCCCCCTTAAAAGGATTCCGTCCCGGAATCATGTTGGAAATGTCCATAAGTATCTTTCTCCTTCACAACTTCTAACTTCCACACTATTTCCTTTATCCTTTTTCCTTCTATAATCTATCTATCTTGTTTGCGCAGAAATATACTAACATAACTTCCTTGTCATTCATCAACATGCCATTTAGTTTATCAATAACAGTCCTTTTACTGTCTTTTCCTCACAAATCTTCTCCTGTTTCAAGTCATTCCAGGTTATCTCGTCTCTCCTTCCTCTTTTGACGAAGATATCCGCCACTACATTGACCTTTTCTGAATGGTAGTGTATCTCACTTATGGTTTGACCATCTTCTGATCTCTATCATGACATAAATATTAATTCCTCCATATTCCTATAGCTCCTCTCTGTAAAATTTTCCAGAAAATAAGCTCTAGTAATATTCTTTAAAACAATTGTAAGAAAATACTACCTATAATATATATTTCCTGTTCGTCTCAACGAGCTTGTGTTTTCCCAAAACACTCCTACTTTTCTTTTCATAACGTTTCCTAGCCCTTAACAGATACTGATTTTCCTTATCTATTTTATTAACTTATTTATTCCATTAATTGATTAAGTCGATCCTTAACCAAAGACTTACACACAAAATTTAAATCGAAAAAGCAAGTACCTGTATCCGCATCTGGTTTCGTCAACGCTTCCCCTAAGGTCATGTTGTACACTCTAGCAGTAGGCCTATTTGAAGCAGCCCCACTCTGTCCTGACGCGTATGACCCACCTGAACGGCAATCTCTAGCAAAGTGTCCTAGTTTCCCACACTGGTAACACTTAACATCTCTTTTAGGGTTTGCATCAGTTGATGGGCACTGGTTAAAGTAGTGTCCTTTTGGTCCACACTTAAAACAAGTTACTCCCAGCACTCTACAGACTCCTATATGCTTTTTACCACACGTCTCACAATCTGGTAATGGTGGTCGTGATTGATTGGACTGAAATGTTCCCGAAGACTTTCCACCCTGACTCACCGTCTCACTAGTAGTCTTGTTACCCCCCGACTTTCCCACAAATTGAGATTTTTGTCCTTTACCTCCTTTGTTAAAGTAGCTTCCCTCACTTGAACCTCCTTTTGGGCCCTCAAATCTTCTTTTCTTATTCTCTCGACCTATTTGAGCCTGCTCACTCTCGGCCTCTATAATTGATGCCTTTTGAACCACTGCAGCATAATCAGTTAACTCAAATGGGGCCACTCTCGTTCGTAACCAGGGTTTTAACCCTTGTTGAAACCTTTTTGCACGTTGTTCTTCAGTACGCACAAACTCGGGAACAAACCTCGACAGTTCTGAGAATTTATTTTCATACTCTGCCACTGTTAGGTTATCCTGTTTTAACTCCAGAAACTTTAATTCCATTTGGTTTTCTAGATACCTAGGAGAATACTTTTCTAGGAACACTCTAGTGAAACGCTCCCAGGTTATCACTCCCGCTTCCTCTAGGTTCTTCCTAGCTTCCCACCAGTAATTTGCCTCTCCCTTTAGGAGATAGGCTGCAAAAACTGTTTTCTGATCTTCCTTTATCCTCAGTATTTCGAAAGCTTTCTCCATTTCTTTTAGCCATGCCCTGGCTACTACTGGGTTAGTGGTTCCCTCGAATTCTGGGGGCTTTAATGACTTAAAGGCACGAAAGGAACTAGCTGTCTGGTTGGGGAGAACAGGTGGTGGTTGAGGATTCTGTGGATTTGCTAAATTCTGCCTTAATAAGTCCATGAATTGGGCAAAGGGATCACCTCCCGGATTCCTTTGTTGGCCAGTTGATTCCTCTTCTCCTTCTTCATGATTTTCTTCATTATGAGCATTTTCGTTCAGTCTAGTACCTTCGATATTTCGACTTCTTTCGTCTCTCTCATTTTCCCTTGCATTCGCTCTACTGTCACGTCTAGGCGGCATAGTTCTGTACATAACAATAGTCCTTATTAATTACCCGAATTTGGGTTACTATATACATCATTTCTATATACACAATTATATCATTAATTAGCTCATTTGCATATCACAATATCTTTATCATGCGATTTTCATCTAGTTATACCATAACTTTAGTAGGTAAGTGTATCGCCCTTAACACGATAGCCTTTTCATTAAGTCAATCACCTTTTATACATCAATATTTCTGAGTCTCAACATTTATTATACAAAAATATGCAGCAAAAATTTAGATAGAAATGCACAAACTTCATTAATGTACATAAATATTTTACAATTTGGGTACAACATCTTTTACTGCTAATAATATACATCATCTAATACAAGGTTCGAAACCCAAAACATAGCCGTACATACTAATCCGATATCACCAAAAGTACTACTAACTGTCCTCTAATCAGACTGGGATTAAAACAGTGGACAACTAAACTAATCCCCAAAATGACATCAGCAAGATGACTAGTCTGATTAGTGACAACTACTATCCCGGCTCACACCCCTGCCCTGACAACATCCCGTATCTGGACCACCATGGTAGTAACCGTATCAACTATCTGGGCCCTCCATGCCGGGTCTCCCCTATCACCCAACAACCTCCTAATATCTCCTAATGCTCGTAGCTCAATACTGATCATCCCCAGAGATATCCCATCCGGGATAACCCCTCCTCTCCCTCTCTCTAACCTCTGTAGAAGGGTGTCTATAGTCCTGCGGGACTCCTCCAACTGTCCCTGAAGAGCAAAGTACTCGGTCAATAAGGTAGCTGAAAGTGAGTCACCCGCCGGTAAGGGTGCCTCCTGAGGGGGTACAGCTAGGGGAGGTGCATCCACAGGTGGAGGTGGTGGTGGTGCAAAGGGTGGGGATGGAGGAACCGACTCTATCTCAGCATCCTCTGAAGGATCCTCCTCCTCCTCAAAGAAACCAAAATGCCCTGGAGGGGTAAACTGCTCAAAAGGATCATCTATAGGGTCAGGACTAGGTAGAGGGGATGGAACTGGTGACGGCACCGGGATGGGTCGGACAGGAGTGGGAATCATCTGAATATCCCTCCACTCAATCGGCTCCTCAGGTATAACTGACAACCTAGGCCTCTTACGCAGTGGCCTCTCCTCCTCAGGGATCTCCGATCTCACTCTGGAAGGACCTGCCTCGTCAGATCCTGTAGAAGATCTACCCATATATGGCACTAGGGCCACAGCATCTCTCCGTCTCTGCTCCTCTGCCTCATCTCTCTCTAATCGCTCTCTAGCCGCCGCCCGGCGTCTCTCCCTGAGGTCCTCAACTGCATACTCGGGGACCTCTACCCCGGCCAGCTGAAGATCTAATAGCTCCTGCTCTGACCTCCTTAGCCACTGGGGGTCCTGACTCGGCTCACCCATCTCCGCTCCCTATAATAAAACATAAAATTCTATTAGTAACAGTCTAATAAATTATAATATATGCTTAAAGTAAATACTACCTGCGATATACCACCCCTGAACTTGATGGAAGTTCACAATTTATATTATAACTGATACATTTATTATTATCACTTTTGTTTATGAGCATATGACTCTTAGCTCTGATACCATCTGTGACGCCCCGGGATCCGGGGTCAAGGATCCGGGCCGTCAAGGTCCAATTTCCGATCAATATCAATATCTCTATAGTTTTTTTTTTTTTTAATAAATAAATAAATCAGCAGTTGACCCCACACTAATACACACACACACCAGTCATATGCTCATAGAACAACAACCACAATATTTAAAAGTTTTAAAGTTAACAGTTATTACAAGCCCAGAATTTACTAAGTACATTGTTGAACAAAGCTTCTACAGGAAGCACTTCAACTAAAGTTTATTACAACTTACACACTTAATTTACATAAGTATACTAAGCCCCTTCGCTTGTCACTACCTCGGGGATGGTCTCCAGCACTCGCTCAAAAGGTCGCCTTTCCCTTACCCTCTTGCGGGGTGTGGTACGTAGTATCGGCATGGGACCTAGCTGCTATATACATAAATAGCAAGAGTGAGCTATAATAGCTCAGCAAGATCATTCTGTAACTAAAATTTAGAATGTGAACAAGTATACATATATGTATAGGCATATGTAATAGCAGGAAACAATTAAAATCCTTAAGGAAGAGTAAAGCTCTTATTTAATAATACATCATCCACTCACTATTATAAGAAAGTAATCTATATTAATATAATATCAGTTTTTCTTCATCTGTATCCATAATACCATCATCTCATATCATTACTCTGTTTTCAGTATAGAAATCTGAAATAATATAATATCAGTTTTTCTTCATCTGTAACTATCATTCCATCATCTCATATCATTATTCTGTTTTCAGTATAGAAATCTGAAATAATATAATATCAGTTTTTCTTCATCTGTAACTATCATTCCATCATCTCATATCATTATTCTGTTTTCAGTATAGAAATCTGAAAACCATTGTCTACACTTCCTTTTCAAAAACATTGGGGATATCTGCTGTCGCCTGATACGTTAGGACGATGATCAGTCGCCTAATCGTATCTGCTCTCTTTTTACTACCGGTAGAAGGAATGAAAATCATCCCTGGAGGAAGGCCACCTGCTAACATCCTCCCTTGGCATCTTCGTGCCGTAATAAAAATAATAAATGCTGGACTGTGTCGCACACAGCCCTGACACAGCCACTTACGCAAATCTGTTGCAATCCCCCTCTTTATCACATCGTTATTCTCTTTTTAAAATATCATTCCACATTTCCATTTTCTCACTTTCGTTTTCACATATCATTCTCTCATATCATTTCCATTCTCACACATTACTTCTATAAAATATATATATATCATAAGGCTTTGATTATGATTCAGACCTCTCTTTCAAATTCAGAAATCAAATAATGTTTATTAAACCACTGATACTCAATAAGAACATTTTTAATATAATATTATAACCATATAACCCTCGATAACAACTGATACCATTCTCTCTTATTCTCTTAATCATAAGGCATGTTCAATTCATGCATAATCATCTTTATACATATCCATCTCATACTCCCATTCATATTCATATACATCTTATACTCATATCCATATTCATATACATCTTCAGATATCTTTCTTTTCAATATTAATACTCAAGGAAGACAATTTCTTCACAATATAGTAATAATAGCATCACATATATATTTCACAAAATCAAGTTTCTTTGTGAAGATAAGTAGTTTTACAAATAGGGATAGAAGAAATCTTGCCTCGGTTTCGATATCCTGAAGGTATGGCTCGTCCCTCTTTCGGAGTTTCTATAAACACAAAAGGACCGTCATTAGAACCACATCTCTTACTCACTACACTCTTGTATAACAAAACCCTTTACACTTCAACATATGTTTAACGTATTATTATTATCCCAAAGGTTCAAGAACTTAACTATTTATAAGCTAAATCGAAGTTTCAGGGGTTTTCACCATTTTCCTTAACGACCACACTTAACTGTAAAAATTCTCAGAAAATATGGATTTCGAATTTTAATGTAAGGTCAACTGTCAAGGGTCCTCTGACCACCCTACTACACTATCCCAAAATTTCGTGACTTTTAACAATGTTAAAGTATGGTAATTGTAACCTCAAGTTTGATACATTTACGGTTTCTCGGTTTCTGAACCGCTTTCACTAAAACTGACTTTTCTCCTAAACCGTTCATCAGATTTTAACGCACCTTATATCAAAACGATCTATGAACTAAGCTCTATCATTTCATAGTTAAATAGGAACCTGGACAGTAGGGTACCGTACGGATGCAGGGGGTCCAAAACAGGGCAATTTACATCCTAACGAAAATCGGGCATTATAACGGCTATAATTTCGTACTTTCCATAAATCCAACTCCTCCAAATCAATTATCAAACACCATAATCATCACCTACACCATGTGGTATTCTTCACCAGCCATGGTTACAAGTCCACAACACAATTTTCACATCAAAACAAACCACTTATAACACATAATCATCATAAACATTACATTAACACCACTTAACTACCAACCACTTCAATATCTACCATAAATATAAAAGGCCAAGCATGTTTATACCTTCTTGAAGCTTTGACAACTCTTAAAAATCCTTGATAAACCTTGGGCACTCCTTAAACAACCTTAGATTAACTTGAATCAACTAAAGGAATCATAAAAACCAAGTTAGTTTCTTGAAACCACTATTCATCACTATTCATCAAGCAACTTTCATGAATTTATTACCTATGAAGATGATGATGGTTGGCCTTGAAACTTTGTGCTAGTCTTAATTTATCCTCCAAGAAGCTCCATGATTTTTTCCCTTGATTTAATCTTGATGCTAGCTAGGATTTTGGTTTTGATTTTTCTCTTTTTTTGTTTTTCTTACTTTGGCCGAATGGAAGAAACAAGAAGGGGGAGAGGTTTTTGTGTTTTGTTTTGGTCTTATCTCATCTAATCTTGCTAATACTAGAGTACTTTGGAAGCTTGGTAGATATTTAGTGATTAAAACCTTGCAAAGTTACTAATTTACCCCCTTAAAACAAGTTAGTGGATGGTGATGTCATTAGGATGAGCTAATCTCCCAATTTCTTAATTTTCTAAGTAAAATGCCAATCACATTGGTAAATAATGTGGTATGTATCCTTGTTATATTACTAATCTTGGTTGCTTGGTCTCCATATGCGTCTAATTGTGGTTCGTTTCGAATGTACCTCATTATCTCAGTGGTTTTAAAATCATTTAACAATCTAAATTCCATTGGTATTCTCTTAACTTAATAATCCCTTGGTTAAATCTAAATTCACTAATTCCTCAATATATAATTCTTATAATGTTTCCATGCTCCTTAATATCCAATAGAAGCTTATTCGAAATCAAAATCCTCAAAATCCATGCTTCAGGAATTTCTGAAATCTAACGTCATTTCGAGTCACTTATTTCCATTGTACAATACTAATATGGTTTCTGTTTATTCATTTTATGTTTCCATTATAGGGTACCTATATACCATTTCTCTAAATCCTCGAAATTTACTATTCATGTGACCACTGTAGCATTACTGAAGTTAGGGTTATTACAACACAGGCGCAATAATATGTATGAAGCAAAGTTATTGGCAAACTCTGATGGAAAAGCTGTGTGCCTGTCCATAAGAATGTCTAGTGAAGAGAGTTGGAAGTGGCATAAGAAACTCTCTCATCTGAATCTGAACAACATAAATGAGTTGATAAGAAAGGATCTTGTAAGAGGACTTCCAAAATCTTTATTAAATGTTGATGGCCTGTGTGATTCCTGTCAAAAGGCCAAACAAAGGAAGTCATCTTTCAAGAGCAAGTCTGAATCTTCAATTATTGATCCTTATCATCTTCTACATGTTGATCTCTTTGGACCAGTAAATGTCTTGTCAATTGGAAGAAAGAAATATGCTCTAGACATTGTTGATGAACACACCAGATACACTTGGGTGTATTTAATAGCAAAGAAGGATGAAACTGCATTAACTCTGATGGAACATGTAAAGCTGCTGGACAAAGGATCAAAACACAAAGTCAAAATAATCAGGAGTGATAATGGAACTGAATTCAAGAATGCAACAATGGAAGAATTCTGCAAGAACAGAGGATTGAAGCAAGAGTTTTCTGCACCTGGTACACCATAGCAAAATGGTGTAGTTGAGAGGAAGAAAAGAACCTTGATAGAAGCTGCCAGAACTATGCTTGATAAAACAAAATTGCCAACCTATTTCTGGGCAGAAGCAGTTCAAACAGCCTGTTTTACTCAAAATGCCACACTGATCAACAAGCATGGAAAAACACCATATGAGATGGTGAGGGAAAAGAAGCCAAACCTGAAATATTTTCATATTTTTGGGTGCAAATGTTTTGTGTTGAAAACTCACCCTGAACAGTTGACTAAATTTGAGTTAAAAGCTGATGAAGGAATTTTTGTTGGCTATCCGCTGTCAACTAAAGCATTCAGAGTTTATAATCTGAGAACCAAGGTGATCATGGAGTCAATTCATGTGTCATTTGATGACAAGAAAATAACTGGACTTGAAGATGTAAATGAACATGATCAACTGCACTTTGAAAATGAAGACTTAATCTCTGATGAAGTAAACTCTGATGAAACTGATCTGACAAACTCTGTTGAAGCATACTCTGAACCTCTACTGGTAAACACTGAAGAAACTTCTCAGCCAGAACAAAGGGGAACCAGTTGAGGGGGAGCATGATCAAAATGATGACTCAAATTCTGATAGTGAGCCAACTAAAAAATCTGGATCAAACTCTGATGACTCAAACTCTGAAAATGCAAAATCTGACAGTTCAAACTCTGAGCAGTCAAATTCAGGGGGAGCCTCAGAAAATGAAGAAAGATAACAAGAAAATTAGGAGAACATGGATCAAGGGGGAGGATCACATACTGATAGAAGCCATTTACCTTCAGCTAGGAAATGGACAAAATCTCATACACCTGATTTAATTATTGGAGATCCAGATGTAACAGTAAGGACAAGAAGTGGTACAGCAAGTGAATGTCTGTTTCATGCATTCCTGTCTAAGAATGAACCAAAGAAGGTAGAAGAAGCTCTTCATGATTCTGACTGGATAACAGCAATACAGGAGGAGTTAATTGAATTTGAAAAAAATGAAGTATGGACCCTTGTACCTAGACCAAAGAATAGATTTGTTATTGGTACTAGATGGGTTTTCAGAAACAAAACTGACAGTGAGGTAGTTGTTACAAGGAACAAGGCTAGACTTGTGGCAAAAGGCTATTCACAGCAGGAAGGAATAGACTAAGATGAAACTTTTGCTCCAGTTACAAGATTGGAGGCAATAAGAATTTTTCTAGCATATGCCTCTCATAAGAAATTCAAGGTATTTTAGATGGATGTGAAAAGTGCTTTTCTTAATGGAAAGCTTGAAGAAGAAGTGTTTGTTGAACAACCACCAGGTTTTGTGGACCCAAAGTATCCAGACTATGTCTACAGGCTGAATAAGGCAGTCTATGGGCTCAAGAAGGCACCAAGAGCATGGTATGAAACTCTGGCTCAATTTCTTTTAGAAAGTGGGTTCAACAGAGGTGCAATTAATAAAACACTGTTATACTTTAACTATGGTGATGACTTGCTTTTAGTTCAGATATATGTTGATGACATAATTTTTGGGTCTACTAATGATAAACTCTGTAAAAAGTTTTCCATGCTCATGCAGTCCAGGTATCAAATGAGCATGATGGGAGAGCTTAGCTATTTTCTAGGCCTACAGGTGAAGCAAACAGATGATGAGATTTACATAAATCAAGAAAAATATACCAAAAATCTTCTCAAGAAATTTGGTATGCTTTACTACTCATCTGCATCAACTCCCATGGCAACAGCAACAAAGTTGGACAAAACACAAGAGCTCCAGTAGATATGACAAACTACAGAGGCATGATAGGGTCTCTTCTTTATCTAACAACTAGCAGGCCTGATATTATGTATGCAACCTGTGCAAGGTTTCAGGCAGATCCCAGAGAACCACATCTAACAGCTGTGAAGAGGATTTTTAAGTATCTCAAGGGGACCCTAACCTTAGGTCTGTGGTATCCTAGAGAATCAGATTTCAAGCTACTTGGTTACTCTGATGCAGACTTTGGAGGCTGCAAGATATACAGAAAAAGCACCAGTGGAAGTTGTCAATTTCTGGATGATAGACTTGTTTCTTGGTACAGCAAGAAACAGAAATCAATTTCAACATCTACAGCTGAAGGAAAGTATATTGCTACTGGTAGCTGTTGTGCATAGATTCTGTGGATGAAGAATCAATTGCTGGATTATGGATTGAGGTACAGTAAAATACCTATTTACTGTGATAATCAAAGTGCTATTGCTATGACAGGTAATCCAGTACAGCATTCAATGACCAAGCACATCAGCATAAGGTACCACTTTATCAGAGAACATGTAGTGGAAGGGAATATTGAGCTTCATTTTGTGTGTACAGAACAACAACTTGCAGATATCTTTACCAAGCCATTGAGTGAAGCTGTATTTACAAGGCTGGTAAATGAACTAGGAATGGTCTCTGGTTTTGACTAGAGATATTGGTTAGACTCAAAATTTTACTTATGTAATGTGTTGCTCATAATTCTATGGTATGTTAACTGCTATGTGAACTCTGTTGTTAAACTCTGCTATGCAAACTCTGTTCGTTAACTGTTAAACTCTGATAGCATGCTCTGTAGGTCATACACTGTTGACATGTTGGATAAACTCTGAGAAACTCTGATAATGTTTTTGTCCGAATGTTAACACCAATGAAGAAATTTGTATAAAACATGATTCTGAGTAATTAATCATGAACCCTTCTAAGTTATTTGTGATCTAATCTTTGACTGTGCAGAAAATTAACACAGCATGATACTGTTTCATATTTATAGCATCTCTTAGTTTATTTATCCTAAACTCTGAGTCTGTAAATACTGTGTGTATTGCCTCTCATGAATAATTTTTGATGCTGATGAGCTCTAAACTCTGTTAGTTATACACTGTTAAGTTAGATTTTGTTATTAGTCAACCCCCAACGCAAATGTATATAGACTGTTAGAACTCCTTTGAGATTATGTTGGTGTCTAGGACGACCCAGGAACTTGTTGGTATATAGTAAGGGCTAAAATTCTCTAATATTTGGTGACTAGTCAAAGACTAGGAAGACCCAGGAACTTATCAAAATGATAAGGGCTAAAATTATAGTATTTTTGGTGACTAGTTCCAACCTCTGATTACTGGAAAAACAAAAAACAAAATTTAGACGGGGGTTATAAATTAATTAAATATTACTGTATATAAATCGTTTACTACAGAGTTTAGCATTCATCATACATTCAGTGTTTATTATGAGAGTTTGTGCATCCAGTGTTTACTGATTTACTTTATGGATTTTATGAAAAATTAGATGCTCTAAAATTTGAATTGGTAAATTCTGCTATACACACACATATATTCACACCTGTGCAGTTTTTAAAAGGATTATGGTAATGCAGTTGGAGAATTGACAAACGCTGACGAATTTTGTCTAATAATCTAAGGTAATTTATTTCAGACAATTTACATACTTGGGGTAAAAAGAGTTTTTGAAAAATGAAATAAATTATTGCCAACTGTTAATGAGTGTTGGAGTGGTAAAGTTTGTTGGTAATGGGAAGGAAATTAGCAGTAATTATTGCTATAGTTACAGAACGTGCATAGTTGTTCCATTATATATGTGCCACGTGTCCCACTCACCCACTAATGTGTCCCACTTGCACATTAATTGAGTAATTGGTAGAGTGTATTAATGTTAAAACGATTGGGTTTTACTTTTTCATTACAACTCTAATCATTTTTACTTACACGATTATTTTCTCTGCACACAACCCACTCACAGTTACTTGCTATCTCATTTCCACATTTTCACAAACACCTTTGCTACATATCTTTTTCACTCATATTTTCTTCTCAAATTGATTCTAATGGCCACTAAAGCTTTTACTGCCCAAGGATTATTGTTTGTTCCTAACAATTATGCAGCCCCATTGAACAATGAAAACGTTCCAGAGGCATTTCATTTGATTCAAAACGTTTTGGGAGATTCAGAGATTGGTAAAGCTCTAGTCGAACCACAAACGCTTTCTGCCACGCAGATTGCTACTTTCTGGAAAAACTCTGTGTATGACGATGGAGGAGAGAATGGGAATCCATCAATCATTTTTACTTATAAGTAGACAGAGTATGTGATTACTCCTACAACAGTCAGAGATACTATGGGTTTTAATACACACACTTCATACAGTGTTGCTGGTGAGAATCAATTGAAAGAGATGTTGCAGCAACTTGGTTGTTCAGACTCTCTAGCAAGACTTGGTAATGTAAAAAGGCCAATGCTAAGGAAGGAGTGGAGTTTCTTTTTTGATTGCATCACAAGGGCTTTTGGAAAGAAAGTCACAAACTGGGATGCCATTCCTATGGACAGTTTTCAAATCGAGTATTCTCTTCTCTATGGAAGTAATTTCGATTTTGGTAGACTTGTCTTAATGAATATAGGTGACAGGTTGTCAGAGTCTAGTACTGTATATTTTGCTAGATTTTGTCAATTATTATTCACTGCTTGTGTTGCTGGTGTTGAAATTTCTGAGGATGACACCATACTAGCTTTTAAGGTTAATAAGAGGATACTTTCTGATTTAACCAACAAAGATGCTAACAAGGAGCAATTACCTGATTTGGTATTGCCTCTTGCAATTCAAAATTTCCTACATCAACCTCAAGACCCTCCAAAGCCTGAGCCTGAACCTACAAACACTGAACCTCAACAATCTATAAACACTGAACCCATTCAGCCACCTACAAACACTGAACCTCAAACTCTAAACACTGAAACACAACCTCGACCTCAACCTCAATCTCAACCTGAACAACAACCATCCAAACCAAAACAGGGAGGTAGAAGAAAACACACAGCAACAAATACAAAGCATCGATTAGCTAGAGCTAGAAGGGAAACTGTTAAAACTCATAAGGAGTCTGTCAGGCCTAAAAGGGCTAGAAAGGAAAGAGCAAACAGACCTCCATCACCTTCTATTCTAGAGGAACTGAAGAAGAGACAGTAGAGGTGCCTCAAGTTAAAAAACGAAGATTGATTCTTGATGATTCTGATGAAGAAATGAACTTTGAAGCTCTAGAGGTGATTTCCAAGGAAATACCTACTGTTGAGACATATATACTGCAGAAGAAGCTGCCAATACAACTTCCAATGTACAAATGGATGAGGACAACAGAGAAGGTTTTACTGCTATGGATGATTTTGTTGAAACATTCATACCATTCTCTGATCAAATTAATGTTTCTCTCTCACTTGTTATTGCAAACTCTGAAGAAACTGGTGCAGCTGATCAGCCAACTGTAGTACTTGATGAAACAGTGGCATCACACACACTTCATACAGTGTTGCTGAAATAGCAGTAAATGTTGCTGAAACTGCAAAGATTGTTGCTGAAATAAAGAGATTTTTGGTGGCATCACACACACTTCATACAGAGGTTGAGCAAGTTGAAGTTCCAAAGTCTGTTGAGGCTAGAGATACACCTGCAGAGATTGTTGCTGAAATAGCAGTAAATGTTGCTGAAACTGCAGAGGTTGTTGCAGAGAATGTTGCAGTGCATACTGATCAAGTTGAAGATGCAACTGTTGATGTTGAAGATGAAGGAAGTGCAGAATCAAACTCTTCTCAGAGTATACCAGTTCAAACTGATGCTAAGCACACACCTTTTTCTAAACCTTCACATCAACATGACATTGAAGCTGAACACTTTGCCAAGAATTCAATAGATTGGTATAAGTCAGATTGTATTTTTCCTATTGAAAGAGCAGCTAAATTTGTTCATCAATCTGCCACAAAGATCTCAAATCCTGATATTCTCTCAAGTCTGCAAGCAACCATTGTTCAAGTCAAAACTCTAAATGAAAGATTTGATGAGTCTCAAAAAGCTATTAATGAACTGAGAGCTGATGTTGTTGCTAGAGATATGACTATGCAGAGGGATAATTACACAAAGTTTAAGACCATTTCCAAAGCTCAAGAAACTCTGTTTCAGAGGCTAGGTCAAGTTGAACAAAATCAGAATGTATTGTCTGGGAAGATTGATTCCATTGCTAACTCCTTGGAGCTGATTACTTCTATCTTAATTCCTGATGATGTCAAAAAGGGGGAGAGAGTTGCTAAGTCTAAGTGCAGGCAATCTCAAACTCTGACTACTAAGGAGGATGATACTGAAGATGGAGGAGCAGGAGCAAATGACAAAGGGAAGAGATTAAGAGCTGATCAAAGTCTGAGATCTAGCAAGTCTTCTAAGTCAAAGTCTGTTGGAATAATTACTGATGCTCAGGGTACTTCAAACACCAGGAGTTTATTATTCACTGAAAATCCATAGACCGATGAAGAACTGGCTGCTAAGTTATTTCTGGAAGAAAATCAAGAAGGAGTTACTATTGAAGACATTACAGCTGAAGAAAAGAATCTACAAGAAGAACATCAGAAAGCTTTAAAGTTTGGAAAGTTTAAAAAGAAAGAAAAAGCTCCTAGGCCTGTTCTTAAAGGCATTGTGATTAAAGAAAATGTTGGTGTTGATCAAAGATCACAATTATCTAATAAACCAACAGAAGCTGAAGCTAGATTGAAGCTAAAAGGAATTGTTGAAGAAGGAGAAGGTTCAAAGAAGAAGAATACAACCTCTGTTGCTACACAAGTTGTACAGAGACCTTTATCTACTCAGATGCAAATGGTTTTTGGAAAACCAACTCTTCATGATCCATCTCTGATGACTGGAGGTACTACTACTGATTTTCTACATGGTAGAGCTTTAACAGGAAAGGAAGGTCGAGATAAATCTGGATTGGGCTCTCATAAAGAAGTCAGAATGAATACTGGTCCTCGAGATCCTTCATCACTGGCTGTTCCAGGTCTTGGTGTTACTCAGGAGAGTTTAGACAGACTGGAGTCAGTACAGTTGATTCATCAAAGAAGTTTGGATAAAGGTTTTCTATTGTATTTCATGGAAGATGGTACTGTGTACAAAATTGGTGAGTATGATCTTGATTTGAAGCTATGGGAGGAATTAGAATATGTTCTATATCTCTTCAAGGTGAAAAATCAAAGGACTCAACAAGCTGTAAATGTGCTAAAGAAGAAGATGCTGCATAATTTGGCAGTCAGAGGTATGAGATACAACAGTCAATATGTCCCAAAGTACAGAGATTATCATGGGAATATTGTTGAGATGAAGAAGGGTAGTGCTAAACTGAAGACAGACCTGGGTATAACAGTTCTTGATTTTAACTCAGAGTCAGCAAAAGCACAGTTCATCAGACTGGGGAATGAGATGAGAAGAAACAAAATCTACGATCTGAGGTCTGCTATTTATCAAACTAGTGAAGATGATCCTAAGCTAAAAGAGATCAAGGAGGTTATGCAGACAGAGCTTGAAAATACTGAAAGAAAATTACTTATCGACTACCTTAGATCAACACCAAATGTTGAAGAAATAAGGATTAAAGCTCTGTAAGAATTTTCTTATTTTCTTTAGATTTTGTTAAGTAGAAGATAAACTCTGTGTGTATATTAAACACTGTATTTGTTTATTTGTTTTGACATCATCAATTATTGTTAAACTTGTGCATTTTTGCTTATGAACAAGTTGGGGGAGATTGTTAGAAATAATTGATGTGAATATTAATCAGTGTTTAAGTGTTACAGTGATAAATCAGAGTTTAGCTGGAAGCAGTCAGAGTTTAGTTAAATGCTGATAGATGGAAGCTTGACAGAGTTTGTTAAACTCTGTGTGGAGGCAGCGTCTACTGGTCAACATTGTTTGAAGATTTATTATGGAAGCAATATCTTTGAAGATTGGAAAGCTGTCAAAGAGATTGAGTTGACTAATGAGACGTGTAGCAATCGTAATTGATATCAATTGTATAGCTAATTTATAGGAGTATCAATTATCGATTGTATAGCAGCTGTATATCTTATAAATACAGTTAGGTTAACCCTAGAAGGGTAACGATTATTGTGAAACATTATTCATTGTAACCTAAGCAGCTCTCTATGATATTTTACATCAATAAGAGAGGAGTTATTAATTCCAAACAGTTTTTAATTGTTTAATCGCGTATTTTATTGTTAATCTCTCATACGATCTTGATTATAATTGTGTATTCGGCCTAACATAAATGGATCAAGTAATGCGATCGGTGGTTAAGAGGCAATGGAGAATGTTTTAAAGATGAAATCTAAAGGAGCAAGTGTCTGCCTAGTTCTCGTAGTATGAATTCTGGAAAAATGAAGTTCAGTTATTAGGACATGCGATCAATAGTGAGTAGTGTTGGTTGACCCCACCGATTTAAAGACAGTTTCAATTGAGAAAGGCCAACCACCCCAACAAAGGACTAAGAAGTTTGAATTGGCAGAAAAATGTGAGAAAATTTCCCTAGAGCTAAAGATGAAATTGGTGACGACCCAGCGTGGGCGTTGTCTAATGGAAGAAGGAAGACTTTGTGATATATTATGATGCATCTCATACAGGTTTAGGTGGTGTGCTTATATAGTACGACAGAGTAATTGCGGATGCATTCGGACAGCACGGTACACCAGACTAGGATGCCCTGGTAGTGCCAATTTTGGTGGAACGACTAACTCCGACGGTAGGGTTCCTTCTGAGACTAGTGATTAGGTAGACTGACCAAAATTTCCCTGATTCTAGAAAGAACTTCAACAAACTTTGGCAAACCTTGTCTTTCTGATTATCAGAAGACGTCGTTGAAGAGAGTGGAAACCGGAACAAACCCTATGGAGTGGGTAAGGTAGCCGCTATATGGGTTGGTAGACAGACCCCGATTATTACAGTTGATTGTAGAGATAAAATTATGAAGTTGAGACTGGATGAAAAAAGGGAAATGTAATTAAGAAACAATCCGGACTGAGAAATTCTGAAATTTACTTAAATGAAAAGGCTGTTATGCCAGAAGTGTTAAGCTTACGCGGCACGTGGAATTGATAATAGTTGAAAAGATTAGAAGGAGTTTAAGAGTACGTGGGAAGAAGCGTGACCTATTCCAGATGAATTATCTTAGCTATGGACGAAGGAGGCACTAGGCCGGTAATTTGCTAGAAAAGTAATACCATTAGCTAACCCTAAACTCACGTGCTGTAGCGCGGCCATTTGGGGCCATGTCACAAAGGATTATCAAAGTGACTAAACCAGTAATGTCAGCACAAAGCGGGGTTGCTTTTAACCAAGCGCCGACCACGAGAGCTTTTGGATATAAAGTGAAGTGATGCATGTGTATATGATTGACCCGATTCTGAGTAAGAATAGAAGTATGGTGATTTGAGACACATAGTATTGGGGTAATATAAATACAATGGATATGTTACGACTAAGATAGATGATCAATCTAAGTGTATAAAAACGGTCAAAGATTGGTCAGTATGATACAGAAATTTTGTCTGAAACTAATATCTTCGATAAAAGCAATAGGTACTAAGAGATTTATGTTGAACATGACCAGTATCTTCCAGAACATCCTTGCTACCATTACCAAGTTCTGTAAGAAAGAGAGATAGACATATGTTGTCTTTTGGAAGGTCATGTGGACTGGCATCCGTTAGAAAGAAAGGTTAGCATTAAGCTACCTATAGATTATCAGGATGAGAACGATTGAAAGAGACCTTATTAAGGATATATGATTTGATTGCCAATTACAAGATGTAAGTATACCTTGAAAATAGAATTGAGGATATAATATCCATAGATTAAGATAAACCCTGGGGATGCACAAAGGATAGCATTACCCCTAATAAAGACTTTGTGAATTTAGAGGATGTAAGTTAGATTGACCAAGGCAACAACAACCTTTAAGGATTTATTGAAAAGAGTTTCAGAAAATACATCGACAGAATTGTTATAGGAATGATTAATGATATTTTGGTGTACCTGTACCCCGAAAATACAGGAGGAATGATGAGGAGGACCTAAGAAACCTTATAAGGAAAAAGGTAATATTCTGAACTTCGAAATCGAAGTTTGGTAAGGAATGTATATTAATAATAATGCCAGATGAGGCGTGTGCGAAACCATGAGGAGGCACGGATTGAACCAATGAAGGTTGAGATTATCCTAAAACAAGAAATGATTGAGAAAAGAAATATCTTAGGTATGATTGGGAGTAACCGTGATAGAGCTTGCACAAAAAGGTGGAAGCAATGACTTATGGAAAAAGATTGATATATATTTTCTCTCATTCAATAGAGTCTAAGGGAGAATGCTTTCACCCTGAGTTGGAATAGATCCAGAAAACACCGACTACAAGAAATTATTGTTATCAGGAAAGGCCAGTGAGGTGGCCGACACTTTAAGTATAGAAGAGTAATTAAAAATGCTCATATCAAGGAAACAGAATGATAATGAAAAGGACCTTGAAGGTCATAGTGTGGGAAGAGAAATTTACGTTCCCTCTGATGATTGTGCGAGAATTTATTATGAGGATTGTTTAAATAAACATTCGATTCCTGATATTGTCTGAAGCGCATTACCGACATTAGGAGGCTTTGCGACAGGCCCAACCTAATTCCCCAAGAGATTCGCCTTCTTTTAGAAAGAGAGAGGGGAGGTTAGGTAATAAGGGATGATTGAATACATGAGGCAGAATTGGCTTTCTGGAAAAGCAATAAAAGAAAGGACTGGACCAGCAAGGGGTTTGTAGTAGATAGCAAGAAACATAGATGGTACTGATATTGATAAGCCAATTGGCATGATGATGAATGACAAGCAAGTTTATGTTGGTGTATTTCTGTGCAATCAAGATAGAGAATATGAGCTGGGAGATTCGTGATGCTGAAAAATATCCATTTGAAAAGAATTAACAAGGTTCGGAAAGCAATTAAGTAAACCGCTAAGCTTCCAGTCTTCTATATGAGACATATGATTAATAATCTCACCAGCCTATTCCAGCTGCGATGCTGGAAGCTCTTCTGCGATTTTATTTGCTTCATGTATTATCTACGTCGAGTTCAGGAAGTATTCCCTATGGATTATTTTGGGAATTATGATTATTTTGTCCTCCTAGAGGATTTTGATCTGACAATTAGGGAACCCGTAGGGTTAGTTGTTAAAGCGCTACGTAAACGACAAACTATGGTGATTCAGCAATGGACTACATTAATGTATTGGTGATTTTCTGAGAAATTAGGAAATAACGACGGTGGATGTCGGAATTGAAAATAGAAATAGATTATGTTGGAGCTAAGCTAGGGAAATCGTCCAGGTTTATTTCGGATGCTTTAATTTTGGGAATGACGTGATATTTGAAATGAATGATTAGGCTACGATGGTTCATAGAGTGATTATAGTAGAAATAGAAACCAAGTGACTGATAGAAATGAATATAGAGTTGAGGATCAATAAGGGAGTAGATATGCGAACTCCTGAGAAACCCCAGCAATGAGGCAAGAAAAGTATGAAATTGACGTTGTAAGTATTGGTCACAATGGAAAGCTGAAATTGAAAGCATAAATGACATAAAGATTAACTCCTGTTAAGTTTGAAAAATTCAAGGAAATTTGAAATAGATCGGTTGAGTAACAAGGAGACTCATGGATCGAGAAAGTGAAGATCTAGATGGTTGAACAGAGGAAAGTTTAATCCCAAAAATATGACGGTGACGGGTGTCTCGATAATGAGATGACGGTGGAGTTAAATAACAGAAGTGAATGGGAATCAGATAATCAGAAGGATGTGATTGATAAAGAAAAGATTGGGGAAGGTAATTATGAAATCTGAAGCAAGGAATGTTATGGATGGGCTTCTAACGAACTCTCGGGATGATAGCCCGATAGTGTTATTATTATGAATATGAAAGAGCTAGTAACGAAATATGGAATGTCAGTAACGATATTGTCAAGCGAGGAATCTAAGAGTTAACCTGAACAGGTTGAAGGATTTCCAAAAAAAAAGGGAGTGTTACTAAGATTGAACAAGAGTATATGTCCATAGAATGATGGACAGAGCAGCGAGGATATGTTGACACGTGAGATTATGATAACGTAGTATTTGATACGATTACGATTATTTTATTCTTCTTTGATGAACATCTATAGTTCAGAGGAAAATTAAAAGTATGATATTTCACAATCATGAAAATTTTCTATAATTCTTTGAAATTCTTTTCATTTCTTCTCTCTTATTCATATTCTTTTTGAATTGAGAAGAACAACCCTTTTAAGGAGGGGAGGTACTGCCACGTGACTATCTGTCTGTGTGATAGAAGTCTAAGTGGAATACCATTAATTGTTTAATTGCTTGTCAAATACTAAAGGCTGGCCCCCTTCTGTACTAATTATGCAATATAACAAGTGTTCATTGATCATAGTGATCTCTCAATAAATTCTTCCACTTCTATATATCGATTGAGATTGCAAAGAGAAAAGCAATCATGGAAAGTATAGTATGAGTGAGGATATCTCCGAATTCGCAGCGCGATAGTGATAGCAAAGTCACTGCAGATACCAATAAGGGAAATAGTATATGACTGGGTAAGAGCATAACCCGGATAGTGTGCTGTACGAAAAGTAGCAAAGATTAATGAAAAAGGATAAAGGATGTATTGTAGCACTAGTAAGATGTGCTGAAAAAGGATTTGAATGCTTAAGGATCGACCGGAGAACTGGAAAGTGAAATAACCGACAAGTACCCAATTGTCTTCTACCTGATTCCGGGACGGAATACTTTTAAGGAGGGGAGACTGTAAGAACCCAGATTTTTGGAAAAAAAAAAGAAAAACTTTTTTTTATTAGGTACTGATGAAAGAATGAACTGTGATTTCGACTACAAGGTATTAATAGTTCTAATGAATGAGTATTGAATGGATATAGATTCTAATGTTTATATGACATGAAGAATGCAATGGGTTGACAACTTAGATTAGAATAATCTATCTCCTAGGGAGATAAGTTATGGGAATTCCTAACAGAGGAAATATTCTCATGTCATTCAAATCGATATCTGTTATTAGTCCAGTGGTTACGTGAAAGAGTTAAGGAACGCTTGAAAGAGGACAAGGACATGTTTAGAAATATAAGGAATAAAGTTTGAATAGTGTTTTTGGTGGAAATAAGAATATTATTAAACGACGCTATATAAAAGTACTCAGAACGGATTTCTGAGTTCGTATTCATGATCCAGGGGCGAGATAAGTGTATGTAAACGATATAGGATTCAGAAAAATAGCACTTTTATTTTCTCCGAGATTTCCCTAGACACTGAAAGACTTAAGGATTTATTAAGAGGATTTAAGGAATTTAAATTCAAGAATTATAAAGGAGGAATGAGAATGGAAGTATTATTATTAAGGAGGTTTCCGGTAAAACCCTAACTAGAGATCCTTGAGATATTCCTCCGAACGATCAATGAAATTGAGAGATAACCAGACAAAGAACAAGCAGGAAGCCAAGATACAAACATGTGCAAATGGATAAGAGCAAGTAACCAAGCTAGTTATAAAGCTAACTAGTAGAATTAGAATCAAACCAACTAGTTAGCATAATCTCATCATCTTAGCACAAAAGCCAACACTTGTCCACTTGATTTGCGTCATCCATGACCTAATCACTTTATTAAAGTGACTTTACACAAGATATTATCCATGACATAGCAATAATTCAAGATGAGAACAAGTGAAAAGCAAGCAAAACTCCATTCTCTCCATTTCTTCAAAACTGCCCAACAAAGCCAAGCTCAAAGAAAAATTCATATCTCCCGATCTAGAGCTTCTAAAATCACCAAATTTTAACCATAGCTTCTCCACTCCATGGGTAACATTCTTTCAAAATTTCATGGCAATATAATGAGTATAGACTAGTCAAATATCCTCCCCAAGTGAAGAAGCCGAACTGTCCAGATTCTTGACAGTTTCTGTAACGATTTTCAAACGGCCATATCTCCTTCATTTCTCAATGAAATTTGGTGTTCTTTATCTTGTTGAAAAGGTATTAAGATGCTCTACAACTCTCCTTCAGAAGTCTTAGCCAGAAAAGCAGTGTAAGGACTTTGTTCTTCCGGTTCTTTAAAGAGGTAAATAGTAACTTCGAAATCAATAACTTGTTTCCTTGTTTTGATGATCAAGATTTAGCTTTCTAAGGACTATCTAAGGCTTATAGGAGGATCATCAAGCTTTGTTAGTATTATTAGAGCATCAAGGAAGGTAAAACCCGAACCCACCCTTTTAGTTCATATGAGTTTTTAGTATAGTTTTGATGATATGTAGAGATAATTGCATGTTAAGGAATTTTATAATTGTTCAATGTGTAAAAGGGTTGGGTATTGGAGTTAAATGTTACCACTGCCCTAAGAAGTGTAAAATGAATGTTGGTTGATGTTATAGATGAATGGTATGCCCGGTGTGGCTTGGTTTGTTGTGATAAATTTGGAAACGTCCAATATATAGCCGTCGTAATGCCCGAATTTCGTTAGACCTTGAAAACCGTGCATGACCGTAGCTATAGGTCACTGACCTTAATGATTATATGACTTACCCTTGTAGATCTCGAGTCATAGATCGTTTTGGCATGAGAATCGAAGCATTTGGACTTACGATTTAGGAGTTATGGTCAAAACCGTAAATGCGAGTTCGAAACTGAAATTGAACCCCTGTAAAATATGTAATTCAGTGACAAATCTTGGTAATTAAATATTAGAGATCATAAGGAAGGTGTGAGAGAAAACATCATGTCAAACGGATCGTTTTTCGATTTTATAAAAATGTTCGAATCGAGGTTAAGTGCGAATGAAACCCTTAAAAGTACACTTGGTTATAACTTTGGTAAATCGCTTAGAAAATGGATAATAAAACTCGAGGTATAATCTTTTCGAGTAAACGACTGGCACTAGGACTTATATGACTTAAGTGCCTACCCAGAGTAAGTTCAATGACATGCCTTAATTAACGAGCAAGTATCGGATTATAACAGTGTTAATAAGAGTTACACTAGAGGGTGAATATCGAGATAACTTAAAAACGTGTCTTAGCATAAGTAAAGTGCATACTTAGCCTTTCGAAGTATTAAGTGATTAACCTCGGATATTGTGACTATTTTTAGATCACCGGATTGACCCGAGGCACACTACCCCTACAGGATTACTAGGCACGTTTTCAATACTTTGGAACTGTTGTTGTGATAATATATATATCTGTTGTTTATGATACATATGTCATAGCATGCATGCCTACTTTTAAGTCTATTGCAATACTTGTTTCACGAATTGATATTGGCTTATAAATTAGATATGAATTATCAGTTATAAGCCGAATTGTTTTGCTAAGACCCTTAGTGAAGGGCGTACGATCTTATTCATTTATTATAGACCGGGAGTCGGTATTTGATATAGAAATAGTCGTGAAAACCCGGAGGGATTCCAGCGACGGATTATTTTATCTCGAAGAATGTTATTTGAACATATTCTCAGTCGAGAAATATTAAACGAATATTATTTTAATATTCGTTGAGAGTTTATTTATTGGATATTATTTTGATATTCATTTAGAATATTATTTATTAAATGAATATTATTTTCGAATATTCATTTAAGGTTTGATTTACTTAATGAATATTACTTTAAATATTCACTTGAGCTTTATTTATTTAAATGAATATTAATATGAATATTCATTTGAGTTTATTAATTGAATATTATTTCAAATATTCATTTGAGTTTTATTCATTTAATGAATATTATTTTAAATATTCGTTTAAGGATTTGGTTTAGTTAAATGAATATTATTTTGAATATTCATTTGAGTTTATTTATTTAATGAATATTATTTTCAAATATTCATTTGAGCTTAATTACTTAATGAATATTATCTTGAATATTCATTTAGGGTTTTAATTATTTTCTTGGATATTAACTTGAATATTTATTCGAGGAATTATTTATTTAATGAATATTTTATATATACTTATTCGAGGGTTATTCATGAGCAATATTTTATATTAAGAATATTTTGGAACTATTTATGGTTTAATAAATATTCTTTGAATATTTATTTAATTATTTCAACTAGTTCTAAACTAAGTTATTTTATTCAAAAATTTCCTTGGTCTTCAGATACTATGTAAATTATCCATGAGTCTTATTAATAATATTATTTTATCAAGGAAGGTTCTTAAAAATCCTATTCTTCATTCAAATCTATCTTTCAAATTATAAGGGAACCCTACTTGATAAATGTTATTTATCTTGTTGACTTCCCGGTCATAAATCCTTCGAAATTATTCTTTTCACTCGCAACTTGGTTGCTATTTGCTTATTGAATCTTTGTATACCTTCTCATCATTCGAGAGGTAAGATTATTGGAACATGTTGGTATCCATTAACAAGCAGCGGCTTGGGAAATATTGGTGAATTTTCCTTTCCAACTAGATACGACTACTTTGTGGAGTCTTATCAACAAGTATTATACTTGGGGAAAGGGGGACGAACTTTACGTTTCGGAGTTATGGATGTTATTCGAACTAGGAGCCGCGTAAGTGGCCGAGTGGCGCCGGTCCAGCAAAGGCCTAACCGTTAGCCGGGGGGTTCCAGAGGGCGGTAGACAAGTAAATCCATCGGTGCTTCCTTCTACATGTAGAGAACAAAAGTAGGGAGCATAACATGCGATAAATAGCATTGCTGGAATTAAGGTCCCCAAGGAATGTTATGGAAGTCCAAGGGCTTATCGGAAGGGTGCACTACACCATAAATAGCCTACGGTAACACCAAAAAAATGTTACAGCAGGTACATTATATGTTACCTTAGGCCCATAAAGTAGCTAAGGTAACATTTTTCTAGTGATAGCTCTCAGCATGTTGCCTTAGGTGTCTAAGGTAACATCTTTGATCCCTAAGGTAACATGCAGTTTTATGTTACCTTAGCTTGCTATAGCAACAAAAGTGTGGTCTACGGTAACTTAATATATATGTTACCTTAGAGACCTAGATGTTTTTTAAAAATAGTGGTCCCCACAGTGGGCCCACAGTGGGGCCCAGTGGACCTCAATGTGGGCCCCACTATGGTACCCACTTTGGGCCCGCCTGTTTGAGCCACTTTTGTTGGCTAAGGTAACATTTTTATGCTAATGTAACATCTTTTGTAGAAAAAATTGAAAAAAACTGCACATATATATTATGCATCCCAAATTAAACCAAATCCAACACATTACTATATAATCCAAGATAAGTACATCCACCGGCTATTTCATAATCCACCCCAGCCACTACATAATCCACCAACTACAACATAATCCACCAACTATATTACTACTAAAGTCTCCATCTCAAACATCATAGTTTACCATCATAAAATTAACCAACTACTAGAAATATTGTTGACTAGTTCACAATGATCATAAAATTAACCAACTACTAGAAATTTTGACTAGTTCTTTTACTAAAAATTTTACTCAATGGAGTTCATTGTTTGACTAGCTAGAATGGCCTTTTGGATTGGCAGAACTCCAGCATTTTCGATTGCATCTGGAAGCTCTATGGCTTTTGCTACTGGAACACCGTCATTAATAACTTCGAGATTTCCGGATTCCGAAAGAACAACATTTCATCCTGCACAACTGTGTGGAAAAAATTACTTTAGTTTGATAACAGGAAATATTAAACAACATGATTAATCAAAAACTCAATGCATAATGATGCATTTGTGATGGTGTTATACAATATGGTCATCTTGGTGTACAGAATTTAAATGCATAACATGTATTGCTTTTTTTTCTTCTCTAAGGTGCTAAACTCTAACTTAAATAAAAATTACAACACTAAAAAAAGTACAGTCAGAGGGCTTTGGTATATGACATCAAGCTATAAAAACAGCAGATTTAGAAAAGCCTAGACATCCATACATACTGCAAATAACAGAAGAATTGATAGTACATTATTAAATAAAAAAGGACTTCAATTATATCATGTTGATAAAAAAAAATTAGATTATGAATGATATTGTATTGATACAGATTATACCATGTTGATAAAAAAAATCAGACTGCTAGTTGTCATTGAAGATTATTGAGAATATTTCAGTAACTAAATAACTGGTTATCAATGAAATATCTAATGCACTTCCAGCTTACGGCATATAATTATTTAAAAAAATGGACAGTTCAGTCTTGTGTGACAGGTGCCCACCTGGTGGAAAAATTAATCTGTCTTTGAATAAAATAACTGGCCAAAATATCACAACTGCAATTCAGCCCCAATATATGCTTACAAATTGCTCATAGACTGTTTATACTCATGTATGTTTTTATACAATGGAAGAACGTTTTGAAAAAATAGCCAGCATATTAAAAATTTGTATCAGAAAATTATTGTCAATATAAGAACAACTTTAGGAGCTTAACCTCTGGAAGAACTCCCGTCTTTCTACTAGATGGCAAACGGGGTATTGATCCATCTTCAGGTCTTCCAACAGTTGTAAAGCAGATATTGTATTCCTAGCAAAACAAGTAAAATTGCACATGACATGTGAGAAAGATATGCAGACACCAGTACAACGACAAGATCATATATAGAAGCAGATTTATAATATAAAAGAATAACTAACCAGCTAAGTCTTTGCCAGTTGAGTCAAAGAATAACTAACCTAAAAGAAACAATTTTATAATATGATAAGTCAGACTTCACCAGAAATCATTTAACTAAACTATCTAAAATCATTTATAAACAAGTAAAATAAAAGCCTGCAGATTGATTATTTACAGAAAAGGGCAAAGGTATTGGCAATAACCGTATCATCAATAGAAAAACCTTTTGTCCACCTTACAAGTGGTTGCAAAGATATTGAATTTTGCATTACGGGGAAGGAGAATGACTACTGAGATTGCATCAAGAGAAGAAGGGGTAGTCGATTAGTGTGTCTTTATATCCAATGCATATGACCTTCCTCCTGGTGTCAGGTAACAAATTCTTCTTTGACAACAGCTGTAGCCCATCGAACCTAAATCTATAACCATGAATATTGATGAGGACACATGGGAAATAGATGCATGAAACAAGATATTTGCCATATGGCATCCAGATACCGATCTTTGCTGCCAGATACCGATCAACGATGTTGACTGTGAGGTACAGAGTCTCTGGACTTAGCTCATACTTGTGAACTTTAACCAGCCAGTCCACTAGTATAGCCCTCATTTTCTGATTGATTTCGGGTTGGGAGTCCATGTAATCATATACATGGCTCTCACTCTACACCAATTACGTAAAAACAATACACTCGGATTGCAGAAAAAGAACGAAAATTAAAATCAACAAGGATAAACAAAATAAGATGTACCTAGGCTTCCTTGTAGAACTTGTACATATCCTCAACATAATCAATTGCTGACAATTCATTAGTGGCAACTGCAGCATCAATATCAACAATCTACTCCTTGGGTTTATTTTTCAAACCGCAAACAGTTTGTAACGTAAAAATAAATTAGAAACATCAGAGAATTTAAAAACAGTAAACAACCATATGAAAATGAACAACTAATATTACACAGACTAAAGTCACATACTTTGCTTCGGGCGGTAAGAGTGGAGGTAAGAGTCTGGCCTTTCTTCGTAGGCGATGAAGCTTCAATGGCCTTTTTCCTGTTAGGCTTCTCTCTCTTAACCTATTCTGTTTTGGTAGAACTAATCACAATAATAGCTTCAGGCTTAGGCTTCGTGGTAACTTTCTTCTGTTGGGCTGGCTTAGGAGGTAATGGTAATGCAGCCTCTTTACCAAAACCCCTTCCGATGGAATATCCATTTGTTTCTCCAAATCAAACACAACGACAATTAAGCAACGAAACAATCTTAAGAACCAATTCAAATAATTGAGAATCCCCAATTTGAATAATTCTCAAATCAAAGAATCCAATTGAAGCATCCAATCAATTGAAAAGCCCGAATTTGAATGCAAAAACAAGATACATATAAGATTCTTATAAATTTGGAAGATAAAGACAGAGAGTTTAGGAGATTGAGAGAGAGAGTGGGAGACCGAGAGAGTGAGATCCCCAATTTCTGTTTTAAGCAAATTTTTTTACTAAGGGCGGGACATTTGCCGCTCCCCAATTCTTCTCTGTCCCATGGGAAAATTCAGAACCCACTCTTTTAAGTTTTAATCGTAGTTTTAATCGTGTTTGTGCCTTTGTTCTATTAAAATTAATTAATTAAAAGTCAAATAACCATTCAATTTTTTAACTCTGTATAAAAATAATTTTTCCAAAATATTAAATTAATATTCCAAATTTTTTAACTCCGTATTAAATATAATGAATAAATACTTTAATTAATATTCCAGAATATTTATAAATTTTTATTTTTAATAAAAATTGTACAATTAAAATTTAATAATAAATATAAATTGAAAAATTTAATAAATAAACACTCTTGATATTTAAAAATAATAACTCATTTATATGAAAAATAAAAATGAATTAATTTAAAGGTAAATGTGATTTTTTAATAATTAACAATTTTTTGGTTAAAAAATTCAAAATTGAGTTTATTAATGATCTAAGGTAACATACCATGTATGTTGCTAATATCCAACACTTTAAAGCTAAAGTAACATCACATTTGTGGCTAAGGTAACACAAAAAATAAAATGTTATAGTAGGTCCAAAGTAATATGCTAAGGTAACATATTCTAGCAACATCCATGGAAAAGATGTTGCGATAGCCCATCTATGGCGTAGTGGTGGCAGCCCTAAACAGATTTGTATCTCGGTCTTCCGACAAATGCAAAGAGTTCTTTAAAGCTATCAAGAAGGGTCAAAACTTTGAATGGACCTTGGAATGCGAGGAAGCCTTCATAAAGCTAAAAGAACAGTTGGGAAGCCCACCTGTTAGGAATAATTCATAAGTTGTGATGTTGAGAATAGAATTTTGCTAATACATCTTGTATATCCTGATCTTATAAAGGATTTAGCACTTTGTATAGGATATATGTGTTAGACAGTAATCTGTGGAGGTTGGTCAGGAACAGTGCGTCAGAGACTACATTTCAGGAACTAAGAGCAGATCCTGATACAGCAAGTCAGATCCTGATGCAATGGGAAATCCTGATATTAGTCGTGTCACTGATGTCATCATTATGGATGCTACAGAAACTGGCAAGTGCTATAAAACAGGATCGTTGTTTTGAAAAACAAGCAAGAATATATTGTGAAGGAAACGAATTCTCTATTGATGAAAACTATCAACTGGACGGTAGAACATTATCATAGATAGATTATTATTCTGTTATTAGTTGATAGGTAGCATTATAAATACTCTCTTTATATTATTGTAAAAAGAGCGGAATTGAGAATTATAGAGTGCATATCGTGTGAAGCTCTGTATAAGGTTTGTATTCTAGAGTTCGAAACAAACAGAGAGAGAGATTTGTATTGTCAGCAGCTGCTAAAGGTATTGTACACCTTTGGTAGAGTTTGTATTTGATTTATTTTAATACAAACAAAGTTTGATTCATTCGTTGTTCTTGTTCATCTAATTAAGCAAAAATCAGACACGATTATATAACTTGTATTCAACCCCCCATTCTACAAGTTATTCGAGTTAACAATTGGTATCAGAGCAGGTTGATTTCGAATAATTATAAAGATCTGCAATCATGTCTGGTTATAAGGATGGTAATACTAAGATCCCTATGCTCAAGAGAAACGAATATACTCTATGGGAAGTGAAGATGTTGCATCACCTGGAAGCAACAGATCCTGATTATCTTGACAGAATCATAGATGGGCCTTTTGTTCCAACAAGGCTTGTTCCTCAAGTAATTGTCGAAGGAAAAGTTGATCCAGAACATACACCAGAGAAGCATAAATCTGAATGGACAGATAAGGAAAAGGAGAACGTTCTTAAGGATGCTAAAATGAGAAACATACTATTCAACAGTCTTGATTCTGTTCTCACTAACTACTATGTTCTCTCTTGTAAGTCTGCTAAGGAGATATGGGACAATCTAAAGGTTCACTGTGAAGGAACAAAACCTGTCAGGAAGAATATGAGGACACTTCTCATACAACAGTATGAGTACTTTGAATCCAAGTCTGGTGAGTCACTTACTGACACCTTTGATAGATTTACTAAACTCATCAATGAGATGGTCATGCATGGTAAATATTATGACTTGGAGGATATGAATACGAAGTTCATGAAAGCTCTTCCTGATTTCTACAATGAGAAGATATCTGCAATTGAGGAAGCTAATGATCTGGATGAAATATCATTAGAAGCAGTTTATGGAAAATTGAGAGCTTATGAACTTGACAGGCACCAGAAAAAGAGCAGGAGTGAAGGAAAGATGAAAACTGTTGCACTCACTGCTTAATCTGAATCAAAAAAGCTTCCAGAAGAAAAGTCTGAATCTACTGAAAGAGACTTGAGGAAGAAGAAGAGCAAAGAAAGTTCTGAGTCAGAGACTACAGATATAGACTCTGAAGATAATGACTCTAAATCAGAGATGCAAGAACTCTTTGCTATGTTTTCTAAAGCTTTCAAGAAAGGAAGATTCAATAGGAGAAGATTTAGCAAAGGCTCTTTTCAGAAGAAAGAGGAGAAGAAGAGTGACAAAGGCAAAAGTACAATTATCAAGCTTGATAAATCCAAGCTCAAGTGCTTTAACTGCAGTGAGCTTGGACACTTTGCTAGTGAGTGCAAGAAGCCTAGGAATTCAGGGAAGGGTAATGCACTCATGGTCACACAGAAAGATTGGGCAGACTCCAGTGATTCTGAAGATGAATTGGATTATGACAACATTGCATTGATGGCAAGTGCTTCAGACAAGCCTGGATCTCCAAAGAAAACTTCTTCATCTTCTGTTAAGGTATCACTTCACTCTCTTGATTCATTTGATAGATTAGATTCTAATGATATTAGATCTATTCATGTTGAGTTTAGGAATCTTATGACTAATTTCAAAATTCTTGCTAGTGAAAAAGATGAACTTACGGCTAAGAATGATGAATTAGTTAGTAGAAATAATTTTCTTGAATCTGAGTTAATTCAAATGGAAGAATATAGGTTAAGTTCCGATAAAGCTAAACATGATTATGGTGTTATCCTTGAGGCTTATGACTATGTCAGAAAAGAACTAGAGGAAGAGAGAGATGTGATTAAAACCATTAACAATTCTGGTAAAAAGACTCAAGAAATCATTGAAAATTAAATTCTTGGTAAAGTTAATGGTTTAGGTTTTGATAAGGCTAGGCAAGAAGATACTGTAGCTATTGTCAATGATGATAGTAAAATTGAAGCTAGCACATCTATGTCTGAAGGTAAGAAGATAGTTTCTGAACCTAAACATGTTAAATTTGTTGATTCGAAAGGTACCCCAGTTGTGCACAAAAGAATTAACAATAGCAATTCAGATGAGAGAGTGTTTGAAAAACCTAAGAATGTCAACATAGGTTTTCTGTCTAAGTCTCAGTTGAAACAGAGACTATAAAGTATTTCAGAGTCTAGCAAGATCAGAAGAAATAGGAATGGAAAAGAAGGTATTAACAAAGAGAATAATTACAAGAATGTACCTGATGCACCTAGGAAGAAATGCTATAAATGTGGAAATCATAATCATTTGGACCTAGACTGCAATCAAAAACCTTCTTTGAAAACTGAGTCCAGATTCCCCAAGACTCAGAGAATTCAATACCAACCACAAGAACCCTGTTATCATTGTGGTAGTTTACTTCATTCCATTTATATGTGTAAGGAATATCATGAACTTTATTATGACTATTATTCTCTGAAATCTGAAACTCCTAGTCACAAACAGTTTGTGAAATCTAAGTCTAAGGTTGACTCTGCAACAGGTAAATCAAAAGCAAAATCTTCAAAGCCTGTTGGTTCAAAAGTTAGTAAGAAAGGATCCAATCAAAGTTGGGTCCTAAAAAATTCTAACTAGCTACTTTTTGTTTGCAGGGCACTAGAAAGAAGCATTCAATTATCTTGGACAGTGGATGCTCTGGACATATGACTGGAAAGAAATCCCTGTTTAGAAAGTTTGAGAGGAAAGCTGGCCCAGTAATATCCTTTGGAGATGGCAACAAAGGAGAAACTCTGGGATATGGCTCAATTATTTTGGGGAATGTCATCATAGAAAACGTAGCACTGGTTGAAGGCTTGAAACACACACTTTTAAGCATAAGTCAACTGGGTGATAAGGGTTACCAATCAATCTTTGACAGTAAAGGATGCAAAATCTTGAATATGAAGAATGGAGACATTGTTTTGACTGGTCAGAGACATGGTAACATATATGAAGCCAGCTTGAGTGACACATCTAAAGGAACTGTCAGATGTCTTTACAGCAAGGCATCAAATGATGAAAGCTGGAACTGGCACAAGAAGCTCTCACATCTCAACTTCAAGAAGCTTAATCAACTTGTTAAGCACCATCTGGTGAGAGGCCTACCTCAGGCAAATTATGTGCAAGATGGACTTTGTGATGCTTGTCAGCTTGGAAAACAAGGAAGAACCACTTTCAAGGGCAAGACAGAAAATTCAATTACTGAACCATTTCACATGCTGCATCTTGATTTATTTGGTCTAGTAAACATTATGTCTACCAACAAGAAAAGATATGCTCTAGTTATAGTGGATGATTACACAAGGTTCACATGGGTATTGTAAGAACCCCAAATTTTGGATATAATTCAAACGTTTTATTTTGTACTGAGGTAATGGTGAATAGTGATCACGACTACGATGTAACGATTAAGATAATGAATGAAAGGAATAGATTTGGATTCAAATGTTTATATGCCATGAAGAATGCTGTTGGTTGACACTTTAGATAAGAATTATCTATCTCTTAGGGAATTGAGATTTGATAATTCTAAAGGAGAAGATTATTCTTATGTCATCCAAATCGATATCCGTTATTGGTCCAGTGGTTCCGTAAAAAGGTTAAGGAACGATCGAAAGAGATCAGGGACAATTGTACAACCCTAAGAGGATGAGTAAAGAAAAATGGATGAATAGTGTTTTGGTGGAATTAGGAATATTATTAGACGACGCTATATAGAAGTACCCGGAACGAAATTCTGAGTTCGTATTATTGCTCCAGGGGGAAAAAGAGTGTATGTAAAAGCTGTCGGATTCTGAAAAATAGCACTTTTATTTTCCCCGAGATTTCCCTGGACACTGAAAGACTTAAGGAATTATTCAAGGGATTTAAGGAAAATAGGATCAAGAATTATTAAAGAGAATGGAGGATGATAGTATAAATGTTAACACGGTTTCCGGTAAAACCCTAACTAGAAACGAATGAGTTATTCCTCCAACGATCAATGAATTGAGCAATAAACGGACAAAGAAGCAAGCAGAGAACCAAGATTCAAGCATGTGAAAATGGATAAGATCAAGGAACTAAGTAGTTAAAAAGGTAACTAGCATGCTTAGCCACCAAACCATGTAGTTAGCTTCAATACATCATCAAATCACAAGATCACCACACATGTCCACTTGATGATGCAAAGGATGACCCAAGCACTTTAATAAAGTAGCTTTATACAAGATATTTCTCAAAGACATCACAATAATTCATTTTTGCCAAGGATTAGAACAAGAAGCAAGCAAGCAACTCCAAACTCTCTCTAAAAAGCCATTCGGCTTTTGCCTAAATTCAAAAACACAAATCCACCTTCCACTCCTTGTTTGATCTTGTAATTTTTAAGGTGAGTCCTATAATTCAAGAAACTAATCTCCTAGAAATTTCAAGTCCAAAATCCTTTGTTTCCATTTTCAAATAAATCACCAAAGTTTAGGGTGAATAGTGATTTCAAGAACTAACTTTGATTTTCTTGATTCTTTTGAATGATCCAAGCTTTGTTAAGGTGTTCTAAGGATTGATCAAGGCTTATTAAGGTCTTACATACTCCAAGGAAGGTATAAACTTCAAGAACCCTAGTCTTTGATTTGAGTTTTAATGGAGTTTTGGATGAGTTTTAGTGATGTTATGCATACTTAGAGTACTAGATCTATGTGTGGGTTTTATGAGATGATAATATAGTTTATATGAATGGAAAGACATTGCTTGGCCTTAGTTCAAGGATAAATAACATATATGTGTGATTTAGAGTGGATGGTATAATAATTGGAGGGTTTTGATTTTGGAAATATTCGAGTTAACCTCTAGAAAACCGTGCATAACAGTTAGGATGAATTTCTGGCCTTGATGAATAAATGACATGCCCTTGTAGATCTCGAGCCATAGATCGTTTTGGCGCAAGAATCGAAACATTCCGACTTACGGTTTAGGAGTTATGGTCGATATACTAAAAGTAGTTCGAAACCGTAAACGAGAATTCGTAACTGAAATTGAACCCTCGTAAAATACGTAAGTCAGTGGCGAATCTTGGTAATTAAATACTAGAGGTAAAAAGGAAGGTGTGAGAGAAAACCTCATGTGAAACGGAGCGTTTTCCGATTTTATAAAAATGTTGGAATCGAAGTTAAACGCGAACGAACCCTTAAAAACCCGCTTGGTTATAACTTTGGTAAAACACTTAGAAAACGAACGATAAAACTCGAAGTATAATCTCGGTTCGTAATCGATCGACTTTAGAACTTATACGACTTAAATATATACCGAGTGTGGGTACGATGACATGTCATAATAACGAACAAATGTCGGAACGTATCAGTAATAAAAAGAATTACACTAAAAGGTGTATAATGAGATAATTCGAAAACGTGTTTCGATTTAAGTGAAGTTATACTTAGACTTTTAAAACGTGTTAAGTGGTTAATCTCGAATGTTCTGATTCTTTATAGATCATCGAGCAGACCCAGGACACGCTATCTCCACCCACACTTGAGTACCAGGCAATTTTCCAATACCTTGGAACTGTTGTTGTGATAATATGTATATCTGTTGTTTCTGACACATATGCCATAGCATGCATGCCTATTGTCAAATTATATTATGATACTTGTTCCTTGAATTTATATTGGCTTATAGACTAGATACGAATTATCAGTTATAAGCCAGATTGTTTTGGTAAGACCCTTAGCGAAGGGCATATGATATTCATTCTTAGATGTAGACCGGGAGTCGGTATTTTGAGATATATAGATAGTCGTGGAAACCCGGAGGGATTCCAACGGCAGATTATTATTTATTTTGAGGAATGTCCTTATTAAACATTATTTATATTTCCATAAAGTATCAATTACTTGGAAATCTTTTGAAGAATGTTATTTGAGTATTATCTCAGTGGAGAAATATTAGGTGAATATTATTTTTGAATATTCACTTAGAGTTTGATTATTTAATGAATAATTACTTTGATATTCATTAGAATGTTATTTATTAAATGAATATTACTTTCGAATATTCATTTGTGGTTTATATACTTGATGAATATTATTTTAAAATATTCATTGGAAGTTCTATTTACTTAAGGAATATTATTTCGATTATTCCTTTAAAGTTTTGATTACTAAAGGAATATTATTTGGATATTCATTAGAAGATTATTTATTAAATGAATATTATTTTTAAATATTCATTTAAAGTTTGACTCATTTATTGAATATTATTTTAAAGACTTATTGGAGTCTAATTATTAATGAATATTATTTTGAATATTCATTTAAGGAGTGATTTATTTAGTAAATAATTCTATATATTCATTCGAGGATTACTTACGAGCAATATTATGAATTAATAATATTCCGTAATTATTATTGAGTTAATAAATATTCTTGGAATATTTATTTAATTCTTTTAAATTCTTTTAAAAATGATTTATATTATTTGGAGATTATCTTTCACCTCCAGATATTATGTAAAATATTCTTTAATTCATTAAATACTTCCGACTCAATAAATATTCTATAAATATTTATTCAATACTTGGAAACAACTTCAATGTTGTGTATTCTTCTTCAAATATTATCTTCGACCTTCGATCATTCTGAAAATTCTTCGGAGTCGTACAATTAATATTATATTAATAAAGGTCCTCAAGATTCCATTCTTCACTCGAATCTATCTCTTAAATTATAAGCGAACCTTACTTGAGAAAGGTTATTTATCTTGTTGACTTCCCGGTCATAATTTATCCTTTTCACTCGCAACTTGGTTGCTATGGACTCATTAAGTCTGTGTGTACCTTCTCATCATTCGAGGGGTAAGATTGTCGGAACAAGTTGATATCCATTAACAAGCAAAAGCTTGGGAAATGTTGGTGAATTTTCCTTTCCAACTAGATACGACTACTTTGTGGAGTCTTATCAACAAGTATTTCACTTGGGGAAGGGAGGACAAACTCTACGTTTCAATGCCATGTATTTATTCGAACTAGGAGTCGTGTGTAAGAGGCCGAGTCGCGCGGTCCATCACAAGGCCTAATTATTGGCCAGGGAGTTACTATTAAAGGCAATCTACAAGTGGAGCCGTCAGTTCTTCCTTCTACTGGTAGTAAACTATATTGGGCTGTACCATCCCCGACTGATCATCAGGGAGTGGGACAGCTGGTGCGTGATGACTCCAGTATTGGTTCATCTCCCAAATTGGGAATTCCCTGCAACACGTATCGAAGAAACTTCTTTCAGGTTGACGGTGTCTTCCGCAACACGTATCGAAGAGACTTCTTTCAGGCTGTAGGACTTCGAAAAATGCTAATAACTGGAATTGCAATATTTTCCTTGCAAGTTCCTCTGTATATATAAATGATAATATCTTGCTTATTTGACTTAGCAGATATTTCCACAAAATAAATACTTTAAGTTACCTTGTAATTTCATCGTTCATATTATACTGGCATCATTTCCGTAAATGCATGGCATATGGTTTGAAAGATACTTTTGAACTGTTATATATTATCGTTCAGTTAAATATTATTGTTGATGGGCTATTGCTCACCCTTGCTTTATTATTATATCACAACAACAGCTAGACCAGATGACTCGCACAAGGCGCACTCGACGCTGGCGAGGACGATGAGACTACCAGAGCCGAAGAGAAAGCTATTGGTAGGATAGATTCATTCTTTCAGTACCAAATATATGGTCTAGTATGACTTATGCAAATAGATGGCAAAGAGTATGTATTCACATTGTAATTCTTTTGGATTGTAAGAACTCATAATGTGATTAATAAAATTTGATTGTTACTCTGATTTCATCTCTGGGACTATAACGGGTGTGTTTTATATTGTTGTGTTGGGTCATAAAGATGTAATTTATTTTATGTTAAAGTAAGTTCAAGTATTGTGGACAGTAATGGAGACCGTAACGACCGGATCCCGGACCCTGGATCTGGGGGTGTTACAGAAGTGGTATCAGAGCGTACGTTATAAACCCCAGAGATGAGGCGACGTTAAAACAATAAATTCACTAAGATAATAAGAACTCTTGCCAAGTTCATAGTCGGACTACTTAATGTAGTGATGACATATAAAACCCTTATGGGAACTCTTAAATATCATGATAGTAACTTAGCTCGATATCGTATCGACGAGTAAGGCGACAGACCTTGAGGCATAAGAGCAGCAGCGCGATGATGCTTTATTTTATGCTAAAGATCAGCGGGTAAATTCAATAGAGTACCCTACTGGAGACCCGGAAGAGGTTCCAGCAGATAAGGAAAATCCTGTTAGGATAAGGAGCTTACCCTCGAGGAATGAGGGTTGCAGCCAGAAAGACTGTGATGATTAAGATATGGTGCTCAGAAAAGTGAGCATAAAGAACTATGCTACTAGTAAGAGAACTAAAGAATCGTGTTGGATTCGTAGCCGGACTACTGGATGTAGTACCAGCGAGTAAGACGGATTGGAAGAATTACTTGAGATCTTATACGGGAATAGACGAGAATCCTCAGAGACTTTCATATTAACGAAGAAAGAGCTAGGGGGATGTATGATTATCAAAGACATCGATATAGGACGAGGAGCAGAGTCCTTAGAAATAGTTGAGAAGGAGGCAGTAAGTGCCATATCATTTGACAAATGAATTAGTATGAATATTGTCAGTAATAATTCGCCATGAGAAGGCAGATGTCATAGGTTGTAATTTATAGAACCAAATTGAGGTTGATGAAGTTGTTTTATACAGGAAAATGTCCATTTTAGGAATGAATCAGTTAGAAAGTGAAAACATTGGGAAGTGACAGCATGATTGGATAAAGTTATATAAGGAAGTAGTAAGCAAGACAATGATCTCAGAACCTACCGGAAGATAAGGCCAGTGAGTCAAGATGAACTCATAATGAGACTCATGTCAGAGACTAAGTATAGGGTTATTTCAACACAGTGAAATGATGAACCAGAAACGATAGTTACATGTGATTCAGAGGAATATTAAATTCCTTCTTTTCTTTGAATGGATTATTGTAGTCTCCTTAAGTTTACTCCGACGCGGAATTATAATGGATCAAGTAATACGATCAACAGTTAAAGAGAAAAATGTGAGAAAATCTTCCTGGAGCTAAAAGACGAAAGTGGTAATGACCAAGAGTTGGCATGGCTTAGTTGAAAATGAGACTTTGTGCTTCCAACGATGCTTCGCATAAAGGATTAGGATGTGTGCTTGCGCAGCACGACAAAGTACTTGCGGATGTGTTCGGACAACACGGTTCACCAGGTTCGGATGGCCTTAGTAGTGCCAATTTTGTGGAACAACCAACTTCGACGTTAATGTTCCTTCTGAGACTAGTGGTTAGGTAGACCGACATTTGGTAGTATTTAATATCAGGACGTATAGGTATCAAGATGTTGTGACAGGTTTCAGTTTGAAACTGTTTATTCCCTTCTAAGAAATGTATATAATTGGTTCCTCTCCAGAGGTTAAACTTCCAATCTGATGACGATTATTTCGTTAATTAGGACTGGTTATGGTTCTACCTGCGTGGAGGTTCATAGAACTATTCTTCAGGTTTCGAAACTGGTCTCCTTAATGTTACCAGTAGATGGATAGATTGACCAAAATTTCCCTAATTCTGGGAAGAACTTCAATGAATTTTGGCAAACCTTGTCTTTCTGATTATCAGAGAACATCATGGAAGAGAGTAGAAACTGGGCCGAACCCCGTGAATTAGGTAAAGTAGCCGCTATATGGGTTGGTGGATAGACTCCGGTTATCGCGATTGATTGTAGAAATACAATGATGAAGTGAGATTGGACGGAAACAGGAAATGTAAGTAAGAAACCAGCCGGACTAAGAAACTCCGGGATTGACTTAAGTGAAAAGGCTGTTATGCCAAGAATGGTAAGCTTGCGTGGCACGCGGGATTGATAAGAATAGTTGAAAAGATAAAAGTAGAGGAAAGGTGGCCGAAGACGGGCCGAGTAGTCGATTAAGACTTATATGAAGTAAAGTTTTGGAAAGGTAGAAAGGTATCAAAGTAGAAGGCACTATGCCAGCAATTGCTAGAAAAGTAATGCGATTAGCCAAACCCCTAAAATCATATATTTTATTTTAGTGTGGCCAATTAAGGCCAAGTCACATGGATTATCAAGTGACTAGGCCAGCACTGAAAGGACAAAGCAGTGTTGCTTCTAAGTAAGCACCGACTGCAAGGGCTTCTGATATAAAGGAAACATTAATGAGATCGTAGGAATCTTCTACTGAACCGTTTGCAACACATGTTTCGATTGGGAATTTACTAGACTCCTTTTTGAAGTGGGGTCACCCATATTAAGGTGATTCATGTGTATATGATTGTCCAAGATTACGAGTAAAAATAGAAGTATAGTGACTTGAGAGGTATGATGTTAGGGTATTATGAATACCATAAATATATTATGATGGAGGAAAGTAAACAATGAAGGTTTATGAAGAGAGTATAGAAATGGTCAGAGATTGATCAGTATGCTGTAGAAATTTTGTCTGAGCCAAGTACCTTTGCGAAGAACGATAAGTACTAAGAGATTCACGTTGAACTCGACCAATATCTTCAAAAACATCCCTGCTACCATTACCAAGTTCTGTAAGAGAGCAGATAGACATACGTTGTCTTTTGAAAGGTCAAATAGGCTGACAACTATCTGAAAGAAGAGGTTAGCATTAAGCTACTGATCGATTATCAAATGAGAATGATTGAAAAGAGACCCTTATTTAGGATACATGATTTGATTGCCAATTATAGGATGCAAGAATTCCTTGGAAGTTGAATTAAGGATAGGATATCCACAAATTAAGACAAACCCTGGAGAATGCACAAGGGATAGCATTAACCATAATAAAGACATTGTGAATTCAAATGATATGAGTTGGATTTGCTAAGGCAACAATGACCTGTAAGGATTATTAAAAAGAGTTCTGGAAAGAACATAGACCGAATTATTAGAGTATTGATCAATGACGTTTTGTGATACCCTGTACCTAGAAAATACAGGAAGAATGATGAGGTTGACCTAAGAAACCTTACAAGGAAAACAAGGTAATATTCCGAACTTCAAAATGGAAGTTTGGTAAGGAATGTATGACATAGTAACAATAATGCCAGATGAGGCATGTATGAAACCCTGAGGAAGTATGGATTGAACCTATAAAGGTTGAGATTATCCTAGAACAAGCAAAGAACTAAGAAAAAAAATATCCTAGGTGATGTGTAAAATAACTGCAAGCGCACAGTGGTTAGTTGTAGCAAATACAGGTCGATCCACAGAGACTATGAATTTTCAAAACCCTAATAATTAAATCAGGCGAACTGGACAAATAGGTTTGAGATGAGTTTTAATTAACCTAATTAAACTAATTAACAACGATTATCAAATAATATTGAAAACCTAGGAATCCGAATCCGTTAATCAATCACAATTAATATCAACTCGCCCTAAAATCAATCCTCTTTTCTTCACAAATAAGATATATCAATCAACGAGACAAGCATATACTATGAAACTTGTTATCTAACAATAACCTATCAAAACTTCAAAGAGCAAGCATAGGCTATGAAAAACAAATCCGGTAACAATAATATATCAAAATCACTTTGTCAATTGAATAATTAAGCACCAAGAAAAATAATGAGAATCAATTAATAGGAACAAGAAGAAATCAAGAGTTATTAAATTAACTTCATCATCATCCTAGGGTAAGAGATTTAGCTAGACATGATTATTAAATAACGAAACACGTAATATAGGAACTAATATTATAGAACCTGTGTTGATTTAATATACTAATAAAACTATTGACTCGTATGTAATTGTGCAAGTACAAGATGAAAAGTATGGTTATAATAATGAATATATAAAATATCAATTATGCATGGCACTAGAAACTAGAAAGCAAACGGATGGGAAAACAATTACTAAACTAGGATAATCTACACAGGAGTGGACGAAAGCAGATGGAAGAAGCGCGTGGTAAAAAAACTAAATAGAAAAATATGAAATTAATGTATTAATTGCAAGGAACAAAGGAGCATTGCCGGATAATTAATCACCGGTGACAGTAAAACAGAGAATAAATAATTATAAAATTCTAGGTGTCTCAAATTACAAGGGAGAAGGCCATATATATAGGGGAAAATATTGGGTTTGGCCCCTTTGATTACAATCCAATCTTGAATATAATTTCTTCAATTTCCTTTTCTTCTCGGATAAGTATTCGATTTTTCCTCCACTTTCCTTGACTTCAAGTATTTTCCACCTCCTTTCCCTTTTTGCACCTTTTCCTGCTTGAAATCTGTTTTTATTTATTTTCCTACAAAACAAAATAAAACAATTTATTAATTAATAAAATTACGAAAACTAACATAAAATAGGTATTAAAAATATGATGAAATATGGACCTATCACTAGGTATGAGTGAGGGTAACTTTGATAGAGTTCCCACGGGAAGTTGGAAGCAATGACTTATGGAAAAAGACTGATAGTTATATTTTTCTCCTTCAACAGAGCTTAAGGGAGAATGCTTTCACCCAACAGTGATGAGAATAAGGTAGAAACATTGGAATTAGAATGTATCAAGAGAACATGGATTACAAGAAATTATTAATATCAGGAAAGGCCAATGAGGTGGCCGACAGTTTAAGTATAGAGGAATAATTACAAATGTTCATACCAAAGAAACATAATTATATTTGGAAGGACCTTGAAGGTTTCAGAGTGGAGGAAATAACATTCCTTCTGATGACTGTGCAAGAATCGACGGTAATAATAGTTTAAGTAAAGATTCGATTCCTGATGGAGTCTTAAGCATATTACATACCGTAGAAGGTCACGTTTTGAGGCAAACCAGGACCATGATACAAAATTGACGAAGTAAACCATTAAATTTCCAGTCTTCTATGGAAGATGCATGAGTGATAGTTTCATCAACCGGACATAGCCGCGATGCTTGAAGCTTTTCTGCAATTTTATCTACTTCATGTAATATCTACATCAAGTTCAGGAAGTGTTCCTTATGGATAAGGAATAGTGATTACTTTGTCCTTCTAAGGGATTTGAAACCCGTAGAATTAGCTATTAATGCACTACGTAAACAATAAGCGATGGTGATTCTTCTAAGAAAGTAGATGGCAACGTAAAGATAAAGAAAGTGATGTCATTGATAAACTAAATGGCATGTTGATGAATGACAAACAAGTTTGTGTTAGTGTACTTCTGCGCAAACAAGATAGAGAATATGAGGTTGATGATTCATGATGTTAAAGATATTCCCGTGGAAAGAATTAATGAGACTTGGAGGGAAGGGCAGTTGAGCCCGAGACTTATTTGGCCACCTGAGAGTTTAAAAGTGTGCGGACGGTGGTATTCGAGCCACCCTTACCCCCAAAACTTATAGCACGGTCATAATGGGTTTTCATGTGGCAAGGCTACGCCAGTAAAATGCAGATGCTCGATAGCCGGTAGATATACGACCTGGTCTTACTTACAAAAGACAACCTGTGGAAAACCACGGATAGAAAAGAACAAGTGATGAGAAACAAGGTTGGCAGAAGTAGATTATATTGAATCTAAGTTAAAGGGATCGGCCAGATTCATTTCGGAGAGTTTAAATTGGAATAATGTGTTGATTATAGAGGGAATGTGACGGGATACCAATAAGGAGGTACCAAGTGCAAAAGATGTCTCAATAAATAGATGAAGGTGGAAGTAAATAACAGAAGTAAATAAGAATCAGATAATAAGAAGGATGTGATTGATAAAGAAAAGACTGGGAAAGCAACTATGGAATGTGAAGCAAGGAATGTTATGAATGGATTAATAAATGGGTTTTCTGATGAATTATCGGGATGACAACCTGATAGTGTTAATATTATATTTATGAAAAAGCTAGTAGCGTGACATGGAATGTCAGTAAAATGGTGTCAAGCGAGAATCCTAAGATTTAACCTAAAAGGTTGAAGGAATTTCTGGAGTGAGCGTTGCTAAGGTTGAACTAGAGTATAGGTCCATAGAATAGTGGACAAAGCAGCAAGATATGTTGACATATGAGATTGCGATCAAATGGTATTGGATGTAATCATGATTAATTTCTTCTTTGATGAACCTCTATAGTTCAGAGGTAAATTCTGAGTATGGTATTTTACAATCATGAAAACCTTCTATAATCCTTTAGAACTCTTTTCTTTTCTTCTCTCTTATTCATCTTCTTTATGAATTGAGAAGAACAACCCTTTAAGGAGGGGAGGTACTGCTACGTGACTATCTGTCTATGTGATAGAAGTCTAAGTGGAATACCATAACTTGTTTAATTGCTTGTCAAGTACTAAAGGCTGGCCCCCTTCTGTACTAACTATGCAATATAACAAATGTTCATTGATCCTAGTGATCTCTCAATAAATCTTTCCACTTCTCTATATTGATCGAGATTGCGAAGATTAAAGCGATTAGGAAATACACAGTGCGAGCGAGGTTATCTCCGAATTCGCAGTATGATAGTGATACCAATGTTACTGCAGGTATCAATAAGGATAAGATTGAGTAAGAACATAACCCGGATAGTGTGTGGTACGAAAAGTTGAAACGCTGATGGAAAAAGGATAAAGTATGGATTGTAGCACTGGAAGATGTGCTGAGAAAGGGTAGAACGATTAAGAATTGACCGGGAAGCTAAGAAGTGAATGACAGACAAACGACTCTTTGCTTCCTACCTGATTCCGGGATGGATCCTTTTAAGGAGGGGAGAATGTAAGAACCCCAAATTTTGGATATAATTAAAACTTTTTATTTTGTACTGAGGTAATGGTGAATAGTGATCACGACTACGATGTAACGATTGAGATAATGAATGAAAGGAATATATTTGGATTCAAATGTTTATATGCCATGAAGAATGCTGTTGGTTGACACTTTAGATAAGAATTATCTATCTCCTAGGGAATTGAGATTTGATAATTCTAAAGGAGAAGATTATTCTTATGTCATCCAAATCGATATCTGTTATTGGTCCAGTGGTTCCGTAAAAAGGTTAAGGAACGATCGAAAGAGATCAGGGACAATTGTACAACCCTAAGAGGATGAGTAAAGAAAAATGGATGAATAGTGTTTTGGTGGAATTAGGAATATTATTTGACGAAGCTATATAGAAGTACCCAGAACGAAATTCTGAGTTCGTATTAGTGCTCCATGGGGAAAAAGAGTGTATGTAAAAGCTGTCGGATTCTGAAAAATAGCACTTTTATTTTCCCCGAGATTTTCCTGGACACTGAAAGACTTAAGGAATTGTTGAAGGGATTTAAGGAAAATAGGATCAAGAATTATTAAAGAGAATGGAGGATGATAGTATAAATGTTAATACGGTTTCCGGTAAAACCCTAACTAGAAACGAATGAGTTATTCCTTCAAACGATCAATGAATTGAGCAATAAACGGACAAAGAAGCAAGCAGAGAACCAAGATTCAAGCATGTGCAAGTGAATAAGATCAAGGAACTAAGTAGTTACAAAGGTAACTAGCATGCTTAGCCACCAAACCATGTAGTTAGCTTCAATACATCATCAAATCACAAGATCACCACACATGTGCACTTGATGATGCAAAGGATGACCCAAGCACTTTAATAAAGTAGCTTTATACAAGATATTTCTCAAAGACATCACAATAATTCATTTTTGCCAAGGATTAGAACAAGAAGCAAGCAAGCAACTCCAAACTCTCTCTAAAAAGCCATTCGGCTTTTGCCTAAATTCAAAAACACAAATCCACCTTCCAATCCTTGTTTGATCTTGTAATTTTTAAGGTGAGTCCTATAATTCAAGAAACTAATCTCCTAGAAATTTGAAGTCCAAAATCCTTTGTTTCCATTTTCAAATAAATCACCAAAGTTTAGGGTGAATAGTGATTTCAAGAACTAACTTTGATTTTCTTGATTCTTTTGAATGATCCAAGCTTTGTTAAGGTGTTCTAAGGATTGATCAAGGCTTATTAAGGTCTTACATACTCCAAGGAAGGTATAAACTTCAAGAACCCTAGTCTTTGATTTGAGTTTTAATGGAGTTTTGGATGAGTTTTAGTGATGCTATGCATATTTAGAGTACTAGATCTATGTGTGGGTTTTATGAGATGATAATATAGTTTATATGAATGAAAAGACATTGCTTGGTCTTAGTTCAAGGATAAATAACATATATGTGTGATTTGGAGTGGATGGTATAATAATTTGGAAGGTTTTGATTTCGGAAATATCCGAGTTATAGCCGTCGTAATGCCCGATTTTCGTTAACCTCTAGAAAACCGTGCATAACAGTTAGGATGAGTTTCTGGCCTTGATGAATAAATGACATTCCCTTGTAGATCTCGAGCCATAGATCGTTTTGGCGCAAGAATCGATACATTCCGACTTACGGTTTAGGAGTTATGGCCGATATACTAAAAGTAGTTCGAAACCGTAAACGAGAATTCGTTGCTGAAATTGAACCCTCGTAAAATACGTAAGTCAGTGGCGAATCTTGGTAATTAAATACTAGAGGTAAAAAGGAAGGTGTGAGAGAAAACCTCATGTGAAACGGAGCGTTTTCCGATTTTATAAAAATGTTGGAATCGAAGTTAAACGCGAACGAACCCCTAAAAACCTGCTTGGTTATAACTTTGGTAAAACACTTAGAAAATGAACGATAAAACTCGAAGTATAATCTCGGTTCGTAATCGATCGACTTTAGAACTTATACGATTTAAGTATATACCGAGTGTGGGTACGATGACATGTCGTAATAACGAACAAATGTCGGATCGTATCAGTAATAAAAAGAGTTACACTAAAAGGTGTATAACGAGATAATTCGAAAACGTGTTTCGATTTAAGTGAAGTTATACTTAGACTTTTAAAACGTGTTAAGTGGTTAATCTCGAATGTTCTGAGTCTTTATAGATCATCGAGCAGACCCAGGACACGCTATCTCCACCCACACCTGAGTACCAGGCAAGTTTCAAATACCTTGGAACTGTTGTTGTGATAATATGTATATCTGTTGTTTCTGATACATATGCCATAACATGCATGCCTATTGTCAAATTATATTATGATACTTGTTCCCTGAATTGATATTGGCTTATAGACTAGGTACGAATTATCAGTTATAAGCCGGATTGTTTTGGTAAGACCCTTAGCGAAGGGCATATGATATTCATTCTTAGATATAGACCGGGAGTCGGTATTTGAGATATATAGATAGTCGTGGAAACCCGGAGGGATTCCAACGGCGGATTATTATTTATTTTGAGGAATGTCCTTATTAAACATTATTTATATTTCCATAAAGTATCAATTACTTTGAAATCTTTCGAAGAATGTTATTTGAGTATTATCTCAGTCGAGAAATATTAGGTGAATATTATTTTTGAATATTCACTTAAAGTTTGATTATTTAATGAATAATTACTTTGATATTCATTAGAATGTTATTTATTAAATGAATATTACTTTCGAATATTCATTTATGGTTTATATACTTGATGAATATTATTTTAAAATATTCATTGGAAGTTCTATTTACTTAAGGAATATTATTTCAATTATTCCTTTAAAGTTTTGATTACTAAAGGAATATTATTTGGATATTCATTAGAAGATTATTTATTAAATGAATATTATTTTCAAATATTCATTTAAAGTTTTACTCATTTATTGAATATTATTTTAAAGACTTATTGGAGTCTAATTATTAATGAATATTATTTTGAATATTCATTTAAGGAGTGATTTATTTAGTAAATAATTCTATATATTCATTCGAGGATTACTTACGAGCAATATTATGAATTAATAATATTCCGTAATTATTATTGAGTTAATAAATATTCTTGGAATATTTATTTAATTCTTTTAAATTCTTTTAAAAATGATTTATATTATTTGGAGATTATCTTTCACCTCCAGATATTATGTAAAATATTCTTTAATTCATTAAATACTTCCGACTCAATAAATATTCTATAAATATTTATTCAATACTTGGAAACAACTTCAATGTTGTGTATTCTTCTTCAAATATTATCTTCGACCTTCGATCATTCTGAAAATTCTTCGGAGTCGTACAATTAATATTATATTAAGAAAGGTCCTCAAGATTCCATTCTTCACTCGAATCTATCTCTGAAATTATAAGCGAACCTTACTTGAGAAAGGTTATTTATCTTGTTGACTTCTTGGTCATAATTTATCCTTTTCACTCGCAACTTGGTTGCTATGGACTCATTAAGTGTGTGTGTACCTTCTCATCATTCGATGGGTAAGATTGTCGGAACAAGTTGATATCCATTAACAAGCAAAAACTTGGGAAATGTTGGTGAATTTTCCTTTCCAACTAGATACGACTACTTTGTGGAATCTTATCAACAAGTATTTCACTTGGGGAAGGGAGGACAAACTCTACGTTTCAATGCCGTGGATTTATTCGAACTAGGAGTCGTGTGTAAGAGGCCGAGTCGCGCGGTCCATCACAAGGCCTCACTATTGGCCAGGGAATTACTATTAAAGGCAATCTACAAGTGGAGCCGTCAGTTCTTCCTTCTACCGGTAGTAAATTATATTGGGCTGTACCATCCCCGACTAATCATCAGGGAGTGGGACAGCTGACGCGTGATGACTCCAGTATTGGTTCATCTCCCAAATTGGGAATTCCCTGCAACACGTATCGAAGAGACTTCTTTCAGGTTGACGGTGTCTTCCGCAACACGTATCGAAGAGACTTCTTTCAGGTTGTAGGACTTCGAAAAATGCTAATAACTGGAATTGCAATATTTTCCTTGCAAGTTCCTCTGTATATGATAAATGATAATATCTTGCTTATTTGACTTAGCAGATATTTCCACAAAATAAATACTTTAAGTTACCTTGTAACTTCATCGTTCATATTATACTGGCATCATTTCCGTAAATGCATGGCATATGGTTTGAAAAATACTTTTGAACTGTTATATATTATCGTTCAGTTAAATATTATTGTTGGTGGGCTATTGCTCACCCTTGCTTTATTATTATATCACAACAACAGCTAGACCAGATGACTCGCACAAGGCGCACTCGACGCTTGCGAGGACGATGAGACTACCAGAGCCGAAGAGAAAGCTATTGGTAGGATAGATTCATTCTTTCAGTACCAAATATATGGTCTAGTATGACTTATGCAAATAGATGGCAAAGAGTATGTATTCACATTGTATTTCTTTTGGATTGTAAGAACTCATAATGTGATTAATAAAATTTGATTGTTACTCTGATTTCATCTCTGGGACTATAACGGGTGTGTTTTATATTGTTGTATTGGGTCAAAAAGATGTAATTTATTTTATGTTAAAGTCAGTTCAAGTATCGTGGACAGTAATGGAGACCGTAACGACCGGATCCCGGACCCTGGATCTGGGGGTGTTACAGGTATTCTTTCTACACAACAAGGACGAAGCTCCTCAGCAAATCATTGAATTTGTCAAGAATATTCAAAATAGCTCTGAGTACAAGGTCAAAGTGCTCAGAAGTGACAATGGTACAAAATTTAAGAATTCTACAATGGAGGAGTATTGTGCAGACAAAGGAATTACTCAACAATTTTTTTCACCTAGAACACCTCAGCAGAATGGTGTAGTAGAAAGAAAGAACAGAACTCTCATAGAGGCAGCAAGAACCATGCTTGCAGATGCAAAGCTTCCAACCTATTTCTGGGCAGAAGCAATCAACACTGCATATTTCACTAAAAACTATACCTTGGTAAATACTCATGGTAAGACTCCCTATGAGATGATCAAAGGAAAGAAACCAAGTGTGAAATACTTTCACATCTTTGGATGCAAATGCTATGTCCTGAAAGTTCATCCAGAACAACTTGGAAAATTTGAAGCCAAATCAGATGAAGCAATCTTTCTATCATATTCAGCATCAAAGGCCTTCAAAGTATACAATCTTAGAACTCACATTGTTATGGAATCAATTCATGCTGCATTTGATGATAAGAAGTTTGGAATTTTGCAAACTGATGAAAGCCATGACAATCTGGAATTTGAAAATCTTAAGTATTCTGAGATTCTCTCCAGTGATGATGAAGGTTCTCCAGAGGAAATCTCTATTGCTTCTCAAAGGAATGCTACTATTGAGGGGAAGAAATTCAATCAAAGAGAACACAGTACTGGTCAGGATCAGACTACTCTTTCAGAGTCTACTTCATCAGGAACTGATCCTTTAGAGTCTAATGAAGGAAGATCAGAAACTAACAGCAGTATTGAATCCACTGATTGTACTGATCAAGGTGGAGCTTTTGAAGGCAGAGAAAGTTCTTCTACAAGAGATACCACTAACTTAGGGGGAGAGTCTAGCAGGAGCAATCTACCACCTGTTAGAAAATGGACAAGTAGGGATGGCAAAAAAATCCGATCCGACGGATACCCGATCCGAAACCCGAAATTTTGGATAATCCGAACCCGATTTTTTGGATTTGGATTTGGATTTGGATTTGATTTTCAGACCCGAAAATTTTTGGATTTGGATTTGGATATTATGAAACCCGATCCGAAACCCGAAAACCGATCCAAACCCGATCCGAACCCGAAACCCGAAAAACCCATATATATATATATATATAATTTATACTATAATATATTTCATAATGTAATACATTTTATATAAAAGTCATTGGTGCATCGTATAACAAATAACCTTGTATTATTAAAACCGAAATATTAAAACAATTTTAGACTCTAAGTGTTTAAAATGTATTTCATATCAAAACTATTTGGTTATTTTAATGATTTAAATTCATTTAAAAATTGATTATATGTAAAATTATATAACAAAATTAAATATTAAAATATTAAAATTAATGCACGGAATATAATTTATTTATATAATTTAAATAATACTTTTTATAATGTATAAAATATTAAAGTTTGTGTTATATAAAACTTGATTGAAAATTTCGGGTTTTCGGATTTCGGATTTCGGGTTTCGGGTATTATCCAAATCCAAAAATTTTCGGGTTTCGGGTATACCCGAAATCCACCCGAAATCCATTGGATCGGGTTCGGGTTTCAATTTTCGGGTATTTTTCTGGTTCGGGTCGGGTTCTGGTTTTATCCAAAAAATCGGGTTTGGATTTGGATTTTGCCAAACCCGACCCGATCCGACCCGATTGCCATCCCTATGGACAAGGGATCATACTGAGGATTTGATTATTGGTGATCCAAATAGTGGTGTTCGAACAGGAGATCAATTCAAAATGAATGCTTGTATAGTTGTTTTCTCTCAAAGAATGAACCTAAGAAGGTTGAAGAAGCCTTACAGGATCCTGATTGGGTAATAGCAATGCAGGAAGAATTGAATGAGTTTGAGAGGAACAAAATTTGGAAACTGGTACCAAGACCGAAAGATAGATCTATTGTTGGTGCTAAATGGGTTTTCAGAAACAAGCTAGATGAATCTGGTATGATTGTAAGAAACAAAGCAAGACTGGTGGCCAAGGGTTATTCTCAGGAAGAAGGAATTGACTATGATGAAACCTTTGCACCTGTAGCAAGATTGGAAGCAATCAGAATATTTCTTACATTTGCAGCTCATTCAAAATTCAAGGTATACCAGATGGATGTAAAGAGTGCTTTTCTAAATGGCAAACTTGATGAGGAAGTGTATGTGGAACAACCACCTGGTTTTGTTGATCCAAAGTTTCCAAATCATGTCTACAAACTTGACAAGGCACTCTATGGACTAAAGCAGGCACCAAGAGCATGGTATGAGACTTTGTCTAAATTTCTTCTTGAAAATGGCTTCACAAGAGGTACAATTGACAAAACTCTATTCTTTCGAAAGATAAAAGGTGATTTGCTTTTAGTTCAAGTTTATGTTGATGATATTATATTTGGTTCTACTAATGAAAAGTTATGTGCTAAGTTTAGCAAGCTTATGCAGTCAAAGTATCAGATGAGCATGATTGGTGAACTAAATTACTTTTAAGGCTTGCAGGTCGAACAGACTGAGACTGGTATTTTCATTAATCAATCAAAGTATATCAAAGAACTTTTAAAAAGGTTTGACTTTCAAAATTGTGCAATTGCAAAGACACCCATGGCAACAGCCACTAAGCTAGACTCTAATCCTAAGGGAAAGAGTGTTGATAACACTAGCTATAGAGGCATGATAGGTTCACTGTTATATTTAACTGCAAGTAGACCAGATATAATGTTCTCTACTTGTTTATGTGCTAGATTCCAAAGTGATCCTAAGGAATCTCATTTAATTGCTGTGAAGAGAATTTTTAGATATCTCAAGGGAACTCCAAATCTTGGTTTGTGGTATCCAAGAGAATCTGATTTCTCCCTAATTGGCTATTTAGACTCTGATTATGCAGGGTGTAAAATAGACAGGAAAAGCACTACAGGTACATGTCAATTCTTGGGAAACAAATTGATTTCTTGGGCAAGCAAGAAGCAGCAATCAGTTTCAACCTTAACCGCAGAAGCTGAATACATTGCAGCAGGTAGTTGTTGTGCTCAACTCCTTTGGATAAGAAATCAGTTGATGGATTATGGTATGACACTTAGTAATATTCCTATGTTTTGTGATAATACTAGTGCTATCAAAATTGCATAATATCCAGTTCAACACCCAAGGACTAAGCACATTGATGTCAGGTATCATTTTATTAGAGAACATATTGAAAATGGTACTGTGGAACTTCATTTTGTTCATACTGACAAACAGCTTGCAGATATTCTAACTAAACCACTTGATGAGGCTACATTCATTAGATTGGTTAGTGAGTTAGGAATGTTAAATTTTTAGACCTTTAACATCTGCATCAGTAGCAAGGTATGTTGTTTCAGCTTATAGACTTGATATTTTTGTCAGGATCTATACTTGATTGTTAAATGCTTAAGCTGTAACACTTTACTTTGATAAATTACAGTATGATAGACTTGTTAATAAACATCAAGATTGCTATCAGTATGCTGACGTCATCAGTATTGACATCAGGATTGTATCGTCAGTATCAGGATTGTGAAATTTGTGTGTCTTACTGTTTCAAATTTTGAAGTTCATGTTATTTAGTGGTTCAATTCTGAGTTTTGTTAAGTCTATGTTAACAAGTTTTATTACATGTATACTGATAATTTATATCATTATTCATGTCAGTCAATAAACAACGATAGACAAGTAGATATTAAGAAAACTTGTATTTTCATTAATCAAAAGCATTACATACATGAAAATGAAATACAATTCTTCTTTTTGTCTAACTACTACTGATAATTCTATTCTTGTCTAAAGCTGTTACTGCTTCAATTCTCAACGATCGACTTCAGGACAAGGAGCATCTCAAGATTGGATTTCTTGTCTAGGCGACTTGAATGAAAGCAGTTGACTCATCTACATGCTTATTGAAGAAGATGAATAGCATCTCCATCAAGATCAACCTCAGATTTTTCACCAAATTCTTCATCCTCAAGGTGTGAAGAGATTAGAGGAGGATTGTATCCAACTGGTAGATGTTTTAGAGGAGATTCGTGGAAATTATCTGGGTTAAGACCAACCATATCTGACTCAATGAGAAAAGTCATCTTTTCTAAGAGAAAGTTTACTTGCTCCTGATCATCAAGAGTAAAGAACTTCTCAGTGGTAATGAACCAAAAGCTAGGGTTCATATGAAGATTTGGGTTGGAAGTCATGATGGAAAGAGAAAAGAATGAAAAGGTTTTGGAGAATGGCATAAGACGTCTGTTTCTTTTATAAAAAGAAATGAGAAGCTGAACAATCGTTTGGGAAATATCAATGCAGACCGTCATAATTATGTGTGACTATATTTCTTGTATTTTCAAGAAATATTGAACGAATTTAACCAATTGATTTTTTTCACATTTTATTTATTTCTTTTACAGGTAAAAGAAAATGTCATGTGGAAACTTCATTTAGTCTCTGGAATCAGGATGATATTGATCAGGAATACAAGTGTGTTCACATCAGGATTAGTAATTCTTTTTATTCAGAAATCACATTGAATTGTGTGATTATCCTGATGAGAAGATCACATCAGGAAAAGGAAGCTGATCAGTATTGATTTTTATCTTGATTTTACCTTGACTTATTTTCTTGAAATTATTTTTGGATTTTATTTTCCAAAAGTCGTGGGTAACTGCATTTTTCACGGACTGACACCTGTCAACCTACGTGTCAACGTGGGATAATGGGTCTGAAGGATTTTTGAAATATAATTATTTTGACACTCTAATCGTGTAATTGCTTTCTCTAATTTCATTCTCTACAGAAAAAACACTCTCGAGTTCTCAAAATCACTAATCAATTTCAAAGATTTCTTAAGTTCTTTTCAGATCAAAATGGCAACTCAAAGAAGACTACCCAACTCAGTAGCATTCAAGTTTGGTGACTTTGATTTTATGATGAACAATCATGTTGCAGCTATCACCAACAAGGAAGGGGTGTCAACCGTTTTCCACCCGATAATGGACTTTATGGCGAAAGGACCATTAAGCTATGCCTTGACAACATCTCCACAAATTAATCAAGTAGCTGTTTCACAAGCTTGGGAGAATGCTGAGGTAATTGACTCTACTCAGAGTCAATCAGGTAAGATTGTTCTACACTTAGGACAAGACTCATTTGATCTTACTGAATCTGTTGTTAATTCAGTACTTCGCTTACCTTTTAGTACGAATTTTGAGAATGTACCATCTGATGATGATGTGAGAACTATGTTATCTAAATTAGATTATGATGGACCTCTAGATAACATGTGCCAGTTAAATAGATCTTTTCTTAGGAAAGAATGGTCTTTCTTCTTTGATCAAATTGCTAAATGTTTTACTGGTAAATGTAGTTCTTTTCAACAAATTACTGCTGTTACAACACATATTGCATATGGCTTGCTTTATAAAAGATTAATTAATTTTGGTCACATTATCTTAAATCAGATGTGTATTAAACTTGGGTCAAGAGATCATGACAGGAATATGGTTTATTATCACATATTCATGCAACTGTTTATTAACCACTTCATTCCTGATGTTGAAGCTAGATTTGGTAGAGAATATTGGGTTTCTTCTTATATACAACAAAAGAGAATTTTCTCTGACATTACAAAGAAGGACAATAAAAAGAATCTAGATGAAATACCTGCATTACACTATCCAAATCATGTTCAGGTACTTCTAAGAACTCATCGTCCTACTATCTATAATTCTTCTTTCTTTGGTTGTGAAATGACTCAGGAATCTCAGTTGGAGGAGAACCCCCCTGTGTCTACCCAAGTAGCCAAAAAACATTGAAGTCTCTGAAATAAGTCTAGAACCAAACTTTGATTCACAGCCTATTGTTTCAAAGAAGTCAACCTCTGGTGTTTCTCAAAAGACATCAGTTGTAAGGAAGAGAAGATTTGTCATTTCAAGTAGTAGTTCTAGTGAAGATGATGATAATATATCTCTTGCTGAGTGTTCGCTATTTTCTCTACGCAAGTATACGCAGTCCAAAAGCAATATAGGGAAATAAGGATCGTTCCCACGAACACTTGGTGTATAAAGTAAATATGTTTATTCAACAACGTTCGGTTAATTATAGAAGCCTGAACAACGAAATGGTTGGTTTGTTCAAATTACAATTAATTAATGAACTAACGACTAAAAATAATATGATAAAGATTTTATATATGAGATAACATGGGATTCTAATTTCATTATTTATTTCATTTAGAATTGATGCCTTAATGTAAAGTGATTCTGATAATTATGAAAGCTAGCCGGGAACACGAAACTAATATAAGCGCCTTTCAGCCTTAACTTATATCAAACCATACAAACATCCACTTAAAAAGATAGAAGTTGCGTGGACACCATTTATGTCTAGACCCTATATGTCTATAAGATTTGAAAACGTAACTGGTTTACGAATAAATTCCTTTATTATGGCTACACAGGGCGATGTGATTCAAAACCCTATCACTAATCGTAATTATATATGAAAATTACGAACCTGTGCTAACATGGCAAATTCTAAATTCTTAAATCCACTTTCGCATTCATTATGAATTAATAATTTAGATGATAGCTACGCATCTAATAAGTTAAGCACAACCACGTTAGGCAATCGGAAATTTTTATCATAACAAAATTTATTAAGGCATCGAATTACTAAATTACGTAAATAAATCCATTAGAATCCCATGACGGCGATTAGTTCATAATTAAACGAATCGTCATCATGGGATTAATTGAAACCATAATATTAATATTAATAATAATAATAATAATAATAATAATAATAATAATAATAATAATAACAACAACAATAATAATAATAATAACAATAATAATAAAAACAAAACTAAATTAACAATTACGATAAATTAAATATGAAAATTACGAAAGTTAGAAGGTAGAACCGAAATCGCTTCCAATGAAAGAGAATAGCGCTCCAAATAATCCTCGTAATTTCTTCAACCGAAATAATACTAAAACTAAAATTTGCAAAAATTAAAGTGTTTAAAAATAAAACTTTAAAATTACAAAGAGAAGAGAGAATTGTTGTTCTCTAAAATGTTGTGTGATTCTAAGCTTGAGACTACCTCTATTTATAGCAAAATTTTAGCACACCAACTAATAAAATAAAACTAAAAAGAAATAAAAAGAACTACATTAAACATAATTCAGCAGCCCACAAATAATAAAACCAGCCGAAAGCATCTATGATTAAAATAAAACAGGTCAGCAAACCCAAACTACACTCTGATTGAATGCTGCCTTCGACAAACTCCACTCTCAGCCTCCAGGCGTGACACACACGCGCGTAACACAACAGCCACTCCTGGCGCGTGCCTCTCACGCGCGCGTGGGAGGGTGGGGAAAACTCACCTGCTTACACCAACTTGACCACTTGAATTCCAGCTTTTCTGTTTCAAAGTAAAAAATATGCCGACAACATTCTTTTTTTTTCTTTTATGAACTCAAGTCTTTCATCACCTTTTCACCTGTTACACAAATTTGCACAGCTTCGACTTATTTTTCTTTTTTTGTTTTTTTTGTTTTGTTTTTATTTTTTTATTTTTATTTTTTTGTTTTTGTTTATTTTTGTTTATTCAACTTGCAAAATAAAATATATTTAATTAATAAATAATTAATTTAATTTCAAATTTATAAAAATAAATATCTAATATTATTAGATATTCATAAATATAATTTTCTAATTAAATAAAGTATTTATTAATAAATATATAATATTATTAAACAACAAAAACTAATTAAAAGACACAACATATTTAAGGATAAACCATAAATATAGGTCCATTTAGCGCATAATAAGTGGATATAAAATCCACTTATCACACCCCCAAACTTAAACTGAAGCTTGTCCTCAAGCGAAAACAGACTCGACTACCTCTAAATGCATGAATGCAAACGATGCAAGGATCCCATAGGCAAAGCAAAAACCAATTTAGCAGAGTGTCTCAGAGAATGTGATAACTCCAAATAGAGATCGACTAAATACCCGCATATTAACATGTACAAGTACAGAAACGTGCGTGTGTGCAATACTCATCAGAATTTCTCTTAGCACTAGATCAAAACCATACATATTCTTCGTCATAACAATCACAAGTTTATAAATAGAATGGACGCTAGACACTTCATAACCTAGAAACACCTCTATCATCATTTGAGTTTAGACAGGAATTCATGCTTTATTAACAACTATGACGCATAATACTTTACACAACACACATGCTTATTTGACCGTGCAATGGATGAGACCCCAAAAGGCTTATACAATAATACCCATGTAGCGGGCGTTAGGTCAGTGGATCCCAGACTATAAAAGCCTTAGGTCACTAGGCACAAAGTCCCCTCGTACTTAATTGCTCGAGTATTAAAGAGCTCACCCTGGCCAACTCTGCATACTCACAATCTCATAAACAATTTTTTTTTTCTTTTTTCTTTTATTTTATTTTATTTTATTTTTTTATTATTATTATTATTCTTTTTTTTTGTTTTTCATTTTTTTATATGCAATCTGGAATGAGAATTCTCATTTCCATCCCTAGACTACTCATATAAATATGAGCTGGCTACTAGCCAATTGACACCTATCAATTATTAACAAATACACACAAACTAGCATGAACCCTGGCTTCCCCCAAACTTATATTTTAGTGATTCTACGCTATCAAGGGAATAAAGAAAATTCCAAATATAATCAGGTGATTAAATTTCAACAACCAACAAGCATGACCTTAACCTAGTCCAAAAGTAACCGATGAGTTGTGTAAGATTGTGTTTCTGCAACATGCACGTCAATTCATAAGTATTTAAATCAGCCCTCTATCCATCATTATCACACTCAAATTCATCATTGACTACTAAACTGGATCGCCAAGCGCTACGGGATCAAAGAAAATATGATATGCAACTAATCATGAATATGCAATTTTTTTTTTATTTTTTTTTTAGCACAATATGAATGAAATAAAACTAGCATGGTATATTATGAACTACATGACTGAGTATGACTCGATTAATCAATTATCCTAAATCACCCCCAAACTTGAAATATTCAATGTCCTCATTGAAGGTATAGATAAAGGATAAACGATAACTCCCCTAACTGTTGGCATCGTTACCCTCCTCGGGTGGTGAATCAGGTGGTGGAAATGAGCTCCAAACTGAGGCCAGTCTACCTCGAAAGAAAATTTTATCTTTTGCAAAGCCTGCTCCTGTAACTCGTCAATGACCTGCACTCTCGACATATTAACAAAATCACAAAAAATCAAACCACACATAAAAACACCAAACCTATGGGTTGCCTCCCATGAAGCGCTTGTTTATAGTCGCTAGCTTGACGATTATACTGAAAATCATGTGGTGGCCAACTTGGTGGTATCAGCCTCACGGTTCACCGCGTCACCAAAATAGGGCTTCAATCTCTGCCCATTCACTTTGAACGATTGATCGGGTGATTTCTCAAAGATTTCCACCGCTCCGTGTGGAAACACAGTTTTGACAACAAATGGCCCTGACCATCTCGATTTGAGCTTCCCTGGAAACAATCGAAGACGAGAGTTATATAATAAGACCGACTGACCAGGAACGAATACCTTTTGAATAAGACGACGATCATGCCATCGTTTCACTTTCTCCTTATAGAGCTTATTGTTCTCATATGCCTGCAATCGAAACTCGTCCATCTCGTTGAGTTGCACCATCCTTTTCTCACCTACGGCCTTAAGATCAAAATTTAGCTTCTTCAAAGCCCAATAAGCTTTGTGTTCCAATTCTGCCGGTAAATGGCAAGCTTACCCATAGACCAGCTGATATGGTGACATGCCCAAGGGTGTTTTATATGCTGTACGATAAGCCCATGCGGCTTCATCGAGTTTCAAAGACCAGTCCTTTCTCGAAGGACTCACCACTTTTTCCAGAATGCGTTTAATCTCGCGATTAGATACCTCGGCTTGGCCATTGGTTTGCGGGTGGTATGCCGTAGCTACCCGGTGGTTGATGTTGTACTTTGCCATGAGATTAGTAAACTTGCGATTGCAAAAGTGAGTACCTTCATCGCTTATGATTACTCGAGGAGTGCCGAATCTTGTGAAGATGTTCTTGTGAAGGAAGTTGAGCACGACATTGGCATTATTGGTCGGAAGTTCCTTGACTTCAACCCATTTGGAAACATAATCAACGGCTAGCAAGATGTATTGGTTGTTACATGAGGAAATGAATGGTCCCATGAAATCGATGCCCCAAACATCGAAGATTTCCACCTCTAGCATTATATTGAGGGGCATCGCATTCCTCCTAGATATGTTACCAACACGCTGACAACGATCACACTTCAGCACAAACTGATGGGCATCCTTAAAAAGGGATGGCCAATAAAATCCCGCTTGAAGAATTCGAGTTGCGGTCTTTTCACTTCCATAATGGCCACCATATGTCGTGGCGTGATAATCCCTTAGAATAGCCTCTGTTTCACTGTATGGCACACATCTCCTAATCACCTGATCGGCTCCTTGTTTAAACAGATATGGTTCGTCCCAACGATACCATTTGACTTCATGCAAGAATTTCTTTCTTTGTGCAAAAGAGAGCTCGGGAGGAATCACTCGACTCACCAGAAAGTTCACAATGTCTGCGAACCAAGGCTCTTCTTCTTGTATCCCAAACAACTGTTCATCAGGAAAGGATTCATTAATGATGGGTTTGTCTTGGGATGTCTTCCCAAGGTCTTCCAATCGTGAGAGATGGTCGGCTACTTGGTTTTCTGTCCCTTTTCTATCCTTGATTTCCACATCGAATTCTTGCAGCAGAAGAATCCATCGAATCAACCTAGGTTTGGAGTCCTTTTTAGAGAGCAGATATCTGATAGCCGCGTGATCAGTGTACACAGTCACCTTCGTGCCAAGCAAGTATGAACGGAATTTTTCAAAACCATAAACTATGGTTAACAACTCCTTCTCAGTGGTAGTGTAGTTTAATTGAGCATCGCTGAGGGTTTTGCTTGCATAGTAGATGACATGAAACATTTTATTTTTCTTTTGGCCAAGAATGGCCCCAACTGCGTAATCGCTAGCATCACACATCATAGCGAAAGGCTCACTCCAATCTGGAGCAATGATCACGGGTGCTGAAATCAATTTCTTTTTCAGAGTCTCGAAAGCTGTGAGACATTCTTCGTTAAATTTGAAATGAATATCTTTTTCCAGCAGCTGACACAAAGGTTTGGAAATTTTTGCGAAGTCCTTGATGAAACGCCTGTAGAAACCTGCGTGCCCAAGGAAACTGCGAATCCCTCGCACTGAATTAGGTGGAGGCAGCTTTTCGATAGCTTCTATCTTTGCTCTGTCCACTTCTAGACCCTTCCTTGACACCTTGTGCCCGAGAATAGTTCCTTCTTATACCATGAAGTGGCACTTCTCCCAATTGAGCACTAGGTTAGTTTCCACGCATCTTTTCAGCACCGAACCAAGATTTTGCAAGCATTCATCAAAAGATAGACCGAATACAGAGAAGTCATCCATGAAGACTTCTACGGTCTTGCCAATCATGTCTGAGAAGATGGCCATCATGCACCTTTGAAAGGTACCAGGTGCTCCACACAAGCCAAAAGAAACCCGCCGAAAGGCGAAAGTGCCGAACGGGCATGTAAATGTTGTTTTCTCCTGATCCTCAGGAGCAATGCAGATTTGGTTATATCCAGAATAACCATCCAGGAGGCAGTAATAATCATGGCCGGCTAGTCTATCTAGCATCTGATCAATGAAAGGAAGGGGAAAATGATCCTTCCTTGTGGCTTTATTCAACTTCCGGTAGTCCATGTTGATTCGCCAACCGGTGACTGTGCGAGTAGAGATGAGTTCATTCTTTTCATTGGTAATCACAGTCATGCCTCCTTTCTTCGGTACACATTGCACTGGACTCACCCATGCATTGTCAGAAATGGAATAAATAATCCCTGCATCCAGCCACTTGATAATTTCTTTCTTCACTACCTCCTTCATAAGAGGATATAGCCACCTTTGATGCTCCACTGTTGGTTTACTACCTTCTTCCAATGGAATTTTATGTTGACAATACGCTGGGCTGATGCCTTTGATATCCGCTAGGGTCCAACCAATGGCTGTTTTGAATTCCCTCAGGACTCTTAAAAGCTTGTCTTCCTCAGAGTCTGAAAGGTTAGCAGATATAATCACAGGTAAGGTAGATGATTCACCAAGAGAAGCATACTTTAAGTGATTAGGAAGTGGTTTGAGCTCTAGAGTTGGAGCTTCCTCGATAGATGGTTTCATTTGCTGATGCGGCCCCTTTAGTTCTGGCAGATCCAATGATTCAACTGGTCTTTCAAATTTTCTTTGCCATGGCAAAGCATCCAGATATTGCAATTGTTCATCTATGTCATCTTCATCTAATGAATACCTTCCACTGAGGGCCTTTTCCAAAGTGTCATTCATGAACATGTGATCCAACTTTTCTTGTACAGTAGACTCAATCAAGTCTACCTTCAGACACTGTTATTCTTCTGTTGGAAACTTCATGGCTTTAAAAACGTTGAAAGTGACATTTTGATCATGCACCCTCATTGTAAGTTCCCCCTTTTGGACGTCAATCAGTGTGTCCTGTCGCCAAGAATGGTCTACCAAGAATGATCGGAATCTTCTTGTCCTCTTCGAAATCGAGTATGACAAAATCAGCTGGAAAGATAAGTTTGTCTACTTTCACTAGGACATCTTCAACAACTCCCCGAGGATAAGTGATAGAGCGATCAGCTAACTGAAGTGACATGTTCGTCGGGTTTGGCTCAGGGAGGCCAAGTTGTAAGAAAACTGAGTATGGCATGAGGTTGATGCTTGCTCCTAAATCACATAAACATTTGTCAAAAGACAAATTCCCAATGGTGCATGGTATGGTGAAACTTCCAGGATCTTTTAGCTTAGCCGGTAACTTTTGTTGCAATACCGCACTACACTCCTCTGTCAAAGCAACAGTTTCTAAGTCCTCAAGTTTTACTTTTCTCGATAGAATGCCCTTCATGAACTTGGCATAACTCGGCATTTGTTCCAGGGCTTCAGCAAATGGAATGTTGATATGTAATTTCTTAAAGACTTCAATAAATTTGCCAAACTGCTTGTCCAGTTTCTGTTTTTGCAAACGTCGAGGAAATGGCGGAGGTGGATAGACATGCTCTTCTGCTTCTTTCTGTGCAAGGACTGATTGTTTAGGAGGTGGTACACTTTCTTCTACCTCCGTGCTTGAAATTGGAGCCTTACCCTTGTCCTCGGTATCTCCCACGTTCACTGTTTCATCATCAGGCAGAATTTTATTTGCTCTTTCCAATTCAATGCCTTCTGTGACTTTCCCCGATCTTAGAGTGATGGCTTTAATGTGCTCTTGGTTGTTCTTTCTCCCCGGATTAGCTTCAGTATCACTTGGGAGTGTTCCTTGTGGTCGGCTCATCATGAAACTAGCGAGTTGTCCCAATTGAGTTTCCAGATTTTTAATAGATGCCGCTTGGCTTTTGGACGCCAACCTCAACTCCTCCAATTCTGCCTTTTCACTAGAAGATGATTGCCCAGAATTCCCATAGGATTGTTGTTGAAATCCTGGGGGTTGAAATTGTCGTGGGGCATATTGTTGCTGATATTCGTGCCCCTGTTGTTGCTGGAATCCAGATGGATTATATGGCCTAACTCCAAACTGCTGATTTTGAAATTGTTGGTAGGGCTGATTTGATTGTTGTGCTCCTCCTTGATTATTGCTCCAACTGAAATTTGGATGATTTCGGTTGTTCGGATGGTAGGAATTTGGAGCTGGCTGTTGCTGTCTTTGGAAATTGCTTACGAATTGAACCGACTCGTTTGAGATGGCACATTGGTTTGATTCATGCGCGCCCGCACACAACTCACAAACACTAGCAACTTGATGAAATCCTTGTGCTGTCAAAGAGTCTATTTTCAAGTTCAAAACCTCTATCTGAGCTGCTAAGGAAGTGGCCTTGTCGACATTAAGAATTCCTGCTACCTTCTGTTGTGGCATCCTCTGAGTTGGATTTTGATATTCATTAGCTGCCATCATCTCGATAAGATCGTAGGCCTCCTCATAACTTTTAGCCCATAATGCTCCCCCTGAAGCTGCATCTACCATTGGCCTTGATTGTATTCCTAGTCCATTATAGAAGCAATTTATGACCATCCAATTTGGCATGCCATGATGAGGGCATTGTCGAAGCATTTCCTTGTATCTTTCCCACGCTTCACATAAAGATTCACCAGACTGTTGAGAAAATTGCGTGATAGCATTCCTTATAGCTGCAGTCTTTGCCATGGGGAAGAATTTGCTAAGAAACTTTTGAGCTAGATCAGCCCAAGTGGTGATAGATCCCGGTGGCAGAGAGTGTAACCAACTTTTGGCCTTGTCTCTTAAAGAAAACGGAAAAAGTCTCAACTTTACAGCATCATCCAACACATTGTTGAATCTGAATGTGTCGCATATTTCTATGAAGTTCCTGATGTGTAAGTTAGGATCTTCCGTTGCAGTTCCTCCGTACTGTACTTGATTCTGCACCATCTGAATAGTGCTGGGTTTAATTTCAAAAGTAGGAGCCGCAATTGCTGGACGAATGATACTTGACTGAATGTCATCAATCTTCGGTTGTGAGTAGTCCATTAAAGCCCTTGCTGCTGCAGGTGCAACTACTTCAGCATCTCCGTCCATATTGTGAGTATTTGCTAGTTTAAGTACTTGCTTGGCCTTTAATGCTTTAGCACGTGTTAGCATAAAAATCCAAGTATCTAAACACAAATAATCACTTCAAAATATAAGAACAAATGTTCAAGTCAAACAAATTAACTTCTATTGTAGTAAAACACATAAACAAAATAACACCGAGTCCCCGGCAGCGGCGCCAAAAACTTGTTCGCTATTTTCTCTACGCAAGTATACGCAGTCCAAAAGCAATATAGGGAAATAAGGATCGTTCCCACGAAGACTTGGTGTATAAAGTAAATATGTTTATTCAACAACGTTCGGTTAATTATAGAAGCCTGAACAACGAAATGGTTGGTTTGTTCAAATCACAATTAATTAATGAACTAACGACTAAAAATAATATGATAAAGATTTTATATATGAGATAACATGGGATTCTAATTTCATTATTTATTTCATTTAGAATTGATGCCTTAATGTAAAGTGATCTGATAATTATGAAAGCTAGCCGGGAACACGAAACTAATATAAGCGCCTTTCAGCCTTAACTTATATCAAACCATACAAACATCCACTTAAAAAGATAGAAGTTGCGTGGACACCATTTATGTCTAGACCCTATATGTCTATAAGATTTGAAAACATAACTGGTTTACGAATAAATTCCTTTATTATGGCTACACAGGGCGATGTGATTCAAAACCCTATCACTAATCGTAATTATATATGAAAATTACGAACCTGTGCTAACATGGCAAATTCTAAATTCTTAAATCCACTTTCGCATTCATTAAGAATTAATAATTTAGATGATAGCTACGCATCTAATAAGTTAAGCACAACCACGTTAGGCAATCGGAAATTTTTATCATAACAAAATTTATTAAGGCATCGAATTACTAAATTACGTAAATAAATCCATTAGAATCCCATGACGGCGATTAGTTCATAATTAAACGAATCGTCATCATGGGATTAATTGAAACCATAATATTAATAATAATAATAATAATAATAATAATAATAATAATAATAATAATAATAATAATAACAACAACAATAATAATAATAATAATAACAACAATAATAAAAACAAAACTAAATTAACAATTACGATAAATTAAATATGAAAATTACGAAAGTTTGAAGGTAGAACCGAAATCGCTTCCAATGAAAGAGAATAGCGCTCCAAATAATCCTCGTAATTTCTTCAACCGAAATAATACTAAAACTAAAATTTGCAAAAATTAAAGTGTTTAAAAATAAAACTTTAAAATTACAAAGAGAAGAGAGAATACAAGAGAGAATTGTTGTTCTCTAAAATGTTGTGTGATTCTAAGCTTGAGACTACCCCTATTTATAGCAAAATTTTAGCACACCAACTAATAAAATAAAACTAAAAAGAAATAAAAAGAAATAAAAAGAATTACATTAAACATAATTCAGCAGCCCACAAATAATAAAACCAGCCGAAAGCATCTATGATTAAAATAAAACAGGTCAGCAAACCCAAACTGCACTCTGATTGAATGCTGCCTTCGACAAACTCCACTCTCAGCCTCCAGGCGTGACACACACGCGCGCAACACAACAGCCACTCCTGGCGCGTGCCTCCCACGCGCGCGTGGGAGGGTGGGGAAAACTCACCTGCTTACACCAACTTGACCACTTGAATTCCAGCTTTTCTGTTTCAAAGTAAAAAATATGCCGACAACATTCTTTTTTTTTCTTTTATGAACTCAAGTCTTTCATCACCTTTTCACCTGTTACACAAATTTGCACAGCTTCGACTTATTTTTCTTTTTTTATTTTTTTTGTTTTTTTTTGTTTTTGTTTTTGTTTTTTTTATTTTTTTTGTTTATTCAACTTGCAAAATAAAATATATTTAATTAATAAATAATTAATTTAATTTCGAATTTATAAAAATAAATATCTAATATTATTAGATATTCATAAATATAATTTTCTAATTAAATAAAGTATTTATTAATAAATATATAATATTATTATACAATAAAAACTAATTAAAAGACACAACATATTTAAGGATAAACCATCAATATAGGTCCATTTAGCGCATAATAAGTGGATATAAAATCCACTTATCACTGAGAGAGCAGAATTGAAGGCTGCAATTCAACTTTCTAAGCTAGGACAAAGAGATGGAACACCTAGTCACAGCCAGGCTGTAGTCTCCCAAAAGGCTGTAGTTCTTAAAAAGAGAAAACAGTTACTGGATAGTGTCTCTCAAAAGACTGTGTCTATTGAAAAGGGATCTCATCCCAAGATAACTTCTGTGTCTACACCTCTTGAGTCTTCTCAAGACAAATCTGTTGCTCACTATACTAGGAGAACAAGGAGAAAGATTCATTTGTCACCTACACACACAGTGTCAAGTCCAACTAACATTATGCAGGTCTCTACAAATAAGGTTATATCCAAGTCAGTATCTGACAAGAGAGATCTGGATCTTGATTCTTCATGGGAAACTACATTGACATACAGACTGGCTATAGAACTTATTTCTCTAAAAGTGAAGCTTTCCAGGCCTGTTCTAGATTTTCTGATTGAAAGAGTTCCTAAACTTTCATTTCCTGAAGAATATGGACTGTTACATCAAAGACTTGATTTAATGAAGACGTACTTTTATGTATCAGTCAGAAAGGAATTATACAAGAAATTTGGACTTCATAAGCATGTTGCACTTCAATCACTTCATGGATATCTATTTGACAAGGATGTCATTGTTGAAGATGCTTCAGCTCAAGGTGAACAAGAGGAGGTACTTGATAGAGGGAAGCAGTCAACAGAAGATACTATTGCACCAGTGGGGAATAGTGGAATAGATCAGATCACAGTCACTACAACACAAGAACCATCTAGTCAGAGGTTGGATGACTCAGGAACTCTGATGGCTGATGCTGGAAGTTCTTCTGTTATGACTGAAATTGCAAGTGAGAGGCCCTATGAAATGTGAGGAATGACTTTGATTGATTTTCCTAAAGATCAAACCAATATTGTTCTTTCAGAGTCTATCCATCTTGAGGGTGTGTCTCAGCAACCAACACTTAAAGACGGTGACATACTAGCTACGATGTCTAATAATGTATTATTGAAGACATCAGAGCCTAGTGTAAAACTTGAAAGTGGTATACTGGAGCCTGTAGTTTCTGGAAAGAAAGTAGATGTTTGTAAGGGTTCAGAGACTATAGCAGCTCATTCATTGGAGAAAACCTCAAGCCCTATGCCATATGAGGAACCCTCTCTCCATGTGAGTTCAGGTTTAAAAACTTCTTCTAACCCCTATTTTTATGTAGGTCATGAGAGCACTTATCCAAATTTGAGTGATACACTTGAAAAGATGGATACAGATCCACACACAGAGAGGCTGGCTCCTGACCAGGCAAAAGGAGAGGTAGAAAGAGTGTTGACTTTAGATAGTCAAAGTGAGAATGAGGGTATGGATGATCAACTCCATATTGAGGGAGAGAAAATTAGGAAACCACCATCGTTTGATTTCTGGGATCAGGTTTTTCCTGAATCTTGGTCTGAAAATCTTGGTATGGATGCTGGTACTTATTCTTTTATCAAGATGTATGAGAAGCATGACTTAGCACATCACAATGCAAAGCCAGAAGTTAAAGCTCAGAAACAGAAATAAAGGCTTGCAGGAATCATTAACAGAAGAGGTGAAAGGCTAAGACAAACTTCTACTTGACCAGTACCAGAAGATATTCCTAATGATCCTAGTATTCCTTTGTATGTACTTCCGATTTCAGCTAGAATTAAGACATCAACAGTATCTGATCAATCTAAGGAGTAGTCAGGATTTGTAGATGTTAGTACACAGAATACTGGTGAAGGACAGGATGATTATACTTCAGCTCCAGATCAGAAGGATGAAGATGTTTATACTTCTACTCAAGAATTATTACTTGAATTTCATTCTAAACAGGCAACTTCTTCTACAAGACTTAAAGATACAGTTCTTTCTGCATCTGAATCTGAAGATACAACAAGCACTTCCAACATTGAAGTTGATTCTGAAATTTTACGAAACATTCAGAAATCTCAAAATGATATTCAATCGAGACTTCAAATTCTTGAAGAAAACCAAGTCACTATTATGGACAATCAAGCAGTTCTGATGAATCTCATTTCTTCTGTTACTGAATCTCTTGGAATTAATGTTGCTGATGTCAAAAAGGGGGAGATAAAGACAATTCAGAAACAACAACAACAACAACAACAGACTGGGGGAGATAAACAGACTGGGAGCAGAATTAAGGGTGACAGAGTTGGTAAATTTCATCATGGAAGTGGTAAAGGCAAAGAAGCATCAAATAGTTGAATTCTTTCTTCTAATTACCAGATACATGTCTACATCTGAAGAAGGAGGTACTTAACTTCATGATCTTAAATTCAAAAATTCTATTCTGGTTGTATTGTTATATATTTTGACATCTACAACTTAGATTTATGCTTCAGATTCTAAAGCATAAATAGGGGGAGATTGTTAGGAATAATTAATAAGTTGTGATGTTGAGAATAGAATTTTGCTAATACTTCTTGTATATCCTGATCTTATAAAGGATTTAGCACTTTGTATAGGATATATGTGTTAGACAGTAATCTGTGGAGGTTAGTCAGGAACAGTGCATCAGAGACTACATTTCAGGAACTAAGAGCAGATCCTGATACAGCAAGTCAGATCCTGATCAAATACTGATGGGATGATCAGATCCTAATGCAATGGGAAATCATGATATCAGTTGTGTTACTGATGATGTCATTATGGATGCTACAGAAACTGACAAGTGCTATAAAACAGGATCGTTGTTTTGAAAAAAAAGCAAGAAGATATTGTGAAGGAAACGAATTTTCTATTGATGGAAACTATCAACTGGACGGCAGAACATTGTCATAGATAGATTATAATTCTATTATTAGTTGATAGGTAGCATTATAAATACTCTCTTTATATTATTATAAAGAGAGCAAAATTGAGAATTATAGAGTGCATATCGTGTGAAGCTCTGTATAAGGTTTGTATTCGAGAGTTCGAAACAAACAGAGAGAGAGATTTGTATTGTCAGCAGCTGCTAAAGGTATTGTACACCTTTGGTAGAGTTTGTATTTGATTTATTTTAATACAAACAAAGTTTGATTCATTCGTTGTTCTTGTTCATCTAATCAAGCAAAAATCAGACACGATTATATAACTTGTATTCAACCCCCCCTTCTACAAGTTATTCGAGTTAACACCACCACTTCTCTCCAACCTCTACTTAGGTGCATATCTGGAAATGAATGTGAGTATATTCTAAGGGAAGTGCATGAAGGCATCTGTGGAAATCACTCGGGGGGTACCTCCCTTAGCCATAAGGTGCTTCGACAAGGCTACTACTGGCCTACCATGAAGACTGATGCTTATGACTTTGCTAAAACTTGTGATCAATGCCAAAGGTTTGCTAACTTTAATAGCAACCCAGCAGTGGAGCTAAGGCCTATTGTAAGCCCATGGCCCTTTGCAATATGGGGAATTGACCTGATTAGTTGAGAGAACCATATTACTCGTTAGAATTTGATAATTGTATCTAGTTATAAATTGTTTTAAGTTATAACAATTACCTTTCTTACTTAACAAATTAGTACCCTATGGTAAAAATGAGTTTGGAATTTGAATTGTGAAAACTATCAATTTCGAATTAGTTTTCGTTGAATAGTCAATAATTAATCCATGTATAACTAAGTTAAAGAGGCATGTTAGAACTCTTAGCCTAAGCCGAGTTACTTGTTTTGGTTTAGTGGTAGCCTGTAAGCCTCCATTACTGAACCCTTACACGAAGGATACTTAGAGCATAACCGGAAAAACCTGCTTCATAAAGGAATAGTATGATAACTATGCTTAGCACGAGATATTAAATAAGTAAGCACTTATAACATAAGCAGGAACGAGTTCCAGAACCTAAGGCCTAAGGCCACAAAACAATCACAGGATTTAAAGTTACATATGTGGAGTGTTATAGGAGCCCACACCCTTAATCAAAACCATAAGTTCATAAACCGACATAATAAAAGTTCAAGACAATTGAAAAAGGATGATTTAAGAAGACGAAGGGTCTTTGGTAGCCTCGGAACCAGGGGAATCCTCGACAGGGTCAACCTTTTTAGTGGAATCACCTGGAGCAACCTCGACCACATCTATGGGAGCTTCAACCCTGGTATCTTGAGCATCCACAGCTGTATCCTTCGAAGAGGCTGATGGCTTGGGGGTCACCTTCGTAGCAGGGGCCTGAGTTCTGGCAACTTCCACTTTCAATTTCTCTTCCTGCTTCACGGCATCCTCACCTAGAAGGGCCCAATCCAGATCTGGCATCACCTTCCAAGTGGCCTTCATGTAGTCGTTTACGCCCTTAGAAAACCCCAACTTATACCTCTCTGGAAGTGTCACTTTAAGCTTCTTAACCGAAGCCTGCAACACATCCACCTACAATTTTAGCTCTTTTACCTCGGTTGCATGGGCTGCCGCCCGTTCTTCCTTATCTTTGTCCTGTTCGGAAACCACCCTGCTGAGCTTACCCTTTTCCTTTCTTAATACCGACACCTCACCTTTCAATTTCTTGTTGGCTTCAAAAAGCCCCTTCTTCTCTTCCGCTGCAGTATCGAGATCAAGTTTCATCTATTTCAGGTCCTCCTTTTGCTTCGTGTCACCACGGGTAGCAGCCATGTTAACTCGAATAACTTGTAGAAGGATCGTGTCTGATTTTTTCTTGATTAGATAAACAAGAACAAACGAATAAATCAAACTGTTTGTATAAAATCAAATACAAACTCTACCAAAGGTGTACAATACCTTTAGCAGCTGCTCTCAATACAAATCTCTCTCTGTTTGTGTCGAACTCTCGAATACAAACCTTATACTCACGAACGAACTTACGAACACTTTTTACAATGATATAGAGAGAGTATTTATAATGCTACCTATCAACTAATAACAGAAAGTAATAGTTAATACATGGTAATCTTCTGCCGTCCAGTTGATAGTTTCCTACAATGCTTTGATTCTTTTCTTCATGCACACTTCTTTCCATCTTCTAAATACAAGATCCTAAAGTATAGCACTTTCCAATTCTGCAGCTTCGATACAGTCAGGGTCTGTCATATTCCCTAAAAACTCTTAGTCCGTGACTTCAGTCTCTGGTCAAGTATTGTTCACCATTTCTACAGATCTTGAAGAATTGATATCTCCTTAAACAAATTCTAAACCCTTTATAAGATCAGGGTATTACAAGAAGTGTTATGTCATTCTATTCTACACATCACAACTCATGAATTTGTTCCTAACAATCTCCCCTATTTATGCTTTATAACATGAAACATAAATCTGAGTTGTTGATGTCAAAACCTCTAACAATGCAACTAGAATAGAATATACATGAATCTATTATTTACATGAAGTTGAGTCACATAAGTACCTCAATTACTCAATCTGCCTTAATTCTTCTAAACTATGAAAATTATCTTTGAGAAATTCTTCAAGCAGAACATCTTCAGTTTTGGCTAAGACTTCACCAACACTCTGTTTCAGATCTAACATGTCACCATTATCAGTAATGATTTGATAATGCAGAGCTCTAAACTTTTCTGGCCTGTATCTGAAGTGATTAAGATTTTCAATAGAAACAGAATCACACTTCCCTTCCATAGCTTGATAAAAGACAAAAGATCCCCCATCATCAACATTGATCTTTAATGACTTATACTCAATCTCTTTGTCTTTACCATCATCATCCACATAATGTAGCTTGAAAAGTGGTACATTCTTCTTCTTTGCTCCATACAATCTCTTCAACAATTTATCAATTTCACCAGTCCAGTGCATAAGTGATGCATTATAATTCTGAGTAACTTCAGCATTTTTGTGTAACAAGAATTGAACATATGATAACTCTTCTTCTTTCTTGTGATATAAAAATGTAGACAAATCCATCCACCTCACTCTACCATCAGATAAGAAGTATACAAGAAAAACTTCTGTTTCTTCTTTATCAACCATTCCTCTTCTTTTATCATATTCTTGATATGTCTTCACTCTCTGAACAAACTGTGCAGAAATCAACTTATTAAGATGTCTTTGAGTCATCTTTTCACCAAACTCATCCAAGAGTGAATGAGGATCAGCCTGTAGCTTTGTAACATCTGTGGTATGCTTTCCAATCTCACTATGACCAAGTCCAGTCCTTTTTCTAGGAATTAGAGATTGTAAGTTTTGACTCATAGTCCAGTAAGATGGTTCCTTTGATCTTGAATGAACTTGCTTCTCAACACCAGAAGAAGTAAATTGAACATCTTGTGATTTCATCACTTCCTCCTGTGTAAATCCTACATTCTTCAAATTTATACCCTAACACTACATCTTTTACAACTTGTTCCTGTAGAAGAATTGATGCAGTATCTGGTACTTGAAGAGTTTTAACTTTCTTTGTTACAGACTCTGACTGTCCAGAAACTTGCTTGTTTTAAAGATCTCGACTGAGTAGATCTACCAGTATCAGTGATTGTAGCAGCTTTACTTTTTCCTCTCCCAACATTCTGACCACCACTGCCACCACCATCACCCTTATCTCTTTTATCAGACTTGTCTTCAGAAGCATCAGCCTTGCATGTATCTCTGATGACTAGGGATGGGCATCGGGGCATTTCGGGGCCGGGGAGTGCTATCCCCGCCCCCATCCCCGAATTCAAACCCAATCCCCGTCCCCGGCCCGCTCCCTGTCGGGGATTGTTTTTTATTCCCCGTTCCCGGCCCATACGGGTAACGGGGATCCCCGCGGGGAATCGGGGAATTTCATTTTAAACAAAAAATAATATCTTAAATAATTTTAAACACTAACGAGTGAGTTTGAAATAATTTTTTCTTGTGATATATTATGAAATTAGCAACTATAGCTAGATTAGATGTTACGTTACCACGTTTTTCATCATCATTAATCATAATAAGTATATCTTCAGATTCACAAGCATATATGTTACCTCTTAAAATTTATTTTTGAAATCTAAACATTACAAAGCAGTAGCTAATATATATGATTATTAATATATATGATTATATATATTATAATGTGGTGAAATCGATTCGGGGATTGAAATCGGGTTGGATGGAGGAAATCGGGGCGGGGGTCGGGGATCGGGCCGGGGAGACATAAAATCCCGACCCCGGCCCGCTCCCCGGTTTTTTTTGAAAATTATCCCCGCTCCCCGGCCCGTACCCGAAAAAATCCCCGATTCCCCGCCCCATTCGGTGCGGGGAACGGATCGGGATCGGACGGGCCGGGGTGAATGCCCATCCCTACTGATGACTATTCCTTTTTGGTTCCTCTTAATTGTTTTTATCTCCCCCTTTTTGACATCAGCAACATGTACTCCAAGAGTTTCAGTGAGAGAACAAATAAGATTCATCAAAATAGCTTAATTTTCCATGATAGTGACCTGGTTATCCTCTAATATCTGAAGCGGATGTTGAACATCTGTTTGAGTTTGTTGAACACTTTCAATAAGTGTCTTGTTCTTATAAAGACTGACTTCAATGTCGGAAGATACAAATTTCATGGAATAATTGGTAGCTTGAATTGCAGTATCAATACATGCAACTTGAGTAGCAAGAGCTTGAACAGACCGATTTACAGAAGAAAGATCAGCATCCGAAATTCTATGAGAATTAACAAGAAATTCACTTTAATAACTGAATTTAGCAATTCCCTTAGCATGAACTAATGCTGTAGGATCTGATACTTCATCTAGATAGATTCCATACTTGTTAAAGAATTCCAGTTTGTCCTTAGCTCTAGTTCTCTCAATTTTACCAATGTGTCTGATAAGTGTGAATGAGTCAGGATCAGTAACAAATTGACTATGAGCAACTTCAGTAGGAAAATCTTGATCCCAATAAGTAAATGTCTCCTTTTCTTCAGAATCAGCATTAGAATGAGTAGAAGTAGTATCATCAATCTGATTTTTGAAATTAAGATGCAAAGGTGTAGCTTTCTCAAGAGCATGTTCTCTGTCATTTGCTTGAAGCAGTTGAATAAACGTGAAATTCAGAGAATCAAGACCCAGATCATGAGCTTCTACTAGATTAGTAGACCCAGATCAAGAGCCTTTGTTGATATTGATGTGCTCTAACTTCAGGCTTTGAATTATGCTTGGCTAAGTCCTGTTTCTCATACATCTTTATGAAAGAATAAGTACCAGCATCCATACAAAGATTTTCAGACCAAGATTCAGGAAATACTTGATCCCAAAAATCAAAAGATTGTATCCTAGTTTTCTCTCCCTCACTATGGAGTTGATCATCGATACCCTCATTCTCACTTTGACTTACTAAATCCAACGCTCTTTCTACCTCTCCTTTTGCCTGGTCAGGAGCCAGCCTCTCAATTTGTGGATCTATGTCCATCTTTTCAAGTGTATCACTCAAATTTGGATAAGTGCTCTCATGACCTACAGAAAAATAGGGGTTAGGAGAAGTTGTTATACCTGAACTCACATGGAGAGAGGGTTCCTCATATAGCAAGGGGCTTGAGGTTTTCTCCATGGAGTGAGCTGCTACAGTCTCTGAACCCTCACAAACATCTACTGTCTCTTCAGAGACTACAGGCTCCAGTATACCACTTTCAGGGTCTACACTAGACTCTGATGTCTTCAGTAAAACTTCATTAGACACCATAGTTAGTATGTCACCGTCTTTCAGTGTTGTTTGCTGAGACTCACCCTCAAGGTGGATCGACTCTGACTGAACAATATTTGTTTGATGTTCAGGAAAATCAATCAAAGTCATTCCTCCCATATCATAGGGTATCTCAGTTGTAGTTTCAGTCATCACAGAAGACCTTTCAGCATCAGCTATCACAGTTCCTGAGTCATCCAACCTCTGTCTAGATGGTTCTTGTGTTGCAGTGACTATGATCTGATCTATCCTACTATCCACCACTGGTGCAATAGTATCTCCAGTTGACTGCATTCCACTATCTACTACCTGTAACGCCCCCAATTTCACACATTTGATTAATCACACTAATCCACTTATTTCAATTAACAACTAAATTTTTTTAACAATTTTAATCCATATGAAATCATTTAATAAATGAATTGCATCATTTTAACTTTCAAACCACCAGCATCTTCTAGGCTATAGGGCTAGAAACGAGAATTAAATATTACATTCTCACTATCCATCTAATTACATCACCTTATCTTACAACTTATACTAGTATAATCTTCTATGAGAAGTATACTAGCAACTAATATTATATATATAAAGTATTACTTACAATACTTCAACATACAAACATACAAATTACTCCAGCTATAAAATTTCTGGATCAAATCATCTTCACAAGTCATGTTGCCTGCTTCTTCCAAGCTGTGCAGGTAAGCCTCATCTGTCTACCTTCCTCTGAAAGGTTAATATTTAAAACAAGCAAGTATGAGCGAAAGAATTGCTCAGCAAGTATATATTCGTATAATTAAATGAGTGCAACAATGGCAGAACTGATATGAAAAATCCATTTCCATGATAACTAGAAAGAAGAACTCAAAGGTAATCAAAGTTCAAGTAATATCAATGCAGTGACTAGAATAGAATTGGACTATTATATAATTTTTATGAAACAATTAGGTTAGGCTGCTGATCAGTCACGCACTAACCCCGGACAAACGCACACAGCAATGTCCTTAATGGATCCACGACACACATTGGCCTTAATAATTCTGACCACGAATCTGGTCCGACCCTTACGGTCCACATTTAAAAAAAAACTAACAGTCCAATCCTATATCTAACGTCTCAGGTGTTGGAACAATCGACAACCTCTAAAAATCAGCAAATCTGGAAATTCACATTCCAAAATAATAACGTAACTAATAACAGCAAAAGAGTCCAACAACTCAAATCTGATTTTGATAAAGAAGTACAAGTTTAGAAACTTGCAATATGAATTTAAATTGGATTCATAAACATCATCATATATATTTCAAAATGTAAACACTCTGAATGATAGAGTATGCATAATAACTTGCCTCTGGTCCTTAGCATAAAGCAGAAAAACGAAACATTTTCCCAGCATTTCATCCAAACAATTTCCATGAACCTCACATGATGTCCCGATCTCTCCTATTTGATATACACCGCTTCAACCTGATCACTCTTTACGATACTGCAATGGTTACGCGTACGTGTCAGTCCAGCCTCGTATCTTGAGTAGTCCTGACTCAGAGTTACTACTAAGTCACATAAAGAAAAACTATAGGCGTCTTCCCTATAGTTAACTATTCTAATATCACTTAATGCACATTTTACATTTACTAATTTACTAATAGATAACAAAATAGAAAGGTCCCTTTTTCAAAGTGGACGTCTCAACACTTAACACATTATAGCACTTCGCAATTATAACACTTAATCAACTCCACTTAAAACTTTTGACCAAATTACTATCGACACTCTCTTGTCAAACTCGTTTAACATATAATCCTCAAACGTACTTAATCCCCAAATTAATATATAATAAACCATTAATCACCAAGACATGGTTAATCCTCGAAATCAATTCTTTGACACGTACATATTTATTTAAACATTTAACTCCCTTATCATGCCTTTAAACCCTTGAAATCAAATAAGGTAAATAAATTTAATCGCAGGGGATTTTCAGAAAATTTCGGCATGAGGTATTCGTTTATCGGACTATGGGCACAGCCCCTCAATATCAATCAAAAACAATTTCAACCCTGCTTTTACAAAAATAAAGCTGCCTCAACTTGCAGCAACATAAAAGTAAACAATTAATGAAAAGTACCCGCCCGAACATGCGGCAACTACCACATAAGAAATTTATATTAGCATTAACTACTACTTACGCTACACCAATGATCGTATTTCTCACGCATTTTAATGATACACGTGACAATCAATCATTGATGTTCGTAAGCCCTAGGGAACAACCCCTAGCACTAACTATTACTTACGCTATATCAATGATCATACCACTAGAGCATATTAATTATACTTGTGGCAATTAATCATTGGTATTCGTAAGCCCGAGGAACTAGTTACAGAGAATTACACCAGTCCTTAAATATTGACATTTAAGACTCGTGAACTCATTACAACTCCTCGCAGATAAACACATAAAGAAAAGGAAATAACAACTTGTCCTTAATATATAAAACATTTGAAAACTAAACGATCAAGGAATAATTTCATTTTTATTATAAAAACACTTTCAAGTAGTCTTTTGTAAAACAAGTCAATCTCGGGATCTCAGCCCTTACATTTTCCATCAACACCATCCTTTAGTAGCTTATAAACCGATACCAAGCAATTAGCATATAGACATTTAGCATGCATGTATATATATACCAATAATCATTTAGCACATAAACATTTACCATTTAGTCAACTCATATAACCTTCAACAATTCCAACTAACACGTAACAATTCTTACTTAACACTTAACAACCACATTTGACTATCGTTAAACCCAACATATGATCGATTTCACGATTAAACCATTAATTATTAAACTCGAATAATATTCGAGTTCCCAAGTTACAAATATTACAACTAGCACTTAACAAATGACAATTAATCATTATTAAGCCCTTCGAATTAAATAAAGAAATTCGAATAATATCCATAATTAAACTCAACGATTAATAAACCCGCATATATATCGGATTCCAAAACTTATCTCAATGATTATAATTGCAAATATGTTGTCCGAACTAAATACAGAAATTAAAACAAAAAAAATCTCCAAATTATTAATACTCTAATATTCTCTAAAAAAAATCCCAATTTGGACTCCCGAAAAATAATAACTAACATTCCCAAAGATTCGAATCCAACTTCGAAAATTAAGATTTAACTATAAATTTCCGAAGTCAACTCTAATGGCCTAACTTTGACCGGCTATTACTCACTCATTTTTAATCCGATTTACATGATTCAAGAGTGTATTCCATGTATTTTCTCGCAAGGATTCCAAATATGTAATCAGTTTTCAAATCCGACAACAACAAGCCACATAACGAACTGCTTAATCAGAACAGAAAATAACTAATATAAACCATATTGAAAATTACACTAATTAATACGGAAATTAACTAAATTAAATGAGAAAATCATACCATTCATTCGCTTTGGGCCTCCGGAAATCTTTCCCATCTCTCTCCCTTCTCTCTCTCTCTCTCTCTCTCTCTCTCTCTCTCTCTCTCTCTCTCTCTCTCTCTCTCTCTCTCTCTCTCTCTCTCTCACCACTACTGCTGCGCGCGTCTTCACCGCACCACCATGGCTGCCGCCTCCCCGCCGTCCAGCCACCGCGCAACAACCTCCACCGCGCGGCCTCCTTCTCCACTGCTGCACCTCCCACACACAGCCACACACACACAAATTATATATACACACATATACGTATATACACACACCTATATGTATATTACTCAATTGATTTAACAATTGAACTCCTAATTAGAATCCCCCAATTGAAATGTAGAACCCTAATTTCTCCCCTCTTTTTGATTTCTCTCTCCCCGACTATCTCCCTCGGTTGTGTTGTTTTGTTTAATTGGGCTTGGCCCACTTCCTTTTATTCACTACTAATTTATAACCCCCTTCTAATTTATACCCGCAAAATATAGCTCGGATAAAAATAATAATTTGGGTTATAAATTTCGATCCGTAAAAAGAATAATAATTCTAGCATAATTAAATACTAGAATATTATTAAAGATTTTCGGAGAAAGAAATAGAATTAAATCTCAAATTTCTAAATTGATATGCATTTTACACATATTGATAATTTATAAAAACAACTCATAAAAATAATAATTGTGATTCACAAATCAAAATTTTTGCAGGGCTTATAAAATACCACCAATTTATTATTTTAATAAAATCTCGAATTCTCAATTTTTATATATTAATCGAGAAATTCTGCAAATCATTAAACAATTAAAATAAATATTTTTCAAGGATTTTAAAATCACCAAATTATTCATTAATTTAAAACAAAAACCTTTACTGAATAATTCCACATTTAAAATTAAACCTCTTGACCAAATAAATAATTGACTCGAGATATACGCTCAATCAATAGAAATTTAACTGGGATCCGGTTCCATTAAACCGAAAATAATTAAACAACCCACTTAGAAAATTCCTTGAACAGGAATAATAACAATAAATAAATAAAAGAAAATTCCTTCTCAATATTAGGAAAAATCATTATTATTCTAAAAATAATAATAAAATCATTATTTGAAAATCCGGGTTATTACACTACCTCCTTTTGTTCACATTGAGCTGGAGCATCTTCAACAATGAAATCCTTGTGAAACAAGTATGTGTGAAGTGATTGAAGTGCACCATGCTTGGAAAGTCCAAACTTCTTTCTCAATTCTCCTCTGATTGATTTATAGAAATACATCGTCATAAGATCAAGTCTTTGATATAGAATTCCATATTCTTGAGGATGAGAAAGTTTGGTACTCTTTCAATCAGAAAGTCTAGAACAGGCCTGGAAAGCTTGACTTTGATAGAAATAAGCTTTATAGCCATCCTGTATGTCAAAATGGTTTCCCAACTTGAATCAATATCAAGGCCTCTTTTGTCAGATTCTGACTTAAATACTGCTTTATGCTTAGAGACCTGCAAAATGTTAGTTGGAGTAGACTCTGTGTGTGTAGGTGACAATTGAATCTTTCTCCTTGTTCTCCTGGTATAGTGAGCAACAGATTTATCTTGAGAAGACTTAAGAGGTGCAGACTCAGTGGTGATCTTGGGTTGAGATCTTTTTTCAATAGACACAGCCTTTTGAGAGATTGTACCTAGTAACTGTTTTCCCTTTTTAAGAACTACAGTCTTTTGGGAGACTGCAGCTTGGCTGTGACTAGGTCCTTCACCTCTTTCACCTAGCTTAGAAAGTTGAATTACAGCCTTCAATTCTTCTCTCTCAGCAAGAGGTATATCATCATCTTCACTAGTAGAACTACTAGAACTAGGGGCTACATATCTTCTCTTCTTTACAACTGAGTCCTTTTGAGAAACACCAGAGGTTGGTTTCTTTGAAACAATAGGCTGTGGATCAAAATTTGGTTCTTGAATTATTTCAGAGACTGTAATGTCTTGGGTTACTTGGGTAGACACAGGGGGGTCCTCCCCCAATTGAGGTTCCTGAATCATTTCACCACCAAAGAAAGAAGAATTATAGAGAGTAGGAAGATGAGTTCTTAGAAGAACCTGAACATGATTTGGATAATGCATTCTAGGTAATTCTTCTGAATTCTTCTCATTATCCTTCTTTGTAATATCAGAGAAAATTCTCTTTTGCTGTACATAAGAAGGAACACAATGTTGTCTACCAAACCTGGTATTAGCATTAGGAATAAAATGGTTGATAAATAATTGCATAAATCTATGATAATAAACCATATTCCTTCCATTTTTATTAGAAACAAGTTTGATACTCATCTGATTCAATAAAATGTGACCAATGTTAATTACTCTGTTATAAAGCAAACTATATCCAATGTGAGAAGTGACAGAAGTAATTTGTTCAAAAGAACTACATTTACCAGTAAAGCATTTAGCTAATTGATTAAAGAAGAAAGACCATTATTTTCTAAGAAAAGGTCTCCTTAACTGGCTCATGTTATTTAAAGGTCCACTATATCCTGGTGAAGATAACATAGTTCTAATATCATCATCAGATGGTTCACTAACATAAGGCACATTAACAGGTAATTGAAGTACTGAATTGACAACAGATTCAGTAATATCAAAAGAATCTTGTCCTAGGTTTAGAACAACTTACCTGGTTGACCCTGAACAGGATCAACTACCTCAGCATTCTCCCAAGCTTGTGAAACAGCAGCTTGATTAATCACTGGAGATGCTGTCAGTGCATAACGCAAAGGTCCAATTGCCATAAAATCCATCACTGGGTGAAAATCAGTTGATACCCCTTCCTTGTTGGTGATTGCAGCAACATGGTTGTTTGTCATAAAGTCAAAGTCACCAAACTTAAAAGCAACTGACTTGGGTAATCTTCTTTGAGCAGCCATTGATTTTGAATCTTAGAAGAACTTGAGAAATCTTTGAAACTGATTAGAGATTTTGAGAGCTTGAATCAGTTTTTTGCTTTAGAAAATTCAAATATGAAGAAAGCAATAACAATCAGAGTCTCAAAATAATAATATACTCAAAATTCCTTCAGACCCACTAATCCACGTAGATTGACAGGTGGCAGTCCCTGAAAAAGTGTAATTACCCACTATTTTTGGAAATAAAATCCAAAATTGATTCTAATTAAAATCAGGGTCTAATTTGAATTTGAACCAATTTTCAGAGACTAAAATGGAGTTGCATATGTGGCATGTCAGATATTTTCCTAAAAATAAACACCAATAATCCAAGCAAAATATTTTGATTAGATTTTAATGTATCTTGGAAATATGAGAAGTTCAGTCACGCTCGAAGTAATAATGATATAGCTGCATTGGAATACTTCAAAAGACTATCCAGCTTCTCACGAATTTTTATATAATAACCTGGTGTCATTTGCCTTACTCCATTCTAAAAACCACTCAAACACTCTCTGCAAAAGACATAAAGAGCTTTCCAAACACAATGGCTTTTAACCTAGATATTCACATGAACCCTAACTTTCGATTCCTCTCTTCTGATAAGTTCAACGATCTTGATGATCAAGATAAAATAAACTATCTCTTTGAAGAGATGACTTTTCTCATCGAACTTGATATTGCAGGAATCGATCCATGTAATGTAGAAAATCCTCTTCTAGAACATCTACCAGTTGAACAAAATCTCCCTCTAATCTCTTCATACCTTGAGGATGAAGAATTTGGTGAAGAGTTTGGGGTTGATCTTGACGGAGATGCAATTCATTTCTAAGATGCCAGGAGTCAGCTGCTCTCATTCAAGTCGGTTTTTACCGCTTGAAATTGCTCAGAGAAGAAATTCAAGAGCAGATGTACTCAGCATCCCCCAAATGGATATTGGAATATCTGGAGAGTTGACGAATTGATTGTGGAAGATTCATGGAAGAGACAACTCCAGCAGCCACAACATTAGACAAGAACAAGATTTTTTTTTTTGCTAAATAAATTGCATTTAAAAAGGAAAAAGATACAAAATCTAGGGGCATACCCCGCGTAGGCTACATACTAAAATCAAGCGATTACAGTACAAACAAGTGAAGGCAGCAACTAGCAACAAAAAATATCCCAGGCGGATTTAGGACTAATATAAGGCTACTACTAGACTATTATCCCTCGAAGCAGCTTGCTGGAAAGACTTGATGGAATGAACTCTTTCACGAACAAATCTCTTAATCATAGATCTAAGCAGCACAGGAGTTGTTTTGTGTCCCGGGGTGTGCAACCGATCATTACGTTCCCTCCATACAAAGTACACCGCCACAAAGAAGAATAGATATGAGAGCAGTCTCTTCATACGAGTGTGACTTCCCACCACAAAATTTCCACTCAAGTAACTGTTCCAAATGCCCGTAAAAGAGAAACAAGGGTCTGCAAGAATCTCAGTGAAATAAACACACGAACCAAACAGGTGATGATTGGATTCGGTTGCTCCATGGCAAAGAACACATCTCAAGTCAGTTTGCATGCCAAACCGAACCATACGTTCTTTTGTCAGGAGCCTATCCTTAAGAGCTAGCCACAAGGTGAATGCACATTTCGGAACTGCGAGGTTATTCCAAACTGCCTCTAACCACAAAGGTGGTGAGCTGGTTGGCCGAATAGTAGACCAAATCACCGAAATAGAAACATTAGAGTAGTTTTCCCAACAGATGGAGTCCGAGAGGTGTATGGGAATAGTAGATATTACGTTACGGAGGTCTCTGACCCAAGAATGATTCGAGGGTGGCAAATCCCAGGAAGAATTATACATATAGTCACCCACTAAAGAATGAGTAGACGATTCAGATATGGAAACGATAGAATGATGGAATTGCTGAACAAGGGGAGTGCCTCTTACCCAGGGGTCATGCCAGAAGGAAAACCTCGAATTGTTACCTGCCTCATAGCGTATGGACCTCAAAGCAACTGGGCGCAACTGCATGATCTTTTTTGCACACCAAGAAGCTTTACCAGGAATAGGAGCAGTCCAGAAATACTTTCTCTTTAAAAAGATGCGTTTGAACCATGCTATCCACAGGGAATTATTTTCAGGTTGTGTGATGCGCCATAGGTGGAATAGGAACGCTGCTTTGTTCCAAGCACATACATCTCGAATTCCCAACCCACCTTCCTCCTTTGGAAAGCAGCAATCATGCCAAGACACTTTCACTTGTTTGTTGTCAGTAGTATTTCCACTCCATAAGAACTTGGTGAATAAAGATTGAAGTTTCTTTAACACAGACTTGGGCAAGAAAAAATGTGCAGACCAATACCCTTGCAAACCAAAAAGGATAACCTTGAGAAGTTGGAGTCTGCCACCATGGTTCAGAGACTTGTGTGCCCAGAATTCAATACGGTTGACAATACCTTGTATTAGCGGATTGCAATCCCTTAAAGAAAGTTTCTTCGTGATCAGGGGAAGGCCCAAGTACTTAACAGGAAATAAACCTTGCTGAAACCCCGAGAGAGCTAGAGCATCCATACGAACCTGGTCCTCTACATTAGCAAAGAAACATTGACTTTTGTCTTTGTTAACCTGCAGGCCTGATATAGCAGAAAATTCATTTACCCCTCCCAACAACAGCTCGACAGATGCCTTGTCACCATGGCTAAAAAGCATTACGTCATCCGCAAAAATTAAGTGAGTGATTCCTAGCTCCTTCGTGTGCCAATGATATTTGAAATTAGGAGGTGTCGAGGCTTTTTGGAGACATCTTGAGAGCACTTCCATAGATATAACAAAGAGGTAAGGGGATAAAGGGTCCCCTTGCCTTAATCCTGAGAATGCTTTGAAATAACCTTCAAGGGATCCATTTACCTTTACTGAAATCATACAAGTGCTGATGCAGTTCACGATCCAATCAACAAACTTAGAGGGGAAACCCATCTTCTGAAGAACAGTAAATAAGAACGTCCAATTCAAAGTATCAAAAGCCTTCTTTATATCAATCTTGAAAGCACATCTAGGCTGGTCAGAGTTAAGATGGTAATTCTTAAACAAGGCCTGCGCAAGAAGAATGTTATCGCCAATTAATCGTTTTGGAACAAAAGCTGATTGTGCTGGAGAGATTAAGGATGGCATGATTTTTTTCAGCCGCGAAGCCAACATTTTTGTGACACACTTATAGAGAATATTGCAACAAGCAATAGGACGAAAATCCACCATTCTTGTAGGAGATTGCGTTTTTGGAACTAAGGCAAGTGCAGTGGAGTTAATGATTCGAGGCATACTTAACGTATCAAAGTAGTGTAGAACACCATTGCAAACATCATTACCAACTACACTCCACGCAGCCAAGAAGAAATCAGCTGTGAATCCATCAGGCCCTGGTGACTTATTTTTAGCCATGGATTTGAAAGCATTCCACACATCTGACCTAGAAAAAGGTTTCTCCAGCTCTTCACATTGCAAAGTCGAGAGGTTGGGAAGAAGAAGATCATCCGGAAAAACATTAACCGAGGTAGATTGACCCATCTGAGCTGTAAAGAAATCGACCGCAACTTGAGAAATGCCTCTATGAGAAGTATGTAGATTACCAGAAGAATCCTCAAGACATAACAGTTTATTGTTGTTCCAACGATTTTTGCACGAGTTAAAAAAGAACCGGTTATTAGAATCACCATGCTTTAACCAGGTAACCCTTGACTTTTGCTTCAGAAATATTTCCTCCAGATTTAGAACCCTCTGATATTCCTTGATAAGGCCAGCCTCCTCCAAATACTGATCAGCCGATGGCAAAAGAGGAAGGGAGTTTTGAAAGGAGTTTAAGGCATTACGCGCTTCGACAACAAGTGAATGCAGATTCCCAGTAGCACTGTTGAGCTTACACATAGCAGATTTAACTCTCTTTAGTTTAGAGGTAAGAACGAACCATGGGCTTCCCACAATGTCAATGTCCCAAGCAGACTTAACTTCATCAAGAAAAGATGGATGCGATATGAGGTGATTAAAGAACTGGAAAGGTTTGAAAATCCTTTCATGAGTAATCCCCAAAGTTATTGTAATAGGACAGTGATCTGAGAGTCCTCGGTTTAAGACACTGGCTTGGGAGCAAGAAAACGAATGCAACCAATTACCATTAATTAGGCACCTGTCGAGCTTCTTGTACTTTGGTTGGAGAACATTACTGTCCCACCAAGTGAAAATAGGTCCTGTGCTTCTGAGGTCAGTAACCTCCGCCTGAGCAATGAAATCACAGAACTCTATCATGGAAGAATTCCAGTTTGCACCATTGCTTGTCTCAGCTGGACCACAACAAGCATTAAAATCTCCCACCAAGCACCAAGCAGTAGTGTCTATGATATGCAAATTACGAATAGATAAGAGATCATTCCAGAGGTACCTTCTTTCCACTACAGTATTGAAACCATATACGAAAGACACCACAAATTCTGATCTTGAGCAAATATGATGAACAGAGCAAGTGATTTGCTGGGATGCGCTTGAGAGCACAGTCACCCTCCATATAGTAGGATCAAAACCTATCCAGATACGGCCATTGGAGTGATGCTGATAGTTATAAATCCAATCAAACCTGGGACAAACATATTTAGATACTATTTTTGCAGATTCCACCTTCACATGAGTTTCAAGAAGAACACAAAAAGTTAGCCTGTTTATACTCAAAAAGTCCTTTATAAAGGATTGCTTGTTATTAAGACCCCTAACGTTATATGTACAAAGATCAAAATTCATAGAGATAGGATACTACGAGTGCAAAGGCGACGAGGCCTTAGTAACTGTTAGGCAAAAAGAAAAATTGTATTTCATTTCCATGTATGTAATGCTTTTGATTAATAAAAATACAAGATTTTCTTTTGATCTATCTTGTCTATTTCCTGTTTATTGAAGTCATTTATGAGTATGAATATGTTGAATTATCAAAACATGCAACAATCATTTAGAACGAAATAACTAAGTATTTCAGAACCTAAATTACTAAGTCAGTGACTAAGAATTCAGAGTCTAGTTCTTAATGACTTGTTTATTCATACTATAATTTATCAAGACAAAATGTTATTAGCTTCATAGTCTAAATGACAAATATAGATACTGATATGAATATCAAATCTATAAGCTAAACAACATACCTTGCTACTTATGCAGATGTTAAAGATCTAGAAATTTAACATTCCTAACTCACTAACCAATTTAATGAATGTAGACTCATCAAGTGGTTTGGTTAGGATATCTGCAAGTTGTTTGTCAGTAGGAACAAAATGAAGTTCCACAGTACCATTCTCAATATGCTCTCTAATAAAATGATACCTGACATCAATGTGCTTAGTCCTTGAACGTTGAACTGGATTCTCTGTAATTTTGATAGCAGTAGTATTATCACAAAACATAGGAATATTACTAAGTGTCATACCATAATCCATCAACTGATTTCTTATCCAAAGGAGTTGAGCACAACAACTGCCTGCTGTAATGTACTCAGCTTCTGCAGTTGAGGTTGAGACAGATTGTTGCTTCTTGCTTGCCCAAGAAATCCATTTGTTTCCCAAGAATTGACATGTACATGTTGTGCTTTTCCTGTCTATTTTACACCCTGCATAATCAGAGTCTGAATAGCCAATTATGGAGAAATCAGATTCTCTAGGATACCACAAACCAGGGTTTGGAGTTCCTTTGAAATACCTAAAAATTCTCTTTACAGCAATTAAATGAGATTCCTTAGGATCACTTTGGAATCTAGCACATAAACAGGTAGAAAACATTATATCTGGTCTACTTGCAGTTAAGTATAATAATGAACCTATCATGCCTCTATAGCTAGTGTTAAAAATACTCTTTCCCTTAGGATCAGAGTCTAGCTTAGTGGCTGTTGCCATGGGTGTTTTTGCAGCTGAACAATCTTTAAAGTCAAACCTTTTTAAAAGATCTTTAATATACTTTGACTGATTAATGAAAATACCAGTTTCAGTCTGTTTGACCTGCAAACCTAAAAAGTAATTAAGTTCACCCATCATGCTCATTTGATACTTAGACTGCATAAGCTTGCTAAGCTTAGCACACAACTTTCCATTAGTAGAACCAAATATGATCTCATCAACATAAACTTGAACTAAAAGCAAATCACTTTTCACCTTTCTAAAGAATAGAGTTTTGTCAATTGTACCTCTTATGAAGCCATTTTCAAGAAGAAATTTAGATAAAGTCTCATACCATGCTCTTGGTGCTTGCTTTAGTCCATAGAGTGCCTTGTCAAGTTTGTACACATGATTTGGAAACTTTGGATCAACAAAACCAGGTGGTTGCTCCACATATACTTCCTCATCAAGCTTGCCATTTAGAAAAACACTCTTTACATCCATCTGGTATACCTTGAACTTTGAATGAGCAGCAAATGCAAGAAACATCCTGATTGCTTCCAATCTTGCTACAGGGGCAAAGGTTTCATCATAATCAATTCCTTCCTCCTGAGAGTATCCCTTGGCCACCAGTCTTGCTTTGTTTCTTACAATCATACCAGATTCATCTAGCTTGTTTCTGAAAACCCATTTTGCACCAGCAATAGATCTGTCTTTAGGTCTTGGTACTAATTTCCAGACTTTGTTTCTCTCAAACTCATTTAGTTCTTCCTGTATTGCAATTACCCAATCAGGATCTTGTAAGGCTTTTTCACCCTTCTTAGGTTCATTCTTTGAGAGAAAAAAAACTATACAAGCATTCATTTTGAATTGATCTTCTAGTTCGAACACCACTATTTGGATCACCAATAATCAAATCTTCAGTATGATCCCTTGTCCATTTTCTAACAGGTGGTAGATTACTCCTGCTAGACTCTCCCCCTATGTTAGTGGTATCTCTTGTAGAAGAGTGTTCATTTCCTTCAAAAGCTCCCCCTGGATCAGTAGAATCAATAGACTCCATACTGCTACTAGTACTTCAAATTTCTCCATTAGTCCCTGAAGAATTAGTCCCTGATGAAGTAGACTCTGAATGATTGGTCTACTCCTGAGTAGTACTATGTTCTCCTTGATTGATTTGCTGCCCCTCAGCAACAGCATCCTTTGAGAAGCAATAGAGATTTATTCCGGAGAACCTTCATCATCACTGAAGAAAATCTCAGAATCCTTAAGATTTTCAAATTCCAATTTGTCATGGCTTTCATCAGTTTGCAGAATTCCGAATTTCTTGTCATCAAATGCAACATGAATTGATTCCATGACAATGTGAGTTCTGAGATTATAAACTTTGAAGGCCTTTGATGCTGAATATCCTAGAAATATTGCTTCATCCGATTTGGCTTCAAACTTTCCAAGTTGTTCTGGATGAACTTTCAGGACATAGCATTTGCATCCAAAGATGTGAAAGTATTTCACACTTGGCTTCTTTCTTTTGATCATCTCATAGGGAGTCTTTCCATGACTATTTATCAAGGTGCAATTTTGAGTAAAACATGCAGTGTTGATAGCTTCTGCCCAGAGATAGGTTGGAAGCTTTGCATCTGCAAGCATGGTTCTTGCTGCCTCTATGAGAGTTCTGTTCTTTCTTTCTACTACACCATTCTGCTGAGGTGTTCCAGGTGCAGAAAACTATTGATTGATTCCATTGTCTGCACAATACTCCTCCATTGTAGAATTCTTGAATTCTGTACCATTGTCACTCCTAAGTACTTTGACTTTGTACTCAGAGCTATTCTGAATATTCTTGACAAGTTCAATGATTTGCTGAGGAGCTTCATCCTTTTTATGTAAAAAGAATACCCATGTGAACCTTGTGTAATCATCCACTATAACCAGAGCATATCTTTTCTTGCTAATAGACATAATGTTTAATGGACCAAATAAATCAAGATGCAGCATGTGAAATGGTTCAGTAATTAAATTTTCTGTCTTGCTCTTGAAAGTGATTCTTCTTTGTTTTCCAAGCTGACAAGCATCACAAAGTCCATCTTGCACATAATTTTCCTGAGGTAGGCCTCTCACTAGATTGTGCTTAACAAGTTGATTAAGCTTTTTAAATTAAGATGTGACAGTTTCTTGTGCCAATTCCAGCTTTCATCATTTGATGCCTTGCTATAAAGACATCTGACAGTTCCTTTAGATTTGTCACTCAAGCTGGCTTCATAAATGTTACCATGTCTCTGACCAGTTAGAACAATGTCTCCATTCTTTATATTCAAGATTTTGCATCCTTCACTGTCAAAGATTGATTGGTAACCTTTATCACCCAGTTGACTTATGCTTAAAAGTGTGTGTTTCAAGCCTTCAACCAGTGCTACATTTTCTATGATGACATTCCCCAAAACAATTGAGCCATATCCCAGAGCTTCTCCTTTCTTGCCATCTCCAAAAGATATTACTAGGCCAGCTTTCTTCTCAAACTTTGTAAGCAGGGACTTCTTTCCAGTCATATGTCCAAAGCATTCACTGTCCAAGATAATTGAATGCTTCCTTCCTGTGCCCTGTAAACAAAAAATTAATTAGTTAGAAATTTTTAGGACCCAACTTTGATTGGATCCTTTCTTACTAACTTTAGAAAAAACAGGCTTTGAAGATTTTGCTTTTTATTTACCTATTGCAGAGTCAACCTTAGACTCTGATATCACAAACTGTTTGTGACTAGGAGTTTCAGATTTCAGAGAATAATAGTCATAATACAGTTCATGATATTCCTTACACATATAAATGGAATGAAGTAAACTACCACAATGATAACAAGCTTTTTGTGGTTGGTATTGAATTTTCTGAGTCTTGGGGAATCTAGACTCAATTTTCCAAGAAGGTTTTTGATTGCAGTCTAGGGCCAAATGATTATGATTTCCACACTTATAGCATTTCTTCCTAGGTGCATCAGGTACATTCTTGTAATTATTCTCTTTGTTAATACCTTCTTTTCCATTCCTATTTCTTTTGGTCTTGCTAGACTCTGAAAGACCTTCTAGTCTCTGTTTCAGCTGAGACTTAGACAGAAAGCCTATATTAACATTCTTAGGTTTATCTAACACTTTACTATCTGATTTATTGTTGTCAATTCTCTTGTGCACAAATGGAGTACCACTCGAATCAACAAATTTAACATGTTTAGGTTCAGAAACTATCTTCTTACCTTCAGATTTAGATGTGCTAGCTTCTACTTTTCTATCATCAATGACAATAGCTACTTCATTAGCCTTATCAAAACCTAAGCCATTAATCTTACCAAGATTCTGATTGTTAATAATGTCATGAGTCTTCTTGCAAGAGGTATTCCATGTGTGAAACCTATCTCTCTCTTCCTCTAGTTCTTTTCTGACATAGTCATAAGCCTCAAGAATAACACTATAATCATGCTTAGCTTTATCAGAATCTAACCTAAAATGTTCCATTTGAGTTAACTCAGATTCAAGAATATTATTTCTATCAACTAATTCATCATTCTTAATGTTAAGTTCATCTCTTTCACTAGTAAGAATTCTGAAATTAGTCATTAGATTTTTAAATTCAGCAAGGATAGATCTAATATCTTCAGAGTCTAAGCTATCAAATGAATCAAGAGAGTGAAGTGATACCTTAACAGAAGATGGAGAAGTTCTCTTTGGAGATCCAGGTTTGTCTGAAGTATTTGCCATCAATGCAATGTTGTCATAATCCAAATCATCTTCAGAATCACTGGAATCTGCCCAATCCTTCTGTGTGACCATGAGTGCATTACCCTTTCCTGAATTCCTAGGCTTCTTACACTCACTAGCAAAGTGTCCAAGCTCGCTGCAGTTAAAGCATTTGATCTTTGCCTTATCAAGCTTGACAATTGTACTTTTGCCCTTATCATTCTTCTTCTCCTCTTTCTTTTGAAAAGGTCTTTTGCTAAATCTTTTCCTATTGAATCTTCCTTTCTTGAAAGCTTTAGCAAAGAGTTCCTGCATCTCTGATTCAGAATCACTGTTGTCAGAGTCTATATCTGTAGTCTCTGACTCAGAACTTTCTTTGCGTTTCTTCTTCCTTGAGTCCTTTATAGTAGGCTCAACATTTTGTTCTTCTGGAAGCTTCTTTGATTCAGATTGAGCAGTAAGTGCAACGGTTTTCATCTTTCCTTCACCTCTGCTCTTCTTCTGCTGCCTGTCAAGTTCATAAGCCCTCAGTTTTCCATAAACTGCCTCTAATGATATTTCATCCAGATCATTAGCTTCCTCAATTGCAGATATCTTCTCATTGAAGTGAAGGGTTTCGAGCATCAAACGCAGCGGAAAATTAAAACAAAAACAATAATTATCGAAACCCTACCGCAGGATCCATGCAAAAACATGATATTTAATTCGGAGATTGATGATTTACCTTAAAGAAGCTTTACGATCGTATGTCTAATGGATATCCAAGCTTTCACGATCGTTGAGTGCTCCTCTTCGAAGCCTCCTCTACGGTATCCACACGAACACTCCAAGAACGATTCTTGATTGGAAGGGAGGTACTAGCCTCCAATGAAAATATGAGATCTTCTTTTTAGGTTTTGATTCAAGCGACTGGGGATTATTTTTGTCGTACAAAATTAATTACCTTCTTTACCTATCATCATATATTTATATGATAGTGTAAGGTAAAAGCCCAACTAAAAACCTAGCCCAAGTTTGATTAATTAAATAATAGAATCAAATCCTATTATTTAAATAAATAATAATTAAGTCATACTTAATTATTAAAATCACATCTCATTTGTATTTTATTATATCTTAATTAAGTCCCACTTAATTAATATAATAAAATACAACTAATCATTTAATTAATTTAAATTCATAATTTAAATTAATTCTTCCTTAAAATGTTCTATGTGTGTGACCCTGTAGGCTATCATTTAATTGGCAATAATTTTATTCTCTAATAAAATTATAAACAATGAGCGGCATCTAGTAATACATCATTGCTACCCAATTAAATAATAAATAAATCGTGATTCGATAAAACCTTTTGTGATTAATGTTCCCGTGTAATATAATCCCTTTAACCAAATATTATAGATTAAACTCGAGGCATGTTTCATGTCATCCTTTTCATAATTTAATCCGGGTTTACTTGATCCATGAGTAGACTATTAATAACAAATCATTATTTGAGCACGGCCATGCATTTTATAGTCTCACTCAATCAAGAGGCCAATAATATCTCTCCAAATAATAGGAGGGTTAAATCCTTTATCTATCATTCATATTTCTCATACGATTCTCAATATACCCGATGTCCACTTTTATCATTACCCGATCAAAGGTAACTTTTAATGTAGTCAAAGTATATTATCCTCGTATAGAAATATAATGATCTCAAGTCAAAGGATCATTACACCATTATCATTGTGAGTCTTTCTTATGACTTAATTAACATGAAGAATCTCACGGTGGGTCTGTCCAGTACCATGTACCCTACATGTACCTATGTATTGACTTTAGTATCTCCATACTTATAACCAATGAGATGTGGTTATCAGTCAAAAACATACTAGTCTATTTATGTATTATTATTGTCCTGTATAATAATACTCGACTAGGGACCTTTAAGAATATGATATTATATAATCTCAAATTCAAGTTGTAAACTTAAACTATATAATGTGTATCATTATTCTAAGGACATTTATTATGCTAACAAATATCGCAGTAATTCGAGTCATAATAAATACATTTATTTAATAATCAAATGACATAAGGTTTATTTAAGAAACAATGTATTGCCTCTAGGGCACCTACACTAACAATCTCCCACTTGCACTAGAGCCAATCACCCATGTATCTAATACCCATGGAACTAGTGTGACCGTCGTGCTTCTACTGCGATAAAGCCTTGGTCAGTGGGTCCGCAACATTTTCATTGGTATGCACTTTACATATATGTATATCTCCTCTCTCGTTTATCTCTCGAAGAAGATGATATCTTCTAAGTATATGCTTTGCCTTGGAATGGGACCTTGGTTCCTTAGCCTGCGCAATGGCTCCATTGTTATCGCAATACAGATCAACTGGATCTGCGATCGACGGAACCACACCAAGTCCGGTAATAAATTTCCGAATCCAAACAGCCTATTTGGCTGCTTCACTAGCGGCAATATACTCAGCTTCCATTGTAGAATCAGCTACTGTCTCTTGCTTCGAACTTTTCCAGCTTACAGCACCTCCATTTAGACAAAACACGAATCCAGACTGGGACACAGAATCGTCCCTATCTGTCTGGAAACTAGCATTAGTGTAACCTTTTACGACCAGCTTCTCATCTCCTCCGTATATCAAGAACGAATCTTTAGTCCGTTTAAGGTACTTAAGAATATTCTTGACAGCTGTCCAGTGACCCTCACCTGGATTAGACTGGTACCTGCTTGTCATGCTTAAAGCATACGAGACATCAGGACGAGTACATATCATTGCATACATTATAGAACCAATTGCCGAAGCATATGGTACTTTATTCATACGGTCCTTATCATCTGATGATTTAGGACAGTTTTCCTTTGAGATCACTATCCCATGAGACACCAGGACAAAGCCCCTCTTTGCCTCTTGCATTCCAAAATGATGCAATACTTTGTCAATGTATGTACTCTGACTTAGGCCGATTAATCTTTTAGATCTATCCCTATAGATCCTAATCCCTAAGATATAGGTAGCATCGCCTAAGTCTTTCATCGAGAAACTTTTTCCCAACCAAGTCTTCACAGCTTGTAGAGAAGGAATGTCATTCCCTATTAGTAATATGTCATCCACATATAATACTAGGAATGCCACATGGCTCCCACTAACCTTCTTGTAAACACACGGCTTATCCTCATTTTGTTTGAAACCAAACTCTTTGACTGTTTCATCAAAACGGATGTTCCACCTCCTTGAGGCCTGCTTCAATCCATAAATAGATCGTAGCAACTTACAAACCATTCTAGCAAACTTTGGATCGACAAAACCCTCAGGTTGTGTCATGTACACATCCTCTTCTAAGCTTCCATTTAAGAAAGCAGTCTTGACATCCATTTGCCAGATTTCATAGTCATAATAAGCCGCTATCGCAAGCAAAATCCTGATGGACTTGACCATAGCTACCGGTGAGAAAGTTTCATCATAGTCAATACCATGAATTTGCTTGAAACCTTTCGCCACCAGTCTTGCTTTGTAGGTCTGTAAATTTCCATCCATGTCAGTTTTCTTCTTGAAAACCCACTTGCACTCTATGGGTTTAATCCCATCAGGTGGTGCAACCAAAGTCCATACTTTGTTTTCATACATGGAATCCATCTCAGATTTCATGGCTTCCAGCCATCTCTCAGAATCTGGACTATTCATAGCATCCTTGTAGGTGAGAGGCTCATCATTGTCTACAAGCATCACATCACCACCTTGAGTCAGGAGAAATCCATAATATCTCTCTGGCTCATGGCGAATCCTACTTGATCTACGAACAACCTGTGTTTCTTGAGCATTATCGTTATTCTGCTCTTGTTCCACCTCAGGTTCAATGCTATTTTGTGGTTCTCGATCTTCATCGAGATCTATAGTCCTCCCACTGTTTCTTTTGGAAACAAAATCTCTTTCCATGAAAACAGCATCTCGAGCAATGAACACTTTCTGCTCAGAAGGATTATAAAAATAATACGCCTTTGTTTCTTTAGGGTATCCCACAAAATTGCACTCTTCGGATTTAGGTCCAAGCTTGTCAGATACTTGACGTTTTACAAACGCCTTGCATCCCCAAACTTTCATAAAGTTCATGCTTGACCGTTTCTCCTCCCATATTTCATATGGAGTCTTTTGAACCTTCTTAGTTGGAACACGGTTAAGTGTGAAAGCTACTGTTTCTAGAGCATAACCCCAGAAACTTATTGGAAGATCTGCATGACTCATCATCGATCGTACCATGTCTAACAGGGTACGATTTCTCCTCTCTGAAACTCCATTCCATTGAGGAGTACTTGGCGGAGTGAGTTGTGATACAATACCACACTCCTTTAAATACTCTTTAAATTCGGTGCTTAAGTATTCACCCCACGATCGGATCGTAAGATTTTAATACTTGCACCTCCGCCTATTTGCTTCTCTACTTCAGCCTTGTATTCTTTGAATTTTTCAAAAGAATCGGATTTGTTCTTCATAAGATATACATATCCATATCTACTGAAGTCATCAGTAAATGTTATGAAGTAGTAGTAGCCTCCTCTAGCCATCACACGCATTGGGCCACATACATCACTATGTATTAGCTCCAAACGTTCAGTGGCCCTTTGACCCTTACCAGTAAAAGGGGCTTTAGTCATCTTACCAAGCAAACAAGATTCGCATTTTTCGTATGATTCAAAATCAAACTTATCCAAGTATCCATCTTTATGTAATTTGGAAATGCGTTTCTCATTTATATGGCCTAGACGACAATGCCAGAGGTATGTTTGATTTGAATCATTAACTTTAAGTCGTTTGTTTTCTATGTTACAGATAGGATTATCTAAATCAAGAACATATAAACCATTAAATAAACGCGCAATACCATAGGTTAAATCATTCAAAGAAAAAGAGCAACTGTTGTTCTTTATTGTAAACGAAAAACCTTTCTTGTCCAAACAAGAAACAGAAATAAATGTTTCTTCGAATCGCAGGCACGTAATAATAGTCATTTAGTTCTAAAACAAGCCCAGAGGGCAAAGATAAATAATAAGTTCCTACGGCTAAAGCAGCAACTCTTGCTCCATTGCCTACTCTTAGGTCCACTTCTCCCTTAGCCAAAGTCCTACTTCTCTGCAGTTCCTGCACATTTATACAAATGTGAGAAGCACATCCAGTATCCAATACCCAAGATGTAGAAATAGACAGATTGACTTCTATAACATAAATACCTGATCCAGAAATCTGAACACCCTTCAATTTCTTCAGATCCTCCAAGTAAGCATGACAGTTTCTCTTCCAGTGACCAGGCTTGTGACAATAGTGACAATCACCTTTGTCAGCCTTTGCGACATCTCCCTTCGGCTTTTTAGCCTTTTTGAAAGAGAGCTTAGAAGGACCAAGATCTTTCGGTGTAACCTTTTTCTTGCCCTTCCATTTCCCCTTTCCCTTAGCACCTTTCTTGCCCACCATCATTATGGGAGCCTTCTCAGGTGCCTTGACCATATTTGCTTCAGTGGTCCTCAGCATGGCCAACAATTCCATAGGAGTCTTATCTTGCTCAACCATATTGAAAGTCATTATGAACTGAGCATAGTCGCTGTTCAAAGATTGCAAGATTATATCGACTTGAGCCTCTCGCTGAAGCGGGAAACCCAAACGAGCAAGGTAATCACAATACCCAATCATCTTTAGAACATGTGGTCCGACTGGTCCATTGCCCTGCTTAGACGAGAAGAGTGCTTTGCTTGTGTTGAACTTTTCAACACGAGCCTGTGATTGAAACATCGTTGAAAGATGTTCAAACATAGTATAAGCATTAATATCAAAATGCTGCTTCTGGAGCTCAGCATCCATAGTAGCAAGCATAAGACAAGCCACATCAGTTGCATCATCAATATGCTTCTGATAAGCATTTCGTTGAGCAGCAGTGGCATTGTTAGCAGGGGCTGCCGGTGGAGGAATATCAATCACATAAGATTTCTTTTCCTGCATGAGAACAATTCTCAAATTCCTAGACCAGTCAAGGAAGTTCGATCCTGTCAGCTTGTCCTTCTCAAGGACTGATCGCACAGAGAAAGTGTTGTTTGTATTTTGTGCCATTTGTTTTCTACAATGATAAAATGCATAAGATAAGTTAGATTGTTACATTAATTATGTTCAAGTGATTATGTCATATTCATAATATATCTCCCACTATTTTTATCAAATTAATAGCCCTTACTATTAAATCGGAAAGAATATCCCATAAATCTTTCTAGTGAGCCAAGATCCATATTTCGTCATATCCTAAGTCAACCACTGGTAGTCCTTAAAACATGATTATTTAGGTAGACAACAGTTGTCAATTATATCATATATAATTCTTGGATAGTTTGGTGAACAATAATTGTTCTTGTCTATCTAATAGATTTTGAACCAAACTCTATGCTTCTAAGTTCATAATAATTGAATATAACCGTTTATTTTCACCTTATTATGACGACTCAGTTAAGTTAAACCCAATGATACAACGGTCGAATATAACCGCTTATATTCGTCACATCTCACCACGATAGACAGGAGTCCCCTGCCACTGGCAGTCATTCCCCTTATCGATCTAGGATTCAATGAGTGTTCATTCATTGGAAAGCATCCGATAAAAGAACTTAATATTTTGTTAAGGGGTTTTGTATTAAAACGACCATGATCCCATCATAAAGAGATTCCTAATTTTTCCTTGAATTAAATACTTAAAATCAATATTCATCAATAGTTTGATTTCCAGGTTGTTGGAGGAGTCACAAGTGGCCTCACTTAATACCCAACTTCCTTACAGGTAAAACCCGTTTTTGACAAAATCTCCCCATATCTAAATAATTGAAAATTCGTATTTAATTCCGTGTTTCATAAACACAGAAATCTCATGATCGTTTGTTAATTTTAAAATCTCGATCGTTACAGATTTTATCTTGTTTAGCATGGCAAGCATGGTATGGGTGACGTATCTAATACATGCATACATCATTAATCTAATTAAAACATGCATACATTTGCTACTCTACACATGCATCATATGTAAAGTAAGTGCATTATGTAAACGTGATTGGTTATGGCCTTTATCCTATATGATCCTTTCAAGCTAATGAAAGGATCAAGGACAATCTATGGGTGATTTAAAATACTATACAATTACATGTCTTCTTCTTTGCTGCTACAATGCCTCCTTGGATCGCCTCCTTGCTTGCTTGTCTTCATGTATTCATGTACATTACATAAACAAAACAACTATACTAATATACTTACAAGGAGAACTCGAGTTACATTCGAGATTTAATCATTACAAGGAATGACGACATGCAAGTCGTATTTAGAAACCAAACCATAAACAAAAACCTCTATCCTATGGGTCTCAAGGCCATAACCATCCACCATGCTCAAGTAACAATTAAATAACATGTCATATTATCTAATCATGTTATACCATATCATATTTCAGATGATCCAATCAAAGAAATCATATAACGCAAAAATCAGAAAATCAGAATCAAATTCTGAAAACAACAAATCGCGTTTTTCATGCACTAAATGGCGTCAAACGCCTTACAGACGAGTCGGTGATACCTTTGGTATCAGTTTTGTTCAGACACTCGTTTCCAGTCAGAAAACACATATCGTTTGCGAAAATCTGACACTGGACACAGATTTCACCAGATCTGCGCAGCGTATACAGAAATCGTATCGTATACAATCCCCATATCATGAACAAACAAAAATCATGTATATATCAATATACATATAGATTATATGATCATCATATGATCATCCTAATCATCATTAACATACAGTTTATACATATATATATCAAAATCAACGCATCATACATGACAATCATCAAACATGCTCGTATATATATCATAACTGTAACATATAACCGAATTAAAACATTTTTGCAAGTAGCTCTGATGCCATTGAAGGGTTTCGAGCATCAAACGCAATGGAAAATTAAAACAAAAACAATAATTATCGAAACCCTACCGCAGGATCCATGGAAAAACATGATATTTAATTCGGAGATTGATGATTTACCTTAAAGAAGCTTTACGATTGTATGTCTAATGGATATCCAAGCTTTCACGATCGTTGTGTGCTCCTCTTCGAAGCCTCCTCTACGGTATCCACACGAACACTCCAAGAACGATTCTTGATTGGAAGGGAGGTACTAGCCTCCAATGAAAATATGAGATCTTCTTTTTAGGTTTTGGTTCAAGCGGCTGGGGATTATTTTTGTCGTACAAAATTAATTACCTTCTTTACCTATCATCATATATTTATATGATAGTGTAAGGTAAAAGCCCAACTAAAAACCTGACCCAAGTTTGATTAATTAAATAATAGAATCAAATCCTATTATTTAAATAAATAATAATTAAGTCATACTTAATTATTAAAATCATATCTCATTTGTATTTTATTATATCTTAATTAAGTCCCACTTAATTAATATAATAAAATACAACTAATCATTTAATTAATTTAAATTCATAATTTAAATTAATTCTTCCTTAAAATGTTCTATGTGTGTGACCCTGTAGGCTATCATTTAATTGACAATAATTTTATTCTCTAATAAAATTATAAATAATGAGCGGCATCTAGTAATACATCATTGCTACCCAATTAAATAATAATTAAATCGAGATTCGATAAAACCTTTTGTGATTAATGTTCCAGTGTAATATAATCCCTTTAACCAAATATTATAGATTAAACTCGAGGCATGTTTCATGTCATCCTCTTCATAATTTAATCCGGGTTTACTTGATCCATGAGTAGACTATTAATAACAAATCATTATTTGAGCACGGTCATGCATTTTATAGTCTCACTCAATCAAGAGGCCAATAATATCTCTCCAAATAATATGAGGGTTAAATCCTTTATCTATCATTCATATTTCTCATACGATTCTCAATATACCCGATGTCCACTTTTATCATTACCCGGTCAAAGGTAACTTTTAATGTAGTCAAAGTATATTATCCTCGTATAGAAATATAATGATCTCAAGTCAAAGGATCATTACACCATTATCACTGTGAGTCTTTCTTATGACTTAATTAACATGAAGAATCTCACGGTGGGTCTGTCCAGTACCATGTACCCTACATGTACCTATGTATTGACTTTAGTATCTCCATACTTATAACCAATGAGATGTGGTTATCAGTCAAAAACATAATAGTCTATTTATGTATTATTATTGTCCTGTATAATAATACTCGACTAGGGACCTTTAAGAATATGATATTATATAATCTCAAATTCAAGTTGTAAACTTAAACTATATAATGTGTATCATTATTCTAAGGACATTTATTATGCTAACAAATATCGCAGTAATTCGAGTCATAATAAATACATTTATTTAATAATCAAATGACATAAGGTTTATTTAAGAAACAATGTATTGCCTCTAGGGCACCTACACTAACATGAAGAAATCAGGCAAGGCTTTCATGAATTTAGTATTCATATCCTCCAAGTCATAATATTTACCATGCATGGCCATCTCATTGATGAGTTTAGTAAACCTATCAAAGGTATCAGTATGTGACTCACCAGGCTTGAATTCAAAATACTCATACTGTTGTATGAGAAGTGTCCTCATATTCTTCCTAACAGGTTTTGTTCCTTCACAGTGAACCTTTACAAGAAAGAACATAATTAGTGAGAACAGAATCAAGACTGTTAACCAGTATATTTCTCAGATTTAGGCTTCTCTGCCGTGTGCTCCGGAACTACTTTTCCTTCGACAATTGCTTGAGGAACAACCTTTGTTGGAACAAAAGGTCCATCTCTTATCCTATCAAGATAATCAGGGTCTGTTGCCTCCAGGTGATGCAACATCTTCACTTCCCATAGAGTGTATTCGTTTCTCTTGAGCATAGGGATCTTAGAATTACCATCATTGTAACCAGACATGATTGCAGATCTTTATGATTATTCGAAATCAACCTCCTCTGATACCAATTGTTAACTCGAATAACTTGTAGAAGGGGGGTTGAATACAAGTTATGTAATCGTGTTTGATTTTTTCTTGATTAGATAAACAAGAATAAACGAATAAATCAAACTGTTTGTATTAATAAAATCAAATACAAACTCTACCAAAGGTGTACAATACCTTTAACAGCTGCTCTCAATACAAATCTCTCTCTGTTTGTTTCGAACTCTAGAATACAAACCTTATACTCACGAACGAACTTACGAACACTTTTTACAATGATATAGAAAGAGTATTTATAATGCTACCTATCAACTAATAACAGAAAGTAATAATTAATACATGGTAATCTTCTGCCGTCCAGTTGATAGTTTCCAGCAATGCTTTGATTCTTTTCTTCAAGCACACTTCTTTCCATCTTCTGAATACAAGATCCTAAAGTATAGCCCTTTCCAATTCTGCAGCTTCGATACAGTCAGGGTCTGTCATAGTCCCTGAAAACTTGTAGTCCATGACTTCAGTCTCTGGTCAAGTACTGTTCACCGTTTCTGCAAATCTTGAAGAACTGATATCTGCTTAATCAAATGCTAAACCCTTTATAAGATCAGGGTATTACAAGAAGTGTTATGTCATTCTATTCTACACATCATAACTCATGAATTTATTCCTAACAAGCCACCAGCTGGTTACTGAGCCACATCTGATGAAATAGGTTTTCCCCCGAAGAACAAAGCATGGCCCGAGCAGCATCTGAAACTCTAAGTTTGGACCAGCCTGTGATAACCTCTAGGGGAATCTATCCATCAGTTAACCTATGGAATTGCTGGATCTCCTGCGGTACCCCGGGTGACTGTGGAAGCTTAGCTCTCTTGGAAGACCTAGTTTCGGGAGTGAAGGCCAGGCTACCAGAGGCTTGAGATAATCTTCGCTTGTCAACAGGAACGAACCCAGTCTTACCAGAGGAAGGAGCCCTAGCCTGGGAGATGGGAGTGGAATTAATTTGGGGCTCCAGCATGGTCAGCTCATCATCCGAAAATAAGTCCTCATACTTATCCGAAGGCTGAACGAAGGAAGGAATGGTGCCAGACATACCTGAAATGACAGGATATTCAAAATATTAGAATTGCAATGTACATATACAAAGAGAAGCATGGATAAGTACCTAAGTACAAGGCAAGCAGTAAATACTATGCAACCTAATGACATACAAGTGGAAGCCCATGAAAGTGCGGACAAAGACAGGTAAAAGAACAAAGAAAAAGTATGGGATAACGACAAGAAACATGTGAGAGGAATAGGTAGAAAGTGGAAGCCTGAGTTACCAAGAATGGAGCGGCTGGAAGCCCCCTTCCCCTTTCGGGCGGTACCCTGGGTCTCAGGATCTCTGGCAGACCCTTCTTCAACCTCCATCCTCTGAGCTGGAGATGAGGTAGCCGTAGGCCTTGCAAACCCTAGCCTCACCAGGGTAGCCGGAGCTAGCAATTACTCTCACCATTACCCAGCTCAAAAGCCAATCTCATAATCCTCTTAGCTCTCTTTTCGTTAATCCCTTAGAGAGTTGTCTGTATTGGAATCCCTAAAACAAGACAGCAAAAAGGTAAGGGTTGGATCTAAAGTTAGTTGGGATAGGGTTACCGGTGATATTTGAGGGTACCGGACGGTTACCCAGAGTCAAATTCCACTCTTTTCTAACTTCTTCACAATCATAACAGTACAAAAACATCTCCATCCAATCATACATCCCGTGCTTATTTCCCTTAATGCACCTACCTTTTCTATTGTTCCAGGAGGTAAGGTAAAAGATACCAACTTTCCTCCTCACGTCTTTCAGCTGATAGAAAAATCCCGGCTCCCTAGCAGTAAGGGGAACGGAGAAGGTCTGGTCGTAGATGATATACATACAAGCTGCCACCCTAAAAGAGTTAGGGGGCAGCTGCATCGGAGCAATGTCATAAAAGTTCAGCATGTCAACGAAAAATGAATGCATTGGTAGAGAAAACCCCAATTTGAAAAAGGATACCGATAGTACTGCATTCGGTATGGACTGATCGGGCTCAAAGTTATCGAATCTATGGCACCTCTCACCATCACTGGGTATTACCAGATCGCATCCCGGGTCGCATAACTCCAACAACCTCTCAAGTCTATCTATATTCATCGAGGAATCCAAATCTTCACAGAAGGGAACGAAGCTTACCGAGACATGGAGCTTCCGCTCAACCTCTACCATCAACCTAACTTTAACTCCTTCTTCTTTATCTATCGAGTTTTCATCATCAAAAGAAGGATGCTCAGCCTCGTTCAAAAAAATACTGGTAGACTTCTCCTTCTCATCAATATTGGAGCTCAGGTTAATCCTCTCAGCACCCTCAAGCTTAAAGTTCGATGCACCGGCTTCTTGGAAAGGATCAGGGTGCCGACTCATAATCTCGGCTTTAAGGGGATTGATTACCTTCACCCGCGAATGGGTTCGAGAGCTAACAGATGGTCTGGACTGAAGAAGGGGTTGATGGAGCAAGAAATCATTGAGATGGGTTGACCAAGAGTCAGAAGGAGCTCCGGATATGGGTGATATATAACCAGGGTGTTAAGACGAATCCCCTGAGGCGGACGAGATTGACATCTGCAACCACAAGGAGGAAGCAGATTAGTAGAAAAGAAGGAAATTGGATAGCCAAGGGTTAGAGAAAGTTAAAGTCGCCAGTAACCAACATAGAGGTACCCAGGGAACAAAGGGGCTACCAGGTCAGATCAAAAGAAATCCAAGGCTCGGGGGGTTGCCACCGACATATCAACCCAACGAGGTGGTACTAGGGTTACCCAATCAAAGCAAATAAGGGGAACAGGTCTAATGTACCATAAAGTTATTCAAAATGATGAATTACAAATATTTACTTGACAAGATAGATCAAAGCAAAAAAGGCTCATTGAAGACAAATGTCAAACACATTGTGAACGTGTACAGGGGCAACAGGAAAAAGGGCAGTCGGGATACGAACCGCCCCAATCCTTTGACATGAACATCACAAGTAGAGATTCATACATACATCTTTCTACTAAGGTTCTAGTATGTAAGCCTAAATAAGGTTGGAAAGTCGATGATGTCATCAAGAATCTACGACTAGAGATATCAGACTTGGAAAAATCGAAACTTAGAACATGCAAAACTCACCAGAGTGTTAATGATTAAATCAAGAACATGTGTATACAAACATACGAAAGTGGAATTCAGTGTGTGTGCAAAGAGTAATTAAATAGCAAGGGGTCTGAATGAATTAAGGGATTCAGAGGCATACCTAGATGAAGAGGAAGAGACGGGTGATTAAAACGTCTGAGCCTTCGTCGGAGAAGTCTTTGCCGGAAGCTCTAAAAAAAACTTTGCTTACTTGAGAGAAAATGTGGTGAAGAGATAAAAAGAAATGCAAAAGGCTAAGTGAATAGATATATACAAACAGAGAGAGAAGAGGCATGTTCCTCTAGTTAATGTACATGGCACAAAAAATGAGGCTGGGTGGAAAATGTGTTTTCCTTGGAAATAAACCAACTCTAAAGAAACGGTAGAGTCCAAGCACGCGTTTCCCTCCTCAATGGTCATCATTTTATTTCTAGAAAATAAAATTGATAAATCTAGTCTTTAACAAATAAATTAGAGGGCTCCCACCTTTATTAATTCTAATTCGAGCTTCCGTGGTATAATTACGAGAATTATTGAATGAAAATACTTATATTTATCTCAATATTCGCAATCACGAGTTTACAATATTTATACGCCTTGTCATATCGAATTGAAGAGAGTGCGAGAATACGGATTTTTGCTGAGAAACTAAGAAAACTGAACCCTGTGAATGATTGGTTCCCCTTGCACTCAGTACTTTAGGGAACCGGGGGGTAGTTATTGTGACCAAAATCTTGCATGGGCTATATTTAGGCCCACGTGGGAGATAGGGTCCAGTTTATGAAGAAAATAAGCGACATAGTGGGCTTCCGGAGGCCCATGGCAGCCCTAGGGGCTACATATGACCACATTAAAAAGCTATAAGGTCCGGGGGGTTCCAGGGGCAGCCTTTTACGGATAACTTACAACCCACAACAGCCCTCAAATAGGGCTTCTAGAGTAGCTTCCGTGAAGGGGCTAGCGGAGGGGCTACCGGGCGGTACCTGATTAGGCTGCTAATTTGGATAAGGCAAACCTCCTACTTTTTAGGAACACGTCTTTACAGTTTATCTACACTTCTAATTAGATATATATTCAGTTATTAGAGGATATATGTCATATATACTTGATTAAATCACATAAAATCATGATAATTCATACATTCTTGAGATAAACATTATTGGATGGACTTCCAACAGTCCTAATACAGCTTGGTAACGTGATTATATATATCATACACGATTATATCAGAAATATCAATCATAATCCCTTCTGAAATGGGATAATTCATAATAAACAATCGAACATATCATCTCAAGAACTACATACGGGCTTGATCTCCTATAAATAGGAGTATGTAGGTAGTTTAAGGGCTTCTTAGACACATTTACACCGTGAGTAAGCATAGAGCACGTATACTCTTGTGTGACACTTCATAATTAGGGTTCTTGGCCGGCAACATTCGGTCCTTGAGCTCTAATCCCCGTAAATCCAGTCCGATCCTCCGAGGAACCACCTCCCGTGTTCTTCGGTAACCCCTAGTTGTGACGCCCCCAAATTCGAGGTCAGAGATTCAGGTCGTCACGTCACCGTCCAACCATTACAAACCTGTATTAACTTTACAACTCAACAATACATCCATCCAGACCTCAATCTTACACACAAACAAGTTAGAGCCTCAGAAACGATAATCAAAAGTAACACTAAATATTACAATTCATCTGTACAATCCAGAGTCTTACGCAATTCCACTTATACAACTACACTTGAAGACAAGTCTTACTATTACAGTTGAAAACCTATCAGACTTACTATGTAGTATTTATCAGGAACTAAATCATCTCCGGGGTAAATCTTCTACTCCTCTTCTGCTGGCGCGGAGTTAACCGACCAAATTCTTCTCTTTCTGAAAAGTTTTTATAAAGCAAGAATGAGCTACATAATGCTCAGCAAGTTCACCATTTTGAAAAAAATAATAATGTGGTTTATTTTGAAAACATTCCCAACTATATGGGTATATACCTCAGATTTCAAAACATAATTGGACAATGTATATGTCCGAGTTTGAATAAAACATCTATACTCACTAAGGAGCTTTAAGAATAACATATGAACCCCTTTATAAGGTTCCCATTTCAATATATCTCAAATTTGAAAATATATACATATGAGTATATCATTTTCGGCAAAACACTCTACGATTAACATTCTGTACAGGGAATACGTCATTGCAAACCTCTTTCCTTCCATTAGCTTAGAAGGTTTCTCATACAAAAACATTTCATTCTTTGAAACAATGGCAAGAGTGCACTAACACGTGTCAATCTTTATAGAAAATCTTGTAGTTCAAGATACTGCACGATGCCAATATCTTTCTTATCAAAAACCACACTATCGGCAACTTGGGACTTAGGCCCAAGAAGGAGTGTTTGAGTATTATTCCAAAGTGGAGGATGGGACTGGAAGAAAAACATAAAAACCTGACAGGGATTGACGATGATCAGTCGCCACATCCAAGTCCAATAATCCGCGGGTCTTCTCTACCGGTAGAAGGATAGAAACTACATCCGTAACTATCCTCGGGTGAAAACTACATCCGTAATCACCCTCAATGAAAACTACATCCGTAATCATCCTTCGGCAACACCTGGGCCGGAATAATAATTGATGGACCGCCTGGCTCACGGCCGCTTACACATCCCGGGAATCGTTCGTCAACGGTTCCCACACCTGCCAGAGTCCCTTTTTCTTTTTCTTTTAAAAACTTGATTTTGATTGAAAACTGAGTAATTGAGGTCCGACATCAATCGACCAATGATTCTTGAAATCATACAAGAAACAAACCTGACCGGGGGTTTTCGAAAATGTTTTGAGTTCGAAAGAGTTCGAGTTTGAAAGTGCTAAACGTATCTTGGATTAGCTTTGTCTTTAAAATAATGAACAATAATTAATAATTGATATTTTAAGATTTAATATTAATACTTAATAAAATAATCATTTAATTAACCAAGCTTTCAATCCAAGATAGGTATTTTTGAGTATTTACGAAGATATAAAAATAATTACTTGAGTATACGATACTCCCCGAATGACCCTTCGGGTTTTCGCAATTTAATTACGATATAATAATATACCGCTCCCCGGTCAATAGTATATACGGACCGCTACGACCTCTATTGCTAGAGTCGTTGTCCGAAGAAAACATTTCATTCTAAGTTCAAGGGGTGCAAACATATATGTACTTATACATCTCAATTTCATCGATACTTCGATAAACATAAACATTTGATATGATTGAAAACTACAAACACAACAGTGAAAGTCCTTGTATATGTAAGTTTTGAAAAGTAAACTTGCCTTGGTGTGGTTGGGGTGGTCGAGCGTGCGGAGTGGAATGATCTATACATAAGCAATAACCGTTCGTTAGTACCTTAACAATACCTCTTTAATTGCGGGGGTTTAGGGGGTACAAAATTAACTTAATGACTTCGTCTTATGACTCTCTAGCCCCACTATAGGTTCATGTCATCAATCAATTACGCTCGCCACTTATTCGACTTAATTTGGTTACCATATCCGAACCATAACCATTACCCCCAGAATTATGCTCCACTAACGACTTTTTCCCTTGCGCGAAATTTACTCTAGCATTTTTATAAAATTCAAAAATTCATATTTTAATCCAATTCTTTTTGAGTAGTCTTCACCACTGCATTTCCTAGCTTCTCAAATTTTTCCATGATCCCACATATATTTTTAGGGGTTTAAACAAGGTTCACAAGGGGGTCATTTAGTGCAGTCCGGAATCCCGAAACACAGTTTACCTCTCCGGCCATAACTTAAACTATATACATCACCTAGTCATGAGCCTTACATTTCCAGAAACTACATTCCAATAGCTTTCCAAAAATATATGGTAGGACTTCAGGGGACAAGATTTGGGGGTTCAAAACCATGTTACAAGACAGGTCAAGTTTCTGGGAAAAATTCAGCAAGCATGTTTCACTTAGATCAACCAATATTCTTAATTCCACAACACAATCAACACCTAATTCACTTAGTTCATGCTCTATAACATTCATGGAGATACATATACTAACCACAATCATAAAAATCACAATCACAACACTAAAACTTTAGATCCATATCATCCATCACTTGAACATCCAAGATTAACACAATATATACATGGATCTATCATTGAACATCATGAACACTACATGGCCAAAAGGGTTTATGATTTTTATACCTTCTTGAGTACCTAGGAGCCTTGGGTAAGCCTTACAAAACTCAAGAACACCTTGAATGATCTCTTACAACCCTTATAATCCAAGATCTAAAAGAAAAACCAAACATGGTTACTATTCACAATATCTTTAACAATTGATATCTTGAAATATAATGGATGAAAGGGCTTGAAACTCTTAGTATACCTTGCTTAGATGATGGTGAGAGCCTAGGAATTATGCCTTGAATTATGAGTGAGGAGAAATGGAAGAGGAAGAAATTTTTCTTCCCTTTTAAGCTTTTGGCCGAGAGCTTCTTCAAAGGGGGGGGTTTGTTTTTGTGTTTTTGATTTTTGGTGTGGTTGAATAATTATAAAGTAGTAGTTGGGTGATACATATTGGTGTAAGTATATGCATGGTACAACCTAGGTATGGCTATCATGTACTCTTGTCCCCTCCTTGGAAAAAGAAATGCAACTAGTTACTATTCCTCTTGCCATTTAGTTTAACTAGTTTGCTTTCTCATAACTACTTGGTTGCATGGGAATTGCATGCAATACTACTCCTTGTATCATTATTCTTCCACCAATGCTTGTCACTTAAACTTTAATTCGTATCGTATCTTAATTAATCTCTCGTAATAATATTTTGTCGCGTAGAGATTTCTCTAGTAATTCCTTAAGTACTTAATTGTGTAAATTCCTTGAATATCCATAATTCCTCGTCATAATCCTTAATAAATCTTTTAATACTCTAATCATTCTCAAATCCCAAGTTTTATAAATCTTACTAACAATAAGACTCTTGCCCTCAACAATCTTCTCTTTTATCTTACATAGTGAATGTAACAGCACAGTTTCCCAAACAATCAATTCCATTAAACAACAGGGATGACTAGAAAGGTTCCAAATTGACAATATCACATGATAGTAAATAAAAGAAAATATTGCAAAAATTAGGGTTCTTACAGCCTCCCCTCCTTAAAAGGATTCCGTCCCGGAATCAGGTTGAAAACAGTTGGGGGTGCTTTTCACGCATCGCGCTCTCTAGTTCCCATGTTGATTCTTTGACATTCTGGTTCCTCCACAAAACTCTCACTAGTTTGACAACCTTGTTCCTCAGCACCTGTTCTTTTCTATCCATGATTTCTACGGGTTGCTCCACATAGGTTAAGTCTGGCGGCAGATCCACTTGATCATGTTCTATCACGTGTCGGAAGTCGGTATGGTAGGGTCGTAGCATGGACACATGGAACACATTATGTACTTGCTGCAAGCTCGGGGGTAAAGCCACTTCATAGGCTAACTTTCCAACTCATCTCAAGATCTCAAAACGTCCAATAAATCTTGGGCTTAGCTTCCCCTTCTTACCAAATCTCATCAATCCCTTCCACGGTGATACCTTTAACATCACAAACTCTCCCACCTCATATTCTTTGTCCGCATACTTCTTCTGTCTGTCTTGGGCCGCTACCAGCCGTCCTCTTATGAGTTCGATAGTTTCTCTTGTCTGTCGGACCAGTTCAGGCCCTAAAATCTTCCGCTCTCCAAACTCCTCCCAACACAAGGGAGACCGACATCTTCGTCCGTATAAAGCTTCATATGGGGGCATCCCCATACTCGCATGGTAAATGTTGTTGTAGGAAAATTCGATCAACGGCAAGTGGTCATCCCAACTTCCCTTAAAATCGATGGCACATACTCTCAACATGTCCTCTATGGTCTGGATGGTTCTCTCGCTCTGTCCGTCTGATTGGGGGTGGTATGCAGTACTCATGTTTAACTTGGTCCCCACACAATCTTGAAAACTCATCCAGAACCTGGAGTTGAACCTTGGGTCTCTACTAGATACAATGCTCACAGGAACCCCATGCCTTACCACGATCTCCTTAGATATCTCATAAAATTTGACCATTCGAAATAATGGGTTTCGTAAAAAAGCTAATGACTTTTACATACACTCGTCTGTACCGTAAAGACGTAATATCAATTCGAAATCTTCATTTAATAATTCGTACATATCGTGATTGCAAAAATTCCTCATCCACCCATAAAATTACTATTCATCCAGGTTTCGAATATTCCCGAAAATTAGGGTTAATGCAGTCTCCTCTCCTTAAAAGGATTATATCTTAAGAACCTAAGGATAATAGTTGTGGATAGATTCCAACCTTACCCTTTCCAATTCTCAGGTTGACACTTCAACCCTATTGTTCTCTCCCTTGGTCTCACCAACGCTATAATGTTGTTTCTCAACGCATGCTCTCCTCGACCTGTATTCCTTGTTGGTTGTGCTATGAATGAAAATTTCTATCCCACTACTTATACGTTCCTCTTCTACATTGTTCATAGTATCCGTGTTGAGTCCTTGTATCGTTGGCCCGTGAATACTTTGTGGTCGCATTTTATAATCTGAGACAACGTCAATACGCATGGTATTCCTCACATTCCTTGGCTTGATCAGCACGCATGTGTTGCCTCCCGTCAGCCGTTACCACTTGCTATGGATACTGTATAGTCTTCGGTATATGTTGAACCAGTTCAGCTACTATATCCCTCGTTTATTGACTTCTTCGTAGCGCAAGAAAAGCGAAACTTCTTCTTTCATAGTACGCTTTACAAGAGACGTCCTTACGTTCGCATAGTGCCGATCGTGATAACAACATTCGTTTCATGGATAAGTTTTTATTCTCGACTGCCCCGTGAAATCTAAGGCACGACACTAAAAATATAAATTCGATCGTCTGGATAATTCTTGTTCCCTGTCCGTCAGCCACAGATCAAATTAGTACATACGCTCAATCTCTTTATTAATTATACTTGAAAGCACCTTCAATATTCGAAGTTTAACCTTAAGTCTCTATCTGACGTAATCACTGCAGAAGTTTTATATTGCACCACCATCTCTTCCGTATATAAATCGATAATCTTCTAAATGGAAAGTCTCTCGTAGGTAAATCACTTGGTCCAGCAATTATAAATCAACTAGGGCCATCTCTTGGCTCGGTCTTCGGTGACCTACTCATGAAATTCATTATAATTCTGTCCACGTTCAAGATTTTCTACGGGCGGAATTGATCCACTAGATCTCTATCATTTTGCTTTTGGCACGTCGCGTTTGTACTTAATAGTTTGCCAATACCATTCTTCATATCCATTTGCCAAACATTCTCTTAATTCTCTGTACATCTTTGTCCTTCCCCATAATTTAGTCATTTTCCTCTAACATTATTCTTTATTGTATATACTCTATTTTCTTGGTCAATACTGATTGAATTCCAATTTCGAATAATACCTTCTATAGGTATCAGCCACCACACTGGCCTTCCCTAGGTAATAACAAATTTCTCCATTATACTCCCTGCTCCCTTTCGTCACCTTCTCTTTCTTATGTTTAGTTCTAATATGAAGATATACTTATGGCACTTGTGGAGAAATTTTCACACTTTTGTCATAAGGTTAACGTCTCAGTTTTATGCGTGAACGTCATCATGACTAATCCCCGACTCACGGTTAGTGCTATCTCGTAACCTTTATGTTGTTTAGAAGTATAGGCTATCAACCTCTTTCTACTACATCAGCACACCTCTTAAACTCTCGAAAGACGCATCATCGTGACCCTCAAAGTCCTCTTTTTATCATCAAGTATAGCTAACAACGAGGTTGTTGCTAATATCACATTTCATCCCAAAACTTTGTTCATTAATCCATAAAGGCTTCTGAATCATTAGTCCATTCAAACGATACTACCACAATTTTACAACGTTTATAATAGTGTGAAATGCCAACTTTGACACAGTACAGAGGTCGATCTTGAGTTGGTGAAACCTTCTCTTCAACCTTATCCTTGAAAAAAAAAACAACTACTCATTTTAACTAATCAACAATTCCCCCATTTCCGATAAGGGTATCAGTTCTCGATGGTATATGTAAGAAGTCATACGCTCGTCCTCCTTCAAAACTAGCGCCAATCAACCTGAGGCCTGCATGCGGCTGTGATTCCCACTAAACTTTATTAGGTGGTAATCTCGAAGGATCACTGGCATATATCCATGCATCCATTCGCTATTAGGGGCCTTTTAAACTATATGTCTCTCTAGGTGCATCAACCCCTTTAAGCTAAGTAAAGCTTCACATTCTTGCCACGATATCTCTTCCTTTCTTGTCCATCTCACTTCCATGTTAGTTTCCTCTAAGGATATGCTTTACATTGCGATCGATTTTCATTTCTTGGATCAGGGAAAGGCTTGGTAACTCCAGAATTCATTAATATAACATCCTGACAACGGTTGGTAGGAGCGTACTCCCAACCACCTAATCATTTCTTATAACTTTCCTCACACTAATATTAAAGGTCTTGTGGTATGCCTCGACATGTTATTTCTACTTTAATAATTACTCGGCATAACGCTCTGGCTGCACAATTACAACATTTGGTTTTTGATCTCATATTGGTGTAACGGTTCATAATTGTACCTCCCGTTCACCTTAGAGTAATCACCTAGAAAGGAATGGTTTCAAAATAACAAGGTCCAATAGATAATTTCAATAAGAATTCTACATTGAATGTTCCATGAATATTGATGGTTCCAAATACTAGGAGTCTCGATTTTCAGAGATGTAAGGATGGACAGAAAGAATACAACAGGGTTTATTCCTTCCTGTCCTGATAATTCTGTAATATGATATCATAGAGAATGTTGCACGAGGGCAATGATTGTTGGATACAAAAGTCATAAAGACGGTCTTTATACAATTCTTACATCGGGTGGATACTTTTCCTCCTGAATGATAAGAGGAAATCTAAAATTGCATCGATGAAGGTCAGCTAATAGAAAGAAATTCTACTCCATGACAATTAGAGAATGAAGTAGTTTGTCACTCAAGTAATCAAAGGTTTCAAATGAATTCTCCTTGTATGAAATGAAAGAATAAAATATTCAAGTGATATAAAGTCTGATACGAAGATGGGTAGAGTTCGAGTTGAGTGGGCGACCTCATTAGGTCTCAATCAAGTTTTTCGTCAAAACTTTCATCATCATACTTTACCACATGCAAATAGCATTGCAGAATGAATTAAATGGGGAGTTAGACCAGTGAAACAATAACTAGTCCTTTTCAAGAAACACTAGCAACTAGCTAGACAAAATTTGCTAGTTCACCTGTTTGAGACATCACCACCAGCTAGGACAATTAGCTAGGTGTTCTTCACAACATTACAATTTTGAGTAGTTAGAACAATCAACTAGTCATTCATATTGACATAACGACTAGCCAGTTTCAATTGGATAGAACGGAATTTCAGCATCGTAGCCACTGAAGAAACTTTAGGCTTCTCGGACAACGAATGAAAATAAGAAGTTATTAAGTTTGAAAAAGAAAAATATAAAATCTGAAGAGAATGTTCTAGGTATCGGAACAATCGATAACCTCTCATCAAGTATTACTTATCAGTGAAACGGTCCACCCAAGGGTGCCTCCGTACACATGCTTTATCAGATCCGACAATAGAATTAAATTCGGAATACCAATATCAAAATGATATCCTTACTATGATTTCAATGTACGATGTACAATCTCACCTTGAATAGAAGAAAAGAATTCATGAGGGATGTCTGGACATTAGATCATCCATGTCCTCAGTAATTTGTTAAATATTTATGAGCTCAACTGAAGAGTGCAGGTATGAAAGAAGCAATCAAATATCAATATTCGTTAGGTAATATTCGTCAATTAATTAAGAAAATATTTGTTGAACATTCCTTGGATAATTGAAAGAAAGTGTAAATAGGCCTGAGCCGAACAAGATCATCATAAATTTTTGAATAGAATGTTCATGGGTCAAATAAAATTACTTCGGATAAGTCCTGCTTTAGGGAAAGTATCTTACTGGTTGTTATTCCACAAGTTTGAGGTAGAAAGCTAGAAGGGTTACCTGATATAAACTAATCGAGGTAACATGGTTAGTGAAAAGTTTAAAATGAAGTAGTGCACCAGCCAGTAGTTACCAAAATAAGTTAATAATCATTCGTGCATCTCATTATCACCATTATGAGGGTAGCTCCATCTCTTCGTCTTCGTAATACAAGACACCAACTAGTGTGTCTCTCAATCATCATCTTAACATCATTTACCCAGTTAGGGTTTCACAAATATATCTGTCATTTGCGTGCTTTATCTTGAAGACCAAACTTCACATCATTTCGGGGACACCTGCTTAGTCCATAGGGTCCTACTTCATGCCTTCCGACATGAATCACAAGTGGCCAGTTCCCCCTGGGAACAGATCAAAGAGATCTCTCAAGGACCTCAGTGCAGTCCATAGGTTCAGTGGCGGGTGTGTGTATGTGAACATATACCAAAAAATATTGAGGTCTACAATACATATATACGTAGTCCCTTATAACATCTCTATCAAAGGATCCCACTCTAGACCCACTGATCTTTTCTTTTGGTAGACTCTGAGATCACTATATCGCTCGTTGCAACTATATTCAACTTCTCTTGAGTCCCTTTGTTAATTCTACTTATTTGTTCTCTAAGTTAAACTACCATGCTCTAGCGTCCGAATCATGCGTGGAATTATCTAGCACGCTCGACTTATGATAACATTCTCGTATAACACATGTAAAATTCGCCACCAAGGGTAATGAATTCCACAACGACATAGTGACCAACTTTCAGGTGAACCCGTTACTTATCGAAAATCGGATCTTACAGCCAAAGTAAAAGACTTTCATTATTCCAAGTACTAAGTACTCTTAATTATGTAGGGAAGTCTAAACTTCTTGATTCTTAAAATGCCGCCTCCTCACTATGGAGGACTATGGGCCACAAAATTTATGCCAGCCTAGTCATCCGATCACATTGGCAATATCGCCTCTACCTCAGCTGCTCTTGAGATTTCGCTCTGCTTTCTACATTATTACTTATGATAGGTCATGTACGACTCTCAAACCTCTATTCACCATTCTGAAGGTCTCTAGGGATTCTATCGACCCGAGTATAATACCTCCAGTAACACTCCAGTCCATTCTACTCACCGGTACCTCTTCCGGTAGTCCAATCATAAGTTTACTACGATCTCTTATGTAATTCTCCTACTTAGACTTAACTCTCAACACTCTCGTTTCTGAGTACTGTAACTTATTGCTCTGATACCATTTCTGTGACGCCCCCAAATCTGAGGTCAGGGATTCAGGTCGTCACGTCACCATCCAACCATATCATACTTGTATTAACTTTACAACTCAACAATACATCCATCCAGACCTCAATCTTACACACAAACAAGTTAGAGCCTCAGAAACGATAATCAAAAGTAACACTAAATATTACAATTCATCTGTACAATCCAGAGTCTTACGCAATTCCACTTATACAACTACACTTGAAGATAAGTCTTACTATTACAGTTGAAAACCTATCAGACTTATTCTGCATTATTTATCAGGAACTAAATCATCTCCGGGGTAAATCTTCTACTCCTCTTCTGCTGGCGCGGAGTTAACCGACCAAATTCTTCTCTTTCTGAAAAGTTTTTATAAAGCAAGAATGAGATACATAATGCTCAGCAAGTTCACCATTTTGAAAAAAATAATAATGTGGTTTATTTCGAAAACATTCCCAACTATATGGGTATATACCTCAGATTTCAAAACATAATTGGACAATGTATATGTCCGAGTTTGAATAAAACATCTATACTCACTAAGGAGCTTTAAGAATAACATATGAACCCCTTTATAAGGTTCCCATTTCAATATATCTCAAGTTTGAAAATATATACATATGAGTATATCATGTTCGGCAAAACACTCTACGATTAACATTCTGTACAGGGAATACGTCATTGCAAACCTCTTTCCTTCCATTAGCTTAGAAGGTTTCTCATACAAAAACATTTCATTCTTTGAAACAATGGCAAGAGTGCACTAACACGTGTCAATCTTTATAGAAAATCTTGCAGTTCTAGATACTGCACGATGCCAATATCTTTCTTATCAAAAACCACACTATCGGAAACTTGGCACTTAGGCCCAAGAAGCAGTGTTTGAGTATTTTTCCAAAGTGGAGGATGGGACTGGAAGAAAAACATAAAAACCTGACAGGGATTGACGATGATCAGTCGCCACATCCAAGTCCAATAATCCGCGGGTCTTCTCTACCGGTAGAAGGATAGAAACTACATCCGTAACTATCCCCGGGTGAAAACTACATCCGTAATCACCCTCGATGAAAACTACATCCGTAATCATCCTTCGGCAACACCTGGGCCGGAATAATACTTGATGGACCGCTTGGCTCACGGCCGCTTACACATCCCGGGAATCGTTCGTCAACGGTTCTCACACCTGCCAGAGTCCCTTTTTCTTTTTCTTTTAAAAATTTGATTTTGATTGAAAACTGAGTAATTGAGGTCCGACATCAGTCGACCGATGATTCTTGAAATCATACAAGAAGCAAACCTGACCGGGGGTTTTCGAAAATGTTTTGAGTTCGAAAGAGTTCGAGTTTGAAAGTGCTAAAGATATCTTGGATTAGCTTTGTCTTTAAAATAATGAACAATAATTAATAATTGATATTTTAAGATTTAATATTAATACTTAATAAAATAATCATTTAATTAACCAAGCTTTCAATCCAAGACAGGTATTTTTGAGAATTTACGAAGATATAAAAATAATTACTTGAGTATACGATACTCCCCGAATGACCCTTCGGGTTTTCGCAATTTAATTACGATATAATAATATACCGCTCCCCGGTCAATAGTATATACGGACCGCTACGACCTCTATTGCTAGAGTTGTTGTCCGAAGAAAACATTTCATTCTAAGTTCAAGGGGTGCAAACATATATGTACTTATACATCTCAATTTCATCGATACTTCGATAAACATAAACATTTGATATGATTGAAAACTACAAACACAACAGTGAAAGTCCTTGTATATGTAAGTTTTGAAAAGTAAACTTGCCTTGGTGTGGTTGGGGTGGTCGAGCGTGCGGAGTGGAATGATCTGTACATAAGCAATAACCGTTCGTTAGTACCTTAACAATACCTCTTTAATTGCGGTGTTTTAGGGGGTACAAAATTAACTTAATGACTTCGTCTTATGACTCTCTCGCCAATTATTCGACTTAATTTGGTTTCCATATCCGAACCATAACCATTACCCCTAGAATTATGCTCCACTAACGACTTTTTCCCTTGCGCGAAATTTACTCTAGCATTTTTATAAAATTCAAAACTTCATATTTTAATCCAATTCTTTTTGAGTAGTCTTCACCACTGCATTTCCTAGCTTCTCAAATTTTTCCATGATCCCACATAAATTTTTAGGGGTTTAAACAAGGTTCACAAGGGGTTCACTTAGTGCAGTCCGGAATCCAGATTCACATTTTACTTCTCTGGCCATAACTTAACATCTATACATCACCTAGTCATGAGCCTTGCATTTCCAGAAACTACATTCCAATATATTTCCAACAATATATGGTAGGACCTCAGGGGACAAGATTTGGGGGTTCAAAACCATGTTACAAGACAGGTAAAGTTTCTGGGAAAAATTCAGCAAGCATGTTTCACTTAGATCAACCAATATTCTTAATTCCACAACACAATCAACACCTAATTCACTTAGTTCATGCTCTATAACATTCATGGAGATACATATACTAACCACAATCATAAAAATCACAATCAAAACACTAAAACTCTAGATCCATATCATCCATCACTTGAACATCCAAGATTAACACAATATATACATGGATCTATCATTGAACATCATGAACACTACATGGCCAAAAGGGTTTATGATTTTTATACCTTCTTGAGTACCTAGGAGCCTTGGGTAAGCCTTACAAAACTCAAGAACACCTTGAATGATCTCCTACAACCCTTATAATCCAAGATCTAAAAGAAAAACCAAAAATGGTTACTATTCACGATATCTTTAACAATTAATATCTTGAAATATAATGGATGAAAGGGCTTGAAACTCTTAGTATACCTTGCTTAGATGATGGTGAGAGCCTAGGAATTATGCCTTGAATTATGAGTGAGGAGAAATGGAAGAGGAAGAAATTTTTCTTCCCTTTTTAGCTTTTGGCCGAGAGCTTCTTCAAAGGGGGGGGGTTTGTTTTTGTCTTTTTGATTTTTGGTGTGGTTGAATAATTATAAAGTAGTAGTTGGGTGATACATATTGGTGTAAGTATATGCATGGTACAACCTAGGTATGGCTATCATGTACTCTTGTCCCCTCCTTGGAAAAAGAAATGCAACTAGTTACTATTCCTCTTGCCATTTAGTTTAACTAGTTTGTTTTCTCCTAACTACTTGGTTGCATGGGACTTGCATGCAATACTACTCCTTGTATCATTATTCTTCCACCAATGCTTGTCACTTAAACTTTAATTCGTATCGTATCTTAATTAATCTCTCGTAATAATATTTTGTCGCGTAGAGATTTCTCTTGTAATTCCTTAAGTACTTAATTGTGTAAATTCCTTGAATATCCATAATTCCTCGTCATAATCCTTAATAAATCTTTTAATACTCTAATCATTCTCAAATCCCAAGTTTTATAAATCTTACTAACAATAAGACTCTTGCCCTCAACAATCTTCTCTTTTATCTTACATAGTGAATGTAACAGCACAGTTTCCCAAACAATCAATTCCATTAAACAACAGGGATGACTAGAAAGGTTCCAAATTGACAATATCACATGATAGTAAATAAAAGAAAATATTGCAAAAATTAGGGTTCTTACACTAGTCGTGAGCCTTTCTGGGCGGCTAGTCTTTGATCTCTAGCTGTGAGTCTTTTTGGGCAGTTAGACGATTCCGTGTTCATTGACGCTATTCCAGCAACGGCCTCCTTAATTTGTTGTGACAAATTCCTCCCACAACAGCTATTAAAATTTTTTAATTCAAATATTTTATTATAAATTAGACTAATACATTAAATATTATTAAAATATTAAAATTTATCTGATTTTTGTTCCGATTTATCATTCCGAAAAATTTCCGATTTAGCGATAAATCGCTATTAAGTACCTAAATCGTTTTGTTCCAATTTCCGAGATATACAACCATGCAGTTAAAATTAAAATGTCAAAATGATAAAAATTAAAATTATTTAATAAAAAGTAAAAACATAAATTTATTTTAAAATATTTCTTTTTCTTAGCTCAGAAATTAATGACCATACACCCATGATAAACAAAATAGATAGAATGTAACAAAAAAAATTTAATTCCTCGGTAAAAATTGGAAAAAAAAAATAGTAAATAATAACAAATAAAGTATATTTATGTACTATTATATAGTAGCCGAAACATTAAAAGTTGGGTCAATCGGTACGGTACTTACTTTTTTTACATAATTACACTTACTTAATTTCAGATAAAATGCTTCCTAATAACTAATCAATTTCCATTTTAAGTCAATCATATTGTCTTTCTATTTTTTAATAACTAATCAATTTTTTTTCCAGGTAAAGCACAATATCTTTTATATTTTATCTAACTAAATTTCTACTTTTCCAAAAACACAAAGAACAATTCTTATTAACAAAATAAAATAATTTATTATAATTACTAATAATTAACCAATTAACTGTTACAACTTAAACACATTACCTATTCTATTTTCTATAACTAAAATTTATATTTTTCCAATTATATCACGAGCGATTATATTTAATAAAATAAAATAATAATATTGTAATTATTAATAATTAATTGATTACCTTTTTCAGCTAAACGTATCATCCTTTGTTATTTCCCAGTTATACACCACGAGATTATAGAAGGGGGGGGGGCTTGAATACAACCTTGACCAAATTCTTTCGAATCGGTGAGGTCTAAACAGATTGTTATAAGAACAGAAAGTAAACAAATTAACTAAGACACATATAACACAAGATATAAAAATCTCAGGTGGGTTTGAATGGTCCACCTTATGGTTGTATTTGAAGAAAATACTCTGTGTAGAAACACACAGCTGCGAGTTACAATGTCTTAATGTTTACAAGAAAACCTAATGCAATATCTGATATGCTCTATGTTTTCTTCTCTACTAAAACTATGCTGCTCATACAATTTATTTAAGCTATATGAAGACAAGTGAACAACGTAAAGTGTCACGATACATTTTTTGTATGACTTGTAACACACACATGCTTGAAGTGATAGCCATTTCTGGAATTGTCTTGAGGGTCTTCTTTCCTTGATTTGGACAATCCCAGCATGCTTCAAGTCAGTGTATGTTTCTTTCTTCATAAGTTACTAAGTTCTTGAATTGACTTAGCTTCCAAGCCCACGTGATGCTTTATGCAAAAGATCTCTTTGGTTTGAATCTTTATCTCTGAAAAGTAGCTTTAGCAAAAAGATAATCTTTTCGAAAGTCAATAATCTTTTTTGCTTATTGAGCTGTGCTTGAACTTCCCAGATAAAGCGGCTGATCTTTATGCATTCATCAACATATCCTTTGAACTCTTCAGCAGTAATGTAATCATGTCGGAGGTTGCTTCCACTCTTATTGTTGCCCTTGAAGTCGGATAAATAGTGACTGATTTTACCTTTCACTTGGAAGAGTTTGAGCCTTCAAATATTTACAATTTGACTCCCTACTAGTAACATCCTTTTTTGCAATTGATCACTGTCTATAAGTGACGGGTTGTAAAGTAATTCTGGGTTTGTTCTTCATTTAATATGTGTTAACTCGAATAACTTGTAGAAGGGGGGGTTGAATACAAGTTATATAATCGTGTCTGATTTTTGCTTTATTAGATGAACAAGTTTAAACGAATGAATCAAACTTTGTTTGTATTAAATAAATCAAATACAAACTCTACCAAAGGTGTACAATACCTTTAGTAGCTGTTGACAATAAAAATCTCTCTCTCTCTCTCTCTCTCTCTCTCTCTCTCTCTCTTTGTTTGTTTCGAACTCTCGAATACAAACCTTATATAGAGCTTCACACGATATGCACTCTATAATTCTCAATTCGCTATTCGCTCTTTTTACAATATTATTGAGAGAGTATTTATAATGCTACTTATCAACTAATAACAGAATTATAATCTATCTATGACAATGTTCTGCCGTCCAGTTGATAGTTTCCATCAATAGAGAATTCGTTTCCTTCATGATATCTTCTTGCTTGTTTTTCAAAACGACGATCCTGTTTTATAGCACTTTCCAGTTTCTGTAGCATCCATAATGACATCATCAGTAACACGACTGATATCAGGATTTCCCATTGCATCAGGATCTGATCATCACAACAGTATTTGATCAGGATCTGACTTGCTGTATGAGGATCTGCTCTTAGTTCCTGAAATGTAGTCTCTGACGCACTGTTCCTGACTAACATCCACAGATTACTGTCTAACACATATATCCTATACAAAGTGCTAAATCCTTTATAAGATCAGGATATAGAAGAAGTATTAGCAAAATTCTATTCTCAACATCACAACTTATGAATTATTCCTAACAATCTCCCCCTATTTATGCTTTAGAATCTGAAGCATAAATCTAAGTTGTAGATGTCAAAACATATAACAATACAACCAGAATAGAATTTATGAATTCAAGATCATGAAGTTAAGTACCTCCTTCTTCAGATGTAGACATATATCTAGTACTTAGAAGAAAGAATTCAACTATTTGATGCTTCTTTTCCTTTACCACTTCCATGATGAAATTTACCAACTCTATCACCCTTGGTTCTATTCCCAGTCTGTTTATGTCCCCCAGTCTGTTGTTGTTGTTTCTGAATTCTTTATCTCCCCCTTTTTGACATCAGCAACATTAATTCCAAGAGATTCAGTAACAGAACAAATGAGATTCATCAGAACTGCTTGATTGTTCATAATAGTGACTTGGTTTTCTTCAAGAATTTGAAGTCTCGATTGAATATCACTTTGAGATTTCTGAATGTCCTTAAGAAGTTCATAATTGACTTCAATATTGGAAGTGCTTGTTGTATCTTCAGATTTAGATGCAGATGTAGAAAGAACTATATCTTCAAGTCTTGTAGAAGAAGTTGCTTGTTGAGAACGATAGTCAAGTAATAATATTTAAGTAGAAGTACAAACATCCCCATCTCTCTGATCTGGAGCTGAAGCATGATCATCCGGTCCTTCACCAGTATTCTGTGTACTAACATCTACAAATCCTGACTCCTCCCTAGATTGATCAGATATTGTTGATGTCTCAAATCTAGCTGATATTGGAAGTACAAACAAAGGAATACTAGGATCATTAGGAATATCTTCTAGTACTGGTTGAGTAGAAGTTTGTCTTAGCCTTTCACCTCTTCTGTTAATGATCCCTGCAAGCCTTTCTTTCTGTTTCTGAGCTTTAACTTTTGGCTTTGCATTGTGATGTGCTAAGTCATGCTTCTCATACATCTTGATAAAAGAATAAGTACCAATATCCATACCAAGATTTTCAGACCAAGATTCAGGAAAAACCTGATCCCAAAAATCAAACGAGGGTGGTTTCCTAACTTTCTCTCCCTCACTATGGAGTTGATCATCCATACCCTCATTCTCAGTTTGACTATCTAAAGTCAACACTCTTTCTACCTCTCCTTTTGCCTGGTCAGGAGCCAGCCTCTCTGTGTGTGGATCTATATCCATCTTTTCAAGTGTATCACTAAAATTTGGATAAGTGCGCTCATGACCTACAGAAAAATAAGGGTTAGAAGAAGTTTTTATAACTGAACTCACATGGAGAGAGGGTTCCTCATATGGCATGGGGCTTGAGGTTTTCTCCAAGGAGTGAGCTGCTATAGTCTCTGAACCCTTACAAACATCTACTTTCTTTCCAGAAACTACAGGCTCCAGTATACCACTTTCAGGTTTTACACTAGACTCTGATGTCTTCAATAATACCTCATTAGACACCATAGCTAGTATGTCACCGTCTTTAAGTGTTGGTTGCTGAGACACACCCTCAAGGTAGATAAACTCTGAAAGAACAATATTGGTTTGATATTCAGGAAAATCAATCAAAGTCATTCCTCCCATATCATAGGGTTTCTTATTTGCAATTTCAGTCATCACAGAAGACCTTTCAGCATCATCAATCACAGTTCCTGAGTCATCCAACCTCTGACTAGATGGTTCTTGTGTTACAGTGACTGTGATTTGATCTATTCCACTATTCACCACTGGTGCAATAGTATCTTCTATTAACTGCTTCCCTCTATCAACTACCTCCTCTTGTTCACCTTGAGCTGAAGCATCTTCAACAATGACATCCTTGTCAAATAGATATGCATGAAGTGATTGAAGTGTAACATGCTTAGGAAGTCCAATTTCTTGTGTAACTTCTTTCTGACTGATACATAGAAATAAGTCTTCATTAAATCAAGTCTTTGATGTAACAGTCCATATTCTTCAGGAAATGAAAGTTTGGGAACTCTTTCAATCAGAAAATCTAGAACTGGCTTGGAAAGCTTCACTTTCAGAGAAATAAGTTCCATAGCCAGTCTGTATGTCAATGTAGTTTCCCATGAAGAATCAGGATCCAGATCTCTCTTGCCAGATACTGACATGGATATAGCATTATTTGTAGAGACCTGCATAATGTTAATTGGACTTGACACTGTGTGTGTAGGTGACAAATGAATCTTTCTCCTTGTTCTCCTAGTATAGTGAGCAACAGATTTGTCTTGAGAAGACTCAAGAGGTGTAGACACAGAAGTGATCTTGGGATGAGATCCTTTTTCAATAGACACTGTCTTTTGAGAGACAGTATCCAGTAACTGTTTTCCCTTTTTAAGAACTATAGCCTTTTGAGAGACTGCAGCCTGGCTGTGACTAGGTGTTCCATCTCTTTGTCCTAGCTTAGAAAGTTGAATTGCAGCCTTCAATTCTGCTATCTCAGCAAGAGATATATTATCATCATCTTTACTAGAACTACTACTTGAAATGACAAATCTTCTCTTCCTTACAACTGATGTCTTTTGAGAAACACCAGAGGTTGGCTTCTTTGAAACAATAGACTGTGGATTAAAATTTGGTTCTAGAACTGTTTCAGAGACTGTAATGTTTTTGGCTACTTGGGTAGACACAGGGGGATTCTCCTCCAACTGAGATTCCTGAGTCATTTCACCACCAAAGAAAGAAGAATTATAAATATTATGAAGATGAGTTCTTAGAAGTACCTGAACATGATTTGGATAGTGTAATGCAGGTATTTCATCTAGATTCTTTTCACTGTCCTTCTTTGTAATGTCAGAGAAAATTCTCTTTTGCTGTACATAAGAAGAAACACAATATTCTCTACCAAATCTAGCTTCAACATCAGGAATGAAATGGTTAATAAACAGTTGCATGAATCTGTGATAATAAACAATATTCCTGTCATGATCTCTTGACCCAAGTTTAATACACATTTGATTTAAGATAATGTGACCAAAATTAATTACTCTGTTATAAAGCAAGCCATTTGCAATATGTGATGTAACAGCAGTAATTTGTTGAAAAGAACTACATTTACCAGTAAAATATTTAGCAATTTGATTAAAGAAGAAAGACCATTCTTTCCTAAGAAAAGATCTATTTAACTGGCACATGTTATCTAGAGGTCCATCATAACCTAATTTAGATAACATAGTTCTCACATCATCATCAGATGGTACATTCTCAAAATTCGTACTAACAGGTAAGCGAAGTACTGAATTAACAACAGATTCAGTAAGATCAAATGAGTCTTGTCCTAAGTGTAGAACAATCTTACCTGATTGACTCTGAGTAGAATCAATTACCTCAGCATTCTCCCAAGCTTGTGAAACAGCTACTTGATTAATTTGTGGAGATGCTATCAAGGCATAGCTTAATAGTCCTTTCGCCATAAAGTCCATTATCGGGTGAAAATCAGTTGACACCCCTTCCTTTTCGGTGATAGCTGCAACATGATTGTTCATCATAAAATCAAAGTCACCAAACTTGAAAGCTACAGATTTGGGTAGTCTTCTTTGAGTTGCCAATTTGATCTGAAAAGAACTTAAGAAATCTTTGAAATTGATTAGTGATTTTGAGAACTCGAGAGTGTTTTTGCTTTAGAGAATGAAATTAGAGAAAGCAATTACACGATTAGAGTGTCAAAATAATTATATTTCAAAAATCCTTCAGACCCATTATCCCACGTTGACACGTAGGTTGACAGGTGTCAGTCCCTGAAAAATGCAGTTACCTACGACTTTTGGAAAATAAAATCCAAAAATAATTTCAAGTAAATAAGTCAAGGTAAAATCAAGATAAAAATCAATACTGATCAGCTTCCTTTTCCTGATGTGATCTTCTCATCAGGATAATCACACGATTCAATGTGATTTCTGAATAAAAAGAATTACTAATCCTGATGTGAACACACTTGTATTCCTGATCAATATCATCCTGATTCCAGAGACTAAATGAAGTTTCCACATGGCATTTTCTTTTACCTGTAAAAGAAATAAATAAAATCTGAACAAATCAATTGGTTAAATTCGTTCAATATTTCTTGAAAATACAAGAAATACAGTCACACATAATTATGACTACATTGATATCTCCCAAATGACTGTTCAGCTTTCCACGTCTTTTTATAAAAGAAACCGACGTCTTATGCCATTCTCCAAAACCTTTTCATTCTTTTCTCTTTCCATCATGGATTTCAACTCAAATCTTCATATGAACCCTAGCTTTTAGTTCATTACCACTGAGAAGTTCTTTACTCTTGATGATCAGGAGCAAGTGAACTATCTCTTAGAAGAGATGACTTTTCTCATCAAGTCAGATATGGTTGATCTTAACCCAGATGATTTCCACGAATCTCCTCTAAAACATCTACCAGTTGGATACAATCCTCCTCTAATCTCTTCACACCTTGAGGATGAAGAATTTGGTGAAGAGTCTGAGGTTGATCTTGATGGAGATGCTATTCATCTTTTTCAATAAGCATGAAGGTGAGTCAGCTGCTTTCATTCAAGTCGCCCAGACAAGGAATCCAATCTTGATATGCTCCTTGTCCTGAAGTCGATCGTTGAGGATTGAAGCAGCAACAACTTTAGACAAGAATAGAATTATCAGTAGTAGTTAGACAAAAAGAAGAATTGTATTTCATTTTCATGTATGTAATGCTTTTGATTAATGAAAATACAAGTTTTCTTAATATCTACTTGTCTATCGTTGTTTATTGACTAACATGAATAATGATTTAAATTATCAGTATGCATGTAATAAAACTTGCTAACATAGACTTAACAAAACTCAGAATTGAACCATTAAATAACATGAACTTCAGAATTTGAAACAGTAAGACACACAAATTTCACAATCCTAAAACTGACGATACAATCCTGATGTCAATACTGATGATGTCAGCATACTGATAGCAATCCTGATGTTTATTAACAAGTCTATCATACTGTAATTTATCAAAGTAAAGTGTTACAGCTTAAGCATTTAACAATCAAGTATAGATCCTGACAAAAATATCAAGTTTATAAGCTGAAACAACATACCTTGCTACTTGTGCAGATGTTAAAGATCTAAAAATTTAACATTCCTAACTCACTAACCAATCTAATGAATGTAGCCTCATCAAGTGGTTTAGTTAGAATATCTGCAAGCTGTTTGTCAGTAGGAACAAAATGAAGTTCCACAGTACCATTTTCAATATGTTCTCTAATAAAATGATACCTGATATCAATGTGGTTAGTCCTTGAGTGTTGAATTGGATTTTCTGCAATTTTGATAGCACTAGTATTATCACAAAACATAGGAATATTACTAAGTGTCATACCATAATCCATCAACTGATTTCTTATCCAAAGGAGTTGAGCACAACAACTGCCTGCTGCAATGTATTCAGCTTCTGCAGTTGAGGTTGAAACTGATTCCTGCTTCTTGCTTGCCTAAGAAATCAATCTGTTTCCCAAGAATTGACATGTACCTGTAGTGCTTTTCCTGTCTATTTTACACCCTGCATAATCAGAGTCTGAATAGCCAATTAGGGATAAATCAGATTCTCTTGGATACCACAAACCAAGATTTGGAGTTCCCTTGAGATATCTAAAAATTCTCTTCACAGCAATTAAATGAGATTCCTTAGGATCACTTTGGAATCTAGCACATAAACAGGTAGAGAACATTATATCTGGTCTACTTGCAGTTAGATATAACAGTGAACCTATCATGCCTCTATAGCTAGTGTTATCAACACTTTTTCCCTTAGGATCAGAGTCTAGCTTAGTGGTTGTTGCCATAGGTGTCTTTGCAATTGTACAATTTTGAAAGTCAAACCTTTTTAAAAGATCTTTGATATACTTTGACTGATTAATGAAAATACCAGTCTCAGTCTGTTTGACATGCAAGCCTAAAAAGTAATTTAGTTCACCCATCATCCTCATCGGATACTTAGACTCCATAAGCTTGCTAAACTTAGCACATAGCTTTTCATTAGTAGAGCCAAATATAATATCATCAACATAAACTTGAACTAAAAGTAAATCCCCTTTTATCTTTCTAAAGAATAGAGTTTTGTCAATTGTACCTCTTGTGAAGCCATTTTCAGGAAGAAATTTAGACAAAGTCTCATACCATGCTCTTGGTGCCTGCTTTAGTCCATAGACTGCCTTGTCAAGTTTGTAGACATGATTTGGAAACTTTGGATCAACAAAACCAGGTTGTTGTTCCACATACAGTTCCTCATCAAGCTTGCCATTTAGAAAAGCACTCTTTACATCCATCTGGTATACCTTGAATTTTGAATGAGCTGCAAATGCAAGAAACATTCTGATTGCTTCCAATCTTGCTACAGGTGCAAAGGTTTCATTATAGTCAATTCCTTCTTCCTGAGAATAACCCTTGGCCACCAGTCTTGCTTTGTTTCTTACAATCATACCAGATTCATCTAGCTTGTTTCTGAAAACCCATTTAGCACCAACAATAGATCTATCTTTAGGTCTAGGTACCAGTTTCCACACTTTGTTCCTCTCAAACTCATTCAATTCTTCCTGCATTGATATTACCCAATAAGGATCCTATAAGGCTTCTTCAACCTTCTTAGGTTCATTCTTTGAGAGAAAACAACTATACAAGCATTCATTTTGAATTGATCTTCTAGTTCGAACACCACTATTTGGATCACCAATAATCAAATCTTCAGTATGATCCCTTGTCCATTTTCTAACAGGTGGTAGATTTTTCCTGCTAGACTCTCCCCCTAAGTTAGTGGTATTTCTTGTAGAAGAGTGTTCATTTCCTTCAAAAGCTCCCCCTTGATCAGTAGAATCAGTGGATTCAATACTGCTGCTAGTTTCTGATCTTCCTTCATTAGATTCTGAAGGATCAGTTCCTGATGAAGTAGACTCTGAAAGACTAGTCTGATCTTGACTAGTACTGTGTTCTCCTTGATTGAATTGCTCCCCCTCAACAGTTGCATTCCTTTGAGAAGCAATAGAGATTTCCTCTGGAGAACCTTCATAATCATTGGAGAGAATCTCAGAATACTTAAGATTTTCAAATTCCAGATTGTCATGGCTTTCATCAGTTTGCAAAATTCCAAACTTCTTATCATCAAATGCAACATGAATTGATTCCATAACAATGTGAGTTCTGAGATTATATACTTTGAAGGCCTTTGATGCTGAATAACCTAGAAAGATTGCTTCATCCGATTTGGCTTCAAATTTCCCAAGTTGTTCTGGATGAACTTTCAGGACATAGCATTTGCATCCAAAGATGTGAAAGTATTTCACACTTAGTTTCTTTCCTTTGATCATCTCATAGGGAGTCTTACCACGAGCATTTACCAAGGTACAGTTCTGAGTGAAACATGCAATGTTGATAGCTTCTGCCCAGAAATAGGTTGGAAGCTTTACTTCTACAAGCATGGTTCTTGCTGCCTCTATGAGAGTTCTGTTCTTTCTTTCTACTACACCATTCTGCTGAGGTGTTCTAGGTGCACAAAATTGCTGAGTAATTCCATTGTCTCCACAATACTCCTCCATTGTAGAATTCTTAAATTCTGTACCATTGTCACTTCTGAGCACTTTGACCTTGTACTCAGAGCTATTTTGAATATTCTTGACAAGTTCAATGATTTGCTGAGGAGCTTTATCCTTTTTGTGTAGAAAGAATACCCATGTGAACCTTGTGTAATCATGAACTATAACTAGAGCATATATTTTCTTGTTGATAGACATAATGTTTACTGGACCAAATAAATCAAGATGCAGCATGTGAAATGGTTCAGTAATTGAATTTTCTGTTTTGCTCTTGAAAGTGGTTCTTCTTTGTTTACCAAGCTGACAAGCATCACAAAGTCCATCTTGCACATAGTTTGCCTGAGGTAGGCCTCTCACCAGATGATGCTTAACAAGTTGATTAAGCTTCTTGAAGTTGAGATGTAAGAGCTTCTTGTGCCAGTTCCAGCTTTCATCATTGGATGCCTTGCTGTAAAGACATCTGACAGTTCCTTTAGATGTGTCACTGAAGCTGGCTTCATATATGTTACCATGTCTCTGACCAGTCAAACAATGTCTCCATTCTTCATATTCAAGATTTTGCATCCTTTACTTTCAAAGATTGATTGGTAACCCTTATCACCCAGTTGACTTATGCTTAAAAGTGTGTGTTTCAAGCCTTCAACCAGTGCTACGTTTTCTATGATGACATTCCCCAAAATAATTGAGCCATATCCCAGAGTTTCTCCTTTGTTGCCATCTCCAAAGGATATTACTGGGCCAGCTTTCCTCTCAAACTTTGTAAGCAGGGACTTCTTTCCAGTCATATGTCTAGAGCATCCACTGTCCAAGATAATTGAATGCTTCTTTCCAGTGCCCTGCAAACAAAAAGTTGCTAGTTAGAATTTTTTAGGACCCAACTTTGATTGGATCCTTTCTTACTAACTTTTGAACCAACAGGCTTTGAAGATTTTGCTTTTGATTTACCTGTTGCAGAGTCAACCTTAGACTTAGATTTCACAAACTGTTTATGACTAGGAGTTTCAGATTTCACGTATAAATGGAATGAAGTAAACTACCACAATGATAACAGGGTTCTTGTGGTTGGTATTGAATTCTCTGAGTCTTGGGGAATCTGGACTCAGTTTTCCAAGAAGGTTTTTGATTGCAGTCTAGGGCCAAATGATTATGATTTCCACATTTATAGCATTTCTTCCTAGGTGCATCAGGTACATTCTTGTAATTATTCTCTTTGTTAATACCTTCTTTCCCAATCCTATTTCTTCTGATCTAGCTAGACTATGAAATACTTTCTAGTCTCTGTTTCAACTGAGACTTAGATAGAAAACCTATGTTGACATTCTTAGGTTTTTCTAACACTCTTTCATCTGAACTTCTGTTGTTAATTCTTTTGTGCACAACTGGGGTACCTTTAGAATCAACAAATTTAACATGTTTAGGTTCAGAAACTATCTTCTTACCTTCAGACTTAGATGTGCTAGCTTCAATTTTACTATCATCATTGACAATAGCTACCGTATCTTCTTGCCTAGCCTTATCAAAGCCTAAACCATTAACTTTACCAAGAATTTGATTTTCAATGATTTCTTGAGTCTTTTTACCAGAATTGTTAATGGTTTTAATCACATCTCTCTCTTCCTCTAGTTCTTTTCTGACATAGTCATAAGCCTCAAGAATAACACCATAATCATGCTTAGCTTTATCGGAACTTAACTTATATTCTTCCATTTGAATTAACTCAGATTCAAGAAAATTATTTCTACTAACTAATTCATCATTCTTAGCCTTGAGTTCATCTTTTTCACTAGCAAGAATTTTGAAATTAGTCATAAGATTCTTAAACTCAACATGAATAGATCTAATATCATCAGAATCTAAGCTATCAAATGAATCAAGAGAGTGAAGTGATACCTTAACAGAAGATGAAGAAGTTTTCTTTGGAGATCCAGGCTTGTCTGAAGCACTTGCCATCAATGCAATGTTGTCATAATCCAATTCATCTTTAGAATCACTGAAGTCTGCCCAATCCTTCTGTGTGACCATGAGTGCATTACCCTTCCGTGAATTCCTAGGCTTCTTGCACTCACTAGCAAAGTGTCCAAGCTCACTGCAGTTAAAGCACTTGATCTTGGCTTTATCAAGCTTGATAATTGTACTTTTGCCTTTGTCACTCTTCTTCTCCTCTTTCTTCTGAAAAAAGCCTTTGCTAAATCTTCTCCTGTTGAATCTTCCTTTTTTGAAAGCTTTAGCAAACATAGAAAAGAGTTCTTGCATCTCTGATTCAGAATCATTATCTTCAGAGTCTATATCTGTAGTCTCTGACTCGAGACTTTCTTTGCTCTTCTTCTTCCTCAAGTCTCTTTCAGTAGATAAAGACTTTTCTTCTGGAAGCTTCTTTGATTCAGATTGAGCAGTGAGTGCAACAATTTTCATCTTTCATTCACTCCTGTTTTTTTTCTGCTGCTTGTCAAGTTCATTAGCTCTCAATTTTCCATAAACTGCTTCTAATGATATTTCATCCAGATCATTAGCTTCCTCAATTGCAGATATCTTCTCATTGTAGAAATCAGGAAGAGCTTTCATGAACTTAGTATTCATATCCTCCAAGTCATAATATTTACCATGCATGGCCATCTCATTGATGAGTTTAGTAAACCTATCAAAGGTGTCAGTAAGTGACTCACGAGACTTGGATTCAAAGTACTCATACTGTTGTATGTGAAGTGTCCTCATATTCTTCTTGACAGGTTTTGTTCCTTCACAGTGAACCTTTAGATTGTCCCATATCTCCTTAGCAGTTTTACAAGAGAGAACATAGTTAGTGAGAACAGAATCAAGATTGTTGTATGTTTCTCACTTTAGCATCCTTAAGAACGTTCTCCTTTTCCTTATCTGTCGATTCAGATTTAGGCTTCTCTACTGTATGTTCTGGTACAACTTTTCCTTCGACAGTTGCTTGAGGAACAAGCCTTGTTGGAACAAAAGGCCCATCTCTGATTCTGTCAAGATAATCAGGATCTGTTGCTTCCAGGTGATGTAACATCTTCACTTCCCATAGAGTATATTCGTTTTTCTTGAGCATAGGGATCTTAGTATTATCATCCTTGTAGCCAGACATGATTGCAGATCTTTATGATTATTCAAAATCAACCTGCTCTGATACCAATTGTTAACTCGAATAACTTGTAGAAGGGGGGGGGGTTGAATACAAGTTATATAATCGTGTCTGATTTTTGCTTTATTAGATGAACAAGAATTAACGAATGAATCAAACTTTGTTTGTATTAAATAAATCAAATACAAACTCTACCAAAGGTGTACAATACCTGTAGAAGCTGCTGACAATACAAATCTCTCTCGCTCTCTCTGTTTGTTTCGAACTCTCGAATACAAACCTTATATAGAGCTTCACACGATATGCACTCTATAATTCTCAATTCGCTATTCGCTCTTTTTACAATGATATTGAGAGAGTATTTATAATGCTACCCATCAACTAATAACAGAATTATAATCTATCTATGACAATGTTCTGCCGTCCAGTTGATAGTTTCCATCAATAGAGAATTCGTTTCCTTCACGATATCTTCTTGCTTGTTTTCCAAAACAACGATCCTGTTTTATAGCAATTGCCAGTTTTTGTAGCATCCATAATGACATCATCAGTAACACGACTGATATCAGGATTTCCCATTGCATCAGGATCTGATCATCCCATCAGTATTTGATCAGGATCTGACTTGCTGTATCAGGATCTGCTCTTAGTTCCTGAAATGTAGTCTCTGACGGACTGTTCCTGACTAACTTCCACAGATTACTGTCTAACACATATCCTATACAAAGTGCTAAATCCTTTATAAGATCAGGATATACAAGAAGTATTAGCAAAATTCTATTCTCAACATCACAACTTATGAATTATTCCTAACAATATTTTCCATTAGAGAACTATGGTATTCCTAAGAATCCAGGCTGAGTTCTCGAACTGATAAATCTTGAGTTCTCGAATGTTGACTTCTCGAATAGTCCCTTTTGTTAAGTTCTCGAATAACTTATAGAACAGCCTATTTTGTAGACTTCTCGAATAGCCTATTTTGTAGACTTCTCGAATAGCCTATATTGTATACTTCTCGAATAGAGATGGCAGCCTGACTTCTTGAACTGGGACTTCTCGAATAACCCTTTTTGTAGAGTTCTCGAATCCAGCAAGTCTAAGATAACTGGAATAGAGTTATAGCAGTGTTCTGACTTCTCAAACTCTTCTTTTCTTGACTTCTCGAATTTACTTGCATGGTCACAGCAAACTCTCTTCTGATTACAGATAATTGACTGAGGCATCTTATGGCTTGTTACAGAAATACTTTCTAACTATTTGCAGAGTTCCATTCTCAAGATGTAGCTTTAGTTATTCTGCATTTCAGTTAACTTCCTGATTTATTTGTCAGCTTCGATTCCTTGATTCATTTTCTGCCTTGTGGTATTTGTTATCGTCATCTATAGACATGTATGTCTCAACAATCTCCCCTATTTATGTCTTCAGGAAAAGGACATAAATCCAGAGAGTGATGATAACAAAAACCACTCTTCAGATTTTTCTTTCACTAGGACAGAAAATATTGATCAAGCTTCCAAGACACAAGTTCTGGCTTGTACTACTCACTTCTCTTGAGGACTTAGAACTGCTCCCCCCATGTACAGTATCCAATCTGAGAGTCTTGTTCTGTTCCTCCACTTGCTAGTTGGTTTGAAAGCCTCTTCTTCCTCTTCTTAATCAAGGATTGGGCTTTCTGAATCTTCTCCCCCTTTGTTGAAAAAGGAAAAATTCTGAAGTCCCTTCCCCCCAAGGATAGGAATTTCTGAAAACCAAACCTTCTCCCCCTTTGTTGAAACAAAAAGAAAAATTCTGAAGAAGCTCCCCTTCTACCCCTTTTTTGTTATCAGCAAGAACAATGATGTAGTAAAGATGAGATTCAGAGGGATGAGAAGCTAGAATATGCATAAATTAAAAACTTCTCTCTTAATCTCTCTATTTTGCATCAGGATCTCATCCAGGCTCACTTCACACAACTCACCTTCCCTTACGAAAGGGGTACTCAATCTCTCCTTTTGTTCTCGTGGAAAAAATAGGAGACCACTGTTGTACACGCACTTACCTTTTGCCCTGGAGCACCAGGCCTCTCCTATTTTTCAGTCCCTTCCCTTAATCCTAAAAAGAGATCATAAATATTCTATAAAGATTGTAGAGTTGTGGGTATAAAGCATTGATGTTCTAGAAAGGAATTTAGAGTTCAATAAACTGCCCTAGTAAGAACTTAGAGAATTCAAAGTTGAGTGTTGGCTTCTTCATGAAAGAAGAGTGTTTGGTGTGCTTGTTGAAGTGCTTCATTGTCACAAATTAGATATCTATGAGTGGGGTTGAATCCTCTCACTTACAGAAGATTCATCAACCTGAATTTGAGAAATAGTTAAGAGTAACTTATGTGTGCTCCCCCTGTGTCCCTGCAACTTGAACTAACTCCTGATTAGAAGACAAGTACGAGAAGGTTGCACAACTGTGTCCCTTACCCTCACTGAGTGTGTTCGTGGTTGGGAACTGATTCAATAGTTAATGTCTGTTGAGAGACTAAAACTAGAAATGTGGATGTCCTTTTTAATCACTATGCCTTTTTGGGAAGACATAGGATGGCTATGATGGTTTTACACACCCTTACCTTCCTTGTTCTAGTGGTTTCTTGATTTTCACCACTTCCCTCACCCTCACTTTCCTCTTGTTCACTACCCTTAAGTTATGATATAAAAGAGTTGTCAACTACAGTTTGTTGAGAAACTGTAGAGGGGGGTAATAGTGTTAGTATTTGTGCCTTAGAGATATATGTTTTAGGGAAAACATTTTATTATTAGGAATTATGTTTTGTTGATTATTATTAATTTATTTATAATGTCTTTATTTACTGCGTTATAAATGTTAGCATAGACTTGAAAATGAGATTGTATGAGTAGTATCTTTATTCCTAAATATCCCTAGTCGAGTATTATTATTAAAGGATAATAATAATACATAGAGACTAGTATGTTTGTTGACTGATGACAAAATCTCATTGGTCCTAGGTATGGTGATACTAAAGTCAAAACATAGGTGCATGTAAGGGTACATTGTAAGAACCCTGATTTTTGTAATATTTTAAATATGTAAAGGCTTATGATATTGTGAATTAGGGACCTTTTGAGTCACCTATGTTATGTAATGGTTTTGATTATCTGAGAATTTATGTTGTTATATTCACTATGTAAGAAAAAGGGAAGATTGTTGAAGGCAAGAGGCCTACTGATATTAAGATTCATAAAAACTTGGGATTTGAGAGTTATTAGAGTATTAGGAGATTTTAAGAGACTATGAAAAGGAGTTATGGATATTTAAGGAATCTACACAATTAAGTACTTAAGGAATTACAAGGAAAATCTCTACGCGACAAAATATTATTACGAGGAGTTAATTAAGATACGATATGAATTAAAGATTAAGTGACAAGCATTGGTGGAGGAATAATAATACAAGGAAGGATATTACATGCAAGCCTCATGTAACTAGATTGTTAGAAAAGCAAACTAGAAATGCAAAAGCAACCAAGGAATAGTAACTAGTTAGTGGTGCATTATCCAAGGAGACAAGGAGGCATGGTTGGCACCTAGGAAGCTAGTACTAGGCTTGTAAACATGTGACTATATACATATAACACTACATAACACAATAATACATATCATTACACATCACCCAACCAAAAACAACTCCCCCCCTTTATTCAAGAGCTCTCAGCCAAGCTTCTTCAAGGAAGAAGAAGAAAATTTTTCTTCAACTTCCCCTCACTCACAAATCACAATAAAATTCCTAGAGCCTCCTTGTAGCATAGCAAAGGTATGTTATCAATTTCATAGCATTTCATCCATTGAATTTTGAGATAAAAATTGTTGAAGGATTGGATCAATGGTAACCAAAGTTGTTCATCTTTTAGATCTTGGAGGATTAAGGTTTGTAATGGCTCATCCAAGTGTTCTTAGAGGTTATAAAGCTCACCCAAGGTCCCTAGCTACTCAAGAAGGTATAAAAACTCTAACCCCTCTTAGTCATGAAGTGTTTATGGTTTATAATGTTAGATCTAAGAGTATTGGTGCATATCTTGGTTATATGAGTTATGGATGATGAAAATCTTGAGTTTAAATGTTGTTGATGTGATTTTTAAGCTTGTAGTTGGTGTATATAACTCCATGTGTGCTATAGAGTATAATCTTGGTGGTTTAGATGATGGTTGTGATGTATACAAAAAATTCTTGAATGGTTAATAAAGATAGCAAGCTGTGTAAATTTCTGGGAACTGGTACTATCTTGTAGGAGGGTTTTAAACCCCTTAAACTTGTCTCCCGAGGGTCTAATACCCATGGTTAGAAAGGTATTTGAATTTAGTTTCCAGAAATATAAAGTTCATCACTAGGTGATGTGTAGATTTTGAGTTATGACCAGAAGAGTGAGGAGTGGTTCTGAAATCCGGACTGCACTGTATGGTCTATTTGTGAACTGTCTTTGGACCCTCAAACTTTCTGCAAACATTGTGAAAAATTGAGAATAGCTAGGTCTTACAGTAAGGAAGGCTACCCAAAAAGAATCTGATTAAAATTTGAATTTTTCAATTTTATAAAAATGTTAGAGCGAGGTGTGCGCAAGTGAAAAACTACTTAGGATATTAGTTTAAAGTAGTTTTAAGAGTATTCACTTGAGTTTCGAGTTTGAGGAATAGATTTGAGTCGAATGGGTAAAGAATGTGATAATGTGATGACATGGTCATATAGGAGGGTTAGTGGGTCAAATGGTGGAGTCTCTAAGATGGTCTTGTATTATGATTAAGTGGTGTTGCTAAGATACTAACGAGCGAATCTTGGATATTTATAGATTGTCGCTCCACTCCACGAGCCCAACCACCCCAACCTTCCCAAGGCAAGTTTTCCAACCCTAAGCATTTATTTTCAAAATATTATGTTCCTGATTCTACCTATGCAAGTTTACTTTTCAAAACTTATATATAAGGATTTTCACTATTATGTTTGTGGCTTTCAAACGTATTATATGCTTATGCTTTATGAGGTTATGTTGAAGTTTGAGATATATGCATATGTGTTTGTACACCCTTGAACTTAGAATGAAAATGTTTTCTTCGGACAACGACTCTAGCAATAGAGGTCGTAGCGGTCCAAATATGCTATTGACTGGGGAGCGGTGTGTTATTGTATCGTGATTAAATTGGGAAAACCCGAAGGGTCATTCGGGAAGTATCGTATACTTAAGTATTTATTTTTATATTATCATAAATACTCAAAAATACCTGTCTTGGATTAAAATCTTATTTAATTAAATAATTATTTTATTAAATATTAATATTAAATCTTAAAATATCATTTATTAATTATTGTTCATTATTTTAAAGACAAAGCTAATCCAAGATACATTTAGTACTTTCAAACTCAAACCCTTTCGAACTCAAAACATTTTCGAAAACCCTCGGTCAGGTTTTACTTCTTGTACATTTTTCAAGAATTATTGGTCGATTGAGGTCGAACTTCAACTACTCGAATTTTCTATCAAAATGATTTTTTTCAAAAGAAAAGAAAAAGGGGACTCTGGCAGGTGTGGGAATCGTTGACGAACGATTCCCGGGATGTGTAAGCGGCCGTGAGCCAGGCGGTCCATCAATTATTATTCCGGCCCAGGTGTTGCCGAAGGATGATTACGGATGTAGTTTTTATCGAGGGTGATTACGGATGTAGTTTTCACCCGAGGATAGTTACGGATGTAGTTTCTATCCTTCTACCGGTAGAGAAGACCCGCGGATTATTGGACTTGGATGTGGCGACTGATCATCGTCAATCCCTGTCAGGTTTTATGTTTTCTTCAAGTCCCATCCTCCACTTTGGAAAAATACTCAGACACTGCTTCTTGGGCCTAAGTGCCAAGTTGCCGATAGTGTGGTTTTTGATAAGAAAAATATTGACATTGTGCAGTATCTAGAACTGCAAGATTTTCTATAAAGATTGACACTTGTTAGTGCACTCTTGCAATTATTTCCAAGAATGAAATGTTTTTGAATGAGAAACCTTCTAATCTAATGTAAGGAAAGAGGTTTGCAATGATGTATTCCTTGTACAGTATGTTAACCGTAGAGTGTTTTGCCGAAAATGATATACTCATGTGTATATATATTTTCAACTTGAGATATATTGAAATGAGAACCTTATAAAGGGTTCATATGTTATTCTTAAAGCTCCTTAGTGAGTATAAATGTTTTATTCAAACTCGGACATATATATTGTCCAATTATGTTTTGAAATCTGAGGTATATACCCATACAGTTGGGAATGTTTTCGAAATAAACCACATTATTATTTTTCAAAATGGTGAACTTGCTGAGCATTATGTAGCTCATTCTTGCTTTATAAAAACTTTTCAGAAAGAGAAGAATTTGGCCGATTAACTCCGCACCAGCAGAAGAGGAGTAGAAGATTTACCCCAGAGATGATTTAGTTCCTGATAAATACTACAGAGTAAGTCTGATAGGTTTTCAACTGTAATAGTAAGACTTGTCTTCAAGTGTAGTTGTATAAGTAGAAGTGCGTAAGATTCTGGATTGTACAGATGAATTGTAATATTTAGTGTTACTTTTGATTATCGTTTCTGAGGCTCTAACTTGTTTGTGCATAAGATTGAGGTCTGGATGGATGTATTGTTGAGTTGTAAAGTTAATACAGGTATGATATGGTTGGATGGTGATGTGACGACTTGAATCTTTGACCTCGGATTTGGGGGCGTCAAATACATGGCACTGGATTGACCCACCGTGAGATTCTACATATTATCAGTGTCATAAGTAACTCTAACAGTGATAATGGTGTAATGATCCTTAGACCTGAAATCATTATATTTCCATACGAGAATTAATATATTTTGATTACATTAAAAGCTACCTTTGATCGGGTGATGATAAAAGTGGACATTGGGTATATTATGAATCGTATGAGAAATATGAATGATCTAGATGAGATTTAACCTTCCTAGTTACAGGAGTGATATTATTGGCCTCTTGTTTTAGTGAGACTATTAAATGCACGGCCGTGCTCAAATATTGATTTGATTTAATAGTCTACTCATCCATCAAGAAAATTGAGAATAAATTATGAAGAGGATGACACATTACATGCCTCGAGTTTAATCTATAATATCAAGGTTAAAGGGATTATGTTACATGGAACATTATTCACAAAAGGCTTAATTGAATCACCGATTTATTATTATTAGTTGGGTAGCAATGATGTATTACTAGATGCCGTTCATTGTTTATAATTTTATATTGAAAATTAAAATTATTGCCAACGTAATAATAACTTATAGGGTCACACACAAGAACGCTTGAAGGAGATTTGATTTAAATTATGAATTTAAATTAAATAGTAATTCATATTTATTTATGATATTAAATAAGTTAGACTTAATTAATTAAATAAATATAAATTTGAATTTACTAATTATTAGAATTTGAATTATATTAGAATATTGATTAAGTGTGACTTAATTAATTATTTAATTAAGAATTCAAATTTTAATAAAATCCCAAAATGATTGGGTCACAGAAAACAGATTTTTCTCTCTTTATAAACATCTTAAAGTCACAAATTAGTAAGGAAGTTTTTAAAGAAAAACCCTAGCTATAACGACTTAGAAAATCGCGTATTTAAAATTCTTATTTAGTATTAAATGTGGATTATATGATGTGAATATTTTTGAGACGGTCAATTCAGTATCTCAATTTCAATTCAAACATGACATTATGTTCATGTGTTTATTTGATGATTTGTGTGTGCCGTATAAATCTGTGTAATTTTGTTTGTATTTTAATAATTTAAATGTATTTAAATCATGCATTATTGATCTTCTGGGATTTTTATAAAATCATCGGAGTTGTTAAAAATCACGAAATCTTTTGTGATATCATCTTTATGACATTAATTAGTTTTTAAATTATCGTGAGGATTAATTTGGGTGTTTAAGTATTTTAAAATGATTTTACGATTTATATTGCATTTAAAGGATCGAAACTTGTAAAAAAACATATTTAATCCGTTTTTGATCCTAAAAATATTTTAAAAATATGTGGGTGCTCGTAATTTTGTACTCTACATTTTAAAAATGAAAAGATTAATTTTTTTCGATATTTTTCATATTTAAAAGTCAATTTTCTTACAGCTATTTAATTGATCTTATTTTTTTATTTTTTTTCTAGCAAAGTAAAATGTCAAAATGCCCTTATCCTTTTTAAGCTTAAATCCCAAATTCAATACCCATCTTTGTTTTTCACGAGTTGTCTCCAGAACTCTCGTGAAGCTGCTCTCCTTTTCTGAATTTCTCATTCTCTCTTGTCTCTCTCTCACGAATCTGTCTCCCTCCCTCTCCTGTGATATCTATCTCTCTATTGCGTCTCTCTCTCACCATTTCTTTCCCGTTCCTCACTATCTACCCTCTCTCAATCCCTCAGCTCTGTTTTTGTTTATTCGGGAATTGCGGGTAAAGCTTCAATCTCATGCTATTGTGCCGTGGGTGTAAGCTGCGAGTGGTGTGCAGTGTGGCTTGCTGTGGGTGTCCATGTGTACAAGGGTGCGTTAGTGTCGAGAGTATGAGTGTGTGTATCTATTCCGTGCGTGTGTGTTAACGTAGCTGGTGTGCGTGTTGTTGCGTGTGTAGTAAATCGAATTGGGTCTTCGAATTCCTTCTTAAATCGAGTTCAATCGAGGGTTGCTAAGACGAATTCAGCTGGGTTTACTTGTGGTGTCGTTGTTATAGGCAGAGCAGGGGAGAAACCGAGGCAGTGATGTAGATTGAAGAAGAAGGGAAAATGAACGGAAGTGTATACCTGTGGATGTGCACGTCAGTTGAGTTTTGTGGTGAGGAAATTGTGGTGTTCGGAATGTAAGGGTTGGGGTTCTGTATTTGCAACAATTAAAGACTCTGTTTTTGCATTGTTGGGTTTGCTAAATTCGGAGGTTCAAGTTTGGATGGAAGTGAATGTGATATCAATTGTTTATGTGGAGACGGTGTTTGAGGATTGAGTGAATTACCATTGATTTTATGTATGTAAATTGTAAGTATATTTTGAGTTGAATGAAGGCGAGGTAGGAGTTGAGGAGTGTGTTTAATGATGTTGTAATTGTGAAGAAGTCGAAAAAGGGTAGTACGTGGGTGCCTCGACTGGTGCAGTATGTGGTTAAGTATATATATTGGTTGTATGTTATGCATAGATTATAGTTGTAAGTTGATGGGGTTAAGTCGAAGGAGGGTGAAGAGAGTAGAGGTTGTATGGGAGCGTCAATGTTGTGGTTGTTTATCTGGTGTCAGTATGGGTCTTAATGTGAGGATAACGGTGCTTGTGTGCTTGTGGGGTATAATGGTGTGGAGGAGTTGCGTGAGTTGGTTCAGGAATGAATGAATGTTGTCGCAGTGAAGTACAAAATGTCTGGGATAAGTGCGTATGGTAAACTTGGTTTATTGGGTTGATTTAAGGTAACATATGTTGTTGTAATTGGTATTAATGGTGCTAATTTCTAGTAGTGGTAGTTTCGAATATAAACTTGTAATGCATAATTGGTAACCTGAGATTTGTTGGTAAGTTGACTGTTAAAGTGGAATTCGAGTATATAAATAGTGTATATACCGAAAAGATTATGTTGGATGGTTGGGTCGGTTATAATCTGACAGATAGTGTAATAATTCAAAGGAGGTTTGGGCGAAAATTCTTTGGAAACCATGTGTGATTTTTGTAAGTATTTTATCAGTAATAAGCAACTTATGGGTAGATTAGTAGAGACAGTACGATTAAGGTTATAAGTGTACTGAAATAGTGTTTTACCTTCGTATAGGTACGAGTAGAGGCCCGGCTAGGTGCCAGTGTACGTAAGGATGGCATTTTAAGAAAGGAATTGTGTATCGGAATTGACGAGTGTACTCAATTAGAAATTGACGAATTATGGAGGAAGGACGAATGTATAGCCGAACAGAGGCCAACGTGTAGAGGAGTAGAGACTAAAGCGAAGTGAGTGACAAATCGAGATGTTGGAAGTGGAACTTCGTGTATTGAGGCAAGTGTTATCGCTCCTCACTTATTGTTCAAGTGATGCAATTCTGTTTTATTTACTTATCAAATGTGTCAGTCAAATTATGTTTGCAAAGTGACGTCCTTCTTTAAATGACGTGCAAATGTTTATATTTCTACCTATAGCTCAAGTGCAAATTTTCAAATGATCTTACCAGTATTCCTTTCTTTCAATAATATTTTAAAACGTGGTGTTATTTGGATTCCTCAAGAGAGTACCGCTTCTTTCATTTCATTTCATTTTATTTTATTTTCTTCAAAAATGTTTAAGGGACTATCTAAAACAGAGGAAATCCAAGATTTTATATTTTTATAAAAGTATTTCGGCATAATTCCTGATTATGACATATTTTCACCGATGGACCCTCTTTAGGGGATGTTTTCTTCAAACTGACCTACAATTTAATTATCTTGGAGTTATTTTACAAATGATCATTTTTTTTAACTACTTAATTCACTTATGTTGATTCAAACTTGACAATGTCTTGGTAAATTTTATTAAATGCTTAGCACTTGACTATATCCTTGCTTTATCTTATAATCACAGCTGTTGCTAATCACATTGCAAGTATTTTTCCTTCACTTCTTATTCAAGTGAAATTTACTTTAATTATTTCTAATTATATTGTCACTCCATTTATTGTCGATCTCGTTGATATTTATTGTTACTGTTGTTTATTCAATTATCACCCCAATTATTGTCGAACTCGTCGACATTTACTCTATTGTTGGTTATTCAGTTATCACCCCATTTACTATATCGAACTTGTCGATATTCAGGATAGACAGTTGATTCCTTTTATTCTACCAGTTGAGTTATTGTTCTGGAACGTGAGTTTTCCAGATTGTTTGATTGATAGAGGTTGTCGATTGTTCCGACACCTAGTACGTTGGATGTAGAATTGGAAGGTTTTTGATGTCCCTTCGGGGAGACCAGATTCGTGGTCAGATGTTAAGGCCAATGTGTGCCATGGATCCATTAAAGGACATTGCTGTGTGCGTTTGTCCGGGGTTAGTGCGTGACTGATCAGCAGCCTAACCTTATTGTTTTTAAAATATATAAAAATCCAATTCTAATCCATACAGTGATTCTGAGTTGCTTTAAAGCCTGATTCCTTTGAAGCCTATGATTATTATCTTTAACTATCAGATCTCATTGTTGATGCATTTTATTCTTGATGATCAGAACCTATATTGTTCTTGATATTGCTATCACTGTTTACACTTGCTGAGCATTGTTGGCTCACTCTTGCTTGTTGTTTATTTTTCTTCAGTTAATAGAGGAGAGTAGTGGACCTTGTGGTTGGTGAGTTTTCCTGCTCCAGCAGCGAGAGGTGACGTTCGAGTTGTTGGTCTCGTCGGGTAGTGATTTGAGCTTGTCAAAGGTTGGTTTACTAGTTCAGCAAATGGAATTAATTTGTTAACAATTTGTATAACAATTTTATTCTGAGATTGGATTGTAATAATTAATTTGGTAGGTTGTTTCATACCATAACCTGCAAGCGGTCTTGGATCAGGGGTATTTTATTATTATAATATGTTTATATCCAGGCATATGTTATGTTGATTGTTGTTAGTGGCCCCAAATCTGTACCCCGGATTATGGGATGTCACACTAGCCGTATGAGAGCAAAGATGGAGATAGAGAGAAATTAGTTTTCAGATGCTAGTACATCGCTCCTTCGAAGATCAAGCGTCCGTGTGGATACCGGTAGAGCGTAGATCGCGCGAGCGGGAAGCGTGGTGATTCAAGTAGCTAGGATCTCTAATTGTAATTCGTTCATAAATCTTCTTTAAGGTAATCATCTAACTCCGAATTAAATCTTTTGTTTTTGCATGGATCCTGGGGTAGGGTTTCATTTTATTCTTTTTGCATTTAATTCCGCTGCGTTTATGTGCACGAAACCTTCAATGGTATCAGAGCTACTTGTAAAAATATTTTAATTCGGTTATATGTTACAGTTTTGATATATATACGAGCATGTTTTATGATTGTCATGTATGATGCGTTGATTTTGATATATATGTATAAAGTGTATGTTAATGATGATTGAGATGATCATATGATGATTATATAATCTGTATATATATATATATATGATTTATGTTTGTTCTTGATATTGGGATTGTATACGATACGATTGTTGTATACGTTGCGCAGATTTGGTGAAATCTGTGTCCAATGTCCGATTTTCGTAAACGATATTTGTTTTCGTAAACGATATGTGTTTCATATGTAAGGTGTTCGACGCAGTTTAGTACCCGGAAATGACGATTTATTCTTTCTAGAATTTGATTCTGATTTTCTGATTTTTTGCGTTATATGATTTTTTTGATTGGATCATCTGAAATATGATATGGTTTAATATGATTAGATAATATGATATGTTCTTTAATTGTTACTTGAGCATGGTGGATGGTTATGGCCTTGAGACCTATAGGATAGAGGTTTTTGTTTATGGTTTGGTTTCTAAATACGACTTGCATGTCGTTTATTTCTTGTAAAGTAAAATCTCGAATGTAAATCGGGTTATTTTTGTAAGTTCATTAGAATAGCCTTGTTTTCAATTATTAAATGTAATGTAAAAGAAGACAAGCAAGGAAGCAATCTGATGAGGCAATCCATGGATGCAATCCAAGAAGGCGTTTCAAGGAAGAAGATATGTATTTGTATTGTATTTTATTTTACCACCATAGATTGACCTTGATCTTTTAATTAGCTTGGAAAGATCAGATAGGATGGGCCATAACCAAACATGTTTACTTTACGCATTTTACATATATATTGGTGGTGTTTAGCTTAACTTTAAATAAGTCATTATGGACTTATTTTCGGGTAAAAATTTCATATTTTGATAAAAAGAAAATTGTACAAGTATTTAATGTATGTTTGAGATTTTATAAGTTGCAAAAAAAAAAAGTTAACTTTTTCAGAAAAAAGTTAGGAATCTCTAACTTTGTCTTAAAATAAGTTGACTTATTCTGAAAAAAAGTTCCCCCAAATACCCCCATTATTCATGCATGTGATGGTATGTATGCGTAGAGATAAATATGCATGTTTAATTAGATTAATCATGTATGTATTAGATACAACACCCATACCATGCTTAAGAAAGATAAAATCTGTAACGATTCAAGATTTTAAAATTAATAAACGATCATGAGATTCTTGTGTTTATGAAACATAGAATTAAATATGAATTTTCTTTATTCTGACATGGGGAGATTTTGTCAACAACGGGTTACTAAACCTGTAAGGAAGTTAGGTATTAAGTGAGACCACTGGTGTCTCCTCCAACTACCTGGAAATCAAACCATTGATGAATATTGATTTGAAGTATTTAATTCATGGAAAAAATTGGGAATCTCTTTATGATGGGATCATGGTCGTTTTAATTAAAAACCCATAAAGAAAAAGGATTAGGTTAAAGATGCCTTCCAAATGGGAAACACTCGTCAAGACCTAGATCGAGAAAGGGTGGGTTAGCCAAAGCGAAGTACCCTCGTTTATCGTGGTAAAGCGCGATGGAGTAAATTAGTGATACTTAACTGTTAGACCATTGGGTTCGACTTAACTAAGTGACCACAATAGGATTGTGAACTTAGACGCATAGAGTTTGGTAAGATTTATTGGATAAATGGGAGCAAATATTGTTCTACCAAACTATCTAAGAGTTATATGTGATGTAATTGACAAATGTTATCTACCTAAATAATCTTTTTAAGGAGAAAAACCAAAGTTGACCTTAAAAGTGATGAAATATGGATCTTGGCTCAATAAAAAGGTTTAGGGAAACTTTTTTGAATTAATGGGTAGGGCTATTAATTTGATAAAAATAGTGGGAGGTATATTATGATATACCATAGTCACTTAAACATAATAATTAATAAATCTGCATCTAGATTAATTTATGCATTTTGAAATGTTGTAGATATCAAATGACCAATAACATAAACAACTTCTCCATGCGATAGTCCTTGAGAAGGACAAACTGACATGAAATAATTGCCTAGATTGATATAGAAGCTTGAGGATTGTCCTTAGGAACAAAGATGTCATTCAAAACTCTTCCCTTGCTCTTTTAGCTGAGAATGTAACATGTGCTAAACAAAATGCTTATCGGAAGTAAATTAATTAAGCACTCGATGTTTCATAATTTTGCTTTTAACTATGAGTGTCGAGCTTAAGAAGCAACATGAGCATTTGGATGCTTATGAAATGATTGAGCACTTTCAAAGGATGTTTGAAGGAGAGGCTCATCAAGTTAGAATCAAAATAACAGGGCATTATAAAGTTACAAGTAGGGAGAGTGAGATCCAATTGGATCACATGTTCTAAAGATGATAGGGTATATAGAGTACCTTGGCATTTCGGGTTTCAAGATTGGTCTAAAGACTCAGATTGATTTGATCATGCAATCTTTGAAAAATAACTATTCCCAATTTTTTATGAACAATGAAATATATGAGATAGACATTACACCCACTGAGTTGTGGAACACGTTGAGAACTGATGTAAGCAACATGATAAATTCATGGACTACTCCGATATTGATGGTGAGTGTAGGAATGCGAAAAAGGAAAGGAAATTGGAAAGAAAGAAGAAGATTTGGATATAATTCTACAACCAAATTATACTCCAATCCCGAACAGGCTTTGAGGCCTAAATGAGGTGTTGCTAAAGAAGATGATTGTCGCTTCCATGGAAAATCGGATGACTGGAAGTTAAACTATCATGCTTATTTGGAAGATCTGAAGAAGAAGACCGGTGAGGGTCAAGCTTCAGGTATCGAATTAGAATTGGAACAAAGGTTGTTACTCTAGTCGATGGAACCCGTTACTTAATTTTGCCTACAAGGCTAAGTTTAGAACTTGATAATTGTAACTACGTGCCTCTAAGTACAGAGACATTATATTGCTTTCTTGTATGGACAAGAAAGGTTTTTAATTTTAATTTAATAACAATTGTTGTTTATTCCATTTTAATGATAAGGTTAATAATGTTGCACATTTTGTTAACAATTTATATGTTCTAAAATGACTCAAATCAAACATTACTTTTGGCATTGTCGTTTAGGCCATATTAATGAGAGACGTATTTCCAAGTTTCATAAGGATGGATTGTTGGATAAGTTTGATTATGAATCATATGAATAATACGAATCTTGGTTTATTTGGAAAAATGACAAAATCGCCTTTTATCGGATATGGTGAAAGGGCCACAAAATCATAGAACGAATACATAGTGATGTATGTGGTCCTATGAGTTTAATGGCAAAAGGTGGTTTTTTACTACTTCATGATGTTTATTGACAATTTTAGTAGATACGTATATGTGTATCTTTTGAAGAGCATATTCGAATCTTTTGAAAAAGTTCAAAGAATACAAAGCTGAAGTAGATAAGCAAATTGGTGAAGGTATTAAATCTTTACGATCTGATCGTCGAGATGAATACATAAGCCTTGAAATAACTAAAAGGAGTGTGGTATTGTATCATAACTCACTACTCCTGGAATACCATAGTGAAATGGCATTTCTGATAGGAGAAATCGCACCTTGTTGGACATGGTACGATCGATGATGAGTCAAGTGGATCTTCCGATTTGTTTCTAGGGTTACGCTCTAGAGACGGCTGCACAAACACCAAACCGAGTTCCTTCAAAATTAGTTCAGAAGACACCATATAAGATATGGACTGAGAAATGTAATAGCGTGTCATTTATGAAAGTATGGGGATGTGAAGCGTTTGTGAAACGTTTGGTCTCCGACAAGCTAGGACCAAAATCAGACAAATGTAATTTTGTGGGACACCCAATTGAAACAAAAAGGGTATTACTTCTATAAACCTTCCGAGAACAAAGTGTTTGTTGCTTGAATGACTATTTTTCTGGAGAGAGAACTACTTTCTAAAAAAATAGTGGGAGGACAATAGATCTCGATTAGGATTGAGAACAACAAGATAATGTTGAACCATAATTGGAACATGAGCAAGATGTGACTGAAAGTGTTCAGAACAACACTGCTCAATAAACACAGGTTATTCGTAGATCTAGTAGGATTCGTCATGAGCCAGAGAGATATTATGGATTTCTCCTGACTCAAAGTGGCGATGTGATGCTTGTAGACGACGATGAACCTCTCACCTACAAGGATGCTATGAATAGTCCTGATTCTAAGAGATGGCTGGAGGCCATAAAATCTGAGATGGATTCCATGTATGAAAACCAAGTATGGACTTTGGTTGATCCACCTAAAGGGGTAAAACTTATAGGGTGCAAATGGGTTTTCAAGAAGAAAACCGACATGGATGGTAATTTATATACCTACAAAGCAAGACTAGTGGCGAAAGCTTTTAAACAGATTCATGGTATTGACTATGATGAAACTTTCTCTCTAGTGTCTATGGTCAAATCCATCAAGATTTTGCTTACGATAGCAGCTTATTATGACTATGAAATCTGGAAAATGGATGTCAAGACCGCTTTCTTGAATGAGAGCTTAGAAGAGGATGTGTACATGACACAACCTGAGGGTTTTATAAATCCAAGGTTTACCAGAATGGTCTGTAAGTTACGATGATCCATTTATGGATTGAAGTAGGCCTCGAGGAGATGGAACATTCGTTTTGATGTAACAGAAGGAGTTTGGCTTCATACAAAATGAAGATGAATTGTGTGTTTACAACAAGGTTAGTGGGAGCCATGTGGTATTCTTAGTATTATATGTAGATGACATATTACTAATAGGGAATGACATTCCTTCTCTACAGGCTGTGAAGACTTGGTTGGGAAAATGTTTCTCGATGAAAGACTTAGGCGATGTGACCTATATCTTAGGGATCAGGATCTATAGAGATAGATCTAAAAGATTAATCGGCTTAAGTCAGAGTATATACATTGACAAAGTATTGCATCATTTTGGCATGCAAGAGGCAAAGAGGGGCTATGTCCCAATGTCTTATGGGATAGCGATCTCAAAGGAAAACTATCCTAAATCATCAGATGATAAGGATCGTATGAGTAAAGTACCATATGCTTTGGCAATTGGTTCTACAATGTATGCAATGATATGTACTCGTCCTGATGTCTCGTATGCTTTAAGCATAACGAGCAGATACCACTCAATCCAGGTGAGGGTCACTGAACAGTTGTCAATAATATTCTTGTTAGGCCGAATACACAAATATAATCAAGTTTGTATGAGAGAATAACAATTAACACACGTTTAAATCAAAAACTGTATGGAATTAACAACTCCTCTCTCAGTGATGTAAAATATCACAGAGAGCTGCTTAGGTTACAATGGAATGATAATAAGTTTCACAACACCCTTCTAGGGTTAACCTAACTGTATTTATAAAGATATACAGCTACAGTACAATCGATAATTGATACTCCTATAAATCAGCTATACAAATGTTATCAATTATGATTGCTACGCGTCTTCTTAGTCAACACAATGTCTTTGACAGCTATCCAATCTTCAAAGATATTGCTTCCATAATTATCTTCAATTATTCTTCAAAGTCTGATGATGACCAGTAGACGCTTCCTCCTGACGGAGTTTAGCAAACTCTGTCGAGCTTCCATCTGTCAGAGTTTAATTAAACTCTGACTGCTTCCAGCTTCCAGTTAAACTCTGATGAATCAATGTAACAATTAAACACTGACATTATTCACATCAATTATATTAAACAATCTCCCCCAACTTGTTCATTAGCAAAAATGCACAAGTTAGTAATAATTGTTGATGTCAAAACTAATTAGACAAATATAGTGTTTAATAAATAATCAGAGTTTAAACTTCTGCTTAAACAAAAATTTACAGAAAACAAGAAATACTTACAGAGCTTTATTTACTTAATTTCCTCAACATCTGGTGTTGATCTAAGATAGTCTATAAGCAATCTTCTTTCTGCACTCGAGTTCTATCTGAATGATCTTCTTAATCTCTCTAAGTTCAGGATCATCTTCACCAGTCTGATAGATTGCAGATCTCAAAGAATATAATTTGTTCTTCTTCATTTCATTACCCAGTCTGATAAAATGTGCTTTTTCTGACTCTGGATTAAAATCTAGAATAGTTATACCCAGATCTATCTTTAATCGAATACTATTTTTCTTCTTCTCAACAATCTTTCCATGATAATCTCTGTATTTTGGAACATACTCACTTGTGTATCTTGTACCACTAATTGCCTTAGCTTTCACCATCTTATTTCTTAGTACATTAGCAGCTTGCTGAGTCCTTTGATTTTTCACTTTGAAGAGATATAGAACATATTCCAATTCGTCCCATAGCTTCAAATCAATGTCATTCTCACCAACTTTATACACAGTTCCATCAGCCATGAAATATAGCAGAAAATCTTTATTCAAACTCCTTTGATGAATCAACTGTACTGATTCCAGTATGTCCAAACTCTCCTGTGGAACACCTTGTCCTGGAACAGCCAGTGATGAAGAATCTAGAGGACTAGTATTCATTCTAATTTCTTTATGTGAGCCAAAGCTAGATGTATCTCGACATTGCTTGGACATAAAAGCTCTACCTTGCAGAAAATCAATACCTCCAGTCTTCAGAGTTTGATCAGGAATAGTTGGCTTTGCAAAGAACATTTGCATCTCAGTAGACAATGGTTTCTGTACAACTTGTGTAGCAACAGAGGTTGTATGCACTTTCTTCGAAACCTTTTCTTCTTCAATAATATTTCCTTTCAACTTCAGTTTAGCATCTTCTGTTGGTTTCCTAGACAATAGTAGATTCTGATCAACACCAACATTTTCTTTAATAACAACACCTTTTTGAACAGGCCTAGGAGCTTTCTCATTCTTCTTTAACTTTCTAGACTTCAAAGCTCTTTGATGTTCTTCTTGTAAATTCTTCTCTTCAGCTTGAATGTCTTCAATTGTAACTCCTTCTTCATTCTCTTCCAGAAACAATCTTGCAGTCAATTCTTCATCTGTCTGTGGATTGTCAGTGAATAACAAGCTCTTGGTCTTTGAAGTACCCTGAGCATCAGTATTTATTCCATCAGACTTTGTAGATGACTTGCCAGATCTCAGACTTATATCTTTACCAGCTTTTGATTTTAATCTCTTTTGGTCATTTGCTCCTCCATCTTCAGCATCATCCTTTTTAGGCAGAGTTTGAGATTGCTTGCATTTGAACTTAGCAACTCTCTCCCCCTTTTTGACATCATCAGGAATCAGTATAGATGTGATCAATTCCAATGAGGTAGCAATAGAGTCAATCTTACCAGACAAGACAGTTTGATTCTCTTCCACTTGACTTAGACTTTTAAGCATAGCTTCGTGATCTTTAGAAAAAGTCTGAAACTTCATTTTATTATCTCTCTGTAGAGTCATGTCTCTTTGAACAATTTCAGCTCGTAGATCAATTATCGCTTGTTGAGAATCATCAAACCTGTTATTAAAAGTCTTGATTTGAACAACAGTGGCTTTCAAACATGAAAGAATCTCTGGATTGGAAATCTTTGTAGCAGTGCTATGCACAAAAGCAGCTGCTCTTCCAGCAGGAAAAATGCAATCCTCTTTATACCAATTCTCTGAGAATTTGACAAAATATCCTGCTTCAATTTCACGTTGTGAAGGTCCAGAAAAATCAGTTCACTTTTCATCAGTTTGTACTGGTTGTCTCTGAGAAGAGTTAGACTCAGTACTTCCTTCAGCTTCAACATCAATTTCAGTATTTGCAATTGGGTCAGACTCAGCAATATTTACTGCAGCTTCAACTTTTTCAGCAGGAGTCTCTGCAACTTCAATATTCTCAGCAAAAATCTCCTCAATATTCTCTGCAGTTTGCTCTCCAGCTTCAATAGACTTTGCAAGGAATTCATCCACAAGCTCAGAAATTACAGCCTTGGTTGGTTGATCAATTTCTTCACCTTGTTCAGTAACTTGGTGATCATCAGAGAATAATGCAGTATGTTTTGCTTCTGTTTCATCAAGTACCACAGTAGGTTGATCAGCTACACCAGTTTCTTCAGAATGAGCAACAACAGGTGATAAGATAGGAACTTCAATATCATCAGAGAATGGAATGAATGACTCAGCAAAAACATCCATATCAGCAAAACCATCTCTGTTTTCCACATCCATCTGTACATCTTCAGTTGTCTTTACAGCTTCTTCTGCAGTATTTATCTCAACAGTAGGTATCTCCTTAGAATTCACCTCTGGAGCTTCAACATTTGTCTCTTCATCTGACTCATCAAATAACAACCTTCTCCTCTTTGATTTAGGCACCTCAGCTGCCACTTCCTCTTCAGCAGAGTTTGAGAAATCAGACCTTTTTACTCTTACTTTCTTAGCCCTGATAGCTTTGTGCTTTGATCTACCTCCATGCTTTGGTTTAGCCTGTGTAGGTGGTGGATTTTGTTTAGTGTTTACAATTGGCTCATTGTTTTCAGGTTGAGAGGGTTGAGGTTGAGTTTGAGTTTGAGTGGGTGTTGGTTGAATTTGTTCAGTGTTTACAGGTGGTGAAAGTGCAGGCTCAGGCTGTTGTGGTTCTTGAGGTTGATTTAAGAAATTTTGAAGAGCAAGAGGCAAAATCAAGTCAGGTACTTACTCCTTGTTTGCATCCTTGTTGGTCAAATCAGAGAATACTCTCTTATGAACCTTAAAGGCCTCAATAACATCTTCCTCAGAAATTTCAACATTAGGCACACAAGCAGAGAATAATAATTGACAAAATCCAGAAAAATAAACAGTTGTACTATACTATGACAATATTTCACCCAAATTCATCAAGACAAGTCTACCAAAATCAAAATTACTTCCATAAAGAAGAGAATACCCGATTTGAAGACTGTCAGTAGGAATAGCATCCCAATTAGTGACTTTCTTTCCAAACGCCCTTGTGATGCAATCGAAAAAGAAACTCCACTCCTTCCTCAGAAATGGCCTTTTCACTTGACCAAGTTTCTCTAAAAGACCTGAATACCCAATTTGCTGCAACATCTCTTTGAGATATCTTTCACCAACAACACTGTATGTAGAATGTGTATCAAAACCAAAGGTTTCTCTAACCGTCGTTGGAGTAATGACATACTCTGTTTCCTCATATGTGAAAATAATTGACGGAGTCCCATTCTCTTCTCCATCATCGTAAGTAGCTCTCTGCCAGAAAGTAACAATCTGTGCAGCAGAGAGCTTTGTTGGTTCGATTAGAGCTGTTCCAATCTCTGAATGCCGCAAGAAGTTTTGAATTAGATGAAACGCCTCAGGAACGTTCTCATTATTCAATGAAGCTGCATAGTTGTTATGTACAAACACTAACCCTTGAGTGGTAAAAGCTTTGGTGGCCATGAGATTAGAAGAAAATATGAGAAAAAAAGATATGTAAGAAAGGTGTTTGTGAAAATGTGTAAGTGAAAGAACAAGGAACTTTGAGTGGTTGTGTGCAAAGAGAATAACCGTTTATGTTAAAATGATTAGATTTGTAATTAAAAATTAAAACCCAATCATTTTAAACATTAATACACTCAACCAGTTCCTTGTTTAATGTGTAAGTGAGACACGTGGCACACATGCAATGAAACAACTTTGCACGTTCAGTAATTGTGGCAATAATTACTGCTACTCTCTCTCCTTTTTTTAATACACTTTAACACTCTAATACTCATTAATAGTTGGCAATTATTTATTTCATTTTTCAAAAACTCTTTTTACCCCAAGTATGTAAATTGTCTGAAATAAAAATTACCTTAGAGTACTGGACAAAAATTCGTCAGTGTTTGTCAAATATCCAACTTTATTTCCATAACCCTTTCAAAAACTGCACAGTTGTGAATTTATGTGTGTGTATAGCAGAGTTTACTAATTCAACATTTAGAGCATCTAATTTTTCATAAAATCCATAAAATAAGTCAGTAAACACTATTTGCACAAACTCTCATAGTAAACACTTAATGTCTGATGAATGCTAAACTCTGTAGTAAATAATTGATATACAGTAACTCTATATTAAATTATACCCCCCTTCTAACTAATCTTTTTTTTTTGTTTCTCCCGTAATCAGAGGTTGGAACTAGTCACCAAAAATCCTACAATTTTAGCCCTTATCTTTTTGATAAGTTCCTAGGTCTTCCTAGTCTTTGACTAGTAACCAAAAATTAGAGAATTTTAGCCCTTACTATTTACTAGCAAGTTCCTGGGTCGTCCTAGACACAACATAATCTCAAAGGAGTTCTAATAGTCTATATATATTTGCTTTGGGGGTAGACTAATAACAGTATATAACTTAACAGAGATTAACAAACAGAGTTTAGAAGTCATCAACATCAGAAGTTAGTCATGAGAGGAAATGCACATAGCATTTACAGACTCAGAGTTTAGGATAGATAAACTAAGAGATGCTATAAATATGGAAACAATATCATGCTGTGTTAATTTTCTGCACAGTCTAAGATCATATCACAATGAACTTAGAAGGATTCATGATTAAATTACTGAGAATCATGCTTCATACAAATTTCTTCATCGGTGTTTATGTTCAGACAATAACATTATCAGAGTTTATCAAAGTTTATCCAACATTTCAACAGTGTAAGACCTACAGAGTATTCTAACAATTGTATTACCACATCAAGGTATACTAATCACAGAAACATGAGCAACATAGTAAGGTTTGAGTATAACCAGTATCTCTAGCCGAAACCAGAGATCATTCCTAGTTCATTTACCAGCCTTGTAAATGTAGCTTCACTCAATGGCTTGGTGAAGATGTCTGCAAGCTGTTGTTCTATAGACATAAAATGAAGCTCAATATTTCCTTCCTCTACATGTTCTCTGATAAAATGGTACCTTATGCTGATGTGCTTGGTCATTGAATGTTGTACTGGATTACCTGTCATAGCAATAGCACTTTGATTATCACAGAAAATAGGTTTTTTACTGTACCTTAATCCATAATCCAACAATTGATTCTTCATCCACAGAATCTGTGCACAACAGCTACCAGCCACAATATACTCTACCTCAGCTGTAGATGTAGAAATTGATTTCTGTTTCTTGCTGTACCAAGAAACAAGTCTGTCACCCAGAAATTGACAACTTCCACTGGTGTTTTTCTGTCTATCTTACAGCCTGCAAAGTCTGCATCAGAGTAACCAAGTAGCTTGAAATCTGATTCTCTGGGATACCACAGACCTAAGGTTATGGTGCCCTTGAGATACTTAAAAATTCTATTCACGGCTGTTAGATGTGGTTCTCTGGGGTCTTCCTGAAACCTTGCACAGAGATAAGTTGCATACAAGATGTCAGGTCTGCTTGCTATTAGATAAAGAAGAGACCCTATCATGCCTCTGTAGCTTGTCATATCTACTGAAGCTCCTGTGTCTTTGTCCAACTTTGTTGCTGTTGCCATGGGAGTTGTTGCAGATGAACAGTCAAGTATACCAAATTTCTTGAGAAGATTTCTAGTATATTTTGCTTGATTTATAAAAATCCCATCATCTGTTTGCTTCACTTGTTGGCCTTGAAAATAACTAAGCTCTCCCATCATGCTCATTTGATACCTGGACTGCATGAGCTTGTCAAATTTCTTACAGAGTTTATTATTTGTAGACCCAAAAATTATGTCATCAACATATATCTGAACTAAAAGCAAGTCACTGCCAGATTTAAAATAGAACAGGGTTTTATCAATTGTACCTCTGTTGAACCCACTTTCTAAAAGAAATTGAGCAAGAGTTTCATACCATGCTCTTGGTGCCTGATTTAGTCCATAGAGAGCCTTATCCAGCCTGTAGACATAGTCTGGATATCTAGGGTCCACAAATCCTGGTACTTGTTCAACAAACACTTCTTCTTCAAGCTTCCCATTCACAAAAGCACTTTTTACATCCATCTGAAAAACCTTGAATTTCTTATGAGATGTTTATGCTAGAAAAATCCTTATTGCCTCCAATCTTGCAACTGGAGCAAAAATTTCATCATAGTCTATTCCTTCCTGCTGTGAATAGCCTTTTGCCAAAAGTCTAGCCTTGTTCCTTGTAACAACTGCCTCACTATCAGTTTTGTTTCTGAAAACCCATCTAGTACCAACAACAGATCTATTCTTTGGTCTTGGTACAAGGATCCATACTTTATTTCTTTCAAATTCATTTAACTCCTCATGCATTGCTGTTATCCAGTAAGCATCCTGAAGAGCTTCTTCTACCTTCTTTGGTTCGGATTTAGACAAAAATGCATGAAACAAACATTCATTTGTTGTAGCACTCCTTGTCCTTACTTTCGCATTTGGATCTCCAATAATTAGATCGGGTGTATGAGATTTTGTCCATTTCCTAGCTAAAGGTAAATGACTTCTATTAGTATTTGATCCTCCCCCTTGATCCATGCTCTCCTGATTTTCTTGTTGCCTTTCTTCAGTCTCTGAGGCTCCCCCTGAAATTGACTGCTCAGAGTTTGAACTGCCAGATTTTGCACTTTCAGAGTTTTAGTCATCAGAGATTGATCCATATTTTTCAGCTGACTCACTTTCAGTATTTGAGTCATCATTTTGAAGTGATCATTCATGCTCCCCCTCAACTGGTTCTCCCCTTTGGTCTGGCTGAGAAGTTTCTTCAGTGTTTACCAGTAGAGGCTCAGAATATGCTTCAACAGAGTTTGTCGACTCAGCTTTATCAGAGTTTACTTCATCAGAGATTAATTCTTCATTTTCAAAGCGCAGTTGATCATGTTCGTCTACATCTTCAAGTCCAGTTATTTTCTTGTCATCAAATGACACATGAATTGACTCCATAATTACCTTGGTTCTCAATTATAAACTCTGAATGCCTTAGTTGACAGCGGATAGCCAACAAAAATTCCTTCATCAGCTTTTAACTCAAATTTGGTTAACTGTTAAGAATGAGTTTTTAGCATAAAGCATTTGCACCCAAATATATGAAAATATTTCAGGTTAGGCTTCTTTTCCCTCACCATCTAATATGGTGTTTTTCCATGCTTGTTGATCAAAGTGTATCTGGTGTGATCATCAATAATGACTAAAGCATATTTCTTTCTTCCAATAGACAAGACATTCACCGGTCCAAACAGATCAACGTGTAGAAGATGATAAGGATCAACAATTGAAGATTCAAACTTGCTTTTGAAAGATGACTTCCTTTGTTTGGCCTTTTGACAGGAATCAAACAGGCCATCAACATTTAATAAGGACTTTGGGAGTCCCCTTACAAGATCCTTTCTTATCAACTCGTTAATATTGTTCAGATTTAAATGAGAGAGTTTCTTATGCCACTTCCAACTCTCTTCACTAGACATTCTTGTTGACAGGCACACAGCTTTTCCAACAGAGTTTGTCAACAACTTTTCTTCATAGATATTATTGCGCCTGTGTCCAACTAGAACAACTTTTCCTGTAGATTTACTGATAACATCACAGTATTCAGGTTGAAAATCTACATGATAACCTCTGTCACAGATTTGACTCACAGATAGCAGATCATGCTTGAGTTCTGGAACCAGAGCAACATTTGTGATGATGACATTTCCAAGATTGATATTGCCATATCCCAGAGTACGTCCTACGTTGCCATCTCCATAGGAAACTTTTGGGCCAGCCTTCTCCTCATACTCTGATAGCAGGGCTTTATTTCCAGTCATGTGTCCTGAACATCCACTGTCCATGACTAGGGTACTCTCCCTAATGCCCTGCAATCACAAAAAATCACTAAAGATCAGATTTAAGGATCCAGACTTGCTTGGATCCTTTGGCTTTCTTAACTTTGTCAGCTTTAGCAGCGGAATTCTTATTATCAGAGTTTAAGCTAACATTTTTAGAGTTTACACTTACAGAATTAACCTTAACCCACTTCAAATTGGGCTTCATTCATAATAATTATGATAAAGAGCATGGTAATCCCTGCAAGTATAAATAGAATGCCAAGTACTTCCACAATGTTTGCATAAAGTCTGTGGTTTAGTTTTAACATAATCATTCTTTACTCCAGACTTGGAGGGTAAATAATTAATGTTTTTATTTTTCCTGCAGAAACTAGCAAGATGATTAGTACTACCACAGTTATGACATGTCTTCCTTGGAGCATAAGTAGAAAACATTTGATTGTAACCTTTAATAATGCCTACTTTACCATTTCCGTTCTTCCTGGACACTTTCTGTTTCTTAACAGATTTTAACTCCTTAAGCTTATGTTTGAGTTGTTTATCTGTCATTGAACCAATATTAATCTGTTTAACACAAGTCATAACATCTTCCTTTTCAACTTCAAACTTAGGTTCACTTGTGTCAGTAACAAATTTTCTAGATGGAAGATGTGTTCTAATTTTGACTTTGTTTTGAAACCTAAGTTCATCTTCCTCACAGTAACCTAAACCAAATGTGTCTGACTGAAAAACCTCATGAGTGTCTTTTCCAGAATCAGTCCAAGTCTTAATTATGTGATTTGCTTTCTCCAATTCAGATTCTAGTTGACTATATCTTCCAAGCAACTCCTGTTCTAGATAAACAGCATCATCTCTTTCTTTCTGAACTTGTTGCATGTTGACAAGTTTCTCTTCAACAAATTTATTTCTTTCTTTTAGTTCAGAATTCACATATTTGATTCTCTCATTCTCTAAAGTCTGAACTCTATAACTGATATGTAATGCCTTAAGATAAATTCTAAATTCAGATATATTATCAGTATTATAAGCATAGGTAGTTAGGGGTACCTTGTTTTCAGAATCTTCAGATTCATTCTCATTATTAGCCATGAGAGCATAGTTAACATCCTCATCTGAGTCTGAAGTGTCTGCCCAGTCTCTTCCTTTTGTGAAGAGTGCTTTTTCAGTTTTACCCTTCTTGCACTCAAGAGCATAGTGACCAATCTCCTTAGACTTGTAGCATTGAATCTCAGACTTGTCTTTCTTCCCAGATTTGGTATCCTTTCTCTCAGACTTTCTGAAACTCTTTCTGTCAGAATTTGAATCTTTCTTATAGAACCTTTTTCCCTTCTTGAAGTTCTTGAAACCCATTTTCTTGAAGGTCTTCACCATCAAAGCAGCCATTTGCATCATTTCTTCTTCATCATCCTCAGAGTCAGATGATTCATCAGTGTTTGAGTCAACATCAGAATTTGATGACTCACTATCAGAATGTATGACCAAATCTTTTCCCTTAGCTTTCTTCCTTGATGCTTCCTTCTTCAAGGCTTTTTCTTCAACCTTAAGAGCAACAGACTTTGTCTTCTTGCTTGATCTCCTGTTTCTCTGTTCCAGTTCCAGTTCATGAGTTTTGAGCAACCCATAGATTTCATCAATCTCAGTTTCAGCAAGATCATAATTATCTCTTATAGTGGTTGTCTTTACATCCCACTTTTCAGGTAGAGCAAGAAGAAATTTGAGATTTGAATCTTCTAGATCATACTCTTTATTGACCAGTGACAAATCATTGAGCAGCTTACAAAATCTGTCAAATGTTTTTGTCATGGTTTCTTCAGATTTAGCCTCAAAATGTTCATACTCCTGTGTGAGTATGTTCCTTCTGTTCTTCTTGATAGCAGCAGTTCCTTGACATCTAACTTCAAGGGCATCCCAGATTTCTTTGGCAGTTATGCAGTTAATCACTTTGTTAGACATAACATTGTCTAATGAACTCTGAAGTAGATGTCCAACCTTTGCATCCTTAGCAATAGATGAAATATCCTCAGGAGTCAGATCTTTCTTCTCCTTTGGGACTGATTTAGCTTCTTGACCAGCAGTAACAACAGATAACTTTGTAGGCTTATGAGGACCTTCATAAATTCTGTCAAGATATTCTGGATCTGTAGCCTCCCGAAACATGGTCATGTTCACCTTCCAGATTGAATACTCTGCCGGCCTGAGAATAGGAACCCTAATTGTCTCATAACGACACACAGTAGTTGGTTGAGCCTTCTCATTATTTGCACTAGAACCTGATGGAGGAGGTATCTCTACCATTGATTATAGTTGTGTGTGGATCTTAAACTGTATAGAGTAACAGATCAGCTCTGATACCAATTGTTAGGCCGAATACACAAATATAATCAAGTTTATATGAGAGAATAACAATTAACATACGTCTAAATCAAAAACTGTATGGAATCAATAACTCCTCTCTCAGTGATGTAAAATATCATAGAGAGCTGCTTATGTTACAATGGAATGATAATACGTTTCACAACACCCTTCTAGGGTTAGCCTAACCGTATTTATAAAGATATACAGCTACAGTACAATCGATAATTGATACTCCTATAAATCAGCTATACAAATGTTATCAATTATGATTGCTACGCGTCTTCTTAGTCAACACAATGTCTTTGACAGCTATCCAATCTTCAAAGATATTTCTTCCATAATTACCTTCAATTATTCTTCAAAGTCTGATGATGACCAGTAGACGCTTCCTCCTGACAGAGTTTAGCAAACTCTGTCAAGCTTCCATCTGTCAGAGTTTAATTAAACTCTAACTGCTTCCAGCTTCTAGTTAAACTCTAATGAATCACTGTAACACTTAAACACTGACATTATTCACATCAATTATATTTAACAATTCTTAAGTACCTGAAGAGGACTAAAGACTCATTCTTGGTATATGGAGGAGATGGGAAGCTGGATGTAAGAGGTTACACAGATGCTGGTTTCCAGACAGACAAGACGGTTCAGTGTCTTATTCTAGTTTTTATTTTGTCTAAAGAGAGGTGCTGTAAGCTGGAATAGTTCACGGCAAGGACAGTAGATGATTCTACAATGGAGGTTGAGTACATCGATGCTTGTGAAGCAGCCAAGGAGACTTATTAAGCATGTACTCAGGTGATATCACCTTATTAATAAGATTAATATATGTAAAGTGCATTAATAATGCAGACCCACTAACTAAGGCTTTGTCGCAGCTGAAGCACGAAAGTCACACTAGTTCCATATGTAATGGGTACATAGGATATTGGCTCTAGTGCAAGCGGGAGATTGTTAGTATTTGTGCCCTAGAGACAATACTTTTATGTTTTAGGGAAAACATTTTATTATTAGGAATTATGTTTTTTGTATTATTATTAATTTATATATTATGTCTTTATTTACTGCGTTATAAATGTTAGCATAATAAAAGTCCTTGGAATTATGGTACGCACTATATATCTTTAAGTATGTGACTTGAAAATGAGATTGTATGAGTAGTATCTTTATTCCTAAATATACCTAGTCAATTATTATTATTAAAGGACAATAATAATACATCGAGACTCGTATGTTTGTTGACTGATGACCAAATCTCATTGGTCATAGGTATGGTGATACTAAAGTCAAAACATAGGTGCATGTAAGGGTACATGGCACTGGATTGACCCACCGTGAGATTCTACATGTTATCAGTGTCATAAGTAACTCTCACAGTGATAATGGTGTAATGATCCTTAGACCTGAAATCATTATATTTTTATACGAGAATTAATATACTTTGATTTACCTTTGATCGGGTGATGATAAAAGTGGACATTGGGTATATTATGAATCGTATGAGAAATATGAAAGATCTAGATGGGATTTAACCCTCCTAGTTATAGGAGTGATATTATTGGCCTCTTGTTTGATTGAGACTATGAAATGCACGGCCGTGCTCAAATATTGATTTGATTTTATAGTATACTCATCGATCAAGAAAATTAAGATTAAATTATGAAGAGGATGACACATTACATGCCTCGAGTTTAATCTATAATATCAAGGTTAAAGGGATTATATTACATGGAACATTATTCACGAAAGGCTTAATCGAATCACCGATTTATTATTATTACTTGGGTAGCAATGATGTATTACTAGATGCCGCTTATTGTTTATAATTTTATATTGAAAATTAAAATTATTTCCAATGTAATAATAACCTATAGGGTCACACACAAGAACGCTTGAAGGAGATTTGATTTAAATTATGAATTTAAATTAAATAGTAATTCATATTTATTTATGATATTAATTAAGTTAGACTTAATTAATTAAATAAATATAAATTTTAATTTTCTATTTATTAGATTTTGAATTATTCTAGAATGTTGTTTAAGTGTGACTTAATTAATTATTTAATTAAGAATTCAAATTTTAATAAAATCCTTATATGATTGGGCCACAGAAAACATATTTGTCTCTCTATATAAACGTCTTAAAGTCTCAAATTAGTAAGGAAATTTTTAGAGAAAAACCCTAGCCGTTTGGGAGCAAAGATGGAGATAGAGAGAAATCAATTTTCAGATGCTAGTACATCGCTCCTTCGAAGATCAAGCGTTCGTGTGGATACCGGTAGAGCGTAGATCACGCAAGCGAGATGCGTGGTGATTCAAGTAGCTAGGATCTCTAATTGTCATCCATTCATAAAGCTTCTTTAAGGTAATCATCTTACTCCGAATTAAATCTTTTGTTTTTGCATGGATCATGCGGTAGGGTTTCAATTTTCATTCATTTTGCGTTAAATTCCGCTGCGTTTATGTGCACGAAACCCTTCAAATAGATGGTAAAAAGTGAATGTATGGTGTGCTGATTGGGTAGAGAATCTGGGGGACATTCCAGCAATTCTCATTTCAGCATAGTAAGGCAAAGATTTTAGGACAAGAAAAGAAAATAGTGCTGATAGGATAAAACTCAGTACCCAAGCTAGGTGTATTAGCTTTAAAGACTTGCCCTTATGAAGGTTATTCTTTCGGCAGTAAGTGACACCATTAGCTTCTTGAATTAAGTTGACAATGTGCTTGAAGCTGTACTTAGGAAAAAGAAACAATTTTGCAGAAATAGTCATGGATATTCTTTTAAGTATCTGCAAATATGTTACATTTAACCCTTATTCCTTAATTAATCAACTTAAATTAGAGTTCAATCAGCAGCGTAAAAGTTACCCATTCATGTAATCAAGATTAACTAATTATTCCAGTTTTAAAGTAGAGTCCAAAATAGTTGTTTTGATTGTAATATTAATTCTAGATGTTTTACACATGGCAAATGACAGAATTGTAGAACCTGGTAAAGGTTAACCAAGTTTGCCTTTTGAAACACCAACACATCATCATCGTCCTTTTTTGATTCATTCAAGTCCTTGGGAATACTGTAAAAAAGGACATAAAACTGTACAACTGTGTAGCGATTGAGGCTCACACTTTGGTTAGATGACAGTGTTAAATTAGAATTAAGATGAGCATGAACATGGTGATAGTTAACGGATCTATTCAGCGTGAGTCAAAAGAATTCGAAAAACCCTAATTAGATAGGAGTTAACTTAATGAAATGTGTGCTTAACCATTTACAAATTCAGAAATACGCATAAGTTAGATTAATCGAACTAAACCACAAAGGTTAGATTATTAATGCAACTTAGGTGATTTAAGCACAAACCAAGATATCTAATATAAGTGTTCTTGTTGAATTAGATCGAAGTATAATCTAACAGTAAAATCATTTTGCAGAGACATGCAGAACAACATGCATCAAGCTGATTTTAACAACAAGGAAAAGAAGCAAATAGATAGATAAAAAGATCATTTCATTATAAAAAATTACAAATGTTCTTAAAAGACCGAAAGAAACATAAACAAAAACAAACAACATCCCCCCCACCTAATACTACCCCTAGGCGCTGCGGCTGGGTCGTCGTTGTTGGAGCCCCTCTGGTTGCGTGCCTGAAGAGCAGTCAAGGCTGCACGCATGGTAGCAATGACCTTCTCCTCCTCTGCTATGAGCTCATCTATCTTCTCTTGCAGAGCCATCACCTTCTCGTAGATGGGCATGGCTTCAAACTCCTTCACGGACACCTTGAGAATGCTCTTTATAATTTTGAGAGTAGAGTAGAAGATAGAAGAAAAGAGAGAGAGAGAGAGAGAGAGAGAGAGAGAGAGTTGTTTTCGCAAGTGTAAGTCTAAATGATCCCCACCCCTGCCTAATTATAGGCCAAGAAGTCCGAAAGACGCGACTATTAACTAGGGGTTAAACGGAGTGAAAGGTTAAGCAAAGGTCACACATCTTTAAACTCACTAACGCGTGCAAAAGAGATTACACGGTGTCCTAGACTAATCATGACAGATCATTTAGAAATAATTAAAAGTAAAATATTATGTGTGTAGCTTGTTCCAAAATCATTTAAGTCTGACAGCTTGAGTCTAATCAATTAAAGCAAATAATTCTAGAATATAGAGCACACATAACACTTGATTATTCTGGACAACTAAAACATTTAAGTGACATCAACAATTAATTAATTCGTTCGATATCTTAAATTCTCACCATTCGATATTACCAGAACATTAACTGATTCGATATCTTTAGATAATCAACTGTTTGATATCTCTAGCAGGGAGGCTAGTTCGATATCTCGAGGAGATTAACTATTCGATATCTCAAGCGTAATATTCATTCGATAACTCAAATGGATAAGCATACTTATTAGATATCTCAAGGAAAATTAATTGTTCGATATCTTTAGAGTAATCGAGCAAATAAACAAATTGAGCATGTAAATCCAGAGAATAAAATTCACTGGCTGCAATCAATTAAACAAATATTTAAAGATCATGAAAAGTTTAACATACCAAGCTCACTTACCAACCTCGAGAAGGTTGCTTCATCCAGAGCTTTAGTAAAAATATCTGCTAATTGTTTTTCACCTGGAACAAAATGTAGTTCCAAAGTACCTTCCATCACATGCTCCCTGATGAAATGGTATCTGATGTCTATGTGCTTGGTTCTTGAATGCTGCACTGGGTTCTCAGAAATTGCAATTGCACTAGTGTTGTCACAGAAAATTTAAATCTTTTCAACCTTAACTCCATAGTCAAGCAGTGCCTGTGGTACTTTTTCTATCCATTTTATAACCTGCATCTGAATAACCAATTAGATCAAAACCAGAATCTCTAGGGTACCAAATGCCAAGGTTTGGTGTTCCCTTGAGATACCTGAAAATCCTTTTAATGGCTACTAAATGAGATTCCCTAGGGTCAGCTTGGAATCTAGCACATAAACATGTAGTAAACATAATATCAGGTCTACTAACAATTAAATATAAAAGAGATCCAACCATGCCTCTATTGCTTGAAATGTACACTTTCTTTTCCTTTGTATTCAGTTCAAGCTTAGTGGCAATGGCCATGGGTGTTTTTGCAGAAGAGCAATCTGCTAAGTCAAATCTTTTTAAAAGATCAAGTACATATTTAGTTTGACTTGTAAAAATTCCCTCATTTACTTGTTTAACTTGTAAACCAAGAAAATAAGTTAATTCACCCATCATGCTTGTGACACCCCCAGACCCGGGGTCAGGGATCTAGGGTAGTCACGATCCATTTACTCATTGATGTACCTGTATTTCTCACAATATATCCACCTGCTCATGACCCCACAATATAAACACACTCACACGGGTTAGAGTCTCAGAAACGACATACTTACATTCTAGTCATATACTTACATAAGTCATACTTATAAATAAAGCGGATTAACAAAAGCTATAGACTAGTCCAACTGGTCCTTACTACCTCTGGGATCGCTGCCATGAACTGCTCACGGAAATGCCTTGTGTTTCCCACTCGCTTGCGGGCCGTGTGCCTAATCGATGGCATCCCTCTTAGCTGCTATATAATACAAAACAATAGCAAGAGTGAGCGAAAGCTTAGTAAGATAAATAAGGCATGGCATAATCTGCCTATGAATGAAAGTCTTACTATGAACTTATACCAGACAATTACTGTCAAAATATCTCATTTCTGAAATCATTTCCTTTACCGGAAAATAAATAACTCGTTATTATCTCAATAACTCAACAATTGGAATTTATCTCTATTTGGAAAATATTCGAAAATAGTACTACCTCAGTACTTCAATTGTCAAATACTATCATATATGAAAGATATATGAAACTCATCTCCACCGAAAAAATTTATAAAACATGCATCCTTAATTGAAAACTCAGATATTCACCCTTATAGGGACTGGATAGAATTTGGATGCAAAGACTCCCCTCTGGGAAACAAAATCAGCAGTTTCAGATACTGCCGGATAGAATGAATAATGCTTCATAGGTAAGAGTATTGACTTGAACTTGTGGCGGGAATTTCTCAGCCGCACCCCTGCTCGATGATCAGTCGATATGCATGGGGCTCTCATATCAAAATTTCTATATGTAGAGGACAATCCTGGTTTCCTAGTTTGCCCCGACCTCATCAGGGCCGTGGATGGACGACGCACTACCTTCGTCTCTAACTCCATTTTCCCAATTCTTGTCTCTGAATGAATATCTGCTGGCCTTGGAATAGAAAAAAATTCAAAATGTTAGACATCTGCTTCATAGTTCATTGGATAATGTTATGTCTAACAAAGTGATCAATTGTAAAACTGCAAAAGAGATCTGGGATTCCCTAGAGGTTAGATGTCAGGGAACTGCTGCAATTAAGAAGAATAGAAGGAACATACTCACACAGGAGTATGAACACTTTGAAGCTAAATCTGAAGAATCAATGACAGAAACCTTTGACAGATTCTGTAAGATACTTAATGATTTGTCACTGGTTAATAAAGAATATGATCTAGAAGATTCAAATCTCAAGTTTCTTCTTTCTCTACCTGAAAAGTGGGATGTTAAGACAACCACTATTAGAGACAACTATGATCTGGCTGATACTGATATTGATGAGATCTATGGGTTGCTCAAGACTCATGAACTGGAAATGGAACAGAGAAGCAGAAGATCAGGCAGGAAGTCAAAGTCTGTTGCTCTAAGAGTTGAAGAAAGACCCTCAAAGAAGGAAGCATCAAGGAAGAAATCAAAAGGAAATGCTTTGGTCATTCATTCTGAAAGTGAGTCATCAAACTCTGATGTTGACTCAAACACAGATGGATCATCTGATTCTGAAGATAATGAGGAAATGATGCAAATGGCTGCTTTGATGATAAAGACCTTCAAGAAGATGGGATTCAAGAACTTCAAGAAAGGGAAGAGATTCTCCAAGAATGATTCAAAGTCTGACAGGAAGAATTTCAGCAAATCTGAGAGAAAGGATACCAAATTTGGGAAAAGTGACAAGTCTGAGATTCAATGCTACAAGTGTAAGGAGATGGGTCACTATGCTCCTGAGTGCAAGAAGGGTAAAACTGAGAAGGCACTCTTCACTAAAGGCAGAGATTGGGCAGACACCTCTGACTCAGATGAAGATGTGAACTATGCTCTCATGGCTACTACTATTGATGAAGCTGAAGATTCTGAAAACAAGGTACCTCTAACTACCTATGCTTATAATACTGATGATATAACTGAATTAAGAATATATCTTAAGGCTTTGCATATCAGTTATAGGGATCAAACTTTAGAGAATGAGAGAATCAAAACTGAGAATTCTGAACTCAAAGAGAGAAATAAGGTTGTAGAAGAGAAACTTGCTAACATGCAGCAAGTTCAAAAGGAGAGAGATGATGCTGTCTATCTTGAACAAGAGTTGTTAAGTAAGTATAAACAACTAGAATCTGAATTGGAGAAGGCAAATCACATTATTAAAACTTGGACTCACTCTGGAAAAGTCACTCAAGAAGTTTTTCAATCTGACACTGTAGGTCTAGGTTATTCTGAGGAAGATGAACTTAGGTTTCAGAATACAGTCAAGATTAGACCACCTCTTCCACCGAAGAAATTTGGAACATTTGTTAATGGAATAAGTGAACCTAGGTTTGAATGTGGAAAAGAAGCTGTTAAGAAAGAACCAGTAAAAACTAGTGTTAAACAGGTTAATATTGGTTTAATGACAGATAAACAACTTAAGCATAAGCTTAAGGAGTTAAAATCTGTTAAGAAACACAGAGTGTCTGGAAAGAACAGAAATGGTAAAGTAGGCATCACTCAAGGTAATCCAATGCTTGCTACTTTAGCTCCAAGAAAGACATGTCATAACTGTGGTAGCAATAACCATCTTGTTAGTTTTTGCAGGAAGAACAAAAACATTAATTCTTTACCTTCCAAGTCTGAAGTAAAGAAAGATAATGTTAAAACTAGACCACAGACTTTATGCAAACACCGTGGAAGCACTTGGCATTCTATTTATACTTGCAGAAATTATCATGCTATTTATCGTAATTACTATGAACTGAAACCTAATCTGATATGGGTTAGGGTTAATTCTGCAAGTGTAAACTCTGATAAAGTTAGCTTAAACTATGATAGTGTAAATTCCGCTGCTAAAACTAACAAAATTAAGAAAGCCAAAGGATCCAAGCAAGTCTGGATCCTTAAATCTAATCTTCAGTAATTGTTTGTGATTGCAGGGCATTAGGGAGAGTATCCTAGTCGTGGACAGTGGATGTTCAAGACACCTGACTGGAAATAAAGCCCTGCTATCAGAGTATGTGGAGAAGGCTGGCCCAAGAGTTTCCTATGGAGATGGCAACATAGGACATACGCTGGGATATGGCAATATCAATCTTGGAAGTGTCATCATCACACATGTAGCTTTGGTTCCAGGACTCAAGCATGATCTGCTATCTGTGAGTCAAATCTGTGACAGAGGTTTTCATGTAGATTTTCAACCTGAATACTGTGAGGTTATCAGCAAAACCACAGGGAAAGTTGTTTTAGTTGGACAAAGGCGCAATAATATCTATGAAGCAAGCTTGTTTACTGTAACACCCCCAGATCCGGGGTCAGGGATCTGGTGGTTGCGGTCTTACATCCATTCATAATACTTGACTTGAGTCCACAATAAATAAATCACATGCTGTGATCCCACAATAATATCCACTCACACGCACAACAGTTATAGTCCCAGAGATGAAATTAAGATAAGTCTTACATTAAAGGGTTACGAATAAACGTTATTACAATCCCAAAAGGATAACATCATAAGTTTAACAGTTTTGCCGTTGATTACATTAATTATACATATAGTTAAACAGGAAACAAAAGCTGTCTAACTAAGCTACCTCAGCAATGGCGGCTAGCATCTCAGCGGGGAGTCCGGTGGGTCGGGTAACCCGCTTGCGCCGAGTGCGCCTGATGCGAGCCATCTGTCCTAGCTGTTGTTGTGACATAATATGAACAAAGCAAGGGTGAGCGAAAGCCCACCAACAATAATATAACTGAACAGTGATACATATATACAGCAGTTCAAAATATCCTTTGAAACCATATGTCATGCATTAATGAGGTTATTGCCAGTATAATATAAAGGATGAAGTTACCAGGTAACTCAAAGTATTTGTTTGTAGAAATATCTGCTACATCAAAAGTAAGCGAGATATTCTCATTGTCATTAAAAAGAGGAACTTGCATGAAAAGATTGCAATTCCAATTATGAACACTTTTCCAGCTCTGCCAACAATAATCATGTTGCAGGAAATAAATAAGTTTGGATCATGAACCAATGATGGAGTATTCACCGCGCCCGCTGTTCCAATCTTGATGATCAGTCGAGATCGTACAGCTCAAATTAGATTTACTACCGGTAGAAGGAAGAACTGACGGCTTTACTTGTCTACCGCCTTGCTAGCTCTCCCCGGCCAACGGTTGGGCCAAAGGGGATGGACCGGCGCTACTCGGCCTCTTACACGACTCCTAGTTCAAATCGAATTCATGATTCTGAATGTAACGTTCGTCCCCCTTTCCCCAAGTATAATACTTGTTGATAAGACTCCACAAAGTAGTCGTATCTAGTTGGAAAGGAAAATTCACCAATAACTTCCAAGCTACTTCTTGGTAACGAATCTCAACTTGTTCCAACAATCTTACCCCTCGAAAGATGAGAAGGTAAACAATGACTTAATAAGTCAATAGCACCCGAGTTGAGAGTGAAGAGAATACTTTATGACTGGGAAGTCGACAAGATAATTAACATTTTCCAAGTAAGGTTCCCTTATTATTAGGGAGATAGACTCAAAGAAGAATGATGTCTGAGAACCTTTCTTGATATATGATTAATAATAATATGACTCCGAAATATTTTCTGTAATAATCGAAGAAGATAAACCTTATCGAGGTTATTCTAAGTATGGAATAAATATTCAGAGAATATTTATTGAATTAAAATATTTTACAGAATATTTAGGAAAATGAAAGAATATCTTTAATCAGAGTATTTCTCAAATAATCCTTGAAGAAATATCGAGAGAATATTTATTGCATAATTAAATATTCAAATGAATATTCAAAATAATATTCATTAATTAATAAGACCTGAAAGGAATATTTAAAATATTTAAAATAATATTCGATGATTAAATAGAACCCTGGATGAATATTCAAAATAATATTCATAATTAATTAGGAATTTAAATGTTTATTGAAAAAGTAATATTCATTTAATGAATAATATTCTAAATGAATATCAAGTAATATTCATTTAGTAATCCAAGCTTTAAAGGAATATTCAAGATAAGACTCGATAAATAAATCAAGCTTCAGATGAACATTAAAATAATATTCATCAGGTAATTACTATCTTAAATGAATATTCAAAAGTAATATTCATTTAATGAATAATATTCTAAATGAATATCCAAATAATATTCATTTAGTAGTCCAACCTTTAGAAGAATATTCGAAATAATAATCGATAAATAATTCGACTAAGAATGAATATTAAAAAAAATATTATTCGTCGAATAGTTACGTTCAAATAATTATTTGAAGTAGGGATCGTTAAATAAATAATCTCGAACGTATATTCAAATAATATTCGTCGCCCGAATAATGGAAAATATTTACTTAGATATTTTCTCTCGAGATAATCTCGATATGTCAAGAAATATTGACTCCCGGTCTATATTTGATGAATAAGATGGATACGCCCTTCTATGAGGGTCTTACAATAACCGGCTTATAATTGATACGTTAGCTATCTAATTTATAAGCCAATAAACAATCAGGGAACAAGCATAACGATATAACTTGAAAGTAGGCATGCATGCTATGGCATATGTATAACAGAAAACATATATATATATATATTCAATCACAACAACAGCCTAAAAGAAGGGAATTGAAACTTGCATGGTAGTCGAGTACGGTAAGGGGTAGTGGTAGCGGGTCCCGGGTCAGCTTGGTGATCTATAAATAGCCAAGTCATTCGGGATTAATCACTTAACATTTTAAAAGTTAAGTTATACTTAAATCGAAACACGTTCTCGAGTTATCTCGTTATACCCCTTTTTGTGGATTCCCTTTATCATTGATCCGACCCGACATTCGTTCGTTAATATGACATGTCACAGTACTTACGCTTGGGACATACTTAAGTCATACAAGTTCTAAGGTCGATCGTTACGAACCAATATTATACTCCGAGTTTTATCGCCCGTTTTCTAAGTGTTTTACCAAAGTTATAATAGAGTCGTCTTTTAGGGGTTCGTTTGCGTTTAACCTCGACTCGAATATTTTTAATAAATCGAAAAACGATCCTTTTGACATACGGTTTTCTTTCACACCTTCCTTTTTACCTCTAGTATTTATTTACCAAGATTCGTCATGACTTTACATATTTTACGAGGGTCCAAATTCAGTTACGAACTTTCGTTTACGGATTCGAACTACTTTTAGTAAATCGGTCATAAATCCTAAACCGTAAGTCTGTTTGATTCGATTCTTTTTCCAAAATGATCTACGACTCAAGATCTACAAGGGTATGTTATATAATTAACCAGATCAGTGAATTATAGCTACTGCTATGCACGAGTTTCAAGGTTTAACGAAATTCCGGCATTATAACGGCTATAAATCGAGCGTTCCAAAAATTATAACATCAAAACCAAGCCACACCGGGCATAATACACATCTTATATACATGATTCTCATCCAAATCTGTCCAAGATCATATCACTTCATCCTTATAATCATCATATGTTTCAACCACTACAAGATCATGCTAATCAAGCTTATAACCATGCTAATATCATAACTATACTAAAACTCATCAAGATCATGCATATACTTAATGTAAAACCTAGGGTTTCAAGAGAGTTATTATAACGCCTTAGAAATTTCAGAATATTTAATTATTAAGAGTTATTTTTTTTATTAAATGTGAATTATGTGGTGTGTGAATTGGTTGAGGAAGTATTATATTTCTGGAATAATATTTGGAAGTCAGATTGATATTTTATATGTGTTATGTAAGCCCGACTATTTTAATTATATTTTTGGGATTTATTTCCTATTTATTTGTGTTATATTTACCTTCTGTGAATTTTATAAAATTCTCGGGATTAGCAGAAATCCTGAAATCTTCTTCATTATTAACTTTATTAGTTTATATGATTTTCAAAAATATTTGGTGAATTATTTTTGGGTTTCAAGGATTTTAAAATGATTTTACGAATTATTTTCCAATTTAATGGTTTAATCTTGTAAAATTCGTATTTAATTCGTTTTAAATCCTAAAAATATTTTAAAAATATGTGGGTGATCGTAATTTTACATTCTTCATTTTAAAATTTTAAAATTTAATGTCCTACCCATTTTTATAATTGATGTCGATTTAGGAAATGTTTTTTTTTCAGAAATGTATGCTTTTAAAAATCACTTTACTTTCCATATATGTTTTCCCCCAATTCCTTATAACCCCAAAATCCCTAATTTCATTGACACAACTTCTCCTCCTCTGTGTTTTGGTACGATTCTCTCGAAGCTTATCAAATCCTCTCTCTTAATTCTCTCGATTTTCAGTCAAGTAAGCATCAAGATCGTTATTATAGTAAAACCCCTACTGTAATTCACTCTATATTCTATCATCCTCTACTCTGTTTTCATAGCCAAAAATAGCCGGTGTGGTAGTGGTGTTGTGTTCATATGTAGATAAATGTGTGCGTGTGAGTTTGTCTTGGTTCTGTCAAAGTCACCACTGTAATTCTCTTTTCTCCCTTGTCATAGTTCGATTTTGAACTGAACGATCCTGTTATGATGTTGTTTGGGTCGTATATGGCCGTGAGTATGTGTTTCTCTGTGTGACTGTGTGTGTTGGTGTGTCCAAATCTCTTATTCCTCCCGGGTTGAGTAAATTCCGAGCTTAATTGTGCCATTTCAGTGCTAATTGAGATGGGTCGTGGTTATGTTGCTTCGATTCTTGCCGTGTGTGTATACTTCTAGTTATGCAGTGATGTTCGAAAAGAATTCTTGATTTCGATTTTGTGGCAAGGCAGTCTTGTGCTTCTGTTTAATTCCGTTCTGTTTAATTCCGTGATGTTTACCGAATTTCCTGATTTTATGAGATAATTACATGATTTCATTCGTAAGGATTATTCGAGTTATTTACAAAATCGTAAAATATTTGTATAAAAACAGTAAGAGTAGAGTTCCGAGATGGAAACCCTAATTTTGGGCACCCTCGGGATTTTGCCCCCTCGACGGTGATTTAATTTGAGTCGAGGGTATAACATCGGCGATGATGATTATTTTCTGAGCCAAAAATTATTTAATAATTAATATTTGTTATTTATCTAATAAATTGTAATTTTATTATCGAGTTGTTATTAATTGTTTAAATTGTATTGGATTATAAATCAGTAAATTGGAATGTGAATTGGGAACGTTATTTGAAGTATGGATTTAATTGTGGACTTGATTAGTAATTGAGATTTGTGTTGGTTGTGTCGGCTGTATCCCGACTGGCAGTCCCCCGTATAAAGGGGATGCCGTCAAAATTTTTCTAAAATATTAAAAATCATTTCTTGATGATGAATATGTATAACTGTACAATTTATGCGAGTCGTGAGTCGGGCTTCATATTTTAAAATCTATATGGTATGTGCTTACGTGGCTATATGATTAAATACTTTTGTCTGTAGTTTATGTATTGTTATTATATGATTAAATAAACATAAATTAGGGAATTATTCGCAGGGGTAGACTAAGTGGAATGTTTATATTGATTAGCGAGTATTAAACAGGATTCTGAAATAGTGTTATATTGTGTGTAGATTCCGTGGATAAAGGAAAGGCTAAAGCTGAGGACGTAAAGACGCTTCGGATTCTGTGATTTTCTATTTAAGGCAAGTAAATTGCTTCAATTACCTTTCAAATGAGTATGATTATAAAAGTCTGATTCATATGCTTATTTAAATTATTCTTGCTATAATTGTTCTGTTAATTTCTCGAAATTGCGAATACCTAATGGTTATACCCCAAATTGATTCTATTGATTGGTTGATTCTTTTAGTGAATTGGTTATATCCATATCCCTTGCTAGCATATTGTCCCACCTTTCTTTCACGTAAATCGCTTCACTTATATTTCCAGCGAATTATGATTATCATAACTTGATTCTTATGTAATTGATTTATCCTTGATATAATTGCTCTGATAATTTCCATTAATTATGAATATTCAATTGTTATACCCCAGGTTGACTATATCCTTTTTGTTAGTCCTTTTTGTGACTTGACTCAAGTCAATACCCCTTTTTGCCATATCGAACTTGTCGATATTTAATTCAGAGATTACCCGACCTTGTTCTATTTGGTGTGATTTGAGATGTTGACCTGGAACGAAAGTGTCCAGGGTGTTTGGCAGTTGAGGTGGTCGATTGTTCCGACACCTGATGTCTAGTTATAGGATTGGACTGTTAGTTTTTGAAAATGTGGACCGTAAGGGTCGGACCAGATTCGTGGTCAGAAATTATTAAGGCCAATGTGTGCCGTGGATCCATTAAGGACATTGCTGTGTGCGTTTGTCCGGGGTTAGTGCGTGACTGATCAGCAGCCTAACCTTATAAATGTTTTTATTTATAAAATGCATGATAGTCCAATCCGTTTCTATTCTATGATTCAGATAAAAGATGAACCTTTAATTGAGATATATATTGTTGAATTGTTAATTCTTGAAAATCTTGCAAACATATCAGTTGTTGATGTTTTAGTTTCATGCATATATACTTGCTGAGCGTTTTGGCTCACTTGCTTGCTAATTCTGTTTCCTCAGCTAAGCCAGGAGATGTCTAGAATAAGTGGCCCGTCGGGTTGGGGTAGTCACCGAGGCAGTCAGAGGGTCGAGGCGGTTGGTTGGGTAGTGACATATACCTTGGTTTATATTATATCTGTATTTGTAGGCAGATTATCATATTTGATGGGTTGTATATTATTTGATTCAGTTCCGGGTTGTAATAACTATTAGTAGTGTTTCATACAGTGACCTGTGTGCGGTCTGGGTTGTTTTGGCTTTATTTTCTTATGTTTTAGTATAACTTATGCTTGTGAACTGTTTTAGTTATACTTAGTTGCTTAAGCAGGTGATTAGTCCGGTTTATGATTACATCATGCCGAAATTTCTAAAATTTCTCCTATATTAATGTTTAATTGAATATAAGAGTTTATAATATTATTGTTGGCAAGTGAGGGTGTTACAAGTTGGTATCAGAGCCACAGGTCACAGTCACTGAAACAATTAGGTGGGGAGTTGGGGTAGAGTTATAAGAAAGGTTAGGATTGTTTCGTGAGAGACAGGAAGTCTAATTATATTATATATATATATATATGTATACTTCAGGCACCTGCTTCTGGTTCCGATTCAGACCCGGACGAGGATCCGGAAGGAGGGGCTTCTGTACCGCAGCAGATTTCCCCAGGGGTTATGCAGCCGTTCGTGGGATCGCAGGGCTCAGTGAATGGGCCAGCATACCAGTATACTCCTCAGCCTGTACCATACCATGTGTACGAGCGAGTGGCCCGCGAGAGGGACTATCTCTTGGGGCAGATGGCAGAGTGGAGGGCTATGAGGGCTGGGGAGGAGGAGCGGGCTAGAGATAGAGATAGGGTGGCGGCTGAGCTGGAGGATGTCCGGAGGCGAGTACGAGCTCTTAGACGTGTTGTCATTAGGCGGGGACGGATGAGATCCCGAGATGAGCCGGCATTTGTGACACAGCAGGTGACCCTAGGTCTGGTGACGGCAGAGCTGGAGAGCATTTTGGGATCAGCTTGGCGGGGGGAGTCGGATGACGATGATGACCAGTGATGATTAGGGTAGTATGATGATGTGGTATTTAGAGGCACGTTATGGCAGTAGTAGTACGTCAGGATTTGCAGTACGACCAGTTTTGTTGTATATATCTGTTGTACTGTGACTAGATGCTAGCAGTCTCCTCTTTTAGCATTATGTTGTACCCTTATCGAAGCGTTGTTCTTACGCTTGTATCTGATCTATCTATATATATCATTATCACTTTCACAGAACTGTGTTAAATTTCCTTATACTGTCATTTACTTAAGCATCTTATTTATTGCTCGTTTCATATTTACTTTCAACACCATTTCCTTCTAGCATTGTTTTTACTTTCGATACTATGTTTGACCTTAGCATTATGACTATTGTTTCTTTATTGCACCTATTGCACGTTTGTGAATACCTTGTGTAACCTTGGATTGATATCCTATTGCACCTTGTGAATCAATTGTTGACCGGAATATTGGTTGGAGACCTCAAAATTCCTTTTCAGTAATATATGCATTGTTTGTATAGGTTGGATCATTTTGAGCTATTATTTTCTGAACCTGAATCTAATATAATTGTTCATTGATTTCAGAAGTATGCCACCCAAAAAGAAGAAACAAAATACCCGAACCACCGATCAGGGTGAACAAGCTAATCCACCCCCTGTTGGTCAGATGGATCCTGCCTTAGCACAAATATTACAAACTCTTGTTCAGCAGACTGCTACTCTGGCACAGCAACAGCAGCAATTACAGCAGCAGTTGTTGGCTCAACAGCAACAACAGCAACAACAGCAACAACAGCAACAACAGCAACAACAGCAACAACAGCAGCAGCAGCAGCAGCCACCTGTTCCTCCGGTGGTTACTTTTAAGTCTTTCCAGGCAGTAAAACCTCCTGAGTTTAAAGGGACAGCGGACCCGGTGGAGGCGAGGTCTTGGTTAAAAGAGATGGAAAAAGCCATTGCACTGGTGGGGGTCCCAGCAGACAAACAAACTGAATATGTAAGTTATTTCTTGAAGAATGAAGCTACTTACTGGTGGGAGTCAGTGAAGATGTTGGAAGCTACTGAGGTGATTCCTTGGGAGAGGTTCACAGAGCTATTTTTGGAAAAGTATTTCCCCGACTATATGAAAGACCAGATGGAGATGAAGTTTTTGGAGCTGAAACAAGGGAAAATGTCGGTGACAGAATATGAAACCAAGTTTACGGAACTAGCTAGGTTTGCTCCAGCCTATGTGGATACGGAAAGGAAGAAGGCTAAGAGGTTTCAACAAGGATTGAAACCGTGGATTCGTACTAAACTAGCAGTTTTGGAGTTGGAGACTTATGCAGCAGTGGTGCAAAAGGCCATGATAGCTGAAGGGGAAAGCGAATTATACTTCAAGGAAAAAGAAGGAAAGAAGAGAAAGGCTGGGTCAATGGGGGAACGACAAGAGCAAGGCAGTTCTCATAATGTGCCAAACAAAAAGCCAGGATTCCAGCCAGGAAAGTATGGGAACCCTAAGAAGCCGGGATCAGGGAATGGGGGCCAAGGAAATAGAATTCAAGATGCGAGTCAACAGAAATTGGTTAGGCCACCCTTGGCAGAATGCAAAACTTGTGGGAAGAGGCATCCGGGGGTGTGTACAAAGTTGGAGGTGACGTGTTTCAAATGTAATCAAAAAGGTCATTATGCTCGGGAATGCAAGGCAGGAATTGTGTGTCACCGTTGTGGGAAGCCAGGGCATATAATGAAAGACTGTAAAGTACCTGTAGTGAAACCTCCAGTTCTGGCTAATCCAATACTGCAAGCAATTGAAGCAGCACCCCCAACATCAAGTATCAGACCAGTGGCGAGGACTTTCAACATGACCTTGAACGAAGCTATTAAGGATTCGGATGTGGTAGCAGGTACGCTCCCTGTAAATTTTGTTCAAGCTAAAGTGTTAATTGATTCCGGAGCTACGAAATCCTTTATATCCAAAGAATTTGTCCAAAAGTTAAATTGTGAGGTATGCATGTTACGTGAAGCTATAGTTATAGAAATAGCTAATTCAGAACGAATTCCGGTTACCCAAGTGTGTCCTCGTTGCAAGATTGATATTTCAGGGCATTGTTTTTATGCTAATTTGATACCATTTCAGTTAGGTGAATTTGATGTTATCTTAGGAATGGATTGGTTAACAGAGAATAATGCCCAAATTGATTGTAAGAATAAGAAGGTGATCCTTAAACCCTCTGATAATGTAGAAGTTACCTTTAGAGGTCAGAGGCAGACTAGGAGATTTTTGTCGATCATTCAAACAAAGAGGTTGTTGAGGCAAGGATGCGAGGGCTATATGGCTTATGTCATGGACACTAGTCAAGAGGTGCCTAAGATAGAGGAAATTCCAGTGGTGAATGAATTTCTTGATGTTTTTCCGGATGAACTTCCCGGATTACCTCCGGATAGAGAAATAGAATTTACCATTGATTTAGCCCCAGGAACTGAACCCGTGTCAAAGGCTCCCTATCGAATGGCACCCGTAGAGATGAAGGAATTGGCAGTTCAATTGCAAGATCTTCTGGAGAAAGGTATTATTAGGCCTAGTGTATCACCGTGGGGAGCTCCGGTATTGTTTGTAAAGAAGAAGGATGGAAGTATGAGATTGTGTATCGATTATCGGGAACTAAATAAGTTGACCATCAAGAATAAATACCCTTTGCCGAGAATTGACGATTTATTTGATCAATTAAAAGGAGCAACTTGTTTCTCGAAGATTGATTTGCGGTCAGGGTATTTTCAATTAAAGATTAGACCGGAAGACGTTCCAAAAACAGCGTTTCGGACTAGATATGGGCACTACGAGTTCTTGGTGATGGCCTTTGGGTTAACCAATGCACCAGCAGCGTTCATGGACCTAATGAATAGAGTCTTCAAGAAGTATTTGGATAAGTTTGTGATTGTGTTTATAGATGATATTCTGATATACTCGAAGACCGAAGAAGAGCATGCAGGGCATTTGAGAATAGCCTTAGAAACGTTGAGGAAAGAGAAATTGTATGCGAAATTTTCCAAATGTGAGTTTTGGCTGAAAGAAGTGCAGTTTTTAGGGCATGTCATCAGCAGTGAAGGGATTAAGGTGGATCCTGCTAAAATTGAAGCCGTGATGAATTGGGACCGACCTAAAACACCCACAGAGGTTCGAAGTTTCTTAGGATTGGCGGGATATTATCGAAGATTTGTTCAAGACTTTGCGAAGATAGCCACCCCACTAACAAAGTTGACAAGGAAGAATGAAAAGTTTGTGTGGAATGAGAAGTGTGAAGAAAGTTTCCAGGAATTGAAGAAAAGATTGGTGACTGCACCTGTATTGACACTTCCAGATGAAAAAGGAAATTTTGTGATCTACAGTGATGCATCTCACAAAGGTTTGGGATGTGTACTGATGCAGCACGGTAAGGTAATTGCTTATGCTTCGAGACAATTGAAACCTCACGAGCAGAAATATCCTACTCATGACTTAGAATTAGCCGCGATTGTTTTCGCCTTGAAGATTTGGAGACATTATCTGTATGGGGAAAAGTGTGAAATTTACACGGACCACAAGAGTTTAAAGTATATTTTCACCCAGAAGGAGTTAAATATGAGACAGAGAAGATGGTTGGAATTACTCAAGGATTATGATTGTACCATCAACTATCATCCCGGAAAGGCGAACGTGGTGGCGGACGCTTTAAGTAGGAAGGAGAAAATCAGTATGTTGACAATGCCTGAGGAATTATACAAAGAGTTTGAAAGGCTGGAGATAGAGGTATGTATGCCTGCAAGTAGTTCAGACATGGTGTACACTATGACTTTTCAGCCAGAATTGTTAGAAAAGATTCGCAGATGCCAGGAGGAAGTCATGAGCGGAGATGTGAACAAGTTAACAGGTGAGGAAATATGCACACAGGTAGATGACAAGGGGATATTAAGATTTTCTTCACGTATTTGGATACCCAATGTGACAGAGTTGAAGAATGAGATCCTACAGGAAGCCCACAGTTCAAAGTATTCGATTCATCCAGGAAGTACGAAAATGTATCGAGACTTGAAAAGGAATTTCTGGTGGCCAGATATGAAGAGAGATATTGCTGAATGGGTAAGTAAGTGTTTGACCTGTCAGAAAGTAAAAGCAGAACATCAAAGGCCAAGTGGGATGCTACAACCATTAGAGATTCCCGAGTGGAAATGGGAACATATTGCAATGGACTTTGTGGTTGGATTGCCAAGGACGAGAGCTAATCATGATGCTATCTGGGTAATTGTTGATCGATTAACGAAATCTGCACACTTCCTTCCGATAAACGAGAGGTTCTCATTAGACAAATTGGTTCATCTATACATAAAAGAGATTGTGGTGCGACATGGAGTTCCAGTATCAATAGTCTCAGATCGAGATCCAAGATTTAATTCGAGATTCTGGAGAAGTTTTCAAAAATGTTTGGGCACCGAATTAAAAATGAGTACTGCTTACCATCCTCAGACTGACGGTCAGAGTGAAAGAACGATTCAGACAATTGAAGACATGCTCCGAGTTTGTGCATTGGATTTTGCAGGAAGTTGGGATGAACACTTGCCGTTAGTGGAATTTTCATACAATAATAGCTTTCATGCTAGCATCGGTATGCCACCGTATGAAGCGTTATATGGACGAAAGTGTCGGTCTCCAGTATACTGGGAAGAAGTTGGCGAGCGAAAGATACTCGGACCTGAGTTAGTGCAGCAAACCAAGGAAGTAGTTCAACTTATTCAGAAACGGTTAGTGACAGCTCAAAACCGACAGAAGAAGTATGCTGATTTGGCCAGAAAGAATATGGAATTCGAAGAAGGAGAGCAAGTACTGTTGAAAGTATCTCCGTGGAAAGGATTAGTAAGATTTGGCAAGAAAGGAAAATTAAGTCCAAGATTTGTTGGGCCTTTTGAGGTATTGAAGAAAGTCGGAAAAGTCGCCTACGAGTTAGCTTTACCGCCCCATATGCAACATATCCATAACGTGTTCCATGTATCTATGCTTAAGAAGTACCATCTGGATTCTAAACATGTCATTGAATATGAGCCGATAGAGATTCAGCCAGATCTATCTTATGTGGAGCAGCCTATCAAATTACTAGATAGAAAAGAAAAGGTTCTGAGGAATAAAACAATTCCTATAGTGAGAGTTTTGTGGAGAAACCCCAAGGTGGAAGAATCAACTTGGGAGTTGGAAAGCGATATGCTGGAAAAGTATCCTCAATTATTCTCTTAGGTAAGATTCTGGGGACAGAATCCTTTTAAGGGGGGAAGGTTATAACGCCTTAGAAATTTCAGAATATTTAATTATTAAGAGTTATTTTTTTTATTAAATGTGAATTATGTGGTGTGTGAATTGGTTGAGGAAGTATTATATTTCTGGAATAATATTTGGAAGTCAGATTGATATTTTATATGTGTTATGTAAGCCCGACTATTTTAATTATATTTTTGGGATTTATTTCCTATTTATTTGTGTTATATTTACCTTCTGTGAATTTTATAAAATTCTCGGGATTAGCAGAAATCCTGAAATCTTCTTCATTATTAACTTTATTAGTTTATATGATTTTCAAAAATATTTGGTGAATTATTTTTGGGTTTCAAGGATTTTAAAATGATTTTACGAATTATTTTCCAATTTAATGGTTTAATCTTGTAAAATTCGTATTTAATTCGTTTTAAATCCTAAAAATATTTTAAAAATATGTGGGTGATCGTAATTTTACATTCTTCATTTTAAAATTTTAAAATTTAATGTCCTACCCATTTTTATAATTGATGTCGATTTAGGAAATGTTTTTTTTCAGAAATGTATGCTTTTAAAAATCACTTTACTTTCCATATATGTTTTCCCCCAATTCCTTATAACCCCAAAATCCCTAATTTCATTGACACAACTTCTCCTCCTCTGTGTTTTGGTACGATTCTCTCGAAGCTTCTCAAATCCTCTCTCTTAATTCTCTCGATTTTCAGTCAAGTAAGCATCAAGATCGTTATTATAGTAAAACCCCTACTGTAATTCACTCTATATTCTATCATCCTCTACTCTGTTTTCATAGCCAAAAATAGCCGGTGTGGTAGTGGTGTTGTGTTCATATGTAGATAAATGTGTGCGTGTGAGTTTGTCTTGGTTCTGTCAAAGTCACCACTGTAATTCTCTTTTCTCCCTTGTCATAGTTCGATTTTGAACTGAACGATCCTGTTATGATGTTGTTTGGGTCGTATATGGCCGTGAGTATGTGTTTCTCTGTGTGACTGTGTGTGTTGGTGTGTCCAAATCTCTTATTCCTCCCGGGTTGAGTAAATTCCGAGCTTAATTGTGCCATTTCAGTGCTAATTGAGATGGGTCGTGGTTATGTTGCTTCGATTCTTGCCGTGTGTGTATACTTCTAGTTATGCAGTGATGTTCGAAAAGAATTCTTGATTTCGATTTTGTGGCAAGGCAGTCTTGTGCTTCTGTTTAATTCCGTTCTGTTTAATTCCGTGATGTTTACCGAATTTCCTGATTTTATGAGATAATTACATGATTTCATTCGTAAGGATTATTCGAGTTATTTACAAAATCGTAAAATATTTGTATAAAAACAGTAAGAGTAGAGTTCCGAGATGGAAACCCTAATTTTGGGCACCCTCGGGATTTTGCCCCCTCGACGGTGATTTAATTTGAGTCGAGGGTATAACATCGGCGATGATGATTATTTTCTGAGCCAAAAATTATTTAATAATTAATATTTGTTATTTATCTAATAAATTGTAATTTTATTATCGAGTTGTTATTAATTGTTTAAATTGTATTGGATTATAAATCAGTAAATTGGAATGTGAATTGGGAACGTTATTTGAAGTATGGATTTAATTGTGGACTTGATTAGTAATTGAGATTTGTGTTGGTTGTGTCGGCTGTATCCCGACTGGCAGTCCCCCGTATAAAGGGGATGCCGTCAAAATTTTTCTAAAATATTAAAAATCATTTCTTGATGATGAATATGTATAACTGTACAATTTATGCGAGTCGTGAGTCGGGCTTCATATTTTAAAATCTATATGGTATGTGCTTACGTGGCTATATGATTAAATACTTTTGTCTGTAGTTTATGTATTGTTATTATATGATTAAATAAACATAAATTAGGGAATTATTCGCAGGGGTAGACTAAGTGGAATGTTTATATTGATTAGCGAGTATTAAACAGGATTCTGAAATAGTGTTATATTGTGTGTAGATTCCGTGGATAAAGGAAAGGCTAAAGCTGAGGACGTAAAGACGCTTCGGATTCTGTGATTTTCTATTTAAGGCAAGTAAATTGCTTCAATTACCTTTCAAATGAGTATGATTATAAAAGTCTGATTCATATGCTTATTTAAATTATTCTTGCTATAATTGTTCTGTTAATTTCTCGAAATTGCGAATACCTAATGGTTATACCCCAAATTGATTCTATTGATTGGTTGATTCTTTTAGTGAATTGGTTATATCCATATCCCTTGCTAGCATATTGTCCCACCTTTCTTTCACGTAAATCGCTTCACTTATATTTCCAGCGAATTATGATTATCATAACTTGATTCTTATGTAATTGATTTATCCTTGATATAATTGCTCTGATAATTTCCATTAATTATGAATATTCAATTGTTATACCCCAGGTTGACTATATCCTTTTTGTTAGTCCTTTTTGTGACTTGACTCAAGTCAATACCCCTTTTTGCCATATCGAACTTGTCGATATTTAATTCAGAGATTACCCGACCTTGTTCTATTTGGTGTGATTTGAGATGTTGACCTGGAACGAAAGTGTCCAGGGTGTTTGGCAGTTGAGGTGGTCGATTGTTCCGACACCTGATGTCTAGTTATAGGATTGGACTGTTAGTTTTTGAAAATGTGGACCGTAAGGGTCGGACCAGATTCGTGGTCAGAAATTATTAAGGCCAATGTGTGCCGTGGATCCATTAAGGACATTGCTGTGTGCGTTTGTCCGGGGTTAGTGCGTGACTGATCAGCAGCCTAACCTTATAAATGTTTTTATTTATAAAATGCATGATAGTCCAATCCGTTTCTATTCTATGATTCAGATAAAAGATGAACCTTTAATTGAGATATATATTGTTGAATTGTTAATTCTTGAAAATCTTGCAAACATATCAGTTGTTGATGTTTTAGTTTCATGCATATATACTTGCTGAGCGTTTTGGCTCACTTGCTTGCTAATTCTGTTTCCTCAGCTAAGCCAGGAGATGTCTAGAAGAAGTGGCCCGTCGGGTTGGGGTAGTCACCGAGGCAGTCAGAGGGTCGAGGCGGTTGGTTGGGTAGTGACATATACCTTGGTTTATATTATATCTGTATTTGTAGGCAGATTATCATATTTGATGGGTTGTATATTATTTGATTCAGTTCCGGGTTGTAATAACTATTAGTAGTGTTTCATACAGTGACCTGTGTGCGGTCTGGGTTGTTTTGGCTTTATTTTCTTATGTTTTAGTATAACTTATGCTTGTGAACTGTTTTAGTTATACTTAGTTGCTTAAGCAGGTGATTAGTCCGGTTTATGATTACATCATGCCGAAATTTCTAAAATTTCTCCTATATTAATGTTTAATTGAATATAAGAGTTTATAATATTATTGTTGGCAAGTGAGGGTGTTACAGTTATACCTTCCTTGGTGTGTCTAGGAGTCTAAAAAGCCTTGATCTAGTCCTTGGATCACCTTAATATAGCTTAGAGCAACAAAGAAAACCAAGAAAACAAAGTTAGTTTCTAAGGGTTACTATTCATCATCACTTTTGTAAAAATCATAGAAAATAGAAAAATAAGAGTTTATCTCTCAAATTTTTACCACATCTTGGCCTCTTCATAAGCTTTGTTTTGAGTCCTAGATAATCAGATTTGAAGCTTCCTAGCTAGGGTTTTGAGCCCCCATTCTCCTCTGGACAGAAACTGTCAAGCACAGATCAGTTTGGCTTCTTCAACTTTGAGCATGGATTTGACTAGGCTATACTACTTTGTTGGACATGAAATTTTGAGCGAATATTACCCATGGAGTGGAGAGGCAATGGTTAAAATTTGGTGATTTTATCATGGACAGAAATGGAGATATGAATTTGTCTTTGGAGAGTGTTTCTGCTGGACAGTTTGAGAGAATGAGAGGAATGGAGTTTGTTTTGCTTGCTTTGATCTCATCCTTGTCCAAAATACATTATTGATGATAATATCTAGCATAAAGCTACTTTATTAAAGTGCTTTGCTCATATATGATGCAATCCAAGGGACAAGTGTTGTGATTTTGTGGTGGAAAGGTGTCATGCAAGCTAACTAAGTGATTTGGTTTCTAAAGATGCTAGTTACTTTGTAACTACTTAGTTACTTGATCTTATCTATTTGCACATGCATGTATCTTGGCTCTCTGCTTGTCTCTTTGTCCGGTTATTACTTAGTTTGATTGATCGTTCGGAGGAATAACTCATTCGTTTCTAGTTAGGGTTTTACCGGAAACCATCTTAATATTTATACTATCATCCTCCATTCTCTTTAATAATTCTTGAACCTATTTTCCTTAAATCCCTTCAATAATTCCTTAATTTTTTCAGTGTCCAGGGAAATCTCGGGGAAAATAAAAGTGCTAGTTTTCATAATCCGACAGCTTTTACATACACTCTTTTCCCCAATGGATCACTAATACGAACTCAGAATTTCGTTCCGGGTACTTCTATATAGCGTCGTCTAATAATATTTCTACGTCCACCAAAATCACTATTCATCACTTATTCTTTACTTATTCTTTTAGGGTTATATAAATGTCCCGGTTCTCTTTCAGTCGTTCCTTAACCCTTTTACGGAACCACTGGACTGATAACAGATCTCGATTTGGATGACATAAGAATAACCTTCCCCCTTGGAATGATCAAATCTTAATTTCCTAGGAGATGGATAATTCTTATCTAGATTGTTAACCAATAGCATTCTTCATGACATATAAGCATTTGAATCCAAATCTACTCCTTTCATTCATTATCTCTGTAACGCCCCCAAATCCGGGGTCAGTAGATTTGGGCGTCACGCTAACAAACTCAATAATTCTAACAAAAATTGGCCATGATGTATTCGTAAATACAACATAAACCTGCTGAATACTAAACTAAAAATCTGAAAATCAAAATAAAACTGAAATAAAAATTAAAACTCAATCAAAAGCTCTTGACCCCAACTCCCAACTCAGGATCTTAGGTTACAGTTCTAGAAACAAGAAAACCCAAACCAACTTAAATACAAATCTATTTACAAAACTTATACAAACTTAAATCACTGGTATAACTTCGAAAGGAAGTGTACCAGGCCACTAATCAAATACATACTATAACTACTAACTATATTTACATACAACAAATCAAACTTTAAATCTAAACACCTTGATCCACATCAGCTTGATAACAGCGTTCTGCTTCTGCTTTCCACTTCTGAACTGCGCAGGCTAAGTCTCGCCACTAGTTTACTGAAAAATTAGATTTTAAAAAAAAAACAACAAGTGTGAGCCAAAGAATGCTCAGCAAGTTAATAATATAGAACTGAACTGGATGAAATAAGAATGCAATAATCACAATTCAAGAAATAGTAGCAATAAATATAAGCGAAGGAATGCTCACTAAATTATAATCAATACTATACTTGAAAACTGGATTCTTAACTATAACAGAAGATTAATATCATTTAAAACATTTATAACTCGAAATCAAGATTAATAACTGAGAAGGGTCGTAATACTAGAGTCAATACTTTTAATACTTGCAAAAATACTTTATCTAACACTTTAACGAAATCTCCAAGAAATTCTCAGTTACTCAAATCTCATTCATGTCGCTAAGCATTTGCATACCTAGCTGCCTAACCGACCTGACAATCATGAGTTTGAATTACTAAGAAGATCTCAAATCATTCTCGGTTCTCACTATCACTGCGCAACACATGCCACAGTGACCGTAATAACCGTGAATTATTTTTCACCATTCAAAATACTAACATAACACTCTTTTATTTACTACTAACCATCTCTGCTCCAGATAAAACTTTGAGAGAAAGAATATCAAGAATTTTTCCAATCATTCTTACTCCACTTTCACGTACAATGTTACTTGCGAAGGGAATAACTGAAAAACTTCTATCTATCCTTAATCTCATTATTTTACTGAGGTTTCAACTTTTAATCATATAGACAACAATTAACTCAGAAATACACAATTTCTAAACCGATAATCATTTATAGTAAAACAGGTATATCTTATCAAAACATTCATGTCCAATAAACCGTAAAACAGATATATCTTGCCAAAACATTCCTCTCATTAAAACTATTCCACAAATAAAACATACTTTCCGTAAAACTTTTTGAAACATTTAAATTGATTTTATTATTCTTCAGATTACGGACAATACGGGTGATCAGCCACGTAAAGTCCCCATTCCTTTAAAACTGGGTTCCCATTGAGGCAACACATTGGCCTTTAATGCTGGACTAGGACCACCCTAGCCTCTTACGCTAAATAAAAGTGCTGGACTAGGACCACCCTAGCCTCTTACGCTTAATAAAAGTGCTGGACTAGGACCACCCTAGCCTCTTACGCTTATCCAACTTATAAACCATCTTATTAATAATTTAAAACATTAAACCTTTTCAGTCCTTTATACTCACTGGCAAAAGACCAGCCCAGTATAAGGAAATTTTAAAAACATCTTTAATTAATAACCATTTTAGGAAGCAATACTAGCAAAAACTTTAACAGAATATTACCGTCAATACTTAAGAAAGGATAATACTAGCAATAAAACTTTGAGATACTATATAAACAGAATACTTGAATAAAACATTTCCTTAACAATAATTTGAAAGAAAATGACAAAAGCAATAAGAATTTGAAGGGATACTTATACTGAATAGAAACATATTTATCTCGCTTGAACGATAAGCGAGGGTTAGTACACTTGCCTCGTTTCCAGTGCGTCGATTCACCACTTACTGTACTTTGTTCTTTACTCGATCACTCGTTCATTTTCCTTCAACCGTCTCGTCAACTCGATCGCTGGGTCCATAACGAATCCCTAACTATACTCGGAATAATAGTAAAGTACTATTTAGTACATAAACAACCATTTAATAATCAATTACTTATAACTCGCAAACAATACATACATCAATATATATATATCCACACTTCATTAATCATCACATATGCACTTAAACACTTATACACATATATGCCTTTAAATCTTTAAATCAAATAATTTAAATAACTTTAAAACGCAGGGGATTTTTAGAAAATTTCGGCATGTAGTATTCGTTTATCGGACTATGGGCACAGCCCCTCAAATACAATTCATCCCTGCTTTTTATAAAAATAAAGCTGCCTCAACTTGCAGCAACATAAAAATAAACAAATAATAAAAAGTACCCGCCCAGACATGCGGCAACTAATCACATAAAGAAATTTACCCGCCCAGACATGCGGCACCTCAACACTTAAGAAAAGTAAACTACGTTTATCCACATTTAAGCCAACACCACGTAGTTGGCACTTATACTTTCAACACATACTATAACTTGATTCATACCATTTAGCACTTAGCCAATTAGCCATTCGTATAATTACACCTCCTATAACAATAACCATTACAATTAGCAATTAGCACTTAACATTTAACATACCCTAATCTGAACCTTTAATCAGACTCGCAATTTACACTTATACCATTTAACACATAAACAATTAGCCATTCAGTCATCTCGAATCACATTTACAATTTCTATCAATCACTCGATCATAAATTATTCACAAGTCAATAATACTACACTTAATCGATACATATATCTCTATAACACATAATCCGACTATCACGCATACAACTTCATTTATTCCTCAGTATTATCCAATATATTATCCGACAATTAATACTTAACAATCGTTAAAACATAATAATTCAAAATCATAACTCATGTATATCTCAAGTATACTCATAAATTCAAATATTAGTAAAACTCCACATATAACCAACTTTTAACAATTCTCAAGGTTGAATATATTATCGAAACTTCAATTACTACTAAAATCATAGTTACAATTTACAATCATCAAAATCCCCATACTTACCATACTTAACCCATATACACGACCAATCACCATTTAACCTCATATACTTTACCACCGAGTACGACAATTATACATTCCATAATTACTAACAACTCAGCTTATGGCATTTAACATATAAACATTTACACATAGTAACATTGTCAAATAATATGACTCGATTTATACCATCTAGCATATACGCAATTAGAACTTAGCAACTCACATAACTCTTAGCAATTAACAATTAACAATTAATCATTATTAAACACCACATTTAATCGGACTCACACTTAGTCCTCAACAATTACAAATCACTATGCCCTCCGAATTAAATATGGAAAATTCGGATAATATTCATAATTAATCCCACAATTATAATTAGCAACTAAACTCTCCGAATTAATTCTCGGAAATTAACAAATTAAACTACATCATAATTTACAACTAATTAAATTACTACAATTAAACAATATCGAAATTTACAACTAATTAATAGGAAAAAATTAAATAAAATAAACACGAGATTATACCGTTTCGATTCCGATCCGAAATCTCCCTCTCTCTCTCTGCAGTCTCTCTCTCTCTCCTGCCATCTCTCTATCTCTCTCCAGCCATCTCTCTCTCTCTCTCTCTCTCTCTCTCTCTCTCTCTCTCTCTCTCTCTCCCCCAACTGTTGCTACTGCGCTTCCTGCTGCCTCCAGCCACCACGACCGCGCCTCCACTCTCCGGCCGTCGCTGCTTCTGCTCCGGCCACCACCGCCGCCGCGCGCGCGGTGGTCTCCCCCTCCCCGCTGCTTGCACGACCACACACATACATACACAATTACACACGCACTCACGCACACACACATGTATATATACACACACACGATTACTATATATATATATACATGTATAACCCCAATTGAATTTCCCCCAATTCAATTTCTCTCTTCTCCTTTCTTCTCCTCCTCCTATTTTTCTCTCCCACCATTTCTTTTTCTTCTCCTTTCTTTCTTTTTCCCCATTTCTCCAGAACTCTCTCGACTGTCTCTTCCCCTTATTGGGCTTGGCCCAATACTCCTCTTATATCCGGCCCAAATACAACACTACTTACTCACTTTAATAATAATAATCGATTTAATAAATCACCAATAAATAAAATATTAAAAAAAATTAAACTTCTCATTTTTAAAATAAAGAATATAAAATTACAAGCACGTACATATTTTCGAAATATTTTTCGGATAAAAAATGAATTAAATATAAATTTTCAAAGTTTTGATCCTTTAAATACCATAAAACTCTTAAAATCATTTTAAAATACTAAAACACCCAAATTAATCCACCCAACACTTTTAAAAACTCAATAAATATATCAAGATAATATTACAAAAGATTTCATGATTTTTAAGCCCTCCGATAATTAAATAAATATTTTTGAAGATCAATAATACTAGATTTAAATACTTTTAAATCACTAAAAAAAAAATTCAACTAAAAAAATACTGGGGCACACATAACACAATATATACTCATATAAACTCGACACTAAATATCGTGGAACTCCACAACGATATTCTCAAATCCAATCGATAACTAATTAACATAATTAAAACAATAAAAATAATAATAATAAATCCTAAAATAATCCGGGATCTTACATTCTACCCACCTTAAAAGGATTCCGACCTCGGAATCAGGTAAAGAAGGGTTACTGAGGTTTACTCTACCAGCTCGGGTTGCATCTGCAACTCTACTAATCTGCACTCTGGATACTTATTTGCTGTACTGGGATCCCTACTGATCTCTCTATATAAAACTCTAATCGCAGTACTATACGCCACGCGCTACTTGCATTCTAAACTCCATTGGCATACATCCAAAAATAGTCGAGGCATTATAATTTATGATATTTGAAAAGAACGATTTCACATCGTAGCAAAGGTTTCTACAATTGTGGAATCAATTCATGAGTTTTCAAACAAATATTCTTTGAAATGAGACATTACTGAGTGATCAACATGATCAAATGAACCTTGTTGCGTGCCTTATTCAAGACATGACTAAAGGTAATTAACCTTCTTGTACTTCACAACACACAAGTGATGGCGTCCCATCAGACTGCTATCACACAGACAAACAGTCCTTGTGTCCCCTATAAATAGGGTTGTTCACCTCAGTTGGAGTAAAGAAACATAAAAAGATTCGAACATCGAATTAACAATCAATTGATGAGAAGTTCTCAGACATACCCCTGGATTACAACTAAACGAATTCCATGGGTACTACTTCAGAAGAAAAGAATAATCAAGAAAGAAACAACTTGCAGAATACTAAGAGATAATGATTTATCAATAATCGAATCATTCCCTGATGAAGAAAATTAGAAACTCAAATATCACTTGACAGGGTTTTAGAAATAAAGGAAATAGGCATCAAAACAACCTCTGTCATAACTGGAATCCCAAATTCGGGGGAAAGACAATTGTCAAAATAACTCAACAAAGGAATATTTATCAAGAAGAAAGGTATTGCCAGGGTCTCCACGTACATCTTCTTTGTCGACTCCTTCGCTGACTCGTCATTCGATCTAGACTCTGAAGGTTCCACTACCTACAGGTTCAAGGGTTTCTACCCAACTCCGCTCAACTATCTGCCACCACTCACATCTTAACTCACTAACTGGTACTATATCCAATAGTCCAACACGAGTCCTATATGAACTCTGACGTTCCTTACTTAACTATACATACTCCTACACACTCTCGTTTCTAGTTTACTATAACCTACGCTCTGATACCAAACTGTAACGCCCCCAAATCCGGGGTCAGTAGATTTGGGCGTCACGCTAACAAACTCAATAATTCTAACAAAAATTGGCCATGATGTATTCGTAAATACAACATAAACCTGCTGAATACTAAACTAAAAATCTGAAAATCAAAATAAAACTGAAATAAAAATTAAAACTCAATCAAAAGCTCTTGACCCCAACTCCCAACTCAGGATCTTAGGTTACAGTTCTAGAAACAAGAAAACCCAAACCAACTTAAATACAAATCTATTTACAAAACTTATACAAACTTAAATCACTGGTATAACTTCGAAAGGAAGTGTACCAGGCCACTAATCAAATACATACTATAACTACTAACTATATTTACATACAACAAATCAAACTTTAAATCTAAACACCTTGATCCACATCAGCTTGATAACAGCGTTCTGCTTCTGCTTTCCACTTCTGAACTGCGCAGGCTAAGTCTCGCCACTAGTTTACTGAAAAATTAGATTTTAAAAAAAAAACAACAAGTGTGAGCCAAAGAATGCTCAGCAAGTTAATAATATAGAACTGAACTGGATGAAATAAGAATGCAATAATCACAATTCAAGAAATAGTAGCAATAAATATAAGCGAAGGAATGCTCACTAAATTATAATCAATACTATACTTGAAAACTGGATTCTTAACTATAACAGAAGATTAATATCATTTAAAACATTTATAACTCGAAATCAAGATTAATAACTGAGAAGGGTCGTAATACTAGAGTCAATACTTTTAATACTTGCAAAAATACTTTATCTAACACTTTAACGAAATCTCCAAGAAATTCTCAGTTACTCAAATCTCATTCATGTCGCTAAGCATTTGCATACCTAGCTGCCTAACCGACCTGACAATCATGAGTTTGAATTACTAAGAAGATCTCAAATCATTCTCGGTTCTCACTATCACTGCGCAACACATGCCACAGTGACCGTAATAACCGTGAATTATTTTTCACCATTCAAAATACTAACATAACACTCTTTTATTTACTACTAACCATCTCTGCTCCAGATAAAACTTTGAGAGAAAGAATATCAAGAATTTTTCCAATCATTCTTACTCCACTTTCACGTACAATGTTACTTGCGAAGGGAATAACTGAAAAACTTCTATCTATCCTTAATCTCATTATTTTACTGAGGTTTCAACTTTTAATCATATAGACAACAATTAACTCAGAAATACACAATTTCTAAACCGATAATCATTTATAGTAAAACAGGTATATCTTATCAAAACATTCATGTCCAATAAACCGTAAAACAGATATATCTTGCCAAAACATTCCTCTCATTAAAACTATTCCACAAATAAAACATACTTTCCGTAAAACTTTTTGAAACATTTAAATTGATTTTATTATTCTTCAGATTACGGACAATACGGGTGATCAGCCACGTAAAGTCCCCATTCCTTTAAAACTGGGTTCCCATTGAGGCAACACATTGGCCTTTAATGCTGGACTAGGACCACCCTAGCCTCTTACGCTAAATAAAAGTGCTGGACTAGGACCACCCTAGCCTCTTACGCTTAATAAAAGTGCTGGACTAGGACCACCCTAGCCTCTTACGCTTATCCAACTTATAAACCATCTTATTAATAATTTAAAACATTAAACCTTTTCAGTCCTTTATACTCACTGGCAAAAGACCAGCCCAGTATAAGGAAATTTTAAAAACATCTTTAATTAATAACCATTTTAGGAAGCAATACTAGCAAAAACTTTAACAGAATATTACCGTCAATACTTAAGAAAGGATAATACTAGCAATAAAACTTTGAGATACTATATAAACAGAATACTTGAATAAAACATTTCCTTAACAATAATTTGAAAGAAAATGACAAAAGCAATAAGAATTTGAAGGGATACTTATACTGAATAGAAACATATTTATCTCGCTTGAACGATAAGCGAGGGTTAGTACACTTGCCTCGTTTCCAGTGCGTCGATTCACCACTTACTGTACTTTGTTCTTTACTCGATCACTCGTTCATTTTCCTTCAACCGTCTCGTCAACTCGATCGCTGGGTCCATAACGAATCCCTAACTATACTCGGAATAATAGTAAAGTACTATTTAGTACATAAACAACCATTTAATAATCAATTACTTATAACTCGCAAACAATACATACATCAATATATATATATCCACACTTCATTAATCATCACATATGCACTTAAACACTTATACACATATATGCCTTTAAATCTTTAAATCAAATAATTTAAATAACTTTAAAACGCAGGGGATTTTTAGAAAATTTCGGCATGTAGTATTCGTTTATCGGACTATGGGCACAGCCCCTCAAATACAATTCATCCCTGCTTTTTATAAAAATAAAGCTGCCTCAACTTGCAGCAACATAAAAATAAACAAATAATAAAAAGTACCCGCCCAGACATGCGGCAACTAATCACATAAAGAAATTTACCCGCCCAGACATGCGGCACCTCAACACTTAAGAAAAGTAAACTACGTTTATCCACATTTAAGCCAACACCACGTAGTTGGCACTTATACTTTCAACACATACTATAACTTGATTCATACCATTTAGCACTTAGCCAATTAGCCATTCGTATAATTACACCTCCTATAACAATAACCATTACAATTAGCAATTAGCACTTAACATTTAACATACCCTAATCTGAACCTTTAATCAGACTCGCAATTTACACTTATACCATTTAACACATAAACAATTAGCCATTCAGTCATCTCGAATCACATTTACAATTTCTATCAATCACTCGATCATAAATTATTCACAAGTCAATAATACTACACTTAATCGATACATATATCTCTATAACACATAATCCGACTATCACGCATACAACTTCATTTATTCCTCAGTATTATCCAATATATTATCCGACAATTAATACTTAACAATCGTTAAAACATAATAATTCAAAATCATAACTCATGTATATCTCAAGTATACTCATAAATTCAAATATTAGTAAAACTCCACATATAACCAACTTTTAACAATTCTCAAGGTTGAATATATTATCGAAACTTCAATTACTACTAAAATCATAGTTACAATTTACAATCATCAAAATCCCCATACTTACCATACTTAACCCATATACACGACCAATCACCATTTAACCTCATATACTTTACCACCGAGTACGACAATTATACATTCCATAATTACTAACAACTCAGCTTATGGCATTTAACATATAAACATTTACACATAGTAACATTGTCAAATAATATGACTCGATTTATACCATCTAGCATATACGCAATTAGAACTTAGCAACTCACATAACTCTTAGCAATTAACAATTAACAATTAATCATTATTAAACACCACATTTAATCGGACTCACACTTAGTCCTCAACAATTACAAATCACTATGCCCTCCGAATTAAATATGGAAAATTCGGATAATATTCATAATTAATCCCACAATTATAATTAGCAACTAAACTCTCCGAATTAATTCTCGGAAATTAACAAATTAAACTACATCATAATTTACAACTAATTAAATTACTACAATTAAACAATATCGAAATTTACAACTAATTAATAGGAAAAAATTAAATAAAATAAACACGAGATTATACCGTTTCGATTCCGATCCGAAATCTCCCTCTCTCTCTCTGCAGTCTCTCTCTCTCTCCTGCCATCTCTCTATCTCTCTCCAGCCATCTCTCTCTCTCTCTCTCTCTCTCTCTCTCTCTCTCTCTCTCTCTCTCTCTCTCTCTCTCCCCCAACTGTTGCTACTGCGCTTCCTGCTGCCTCCAGCCACCACGACCGCGCCTCCACTCTCCGGCCGTCGCTGCTTCTGCTCCGGCCACCACCGCCGCCGCGCGCGCGGTGGTCTCCCCCTCCCCGCTGCTTGCACGACCACACACATACATACACAATTACACACGCACTCACGCACACACACATGTATATATACACACACACGATTACTATATATATATATACATGTATAACCCCAATTGAATTTCCCCCAATTCAATTTCTCTCTTCTCCTTTCTTCTCCTCCTCCTATTTTTCTCTCCCACCATTTCTTTTTCTTCTCCTTTCTTTCTTTTTCCCCATTTCTCCAGAACTCTCTCGACTGTCTCTTCCCCTTATTGGGCTTGGCCCAATACTCCTCTTATATCCGGCCCAAATACAACACTACTTACTCACTTTAATAATAATAATCGATTTAATAAATCACCAATAAATAAAATATTAAAAAAAATTAAACTTCTCATTTTTAAAATAAAGAATATAAAATTACAAGCACGTACATATTTTCGAAATATTTTTCGGATAAAAAATGAATTAAATATAAATTTTCAAAGTTTTGATCCTTTAAATACCATAAAACTCTTAAAATCATTTTAAAATACTAAAACACCCAAATTAATCCACCCAACACTTTTAAAAACTCAATAAATATATCAAGATAATATTACAAAAGATTTCATGATTTTTAAGCCCTCCGATAATTAAATAAATATTTTTGAAGATCAATAATACTAGATTTAAATACTTTTAAATCACTAAAAAAAAAATTCAACTAAAAAAATACTGGGGCACACATAACACAATATATACTCATATAAACTCGACACTAAATATCGTGGAACTCCACAACGATATTCTCAAATCCAATCGATAACTAATTAACATAATTAAAACAATAAAAATAATAATAATAAATCCTAAAATAATCCGGGATCTTACATTCTACCCACCTTAAAAGGATTCCGACCTCGGAATCAGGTAAAGAAGGGTTACTGAGGTTTACTCTACCAGCTCGGGTTGCATCTGCAACTCTACTAATCTGCACTCTGGATACTTATTTGCTGTACTGGGATCCCTACTGATCTCTCTATATAAAACTCTAATCGCAGTACTATACGCCACGCGCTACTTGCATTCTAAACTCCATTGGCATACATCCAAAAATAGTCGAGGCATTATAATTTATGATATTTGAAAAGAACGATTTCACATCGTAGCAAAGGTTTCTACAATTGTGGAATCAATTCATGAGTTTTCAAACAAATATTCTTTGAAATGAGACATTACTGAGTGATCAACATGATCAAATGAACCTTGTTGCGTGCCTTATTCAAGACATGACTAAAGGTAATTAACCTTCTTGTACTTCACAACACACAAGTGATGGCGTCCCATCAGACTGCTATCACACAGACAAACAGTCCTTGTGTCCCCTATAAATAGGGTTGTTCACCTCAGTTGGAGTAAAGAAACATAAAAAGATTCGAACATCGAATTAACAATCAATTGATGAGAAGTTCTCAGACATACCCCTGGATTACAACTAAACGAATTCCATGGGTACTACTTCAGAAGAAAAGAATAATCAAGAAAGAAACAACTTGCAGAATACTAAGAGATAATGATTTATCAATAATCGAATCATTCCCTGATGAAGAAAATTAGAAACTCAAATATCACTTGACAGGGTTTTAGAAATAAAGGAAATAGGCATCAAAACAACCTCTGTCATAACTGGAATCCCAAATTCGGGGGAAAGACAATTGTCAAAATAACTCAACAAAGGAATATTTATCAAGAAGAAAGGTATTGCCAGGGTCTCCACGTACATCTTCTTTGTCGACTCCTTCGCTGACTCGTCATTCGATCTAGACTCTGAAGGTTCCACTACCTACAGGTTCAAGGGTTTCTACCCAACTCCGCTCAACTATCTGCCACCACTCACATCTTAACTCACTAACTGGTACTATATCCAATAGTCCAACACGAGTCCTATATGAACTCTGACGTTCCTTACTTAACTATACATACTCCTACACACTCTCGTTTCTAGTTTACTATAACCTACGCTCTGATACCAAACTGTAACGCCCCCAAATCCGGGGTCAGTAGATTTGGGCGTCACGCTAACAAACTCAATAATTCTAACAAAAATTGGCCATGATGTATTCGTAAATACAACATAAACCTGCTGAATACTAAACTAAAAATCTGAAAATCAAAATAAAACTGAAATAAAAATTAAAACTCAATCAAAAGCTCTTGACCCCAACTCCCAACTCAGGATCTTAGGTTACAGTTCTAGAAACAAGAAAACCCAAACCAACTTAAATACAAATCTATTTACAAAACTTATACAAACTTAAATCACTGGTATAACTTCGAAAGGAAGTGTACCAGGCCACTAATCAAATACATACTATAACTACTAACTATATTTACATACAACAAATCAAACTTTAAATCTAAACACCTTGATCCACATCAGCTTGATAACAGCGTTCTGCTTCTGCTTTCCACTTCTGAACTGCGCAGGCTAAGTCTCGCCACTAGTTTACTGAAAAATTAGATTTTAAAAAAAAACAACAAGTGTGAGCCAAAGAATGCTCAGCAAGTTAATAATATAGAACTGAACTGGATGAAATAAGAATGCAATAATCACAATTCAAGAAATAGTAGCAATAAATATAAGCGAAGGAATGCTCACTAAATTATAATCAATACTATACTTGAAAACTGGATTCTTAACTATAACAGAAGATTAATATCATTTAAAACATTTATAACTCGAAATCAAGATTAATAACTGAGAAGGGTCGTAATACTAGAGTCAATACTTTTAATACTTGCAAAAATACTTTATCTAACACTTTAACGAAATCTCCAAGAAATTCTCAGTTACTCAAATCTCATTCATGTCGCTAAGCATTTGCATACCTAGCTGCCTAACCGACCTGACAATCATGAGTTTGAATTACTAAGAAGATCTCAAATCATTCTCGGTTCTCACTATCACTGCGCAACACATGCCACAGTGACCGTAATAACCGTGAATTATTTTTCACCATTCAAAATACTAACATAACACTCTTTTATTTACTACTAACCATCTCTGCTCCAGATAAAACTTTGAGAGAAAGAATATCAAGAATTTTTCCAATCATTCTTACTCCACTTTCACGTACAATGTTACTTGCGAAGGGAATAACTGAAAAACTTCTATCTATCCTTAATCTCATTATTTTACTGAGGTTTCAACTTTTAATCATATAGACAACAATTAACTCAGAAATACACAATTTCTAAACCGATAATCATTTATAGTAAAACAGGTATATCTTATCAAAACATTCATGTCCAATAAACCGTAAAACAGATATATCTTGCCAAAACATTCCTCTCATTAAAACTATTCCACAAATAAAACATACTTTCCGTAAAACTTTTTGAAACATTTAAATTGATTTTATTATTCTTCAGATTACGGACAATACGGGTGATCAGCCACGTAAAGTCCCCATTCCTTTAAAACTGGGTTCCCATTGAGGCAACACATTGGCCTTTAATGCTGGACTAGGACCACCCTAGCCTCTTACGCTAAATAAAAGTGCTGGACTAGGACCACCCTAGCCTCTTACGCTTAATAAAAGTGCTGGACTAGGACCACCCTAGCCTCTTACGCTTATCCAACTTATAAACCATCTTATTAATAATTTAAAACATTAAACCTTTTCAGTCCTTTATACTCACTGGCAAAAGACCAGCCCAGTATAAGGAAATTTTAAAAACATCTTTAATTAATAACCATTTTAGGAAGCAATACTAGCAAAAACTTTAACAGAATATTACCGTCAATACTTAAGAAAGGATAATACTAGCAATAAAACTTTGAGATACTATATAAACAGAATACTTGAATAAAACATTTCCTTAACAATAATTTGAAAGAAAATGACAAAAGCAATAAGAATTTGAAGGGATACTTATACTGAATAGAAACATATTTATCTCGCTTGAACGATAAGCGAGGGTTAGTACACTTGCCTCGTTTCCAGTGCGTCGATTCACCACTTACTGTACTTTGTTCTTTACTCGATCACTCGTTCATTTTCCTTCAACCGTCTCGTCAACTCGATCGCTGGGTCCATAACGAATCCCTAACTATACTCGGAATAATAGTAAAGTACTATTTAGTACATAAACAACCATTTAATAATCAATTACTTATAACTCGCAAACAATACATACATCAATATATATATATCCACACTTCATTAATCATCACATATGCACTTAAACACTTATACACATATATGCCTTTAAATCTTTAAATCAAATAATTTAAATAACTTTAAAACGCAGGGGATTTTTAGAAAATTTCGGCATGTAGTATTCGTTTATCGGACTATGGGCACAGCCCCTCAAATACAATTCATCCCTGCTTTTTATAAAAATAAAGCTGCCTCAACTTGCAGCAACATAAAAATAAACAAATAATAAAAAGTACCCGCCCAGACATGCGGCAACTAATCACATAAAGAAATTTACCCGCCCAGACATGCGGCACCTCAACACTTAAGAAAAGTAAACTACGTTTATCCACATTTAAGCCAACACCACGTAGTTGGCACTTATACTTTCAACACATACTATAACTTGATTCATACCATTTAGCACTTAGCCAATTAGCCATTCGTATAATTACACCTCCTATAACAATAACCATTACAATTAGCAATTAGCACTTAACATTTAACATACCCTAATCTGAACCTTTAATCAGACTCGCAATTTACACTTATACCATTTAACACATAAACAATTAGCCATTCAGTCATCTCGAATCACATTTACAATTTCTATCAATCACTCGATCATAAATTATTCACAAGTCAATAATACTACACTTAATCGATACATATATCTCTATAACACATAATCCGACTATCACGCATACAACTTCATTTATTCCTCAGTATTATCCAATATATTATCCGACAATTAATACTTAACAATCGTTAAAACATAATAATTCAAAATCATAACTCATGTATATCTCAAGTATACTCATAAATTCAAATATTAGTAAAACTCCACATATAACCAACTTTTAACAATTCTCAAGGTTGAATATATTATCGAAACTTCAATTACTACTAAAATCATAGTTACAATTTACAATCATCAAAATCCCCATACTTACCATACTTAACCCATATACACGACCAATCACCATTTAACCTCATATACTTTACCACCGAGTACGACAATTATACATTCCATAATTACTAACAACTCAGCTTATGGCATTTAACATATAAACATTTACACATAGTAACATTGTCAAATAATATGACTCGATTTATACCATCTAGCATATACGCAATTAGAACTTAGCAACTCACATAACTCTTAGCAATTAACAATTAACAATTAATCATTATTAAACACCACATTTAATCGGACTCACACTTAGTCCTCAACAATTACAAATCACTATGCCCTCCGAATTAAATATGGAAAATTCGGATAATATTCATAATTAATCCCACAATTATAATTAGCAACTAAACTCTCCGAATTAATTCTCGGAAATTAACAAATTAAACTACATCATAATTTACAACTAATTAAATTACTACAATTAAACAATATCGAAATTTACAACTAATTAATAGGAAAAAATTAAATAAAATAAACACGAGATTATACCGTTTCGATTCCGATCCGAAATCTCCCTCTCTCTCTCTGCAGTCTCTCTCTCTCTCCTGCCATCTCTCTATCTCTCTCCAGCCATCTCTCTCTCTCTCTCTCTCTCTCTCTCTCTCTCTCTCTCTCCCCCAACTGTTGCTACTGCGCTTCCTGCTGCCTCCAGCCACCACGACCGCGCCTCCACTCTCCGGCCGTCGCTGCTTCTGCTCCGGCCACCACCGCCGCCGCGCGCGCGGTGGTCTCCCCCTCCCCGCTGCTTGCACGACCACACACATACATACACAATTACACACGCACTCACGCACACACACATGTATATATACACACACACGATTACTATATATATATATACATGTATAACCCCAATTGAATTTCCCCCAATTCAATTTCTCTCTTCTCCTTTCTTCTCCTCCTCCTATTTTTCTCTCCCACCATTTCTTTTTCTTCTCCTTTCTTTCTTTTTCCCCATTTCTCCAGAACTCTCTCGACTGTCTCTTCCCCTTATTGGGCTTGGCCCAATACTCCTCTTATATCCGGCCCAAATACAACACTACTTACTCACTTTAATAATAATAATCGATTTAATAAATCACCAATAAATAAAATATTAAAAAAAATTAAACTTCTCATTTTTAAAATAAAGAATATAAAATTACAAGCACGTACATATTTTCGAAATATTTTTCGGATAAAAAATGAATTAAATATAAATTTTCAAAGTTTTGATCCTTTAAATACCATAAAACTCTTAAAATCATTTTAAAATACTAAAACACCCAAATTAATCCACCCAACACTTTTAAAAACTCAATAAATATATCAAGATAATATTACAAAAGATTTCATGATTTTTAAGCCCTCCGATAATTAAATAAATATTTTTGAAGATCAATAATACTAGATTTAAATACTTTTAAATCACTAAAAAAAAAATTCAACTAAAAAAATACTGGGGCACACATAACACAATATATACTCATATAAACTCGACACTAAATATCGTGGAACTCCACAACGATATTCTCAAATTCAATCGATAACTAATTAACATAATTAAAACAATAAAAATAATAATAATAAATCCTAAAATAATCCGGGATCTTACAATCTCAATCGTTACATCGTAATCGTAATCACTATTCACCATTACCTCAGTACATAATAAAAAAGTTTTTAATTATATCCAAAATTTGGGGTTCTTACAGTCTCCCCTCCTTAAAAGGATTCCGTTCCGGAATCAGGTAGGAAGCAAAGAGTCGTTTGTCTGTCGTTTACTTTTTAGCTTCCCGGTCAATTCTTAGTCGTTCTACCCTTTCTCAGCACATCTTCTAGTGCTACAATCCATACTTTATCCTTTTTCCATCAACTTTGCAACTTTTCGTACAACACACTATCCGGGTTATGATCTTACTCAGTCTTATCCTTATTGATACCTGCAGTGACATTGGTATCACTATCCCACTGCGAATTTGGAGGTAACCTCGCTCGCACTGTGCATTTCCTGATCGCTTTAATCTTTGCAATCTCGATCAATATAGAGAAGTGGAAAGATTTATTGAGAGATCACTATGATCAATTGAACATTTGTTATATTGCATAGCTAGTACAGAAGGGGGACAGCCTTTAGTACTTGACAAGCAATTAAATAAGTTATGGTATTCCACTTAGACTTCTATCACATAGACAGATAGTCACGTAGCAGTACCTCCCCTCCTTAAAGGGTTGTTCTTCTCAATTCATAAAGAAGATGAATAAGAGAGAAGAAAAGAAAAGAATTCTAAAGGATTATAGAAAGTTTTCATGATTGTAAAATATCATGCTCAGAATTTACCTCTGAACTATAGAGGTTCATTAAGGAAGAAATTAATCATAATTATATCCAATACTATTTGATCGTAACCTCACGTGTCAACATATCTTGGTGCTTTGTCCACTATTCTCTGGACCTGTACCCTGGTTCAACCTTAGCAACACTTACTTTTGGAAAATCTTTGAACCTCTCAGGTTAAATCTTTGTTTCTCGCTTGACACCATTGTTACTGACATTCCATGTCACGCTACTAGCTTTTTCATATCCATAATATTAACACTATCAGGTTGTCATCCCGAGAATTCATCGGAAAACCCATTTATTAATCCATTCCTAACATTCCTTGCTTCATATTTCGTAGTTGCTTTCCCCGTCTTTTCTTTATCAATCACATCCTTCTCATTATCCGATTCTTATTTACTTCTGTTATTTACTTTCACTTTCATCTCTTTATTGAGGCATCTTTTGCACTTGGCACCTCCTTATTGGTATCCCGTCACATTTACTCTATAATCATCACATTATTTCAAATTTAAAACCTCCGAAATGAATCTGGCCGATTTCTTTAGCTTAGATCCAATATAATCTACTTCTGTCAACTTGTTTCTCATCACTTATTCTTTTCTACCCGCGGTTTTTCACAGGTTGTCGTTCGTAAGTCAGACCAGGTCGTACGCCTACCTGCTCGCACTCTTATCATCTGTTGAGCATCTGCATTTTACTGGTGTAGCTTTGCCACATGAAACACGTTACTACCCTGCTATAATCTTTGGGGGTAAAACTGGCTCGAATGCCACCATCCGAACACTTTTAAACTCTCAGGTGGCCTAATAAGTCTCGGGCTCAACTGCCCTTCTCTCTAAGTCTCATAAATTTTTTCCACGGGAATACATTTAGCATCATGAATCATCAACCTCATATTCTCTATCTTGTTTGCGCAGAAGTTGTAACACCCCCAGATCCGGGGTCCGGGATCCGATCGTTACGGTTTCCAATTTTGTCCACAACACTTGAACTTTCCTTAACATAAAATAAATTACATCTCTATGACCCAACACAACAATGTAAAACACACCCGTTATAGTCCCAGAGATGAAATCAGAGTAACAATCAAATTTTTATTAATCACATTATGAGTTCTTACAATCCAAAAGAATTTCAATATAAATACATACTCTTTGCCATCCATTTACATAAGTCATACTAGACCATATACTTGGTACTGAAAGAATAAATATATCCTACCAATAGCTTCTTCTTCAGCTCTGGTAGTCTCATCGTCCTCGCCCGCGTCGAGTGCGCCTTGTGCGAGTCATCTGGTCTAGCTGTTGTTGTGATATAATAATAAAAGCAAGGGTGAGCAATAGCCCACCAACAATAATATATAACTGAACGATAATATATAACAGTTCAAAAGTATCTTTCAAACCATATGCCATGCATTTACGGAAATGATGCCAGTATAATATGAACGATGAAGTTACAAGGTAACTTAAAGTATTTGTTTGTAGAAATATCTGCTACATCAAAAGTAAGCGTGATATTCTCATTGTCATTAAAAAGAGGAACTTGCATGAAAAGATTGCAATTCCAGTTATGAACACTTTTCCAGCTCTACCAACAGTAATCATGTTGCACGAAATAAGTAAGTTTGGATGATGAACCAATGATGGAGTATTCACCGCGCCCGCTGTTCCAATCTTGATGATCAGTCGAGATCGTACAGCTCAAATTAGATTTACTACCGGTAGAAGGAAGAACTGACGGCTTTACTTGTATACCGCCTTACTAGCTCTCCCCGGCCAACGGTTGGGCCAAAGGGGATGGACCGGCGCTACTCGGCCTCTTACACGACTCCTAGTTCAAATAGAATTCATGATTCTGAATGTAACGTTCGTCCCCCTTTCCCCAAGTATAATACTTGTTGATAAGACTCCACAAAGTAGTCGTATCTAGTTGGAAAGGAAAATTCACCAATAACTTCCAAGCTATTGCTTGGTAACGAATATCAACTTGTTCCAACCATCTTACCCCTCGAAAGATGAGAAGGTAAACAACGACTTAATAAGTCAATAGCACCCGAGTTGCGAGTGAAGAGAATACTTTATGACCGGGAAGTCGACAAGATAAATAACATTTTCCAAGTAAGGTTCCCTTATTTTTAGGGAGATAGACTCAAGAAGAATGATGTCTGAGAACCTTTCTTGATATAAGATTAATAATAATATGACTCCGAGATATTTTCCGTAATAATCGAAGAAGATAAACCTTATTGAGGTTATTCTAAGTATGGAATAAATATTCAGAGAATATTTATTGAATTAAAATATTTAAAGAATATTTAGGAATATAAAAGAATATCATTAATCAGAGTATTTCTCCAAATAATCCTTGAAGAAACATCAAGAGAATACTTATTGAATAAATAAATGTTTAAATGAATATTCAAAATAATATTCATTAATTAATAAGAAATTTAAATGAATATTCAAAAAGTAATATTCATTTAATGAATAATATTCTAAATGAATATCAAGTAATATTCATTTAGTAATCCAAACTTTAAAGGAATATTCGAGATGATATTCGATAAATAAATCAAGCTTCAGATGAATATTAGAATAATACTCATCACGTAATTAATATCTTAAATGAATATTCAAAAGTAATATTCATTTAATAAAATAATAGTCTAAATGGATATTCAAATAATATTCATTTAGTAGTCCAATCTTTAGAAGAATATTCGGAATAATAATCGGTATTCTATTCGACTTTGAATGAATATTGAAAAATATTATTCGTCGAATGGTTACGTTCAAATAATTATTTGAAGTAAGGATCGTTAAATAAATAATCTCAAACGAATATTCAAATAATATTCGTCGCCCAAATAATGGAAAATATTTACTTAAATATTTTCCTCCGAGGTAATCTCGATATATCAAGAAATATTAACTCCCGGTCTATATTTGACGAATAAGATGTATACGCCCTTCTATGAGGGTCTTACAATAACCGGCTTATAATTGATACGTTAGTTATCTAATTTATAAGCCAATAAACAATCAGGGAACAAGCATAACGATATAACTTGAAAGTAGGCATGCATGCTATGGCATATGTATAACAGAAAACATATATATATATATATATATATATATATATATATATATATATATATATATATATATATATTCAATCACAACAACAGCCTAAAAGAAGGGAATTGAAACTTGCCTGGTAGTCAAGTACGGTAAGGGGTGGTGGTAGCGGGTCCCGGGTCAGCTTGGTGATCTATAAATAGCCAAGGCATTCGGGATTAATCACTTAACATCTTAAAAGTTAAGTTATACTTAAATCAAAACACGTTCTCGAGTTATCTCGTTATACCCCTTTTTGTGGATTCCTTTTATCATTGATCCGACCCGACATTCGTTCGTTAATACGACATGTCACTGTACTTACACTTGGGACATACTTAAGTCATACAAGTTCTAAAGTCGATCGTTACGAACCAATATTATACTCCGAGTTTTATCGCCCGTTTTCTAAGTGTTTTACCGAAGTTATAATAGAGTTGTCTTTTAGGGGTTCGTTCGCGTTTAACCTCGACTCGAATATTTTTAATAAATCGAAAAACGATCCTTTTGACATACGGTTTTCTTTCACACCTTTATTTTTAACTCTAGTATTTATTTACCAAGATTCGTCATGACTTTACATATTTTACGAGGGTTCAATTTCAGTTACGAACTTTCGTTTACGGATTCGAACTACTTTTAGTAAATCGGTCATAAATCCTAAACCGTAAGTCTGTTTGATTCGATTCTTTTTCCAAAATGATCTACGACTCAAGATCTACAAGGGCATGTTAGATACTTGTCCAGTTTCAGCCATTAGACCTACTGTGATGCACGGTTTTCAATGATTAACAAAATTTCGGCATTATAACGGCTATAATACGAACGTTCCAAAAATCGCAATCAACAACCCAAGCCACACCGGGCATCAATACAACTTATACACATAATAATCATCTCACAAGTCCAGAAGCTACTGATCTTAGCATCAAAATCATCATGCATCTTAAATCATATAACTAATTACATAATCATGCTTATAATTATCACTATAATCATACCAAGCTAAATCCATCAAAAACATTCATAAATCTAAAATCAAATGCTAGGGTTTCAAGAGATCTACCTTCCTTGGAGTATGATATAACCTTAATAAGCTTGGTATGGTCCTTGTCTAGCTTAATCAAACCTTAGATCATCCAAAGAAATCATGAAAACAAAGTTAGTTTCTAAGATCCACTATTCATCGTCAATCTTGTAAAAATCATATAAAATCAAAAACTAAGAGTTTGGTTCTAAAATTTTTACCACACCTTCTACTCTTCAAGGGCTTTCTTTTGAGCTATATAACACAAGAATCCAACCATGGGAGCTAGGGTTTTGAGCCCCATCTTTCTTCTGATCAGAACCTGGACAGTTTTGGTCCTCCAACTTTAAGCATGGATTTGACTAGGCTATACTACTTGGATTTCCATGAAATTTGGAACGAACCTTGCCCATGGAGTAGAGAATCTATGGTTAAAATTTGGTGATTTTATCATGGATAGAAATGGAGATATGAATTTTTCTTTGTGTTATGTTTCTGCTAGACAGTTTGTATGTTCCATGTTTTCTTTTGCTTTTCTCTCTTTTCTCCCACTTGATCATCTACTTTTTGCTCATATAACTAGATATTATCAGCTGGTAGGATGAGATTGATAGCATTGGGGTAAGAGCCAAGAGTCTTGGATAAGTTTTGATAGATATTTGTTTTGTTTCTTGTTTGATTTAAGTGATTTAAATCACTTAACTCCTAAATTGTTTTGATTTAATCCTTGATTAAATAATTTAATCCACTTGATATAATTCTCTTGATGATCATATAAGATATTTAATCTTGATATGAATTCAATCCATAATCCATGATTCATTCGCTTTATCGCTTAATCTCGTTATAACGTTTTAGCGGTTTCTAGAACGCTTGTTTCACTGCCTCAGTGGTTTCCTACCTTCATTCTTAAATCAAATATAATAACATCCCAAAATATCAAATCCTCAAAGTTAATATCTCAATTCTTGGATTATAATAATATATAATCCACTGTCCGGTTAAATATTATACCGAAAAAGAATTTGGAATTTCTGAATTCCGATCGTCTCTGCATTCACTTATTTCCTCCGCGTATTACTAATATGACTTCGAAACATCCATATCACGTCCCGTACATAGGGTGGCGTGAAAAGTTTTCCAACTTACAAAATCACTATTCATCCACCAAATTACTATTCACGTACAGGAAACACTATGCACGTACGGGAAACACTATGCACGTATGGGAAACACTATGTACGTACGGGAAACACTATGCACGTATGGGAAATACTATGCACGTATGGGAAACACTATGCACGTATGGGAAATACTATGCACGTACGGGAAACACTATGCACGTACTCATTTTCCTTCAAGGATCCATTAGCTTCTTCCTGGACGGTAGATTATTCTTATCTAGGTCCTCAACCATCGAATTACTCTATTCTGACAATATACCAATGCATCAGGATTATTGTCCAAAGCAATATCCATGCATTACAATCATTGTTCTTTGAAACCACCATTCATTAGTGCTCTTTAACCACAATAAGAAAAGTTTTAATTCTACCCAAAATTCGGGTTATTACAGTCTCCCCTCCTTAAAAGGATTCCGTCCTCGGAATCAGTTTAGGAATAACTGGGGTTACTTCTATCCCATTGCACTTTCTATTTCTCAGGTGGATTCTTCCACTTCTTGATTTTCTTCAAATCTTTCACTAGCTTGACAACCTTATCTCTTAGCGCTTGCTCTTTTCTATTCATAATTTCCACAGGTTGTCCTTCGTAGTTCAGATTCGATTATGTATATCTATCTGCTCGTACTCTGTCATATGCCGGGCATCTATAGTATACTGATGAGGCACATACGCATGAACCATGTTATGACCATTTTACTGGTTTGGGTGAGGCTGGCTCATAGGCCACCTTCCTGACGCGTTTAAACTCTCAGATGGCCCAATGAATCTTGGGCTAAACTTCCTTTCATTCTAATCTTGTTAATTCCTTCCACGAGGATACCTTATCTTATTACAAATCTCGAACCTCATATTCTCTATCTTGTTTTCACAGAAATACATCAACAAAAACTTGCTTGTCAGAATCCTCTATTAATTCTAGATATTTCCCCATTCCATTGTATAAATGTCAACTCTATTGTCGACGGGGTACTCCGTATTGAAACTAGTTCGAGTATTCTAACAACCGATTCGAGTAACTCTTGATGTCTAGCAACGAGCTCGTCGGCCATCACTGTTTTGGCCTCGCTATCTCATTGTTAACTACTATCACCCCCGGTGTTCCAACCTCTTCTTTAATCATCTCACATAATTCCAATCTACCTCCTGTGTTCATTCAATCATTCTCTATTATCTCATCTCTTCTCCTTTCTGAAAGAAAGGCGAATCTCTTGGGGAATTTGTTTGCGGGGAATGTTGTCTGGTTCGAGGACTCTTAATCCTTTTATCACAAATCATAATCTTCATATACACACAAGCACACATATTTTCCGATCTGATAGGTCTGAAAGTCGATCATGTTTGATCCTTTTTGATTTCGCACCTTTCCTTCATATATACAATGTTTCGATATACTTAGGGCGAAAACTATCTCAGATAACTCACATCCAATTCATTAAATTCCAAAAAGTTGTGGGTGCAATAGTCAACCCAAAATGACATCACTTACAATTTCATAGTGTCTATACCTAGGGCGACTCACAATCTTGGGTATATCCTCGATTTTTTTTTTTTAACTTCCAACCGGTGATGTCCCATTTCCTAATAAGTTTAGAAAATACACAGCGTCCCTGTGCTGCTCAGACAATCTTCTACAACAGTACCTATACTCAATGTTGACTCATTCAACTCTCGAGGTTCGATGCACAATCTTGTGCTAACATATTTCTTTCTTACAACACACCGGTTCCTCACGGTGGCACACCGAGTCTCATCGCACTCTTATTCAACAATCCTCGCAATCGAGTTGATAATTCTTTTATTCCTACTGGGCTAACGGGAGATGCAACACTAGGCTCTGAACACTCGATATTCATTATTATGTCATCCAAATCGATATCTGGTAGCTTATTAAAACCTTGTACAACCTCCAAAAATCATTATAATTATACTTGGTGTCTCTTTCCTCGAAGTAAACCATATGAGCTAATCAAGCCTCATATCTCTGGCATCATAATCTCTTAGTCTGAACTAGATTCCAAAATCTCTGACTCCGTCTTTATCCTTAAATTATTTCCCTCATAATAAATTTGGCTCCATTGGGTATCAACTAATCCATCATTATTATAATATCAATTTCTCCCTAATTCGAAAGGAATCAAATCTCTCGATCGAGTGGTACCCTGGGTAGATTCTCTGGAAATCACTATTCCTTATCCATAAGGAACACTTCCTGAACTTGATGTAGATATTACATGAAGTAGATAAAATTGCAGAAGAGTTTCAAGCATCGCAGCTATGTCAGGCTGATGAAACTATCACTCATGCAGCTTCCATAAAAGACTGGAAACTTAACGGTTTACTTCGTCAATTTTGTATCATGGTCCTGGTTTGCCTCAAAACGGGACCTTCTAAGGTACGTAATATGCTTAAGTCTCCATCACGAATCGAGTCTTTACTTAAACTATTATTACCTTCGATTCTTGCACAATCATCAAAAGGAATGTAACTTCCTCCACTCCGATATGACCTTCAAGGTCTTTCCAAATATCATTTTGTTTCTTCGGTATGAACATTTGTAATTATTCCTTTATACTTAGACTGTCGGCCACCTCATTGGCCCTTCCTGATAATAATAATTTCTGGTAATCCTTGTTCTCTGGATATATTCCAATTCAAACTTTTCTACCTCATTCCCATCACTGTTGGGTGAAAGCATTCTCCCTTAAGCTCTGCTGATGGAGAAAAATATATTTATCAGTTTTTTTTTCCATAAGTCATTGCTTCCACCTACCCGTGGGAACTTTATCACGTTTATTCCCAATCCTACTTAGGATACTTCTTTTCTTAGTTCTTTCCTTATCTTAGGATAATCTCAGCCTTTATAGGTTCAATCCATACTTCCTCAGGGTTTCATACATGCCTCATCTGGCATTATCGTTACTATGTCATACATTCCTTACCAAACTTCCATTTTGAAGTTCGGAATATTACTTTTTTTTTTCCTTGTAAGGTTTCATAGGTCATCCTCATCATTCCTCCTGTATTTTCTGGGTACAGGGTATATCACAATGTCATTGATCAATACTCTAATAATTCTATCTATGTTCTTTTCAGAACTCTTTTTAATAATCCTTACCGGTCATTATTGCCTTAGCAAGTCCAACTCATATCATCTGAATTCATAATGTCGTTATTAGGGTTAATGCCATCCCTTGTGCATTCCCCAGGGTTTGTCTTAATTTATTGATATCCTATCCTTAATTCAACTGCCAAGGAATTCTTGCATCCTATACTTGGCAATCAAATCATGTATCCTTAATAAGGGTCTCTTTTCAATCATTCTAATTTGATAATCGATCGGTGGCTTAATGCTAACCTCTTCTTTCAGATAGTTGTCAGCCTATTTGACCTTCCAAAAGAGAACGTATGTCTATCTGCTCTCTTACAGAACTTGGTAATGGTAGCAAGGATGTTCTGGAAGATATTGATCGAGTTCAACGTGAATCTCTTAGTACTTATCATTTTTCTCAAAGGTACTTGCCTTAGACAAAATTTCTACAGCATACTGATCCATCTCTGACCATTTCTATACTCTCTTCACAAACCTTCATTGTTTACTTCCTTGGTCATAATATATTCATGGTATTTATAATACCCTAACATCATACATCTCAAGTCATTATACTTCCATTTTTACTCGTAATCTTGGGCAATCATATACACATGAATCACTTTAGTACGGGTGACCCCATTCCAAAAAGTCTAGTAAATTCCTAATCCAAACATGGGTTGCAAAGGGTTCAGTAGAAGATTCCTACGATCTCATTAATATTTCCTTTATATCAAAAGCCCTTGCAGTCGGCGCTTACTTAGAAGTAACCCTGCTTTGTCCTTTCATTGCTGGTCTAGTCACTTGATAATCCTTTGTGACTTGGCCTCAACTAACCACACTAAAATAAAAATATATGGTTTTAGGGGTTGGCTAATTAGCATTACTTTTGTAGCAATTGCTGGCATAGTGCCTTCTACTTTGATACCTTTCTACCTTTCCAAAACTTTACTCCATATAGGTCTTAATCGACTTCTCGGCACCGTCTCCGGTCACCTTTCCTCCTCTTTTATCCTTTCAACTATTCTTATCAATCCCACGTGCCACGCAAGCTTACCATTCATGGTATAACAGTATTTTCACTTAAGTCAATCCCGGAGTTTCTCAGTCCGGCCGGTTTCTTACTTACATTTCCTGTTTTCGTCCAATCTCACTTCATCATTGTATTTCTACAATCAATCACGATAACCGGGGTCTATCCACCAACCCATATAGCGGCTACTTTACCCAATTCACGGGGTTCGCCCCAGTTTCTACTCTCTTCCATGATGTTCTCTGATAATCAGAAAAACAGGGTTTGCCAAAATTCGTTGAATTTCTTTCCAGAATAAAGGAAATTTTGGTCAATCTATCCAACCACCGGTAACACTATGAAGATCAATTTCGAAACCTAGAGAATAGTTCTATGAGCATCCAAGCAGGTAGAATCATAAGCAGTTATAATAACGGAATTATTGACATAAAGTTGGAAGTTTAACCACTAGAAAGGAACCAAATATATATATCCCATAGAAGGGAAATCAAAAGTTTCAAACTGAAACATGCCACCTCTTCCTGATACATATACATCTTAGTTGTCGATAATATCAAATGTCAGTCTTCCTAACCACAGGTTTCAGAAGGAACACTACCGTCGGAGTTAGTCGTTTCATAAAAATTGGCACTACTAGGGCCATCCTAGTCTGGTGTACCGTGCTGTTCGAATGCATCCGCAATTACTCTGCCGTGCTACATAAGCACACTACCTAAACCTGTATGAGATGCATCATAGTGTATCATAAAGTCTTCCTTCTCCCGTTAGGCAACACCAACGCCGGGTCGTTACCAATTTCATCTTAAAACATTCTCTATTACCTCTTAACCACTAATCGCATTACTTGATCCATTTGCAATTCAGTGTCAGAATAAACTTAAGGTAACTACTATAATCTATTCGGGGAAAAGAAAGAATTTAATATTCTTCTGAATCACATGCATCTAACGTTCCTGATTCACCATTTTACTGAGTTAAAAATAAACTTATACTCAGTACCTGATAGTAGTCATATTACGAGTTTATCATAGACCCACTGGTCTTTTCCTCTGGTAGTTTCTGAGATCATCGTCTCACTTACTACTTTATATAACTTTATCCAATCAGGCCATCACTTTCCACTATCTTTACTTTCGAAGCTGGTTCATTCATAATATGGACATTTCGCAGAATAAAACCACCTCAACAATCTCAATTTGGTTTCATAAAATATAACCCACGAAATCCGCCTTCTCATGGCGAATTACCATTGACAATATTCACACTAATCCATTTATCCGATAATATGGCACTTGTTGCCTCTATCTCAACTGCTCCTGGGTGCTCCCCGTCCTACATCGACGTCTTTGATAATCATGCATCATTCTAACTCCTTTCTCATTAATCTGAAAGTCTCTAAGGATCTTTATCTATCCCCATATAAGACCTCAAGTAATCCTTCCAATCTGTCTTAATTGCTGGTACTACCTCTCGTAGTTCGGCTATAAATCCAACATAAAATTTCAATTCTCTTAATAATATCTCAGTTCTTTGTGCTCATTTCTCTGAGCACTATAATCTTAACTCTCGCTATCCCTCTGGCTACAGCCCTCATTTCCTTGGAGTAATCTCCTCATCCTCAATAGAATTTTCCTCTGCTGGAACCTCTTTCGAGTCCTCAATAGGGTACTCTATCGAATTCACAATCCGATCATCAGCATATAATAAAACATCATCATGCTGCTACTCGTACGCCTCAAGGTCTGTCGCCTTACTAGTCGATACGAGAACGAGCTAAGTTACTATCATGATACTTAAAAAGTTCCCGTAAGGGTTTTAGGTGAACCTGGCAAGGGTCCTTATTATATTAGTGAATTTAATATTATATAACGTCGTATCATCTCTTGGGATATATAACTCTCGCTCTGATACCACTTCTGTAACACCCCCAGATCCGGGGTCCGGGATCCGATCGTTACGGTTTCCAATTCTGTCCACAACACTTGAACTTTCCTTAACATAAAATAAATTACATCTCTATGACCCAACACAACAATGTAAAACACACCCGTTATAGTCCCAGAGATGAAATCAGAGTAACAATCAAATTTTTATTAATCACATTATGAGTTCTTACAATCCAAAAGAATTTCAATATAAATACATACTCTTTGCCATCCATTTACATAAGTCATACTAGACCATATACTTGGTACTGAAAGAATAAATATATCCTACCAATAGCTTCTTCTTCAGCTCTGGTAGTCTCATCGTCCTCGCCCGCGTCGAGTGCGCCTTGTGCGAGTCATCTGGTCTAGCTGTTGTTGTGATATAATAATAAAGCAAGGGTGAGCAATAGCCCACCAACAATAATATATAACTGAACGATAATATATAACAGTTCAAAAGTATCTTTCAAACCATATGCCATGCATTTACGGAAATGATGCCAGTATAATATGAACGATGAAGTTACAAGGTAACTTAAAGTATTTGTTTGTAGAAATATCTGCTACATCAAAAGTAAGCGTGATATTCTCATTGTCATTAAAAAGAGGAACTTGCATGAAAAGATTGCAATTCCAGTTATGAACACTTTTCCAGCTCTGCCAACAGTAATCATGTTGCACGAAATAAGTAAGTTTGGATGATGAACCAATGATGGAGTATTCACCGCGCCCGCTGTTCCAATCTTGATGATCAGTCGAGATCGTACAGCTCAAATTAGATTTGCTACCGATAGAAGGAAGAACTGACGGCTTTACTTGTATACCGCCTTACTAGCTCTCCCCGGCCAACGGTTGGGCCAAAAGGGATGGACCGGCGCTACTCGGCCTCTTACACGACTCCTAGTTCAAATAGAATTCATGATTCTGAATGTAACGTTCGTCCCCCTTTCCCCAAGTATAATACTTGTTGATAAGACTCCACAAAGTAGTCGTATCTAGTTGGAAAGGAAAATTCACCAATAACTTCCAAGCTATTGCTTGGTAACGAATATCAACTTGTTCCAACCATCTTACCCCTCGAAAGATGAGAAGGTAAACAACGACTTAATAAGTCAATAGCACCCGAGTTGCGAGTGAAGAGAATACTTTATGACCGGGAAGTCGACAAGATAAATAACATTTTCCAAGTAAGGTTCCCTTATTTTTAGGGAGATAGACTCAAGAAGAATGATGTCTGAGAACCTTTCTTGATATAAGATTAATAATAATATGACTCCGAGATATTTTCCGTAATAATCGAAGAAGATAAACCTTATTGAGGTTATTCTAAGTATGGAATAAATATTCAGAGAATATTTATTGAATTAAAATATTTAAAGAATATTTAGGAATATAAAAGAATATCATTAATCAGAGTATTTCTCCAAATAATCCTTGAAGAAACATCAAGAGAATACTTATTGAATAAATAAATGTTTAAATGAATATTCAAAATAATATTCATTAATTAATAAGAAATTTAAATGAATATTTAAAAAGTAATATTCATTTAATGAATAATATTCTAAATGAATATCAAGTAATATTCATTTAGTAATCCAAACTTTAAAGGAATATTCGAGATGATATTCGATAAATAAATCAAGCTTCAGATGAATATTAGAATAATACTCATCACGTAATTAATATCTTAAATGAATATTCAAAAGTAATATTCATTTAATAAAATAATAGTCTAAATGGATATTCAAATAATATTCATTTAGTAGTCTAATCTTTAGAAGAATATTCGGAATAATAATCGATATTCTATTCGACTTTGAATGAATATTGAAAAATATTATTCGTCGAATGGTTACGTTCAAATAATTATTTGAAGTGAGGATCGTTAAATAAATAATCTCAAACGAATATTCAAATAATATTCGTCGCCCAAATAATGGAAAATATTTACTTAAATATTTTCCTCCGAGGTAATCTCGATATATCAAGAAATATTGACTCCCGGTCTATATTTGACGAATAAGATGTATACGCCCTTCTATGAGGGTCTTACAATAACCGGCTTATAATTGATACGTTAGTTATCTAATTTATAAGCCAATAAACAATCAGGGAACAAGCATAACGATATAACTTGAAAGTAGGCATGCATGCTATGGCATATGTATAACAGAAAACATATATATATATATATATATATATATATATATATATATATATATATTCAATCACAACAACAGCCTAAAAGAAGGGAATTGAAACTTGCCTGGTAGTCAAGTACGGTAAGGGGTGGTGGTAGCGGGTCCCGGGTCAGCTTGGTGATCTATAAATAGCCAAGGCATTCGGGATTAATCACTTAACATCTTAAAAGTTAAGTTATACTTAAATCAAAACACGTTCTCGAGTTATCTCGTTATACCCCTTTTTGTGGATTCCTTTTATCATTGATCCGACCCGACATTCGTTCGTTAATACGACATGTCACTGTACTTACACTTGGGACATACTTAAGTCATACAAGTTCTAAAGTCGATCGTTACGAACCAATATTATACTCCGAGTTTTATCGCCCGTTTTCTAAGTGTTTTACCGAAGTTATAATAGAGTTGTCTTTTAGGGGTTCGTTCGCGTTTAACCTCGACTCGAATATTTTTAATAAATCGAAAAACGATCCTTTTGACATACGGTTTTCTTTCACACCTTTATTTTTAACTCTAGTATTTATTTACCAAGATTCGTCATGACTTTACATATTTTACGAGGGTTCAATTTCAGTTACGAACTTTCGTTTACGGATTCGAACTACTTTTAGTAAATCGGTCATAAATCCTAAACCGTAAGTCTGTTTGATTCGATTCTTTTTCCAAAATGATCTACGACTCAAGATCTACAAGGGCATGTTAGATACTTGTCCAGTTTCAGCCATTAGACCTACTGTGATGCACGGTTTTCAATGATTAACAAAATTTCGGCATTATAACGGCTATAATACGAACGTTCCAAAAATCGCAATCAACAACCCAAGCCACACCGGGCATCAATACAACTTATACACATAATAATCATCTCACAAGTCCAGAAGCTACTGATCTTAGCATCAAAATCATCATGCATCTTAAATCATATAACTAATTACATAATCATGCTTATAATTATCACTATAATCATACCAAGCTAAATCCATCAAAAACATTCATAAATCTAAAATCAAATGCTAGGGTTTCAAGAGATCTACCTTCCTTGGAGTATGATATAACCTTAATAAGCTTGGTATGGTCCTTGTCTAGCTTAATCAAACCTTAGATCATCCAAAGAAATCATGAAAACAAAGTTAGTTTCTAAGATCCACTATTCATCGTCAATCTTGTAAAAATCATATAAAATCAAAAACTAAGAGTTTGGTTCTAAAATTTTTACCACACCTTCTACTCTTCAAGGTCTTTCTTTTGAGCTATATAACACAAGAATCCAACCATGGGAGCTAGGGTTTTGAGCCCCATCTTTCTTCTGATCAGAACCTGGACAGTTTTGGTCCTCCAACTTTAAGCATGGATTTGACTAGGCTATACTACTTGGATTTCCATGAAATTTGGAACGAACCTTGCCCATGGAGTAGAGAATCTATGGTTAAAATTTGGTGATTTTATCATGGATAGAAATGGAGATATGAATTTTTCTTTGTGTTATGTTTCTGCTAGACAGTTTGTATGTTCTATGTTTTCTTTTGCTTTTCTCTCTTTTCTCCCACTTGATCATCTACTTTTTGCTCATATAACTAGATATTATCAGCTGGTAGGATGAGATTGATAGCATTGGGGTAAGAGCCAAGAGTCTTGGATAAGTTTTGATAGATATTTGTTTTGTTTCTTGTTTGATTTAAGTGATTTAAATCACTTAACTCCTAAATTGTTTTGATTTAATCCTTGATTAAATAATTTAATCCACTTGATATAATTCTCTTGATGATCATATAAGATATTTAATCTTGATATGAATTCAATCCATAATCCATGATTCATTCGCTTTATCGCTTAATCTCGTTATAACGTTTTAGCGGTTTCTAGAACGCTTGTTTCACTGCCTCAGTGGTTTCCTACCTTCATTCTTAAATCAAATATAATAACATCCCAAAATATCAAATCCTCAAAGTTAATATCTCAATTCTTGGATTATAATAATATATAATCCACTGTCCGGTCAAATATTATACCGAAAAAGAATTTGGAATTTCTGAATTCCGATCGTCTCTGCATTCACTTATTTCCTCCGCGTATTACTAATATGACTTCGAAACATCCATATCACGTCCCGTACATAGGGTGGCGTGAAAAGTTTTCCAACTTACAAAATCACTATTCATCCACCAAATTACTATTCACGTACAGGAAACTATGCACGTACGGGAAACACTATGCACGTACGGGAAACACTATGCACGTATGGGAAACACTATGTACGTACGGGAAACACTATGCACGTATGGGAAATACTATGCACGTATGGGAAACACTATGCACGTATGGGAAATACTATGCACGTACGGGAAACACTATGCACGTACTCATTTTCCTTCAAGGATCCATTAGCTTCTTCCTGGACGGTAGATTATTCTTATCTAGGTCCTCAACCATCGAATTACTCTATTCTGACAATATACCAATGCATCAGGATTATTGTCCAAAGCAATATCCATGCATTACAATCATTGTTCTTTGAAACCACCATTCATTAGTGCTCTTTAACCACAATAAGAAAAGTTTAATTCTACCCAAAATTCGGGTTATTACAGAAGTACACTAACACAAACTTGCTTGTCATTCATCAACATGCCATTTAGCTTATCAATAGCAACACTTTCTTTATCTTTACGTTGTCATCTACTTTCTTAGAAGAATCACCATCGCTTATTGCTTACGTAGTGCCTTAATAGCTAACCGTACGGGTTTCAATCCTTTAGGGAGACAAAGTAATCACTATTCCTTATCCATAAACAACACTTCCTGAACTTGATGTAGATATTACATGAAGTAGATAAAATTGCAGAAGAGTTTCAAGCATCGCAGCTAAGTCAGGTTGATGAAACTATCACTCATGCATCTTCCATAAAAGACTGGAAACTTAATGGTTTACTTCGTCAATTTTTGTATCATGGTCCTGGTTTGCCTCAAAACGGGACCTTCTAAGGTATGTAATATGCTTAAGACCCATCAGGAATCGAATCTTTACTAAACTACTATTACCGTCGATTCTTGCACAATCATCAGAAGGAATGTAAATTCCTCCATTCCGATATGACCTTCAAGGTCCTTCCAAATATCATTCTGTTTCTTCGGTATGAACATTTGTAATTATTCCTTTATACTTAGACTGTCGGCCACCTCACTGGCCTTTCCTAATAATAATAATTTCTGGTAATCCTTGTTCTCTGGATACATTTCAATTCAAATTTTTTTTACCTCATTCTCATAACTGTTGGGTGAAAGCATTCTCCCTTAAGCTCTGCTGAAGGAGAAAAATATATCTATCAGTCTTTTTCCATAAGTCATTGCTTCCACCTACCCGTGGGAACTTTATCACATTTATTCCCAATCCTACTTAGGATACTTCTTTTCTTAGTTCTTTCCTTATCTTAGGATAATCTCAACCTTTATAGGTTCAATCCATACTCCCTCAGGGTTTCATACATGCATCATCTGGTATATTGTTATTGTGTCTTACATTCTCTTCCAAACTTCCAGTTGGAAACTCAGAATATTAGCTTTTCCTTGTAAGGTTTCTTAGGTCGTCCTCATCATTCCTCCTGTATTTTCTAGGTACAGGGTATATCAAAACGTCTTTGATCAATACTCTAGTAATTCTATCTCTGTTCTTTCCAGAACTCTTTTTAATAATCTGTACAGGTCATTGTTGCCTTAGCAAATCCAACTCATATCATCTGAATTCACAATGTCTTTATTAGGGTTAGTGCCATCCCTTTTCCATTCCCCAGGGTTTGCCTTACTTCATGGATATCTTATCCTTAATTCAACTGCCAAGGAATTCCTTCATCCTATAATTGGAAATCAAATCATGTATCCTTAATAAGGGTCTCTTTTCAATCATTCTTATTTGATAATCGATCGGTAGCTTACTGCTAATTTCTTCTTTCAGATAGTGGTCAACCTATTTAACCTTCCAAAAGACAACGTATGTCTAACTGCTCTCTTACAGAACTTGTTAATGGTAGCAAGGATGTTCTGAAAGATATTGGTCGAGTTCAACGTGAATTTCCTAGTGCTTATCGTTCTTCGCAAAGGTACTTGCCTCAGAGAAAATTCCTACAGCATACTGTTCAATTTCTGACCATTTCTATACTCTCTTCATATACCTTCATTGTTTACTTTCCTCCGTCATAATATATTCATGGTATTCACGATACCCTAACATCATACATCTCAAGTCACTATACTTCCATTTTACTCGTAATCTTGAACAACCATACACACATGAGTCACTTTAGTACGGGTGACCCCATCCCAAAAAGGTCTAGTGAATTCCCAATCAAAACATGGGCTGTTCAGCAGAAGATTCCTACGATCTCATTAATGTTTCCTTTATATCAGAAGGCCTTGCAGTCGGTGCTTTCTTAGAAGCAACCCTACTTTGTCCTTTCATTGCTGGTCTAGTCACTTGATAATCCTTTGTGAATTGGCCTCAACTGGCCACAAAAAAAATATATATATGATTTTAGGGGTTGGCTAATAGCATTACTTTTCTAGCAATTGCCGGCATAGTGCCTTCTTTGATACCTTTCTACCTTTCTAAAACTTTACTTCATATAAGTCTTAATCGACTATTCGGCACCGTCTCTGGTCACCTTTCCTCTATTTTTATCTTTTCAACTATTCTTATCACTACCACGTGCCACGCAAGCTTACCATTCCTGGCATAACAGCCTTTTCACTTAAGTCAATCTCGGAGTTTCTCAGTCCGGTTGGTTTCTTACTTACATTTCCTGTTTTCGTCCAATCTCACTTCATCATTGTATTTCTACAATCAATCGCGATAACCGGGGTTTGTCCACCAACCCATGTAGCGGCTACCTTACCCAATTCACGGGGTTTGCCCCAGTTTCTACTCTCTTCCATGATGTTCTCTGATAATCAGAAAGACAAGGTTTGCCAAAATTCGTTGAAGTTCTTCCCAGAATTAGGGAAATTTTGGTCAATCTATCCATCGACTGGTAACACTAAGGAGACCAGTTTCGAATCTCTGAAGAATAGTTCTATGAACCTCCTAGTAGGTAGAACCGTAAGCAGTCATAATTAACGAAATAATCGTCATCGGGTTGGAAATTTAACCCCTGGAGAGGAACCAATTATATACATCCCTTAAGAGGGAATTAACAGTTTTAAACTGAAACTTGTCTCAACGTCCTGATACCTATACGTCCTGATATTCAATATCACCAAATGTCAGTCTACCTGACTACCAGTCTCAGAAGGAACATTACCGTCGGAGTTGGTTGTTCCACAAAAATTGGCACTACTAAGGCCATCCGAACCTGGTGAACCATGCTATCCGAATGCATCCGCAAGTACTTTGTCGTGCTGCGCAAGCACACATCCTAATCTTTTATGCGAAGCGTCGTTGGAAGCAAAAAGTCTCCCTTTTTCCATTAAACAATGCCAACTCTTGGTCATTACCAATTTCATCTTTTAGCTCCAGGAAGATTTTCTCACATTTTTCTCTTTAACTGCTGATCGTATTACTTGATCCGTTATACTTCCGCGTCGGAGTAAACTTAAGGTAACTACTATAATCCATTCAAAGAAAAGAAAGAATTTAATATTCCTCTGAGTCACATGCATCTAACGTTTCTGGTTCATCATTTCACTGAGTTAAATTAACCCTATACTTAGTCTCTAACAATAGTCTCATTACGAGTTCATCTTGACTCACTGGTCTTATCTTCCGGTAGGTTCTGAGATCATTGTCTTGCTTACTACTTCCTTTTATAACTTTATCCAATCATGCTGTCACTTCCTAATGTTTTCACTTTCTAGCTGATTCATTCATAAAATGGACATTTTCCTGAATAAAACAACTTCATCAACCTCAATTTGGTTCCATAAATTACAACCTATGACATCTGCCTTCTCATGGCGAATTATTACTGACAATATTCATACTTATTCATTTATCAAATGATATGGCACTTACTGCCTCTTCTCAACTATTCCTAGGGACTCTGCTCCTCGCCTTATATCGATGGCTTTGATAATCATACATCCTTCTAGCACTCTTTTCGTTAATATGAAAGTCTCTAAAGATTCTCATCTATTCCCGTATAAGATCTCAAGTAATTCTTCCAATCCGTCTTACTTGCTGGTACTACCTCCAGTAGTCCAGCCACGAATCCAACATGGATCTGCAGTTCTCTTGCTAATAGCTTAGTTCTTTATGCCCACTTTTCTGAGCTCTATACCTTAATCATCTCAGTCTTTCTGGCTACAGCCCTCATTCCTCGAGGGTAAGCCCCTTATCCTAACAAGATTTTCCTTATCTGCTGGAACCTCTTCATGGTCTCCAGTAAGGTACTCTATTGAATTTACCCGCTGATCTTCAGCATATAATAAAGAATCATCGCGCTGTTGCTCGTATGCCTCAAGGTCTGTTGCCTTACTTATCGATGCGATATCTAGCTAAGTTACTATCATGATACTTAATAGTTCCCATAAGAGTTTTATAGGTCATTACTACATTAAGTAGTCCGACTATGAACTTGGCAAGAGTTCTTATTATCTTAGTGAATTTATTGTTTTAACGTCGCCTCATCTCTGGGGTTTATAACGTACGCTCTGATACCACTTCTGTAACACCCCCAGATCCGGGGTCAGGGATCTGGTGGTTACGGTCTTACATCCATTCATAATACTTGACTTGAGTCCACAATAAATAAATCACATGCTGTGGCCCCACAATAATATCCACTCACACGCACAACAGTTATAGTCCCAGAGATGAAATTGAAATAAGTCTTACATTAAAGGGTTACGAATAAACGTTATTACAATCCCAAAAGGATAACATCATAAGTTTAACAGTTTTGCCGTTGATTACATTAATTATACATATAGTTAAACAGGAAACAAAAGCTGTCTAACTAAGCTACCTCAGCAATGGCGGCTAGCATCTCAGCGGGGAGTCCGGTGGGTCGGGTAACCCGCTTGCGCCGAGTGCGCCTGATGCGAGCCATCTGTCCTAGCTGTTGTTGTGTCATAATATGAACAAAGCAAGGGTGAGCGAAAGCCCACCAACAATAATATAACTGAACAGTGATACATATATACAGCAGTTCAAAATATCCTTTGAAACCATATGCCATGCATTAATGAGGTTATTGCCAATATAATATAAAGGATGAATTTACCAGGTAACTCAAAGTATTTATTTGTAGAAATATCTGCTACATCAAAAGTAAGCGAGATATTCTCATTGTCATTAAAAAGAGGAACTTGCATGAAAAGATTGCAATTCCAGTTATGAACACTTTTCCAGCTCTGCCAACAATAATCATGTTGCAGGAAATAAATAAGTTTGGATGATGAACCAATGATGGAGTATTCACCGCGCCCGCTGTTCCAATCTTGATGATCAGTCGAGATCGTACAGCTCAAATTAGATTTACTACCGGTAGAAGGAAGAACTGACGGCTTTACTTGTCTACCGCCTTGCTAGCTCTCCCCGGCCAACGGTTGGGCCAAAGGGGATGGACCGGCGCTACTCGGCCTCTTACACGACTCCTAGTTCAAATAGAATTCATGATTCTGAATGTAACGTTCGTCCCCCTTTCCCCAAGTATAATACTTGTTGATAAGACTCCACAAAGTAGTCGTATCTAGTTGGAAAGGAAAATTCACCAATAACTTCCAAGCTACTGCTTGGTAACGAATCTCAACTTGTTCCAACAATCTTACCCCTCGAAAGATGAGAAGGTAAACAACGACTTAATAAGTCAATAGCACCCGAGTTGAGAGTGAAGAGAATACTTTATGACCGGGAAGTCGACAAGATAATTAACATTTTCCAAGTAAGGTTCCCTTATTATTAGGTAGATAGACTCGAAGAAGAATGATGTCTGAGAACCTTTCTTGATATATGATTAATAATAATATGACTCCGAAATATTTTCTGTAATAATCGAAGAAGATAAACCTTATCGAGGTTATTCTAAGTATGGAATAAATATTCAGAGAATATTTATTGAATTAAAATATTTTACAGAATATTTAGGAATATGAAAGAATATCTTTAATAAGAGTATTTCTCAAATAATCCTTGAAGAAATATCGAGAGAATATTTATTGCATAATTAAAAATTCAAATGAATATTCAAAATAATATTCATTAATTAATAAGACCTGAAAGGAATATTTAAAATATTTAAAATAATATTCGATGATTAAATAGAACCCTGGATGAATATTCAAAATAATATTCATAATTAATTAGGAATTTAAATGTTTATTGAAAAAGTAATATTCATTTAATGAATAATATTCTAAATGAATATCAAGTAATATTCATTTAGTAATCCAAGCTTTAAAGGAATATTCGAGATAAGACTCGATAAATAAATCAAGCTTCAGATGAACATTAAAATAATATTCATCAGGTAATTACCATCTTAAATGAATATTCAAAAGTAATATTCATTTAATGAATAATATTCTAAATGAATATCCAAATAATATTCATTCAGTAGTCCAACCTTTAGAAGAATATTCGAAATAATAATCGATAAATAATTCGACTCTGAATGAATATTAAAAAAAATATTATTCATCAAATAGTTACGTTCAAATAATTATTTGAAGTAGAGATCGTTAAATAAATAATCTCGAACGAATATTCAAATAATATTCGTCACCCGAATAATGGAAAATATTTACTTAGATATTTTCTTTCGAGGTAATCTCGATATGTCAAGAAATATTGACTCCCGGTCTATATTTGATGAATAAGATGGATACGCCCTTCTATGAGTGTCTTACAATAACCGACTTATAATTGATACGTTAGCTATCTAATTTATAAGCCAATAAACAATCAGGGAACAAGCATAACGATATAACTTGAAAGTAGGCATGCATGCTATGGCATATGTATAACAGAAAACATATATATATATATATATATATATATATATATATATATATATTCAATCACAACAACAGCCTAAAAGAAGGGAATTGAAACTTGCCTGGTAGTCGAGTACGGTAAGGGGTAGTGGTAGCGGGTCCCGGGTCAGCTTGGTGATCTATAAATAGCCAAGTCATTCGGGATTAATCACTTAACATTTTAAAAGTTAAGTTATACTTAAATCGAAACACGTTCTCGAGTTATCTCGTTATACCCCTTTTTGTGGATTCCCTTTATCATTGATCCGACCCGACATTCGTTCGTTAATACGACATGTCACTGTACTTACACTTGGGACATACTTAAGTCATACAAGTTCTAAGGTCGATCGTTACGAACCAACATTATACTCCGAGTTTTATCGCCTGTTTTCTAAGTGTTTTACCAAAGTTATAATAGAGTCATCTTTTAGGGGTTCGTTTGCGTTTAACCTCGACTCGAATATTTTTAATAAATTGAAAAACGATCCTTTTGACATACGGTTTTCTTTCACACCTTCCTTTTTACCTCTAGTATTTATTTACCAAGATTCGTCATGACTTTACATATTTTACGAGGGTCCAAATTCAGTTACGAACTTTCGTTTACTGATTCGAACTACTTTTAGTAAATCGGTCATAAATCCTAAACCGTAAGTCTGTTTGATTCGATTCTTTTTCCAAAATGATCTACGACTCAAGATCTACAAGGGTATGTTATATAATTAACCAGATCAGTGAATTATAGCTACTTCTATGCACGAGTTTCAAGGTGTAACGAAATTCCGGCATTATAACGGCTATAAATCGAGCGTTCCAAAAATTATAACATCAAAACCAGGCCACACCGGGCATAATACACATCTTATATACATGATTCTCATACAAATCTGTCCAAGATCATATCACTTCATCCTTATAATCATCATATGTTTCAACCACTACAAGATCATGCTAATCAAGCTTATAACCATGCTAATATCATAACTATACTAAAACTCATCAAGATCATGCATATACTTAAAGTAAAACCTAGGGTTTCAAGAGAGTTATACCTTCCTTGGTGTGTCTAGGAGTCAAAAAAGCCTTGATCTAGTCCTTGGATCACCTTAATATAGCTTAGAGCAACAAAGAAAACCAAGAAAACAAAGTTAGTTTCTAAGGGTTACTATTCATCATCACTTTTGTAAAAATCATAGAAAATAGAAAAATAAGAGTTTGTCTCTCAAATTTTTACCACATCTTGGCCTCTTCATAAGCTTTGTTTTGAGTCCTAGATCATCAGATTTGAAGCTTCCTAGCTAGGGTTTTGAGCCCCCATTCTCCTCTGGACAGAAACTGTCAAGCACAGATCAGTTTGGCTTCTTCAACTTTGAGCATGGATTTGACTAGGCTATACTACTTTGTTGGACATGAAATTTTGAGCGAATATTACCCATGGAGTGGAGAGGCTATGGTTAAAATTTGGTGATTTTATCATGGATAGAAATGGAGATATGAATTTGTCTTTGGAGGGTGTTTCTGCTGGACAGTTTGAGAGAATGAGAGGAATGGAGTTTGTCTTGCTTGCTTTGATCTCATCCTTGTCCAAAATACATTATTGATGATAATATCTAGCATAAAGCTACTTTATTAAAGTGCTTTGCTCATACATGATGCAATCCAAGGGACAAGTGTTGTGATTTTGTGGTGGGAAAGGTGTCATGCAAGCTAACTAAGTGATTTGGTTTCTAAAGATGCTAGTTACTTTGTAACTACTTAGTTACTTGATCTTATCTATTTGGACATGCATGTATCTTGGCTCTCTGCTTGTCTCTTTGTCCGGTTATTACTTAATTTGATTGATCGTTCGGAGAAATAACTCATTCGTTTCTAGTTAGGGTTTTACCGGAAACCGTCTTAATATTTATACTATCATCCTCCATTCTCTTTAATAATTCTTGAACCTATTTTCCTTAAATCCCTTCAATAATTCCTTAAGTTTTTCAGTGTCCAGGGAAATCTCGGGGAAAATAAAAGTGCTATTTTTTCAGAATCCGACAGCTTTTACATACACTCTTTTTCCCCCTGGATCACTAATACGAACTCAGAATTTCGTTGCGGGTACTTCTATATAGCGTCGTCTAATAATATTCCTACGTCCACCAAAATCACTATTCATCAATTATTCTTTACTTATTCTTTTAGGGTTATATAAATGTCCCGGTTCTCTTTCAATCGTTCCTTAACCCTTTTACAGAACCACTGGACTGATAACAGATCTCGATTTGGATGACATAAGAATAACCTTCCCCCTTGGAATGATCAAATCTTAATTTCCTAGGAGATAGATAATTCTTATCTAGATTGTCAACCAATAGCATTCTTCATGACATATAAGCATTTGAATCCAAATCTACTCCTTTCATTCATTATCTCAATCGTTACATCGTAATCGTAATCACTATTCACCATTACCTCAGTACATAATAAAAAGTTTTTAATTATATCCAAAATTTGGGGTTCTTACATTGACAAACTCTGATGGAAAAACTATGTGCCTGTCAACAAGAATGTCCAATGAAGAGAGTTGGAAGTGGCATAAGAAACTCTCTCATTTGAATCTGAACAACATCAATGAGCTGATAAGAAAGGATCTTGTTAGAGGACTTCCAAAGTCTTTGTTAAATGTTGATGGTCTGTGTGATTCATGTCAAAAGGCCAAACAGAGGAAGACTTCTTTCAAGAGCAAGTCAGAATCTTCAATTGTTGATCCATATCATCTTCTACATGTTGATCTCTTTGGACCAGTCAATGTCATGTCAATTGGAAGGAAGAAATATGCTCTAGTCATTGTTGATGAATATACCAGATACACTTGGGTGTATTTTCTAGCAAAGAATGATGAAACTGCATTAACTCTGATGGAGCATGTAAAGCTGCTGGACAAAGGATCAAAACACAAAGTCAAAATAATCAGAAGTGATAATGGAACTGAATTCAGAAATGCAACAATGGAAGAATTCTGCAAGAACAGAGGATTGAAGCAAGAGTTTTCTGCACCTGGTACACCACAGCAAAATGGTGTAGATGAGAGGAAAAACAGAACCTTGATAGAAGCTGCCAGAACTATGATTGATGAAGCAAAATTGCCAACCTATTTCTGGGCAGAAGCAGTTCAAACTGCCTATTTTACTCAAAATGTCACACTGATCAACAAGCATGGAAAAACACCATATGAGATGGTGAGAGAAAAGAAGCCAAACCTGAAATATTTTCATATTTTTGGGTGCAAATGCTTTGTGTTGAAATCTCATCCTGAACAGTTGACCAAATTTGAGTTGATAACAGATGAAGGAATTTTTGTTGGCTATCCAGTGTCAACCAAGGCATTCAGAGTTTATAATCTGAGAACAAAGGTGATTATGGAATTTATTCATGTGTCATTTGATGACAAGAAAATCACTGGACTTAAAGATGTTGATGAACATGATCAGTTGCATTTTGAAAATGAAGATCTAATCTCTGATGAAATAAACTCTGATGAAACCAGTCCAACAAACTCTGTTGATGCAAACTCTGAACCTCTACTGGTACACACAGAAGAAATAGTATAGTCAGAACAAAGAGGAGAACCAGTTGAGGGGGAGCATGATCATAGTGATGACTCAAATTCTAATAGTGAGTCAACTGAAAAATCTGGATCAAACTCAAACTCTGATGACTCAAACTCTGAAAGTCCAAAGTCTGACAGTTCAAACTCTGAGCAATCAAATTCAGGGGGAGCCTTAGAGAATGAAGAAAGGCAACAATATGATCAGGAGAACATTGATCAAGGGGGAGGATCAACTGTTGACAGAAGTCATTTACCTTCAGCTAGGAAATGGACAAAATCTCATACACCTGATCTAATAATTGGAGATCCAGATGCAAAAGTCAGGACAAGAAGTGCTACAACAAATGAATATCTGTTTCATGCATTTCTATCCAAATCTGAACCAAAGAAAGTGGAAGAAGCTCTTCAAGATGCTGACTGGATAACAGCAATGTAGGAGGAGTTAAGTGAATTTGAGAGAAATGAAGTATGGACCCTTGTACCTAGACCAAAGAATAGATCTGTTGTTGGTACTAGATGGGTTTTCAGAAACAAAACTGACAGTGATGGGGTTGTTACAAGAAGCAAGGCCAGACTTGTGGCCAAAGGCTATTCACAGCAAGAAGGCATATACTATGATGAAACTTTTGCTCCAGTTGCAAGGTTGGAGGCAATAAGAATCTTTCTAGCATATGCTTCTCACAAGAAATTCAAGGTTTTTCAGATGGATGTGAAAAGTGCTTTTCTGAATGGAAAACTTGAAGAAGAAGTGTTTGTTGAACAACCACCAGGATTTGTAGATCCCAAGTATCCAGATTATGTCTACATGCTTGAGAAGGCACTCTATGGACTTAAGCAGGCACCTAGGGCATGGTATGAAACTCTGGCTCAATTTCTTTTAGAAAGTGGGTTCAACAGAGGTACAATTGATAAAACCTTGTTCTACTTCAATCTTGGAAGTGATCTGTTATTAGTTCAAATATATGTAGATGACATAATCTTTGGATCTACTAATGATAAACTCTGTAAGAAGTTTGCCAAGCTCCTGCAGTCCAGGTATCTAATGAGCATGATGGGAGAGCTTAGTTATTTTCTAGGGCTACAGGTGAAGCAAACAGAAGATGGAATCTTTATTTATCAAGCAAAATATACCAGAAATCTTCTCAAGAAATTTGGCATGCTTGACTGCTCATCTGCAACAACTCCCATGGCAACAGCAACAAAGTTGGACAAAGACACAGGTTCACCAGTGGATATGACAAGCTATAGAGGGATGATTGGGTCTCTTCTTTATCTAACAGCAAGCAGACCTGACATCATGTATGCAACATGTCTTTGTGCAAGATTTCAGGCAGATCCAAGAGTTTGTAATCACTCCTGCAACTGTTCGAGATGTTATGGATTTTGACCCTCACACCTCATACGTTGTGGCTGGTGAGAATGAACTGAAGGAAATGTTACAGCAACTGCGGTTTTCTGGCCCTTTGGACAAGCTCGGTAATGTTAAAAGGTCAGGGCTCAGGAAAGAATGGAGCTTTTTCTTTGACTGCATCACAAGAGCATTCGGGAAGAAAGTCACCAACTGGGATGCAATTCCCACTGATAGTCTTCAAATCGGGTATTCTCTTCTCAATGGGAGTAACTTTGATTTTGGTAGATTAGTTCTTATGAATCTAGGTGAAGAACTAGCAGAGTCTAATACAACTGTCTATTTCTCATGTTTTTGTCAAATTTTATTCTCTGCTTGTTTTCCTAATGTGGAAATCTATGATGAGGATGTCATTCAACCCTTTCAAGTCCATAAGAGAATGTTCTCTTACTTGACAAACAAAGATGCCAACAAGGATCATGTTCCAGAGTTTATTTTTCCTCTTGCTCTCAGAAACTTTCTCAATCAACCACAAGAACCACAAGCACCAGCACTTGAACCTGTACTTGAACCTCTACAGCCAAATCCTCAACCCACAAACACTGAACCTCACATAATCCTAAACACTGAACCAACCTCTAAACCCACATCTACATCAACTCCATCCACTGTTGCTACTACTTCACAACCTCAACCTCAACCACAATCAAAACCAAGAATGCCAAAGAAACACAGAGCTATAAGACCACCAAGAAAGCACAGGACTGCTGAAGCTCCTAGGCCAAAGAGAGCTAGAAAGGAAAGAGCAAACAGACCTCCATCTCCATCTACTCTAGATGATTCTATCTCAGAAGAAGAAAGAACAGAAGGGTTTCAAGTTAAAAGGAGGAGATTGATTATTGATGAGTCTGATGAAGAAGTGAATCTTGAAGCTCCAGAGGATATCTCTAAGGAGACTCCTGCTGTTGAGACAGAACCTACTATAGCAGAACATGAACTCAGAGTTGATGAACCAGTACTTGCTGAGGTTCCAGTTGAAAATGATGAGAGAACTGAGTTACCTGCAAGGGAAGAGTTTGATGACAATTACATGTCATTCTCTGTTGAAGTTGAAGATCCTATTCCAACACCCATGGCTGCAAACTCTGCTGAAACTGGTGTTGCAGATCCACCTACTGTGGTGCTAGAAGAAACAGAGGTTGCATCTCACACAAAGTTATTCTCTGATGCACATCAAATCTCAGACCATGGTGAGGAAATTGATCAGCCTGCTAAACATGTTTCCTTAGACATTGTCAAGACAAACTCTTCTAATTCAGAAAAATAGGTTGCTCAAGAAGAATCTATTCCTGAATTCAATGAAGAAACTGCCTCAGTTGCAGATGATGATGATTCTGAAAATGATCCTTCTAAAGAAGTGAATGCAGAAGCTGGATCTACTCCAAATGTTGAAGTTCAAACTGATGGACTGAAAACAGGGGAGAAGCCAGACTTTGCTGGACCTTCTGCAAAGGAAATTGAAAATGAATACATGGCAAAACAATCAGCAGAATGGTACAAGGAAGATTGTATATTTCCTACTGGAAGAGCAGCTAATTTTCTCAGGGATAATTCTAAGAAGATTTCAAATCCAGACATTCTGACTTGCTTGCAAGGCACAGTGATTCAGGTTAAGGCCTTGAATCACAGATTTAATGAAAATCAGAAGTCTATTATAGATCTGAGAAATGAAGTTGTAAGTAGAGAGATGACTCTACAGAGAGACAATAACAAAATGTTTCAAACTTTCTCAAAAGCTCAATAGACTGTACTTCAGAGATTGGGCAAAGTTGAAGAAAATCAGACTTTGATGGCTGACAAAATTGAATCCATTGCCAACTCTTTTGAGTTAATTACTTCCATCTTGATCCCTGATGATGTCAAAAAGGGGGAGATAGTTGCTAAAGTTACTAAATCTAAATCTAACTGTAAGCAGCAGTCTCAAACTCAGCCAAAGAAAGATGATCTTGATGATGAAGGAACTAATCCAGAGAGAAGGTTAAGATCAAGGTCTGATGTTCACTTAAAAGCTAGCAAGTCTTCAAAATCAAGTTTAGCAGTGGATAGAAATGTACAAAGTACTTCAAGGCAAAGGGATTTGTTATTCTCTGACAATCCACAAACTGATGAAGAGTTGGCTGCTAAGATGTTTTTTGAAGAGAATGAAAAGGGAGTTACACTTGCAGATGTTCAAGCTAAAGAGAAAATGTTTCTAGCAGAACATCAGAAAGCTTTGAAATCTGGGAAGTCTAAGAAAAATGAGAAAGTTGCTAAGTCTGTTCTGAAAGGCATTGAAATCAAAGAACAAGTTGGTGCTGATCAAAGGATGCAGGTATCCAGAAAACCAACAGATGCAGATTCTAAGCAAAAGCTGAAAGGCATTGCTGAAGAAGAAAGAATTTCAAAGAAGGCAAGTACAACCTCTGTTTCTACACAAGTTGTACAGAAGAAAGAAAACACAACCTCTGTTGCTACACAAGTTGTGTCTAAACCTCTATCTTCTCAGTTGAAGTCAGTCTTTGGAAAAAGAACACTTCATGATCCAAATCTAGTACCCGAAGCTCCTATAGATTTTATTGATGGAAGAGCCTTATCTGGTAAGATTAGAAAGAATAAAGCTGGTCTAGGCTCACATAGAGATAAAAGGCAACATACTTGTCCTAGAGATCCTTCTTCACTGGCTGTTCCAGGTCGTGGTGTCACTCAAGAGAGTTTGGACAGACTGGAATCAGTACAGTTAGTTTATCAGAAGAGTTTAAAGAAAGATTTTCTCTTATACTTTATGGCTGATGGGACAGTATTTAAAATTGGTGAGAATGATATTGGTTTGAAATATTGGGAAGAATTAGAACATGCTCTGTATCTTTTCAAGGTGAATAATCGAAGGACTCAATCAGTTGCAAATGTGCTCCGACAGAAAATGCTTCAAAATTTGGCAATTAGAGGAATGAAGTATAACAACAGATATGTTCCTCAGTACAGAGACTGGAATGGAAATCTCATTGAAATGAAGAAGGGTAGTGCAAGGCTGAAGACTGATCTGGGAATCACAGTTCTTGATTTCAACTCACAGTCAGAGGAAGTAAAATTTATCAGACTGGGAAATGATATAAGGAGGAACAAAATCTACGATCTAAGATCTGCTATTTATCAGACTGATGAGAGTGATCCATAGTTGAGAGAGATCAAGGAAGCTATGAAGATTGAACTTGAAAATGCAGAGAGGAGATTGCTTATAGACTATCTCAGAACAACACCAAATCTTGAGGAGATTAGAGATTGAAGTCTGTAAGAATTTTCTTGTTTTCTGTAGATTTTTTTTAAGTAAAAGCTTAAACTCTGTTTGTATATTTGACACTGTGTTTGTGTATTTGTTTTGACATCATCAATTACTGTAAACTTGTAAATTTTTGTTAATGAACAAGTTGGGGGAGATTGTTAGAAATAATTGATGAGAACATTGTTTAAGAGCTACAACGACAAATCAGAGTTTAGCTGGAAGCAGTCAGAGTTTAGTTAAACAATAACAATGGAAGCTCGACAGAGTTTAGTTAAACTCTGTCTGGAGGAAGCGCGTCTCCAGTCAACAGTGATTAAAGATTAATTGAAGATAATTATGGAAGCAATATCTTTACAGATTGGATAGCTGTTAAAGAGATTGAGTTGACTTAGGAGATGTGTAGCAATCATAATTGATAATATCTGTATAGCTGATTTATAGGAGAATCAATTATAGATTGTATGTAGCTGTATATCTTTATAAAAATAGTTAGGTTAACCCTAGAAAGGTATCGATCGTGTAACACAATATCTTTTCATTGTAACCTAAGCAGCTCTCTGTGATATTTTACATCATTGAGAGAGAAGTTAATTCCAAACAGTTTTTAAAGTCTTTTAAGAACTTATTCTTATTCTCTCATAGTTAGTTGATGATAATTGTGTATTCGGCCTAACATCAAGAGATATGTGAAATCATGTTTATGTGATTATATGATGATTGATATGTGTCGTAAATGTTCGTGGAATTTTATTTGTATTTTTAGATCATTAAAAGTATTTTTAAAAGTGCATTTTTAATCTTTCGAAAATCATATAAAATCATTGGAGTCGTTTTAAATTATGAAATCTTTTACATTATCATCCTTGTGATATGATTTAGTTTTTAAAATTAGTGTGAGTATTTAATTGTGTGCTTTGATATTTTAAAATTATTTAAAAAGCTTTATTTCATTTAAGAGTTCTTTATTTCGAAAATTCATATAAAATTCCTTTTTGAGCCTAAAATTATTTTAAAAATATGGGGAGTCATGTAATTTCATAAATTTTTTTTTAGAATTTTAAAAATTATTTTTCCCCGAATTCTTCTATTTTATTTTTATATAAAATAAGTTAAAAACAGATTTTTATAAAAGAATTTACAGCAATTGTTTAATTATAGTTTTGCCCTTCGTTTCTCAACAACACCACCGCCACTCTCATTTTTCTTCTTCACCTCCTCTTCTCTATTCTCTTGCTCCGAGCTCTCTCTCTCTCTCTCTCTCTCTCTCTCTCTCTCTCTCTCTCTCTCTCTCTCTCTCTTTCGGTAGTCTCTCTCTTCACTACACCATCAATTCTACTCCGTTTATCAATCTGAGACCGGAATATTGTTCGGTTTTCTCTTCTCTCTTTACTACTGGTCTTGCATGTCACCTTTATGATAATTTTGGTAAAACCCACTTCGAGTTTCTCTGAATTTGTGATGCTATTCGACTTGGTTCTTGAGTTATGAGTCATGTTTGAGGATTAAACAGTTAGAGGAGGAGTTGTGATGGAAACCCATTGATTTTGGGGACCTCAAATTCTTCCACCGCCGGTCGTGAGCTCCGGTAAGCCGGCGGGAGTGGCTATGATGTCCTTCTGAGCCCAAATTCGTTAATTAATATGTTGAATTCGAATTATGTGATGATTTTGGTATTTGTTTAATTGTTTACGAATTTTAGTTTCGAGTTTTCAAAAATTATAATTATATGATTTTCTTTTGAATAATATGAACTTACGATTCTTGATTCATGCTTGATATATCATCTTAAATGCTTATGAGTGGGTAAATCGAGTTGCATGTAAGAATTTTAATGTTTATGATTTTTATTCGAATTAATTATCCATATATATAGTATATGAATTGTTCCATGTGTAATCCTTGTTAATTAGTGATGAGATTTTGATTTTGGTGTTAATTAGATGATGATCATGTCGCATGTATAATTTTTCTAGATATATAAGATTTAATTAGAAATTGATTTTTTATGATTATGTGTTAGATAAATTTGATTATATGTGTAATCTCGAATTATAATAATTGCATGTGTAAATTTTTAGCATTATGTATATTAAATTCGAATTTTCATGCTAAGTATAAATTCTATGATTCTAATGATGGTATAAGTATGAGTTAGTGATTCATAATTGAGAATTGGTTGAGTTATTGATTATCAATATTTGTTTATGGTTTCGGATTTTCTAGTAATGGTAAGTAGTGTGATTATGAGTTGTTATGAATTTATAAATCCATTGGGAAGTGTAGGTTGATTTATAATCCATCGGATAATTGTGATTGTGAATTTGAGTCGGCTGTATTTCGACGGGATAGTTCATTTTACAGAGGAAACTCAGCCCGATTTTTGTTAGAATTATTAGTCGTAAAGTCTAATTATAAGGTTATAAGCTAAATTACAAGTCATGTTGGTATTATGTGTTAAGTGCTTAAGTGGCTTACATGATTGCATGTTATAAATGCTATGTGATTATGTGTCTATCTGGTCATAGTTAACCATTTGGTAAGTATATCCAGTATGCGTGATATATGTTAAGTATTAACGCGTTATAAGAATCGTTTGGGTAGAATAGGATGAGAAGTATTAGAAAGTATAGTATTCTAAAGTAGTACTTATGGTTTATGTAGATACGAAGGACGTAGGACCTAGCAATAAAGGAAAAGCTAAGGTTGAGTATCAGTGATTGAGCTGTTAGCTGTTGCATTGTACCGAAGGCAAGTACCTCTGTCTTTTCTTGAAGTTTACATTCCTGAACTAATATATCCTGTTGATTCAAGCATGCCTATCTTATACCATGTTGATCATAAATCTTGTTTAACCTATCTATTCATGTAACCGGAATTCTGTTAACAACTATTTCACAAACTATAAACCCTATAAGTAGCCTAATTCTTTTTAATTGCTTATTGACCATATATGTGAAACAGCTTGCCATAATTAAACCATATTGACTGACAGATAAACCAGTGTTCTACTTGACCTATGTCCGTGACCGGTTCAACCTATGTTGACCCTAAAAACATATAAACTTCTTTATGACCTAAACACTGATTCAAAAACTTAATTACCCATAATACTATACTTTAAACTTGAAATCTGATCAATTACCTTGATGCCTTTGAGTCTATATCTTCTTGATTCAGACTTGTATCCCTATTTCATTGATGTCAGAGAACTTAGTCAAATCTTTTGACTTTATCATTGCAAATCAAAATGAGTCGTTTTCTTAAAATATTTTGAAGTTACTTAGACTGGGCTGATCTGTTATTAGAGAGTCGAAGGTACTTCGAAGTAAATGTTTCTTAAAAGATTAAGTATTAAAATGTTTTACGAAGTTAAAAAGAGTTTTTCAAATCTTAATGTTTTTAAAATGAGATTTTAATAAAATGTTAGGAACTCTGTCTAAATGGTTCCACGGATTCCTGACGATTGGAGAGACGGGGCGAACGGGTAATGCTGGTTCCGTCGGTTTGTGTATGTATTAGTGTAGTTCTGGTCTGTCCAGTTCTAGTATGGGGACTTTATGGGCTGATCACCCGTATTGTCTGTTATTAAATAAAAACCTCCAATCAGTTTTCTTAAAATGATGATTACTTTCAATTTACTATGAAATGAAATTGGTTTATCGATTGAAATGTCAATTGTTTTACACAATTTTGAAATATCTATTTCTATCGTGTTATCAGTTGATTCCCTATCAAAATTCTTATATCAGGATCATTATTATTGTTTTCAGATAATCATGCCATATCTTGAATTACGATCATCTTTTGCAATACCCTGTTATACAGTTTTTAGTTGAGATCTTTAGTTATTTGCTGAGCGTTGGCTCATTATTATTTTATCTAACCCTTTTGACAGTAATCTAAGAATCATGGTCCGTTCCTTTCAAACCGTGAGGAAGCGCACTTACCGTGGACTTGAAGTGGTTCAGTTTGAGATAGCTTCCGAGGTAGAAGAAATAACAGCTCAGTGAGGAGATCTTTAATTAGTTGTGAGAATATGGTAGTAGAACTTTCGAGAACTTTGGTTTGTAATAATAATTGTGAATTGAATTCAGGTTTCTAATAAAAAATAGTTAGATGTTTGGCTTGCTTGTTTCATACCATTACCTGTGAAAGATCCAGGTTAGTAGAGTTGGGGCCAGTCAGCATATTATATTTATATTTCTTTTTTAAGGTATTTGCATCTAGAGTGTTAGTGACCCTCCGATCTAGGCCCCAGGTCTGGAGGGCGTCACAGGTTGGTATCAGAGCTACGGCTTTTTGTCACTGAAACCAGCCAAAAATTTAGGATAAATAATAAAAGAAGTGGATGCGATTAGGATTCAAGAGTGATAGATGTAGGGAGTGACTATAGGTTTATGTTTTCCTTTCCCGATAGATTACTATGACTAACATAACTTAACTCGTTTATATTCTGCGTGTATATATATATATGATTATCACAGGGCATGGATTTTGACGACGATGCACCACCCCTACCTTCAGATTTTAGTAGTTCATCCGAGGAATCCGATCCTTCTGAGGCGATGTCCGATGCTGATGCAGAGCTTGAGTCTGATGGACCGATGTCCGAGTCCGAGGTTGAAAGTCCCACGGCCCGTGCCGACATTCCTATCCCTACCATTGAGCCTGTACCTATGTCTGAGCCTATTATCGATACCGTGCCTGTTCTAGTCCCAGTACCAGTTGTGACCCCATCCGTCACCGAGCACGGAGAGTCTTCTATCGGATCTTATTCAGTTCCCGAGCCCACACCAGAGCGTAACTTTGAGGATTTTCTTCGCGAGTGTGAGAGTTTGTCAGGTCAGAATGCAGAGCTGAAGGAGCTTATCAAGAAGATGAAAGTGGAGGCGCAACTTCGGGTAGATTTGACTTCTATCGATTGGAGGACACGTATTAGGATGTTGGAGGATGCTGTGAGGCACCGTTTGTACCGGGACCCTATTACCCATGATGTATTAGCAGAGGCTCGTAGACTATCAAGTCTGGTTTGTTGGACATTGTGTGAGCTTCGAGAGACCCGAGGTTCCCGTGATTAGACTGCTGCTGTGGAGATGATTGGTGAGTGGGACATTCGGTAGAGCCCACTAGTGTTAGTTGTGATTACTACTAGTATAGGATGTTTTCCCTGTTTTCCTAGTACTGGTAAACGGATAGTTGTTGTTTTAGACTTGTTTATTTCAGCTCCGTTGTAGAAGGGTTAGAATACCTTAACTTTGGATGTTGGTTTGATTTCGTCTTCGTGACGTATATTTATTCGTATATCCCTGTGTCCACTGCTTTACCTATCGCTTTTACATACTGTCTTCACATACCGTATTTTCATACTTATTGACCTGTTCATATAAACCCTGTTGCATTGGTACCAGACGGTTTAAACCTGTTTTCTTTCATATAAACTTGCATGTTGTTTACCGACTGTTTATTTTCTTATCAGAAAGATGCCTCCTAGAAGAACCCGTCAAACCAATAATGCAGATAACCAAGATCAACAAAACCAAGATAACCCTACTATGGTCCAGATGTTTCAATTACTTCTGTGACGCCCCCAGATCCGAGGTCGGAGATCCAGGCGCTCACGGTCCATTTTCCATTAATAACATACATGTTCTTGCACATAATGTATATAATAGCAATCGACCCCGCAATAAAACTCACACCGCACACATACTCACACACACACAGGTTAGAGTCTCAGAAACGTCCTACAACTTGATTGAGCAAAACTAAAAGTCTTAAAGTTATTACAGACCAAATTAAATAGTATTTAGGCTACTAACAATGCTTCTACATGAAGCTGTGTTAGCGGCTTGAATAATAGTTGCGGTACACTGCCTTGCACATGTCATACTTATAAATAAAGTGTACTAACAAAAGTTGCAAACCAATCCGTCTAAGGGGGCCTACCGGTGGAATCTCAGCTGCTGCCTGAGGTCTAGTCACCTACTTTCGGACAGTCTGACTGTGTAAGAACCCAAAATTTCGGTAGAATTAAAACTTTTCCTATTATGATGAAGTGCATCAATGAATAGTGATTTGGTGGATGAATAGTGATTTTGAGGCTTAAGAAAATTTTTCATGCCACCTATGTACGAGACGTAGTGTGGATATTCCGAAGTTATACTAGTAATCTACGGAGTAAATAAGTGTATGTAAATGCGATCGGAATTCAGAAATTCCAAATTCTATTTTCGTGTAATATTTGACCGAGCAGTGAATTATATACCAGTAATATCAAGAAATGAGATATTTAATTTGAGGAATTAAGGATTAAGTGACAACCATTGGTGGAGAAATAAAAATACAAGGAAGGATATTACATGCAAGTATCATGTAACTAGATAATTAGGAGAGTAAACTAGAAAGCAAAAAGTAACTAGTGAATAGTGTAAAGAATGTGCACCATACTTTAGGGGACAAGGAGGTATGACTTGAACCTAGGCTACTAGACTAGGGTGGAGACATGTGAATGATATACATATCAATACATATCAATAATACATCTCATAATTCAAACCACATATCAAACAAGAAACAAAACAATTAGCAAGCTTGTCCAATACTCCTTGCACAAACCCCAAGGTGATAAGATCAGCCATACATCTCTAATAATATCTAGATATCACATTATTTTGTCACTTGACCTTTCAAGTAACCAAGAAGCAAGCAAAACACTCCATTTCTCTCCATTCTTTCCAAGCTGCTTGCAGAAATACTCTCAAGAAGAAAATTCATATCTCCATTTATATCCATGATAAAATCACCATATTTTAATCACCGCTCCCTCATACTATGAAGAACATTCGCTCAAAATTTCATGTCAAGATGATGAGTATAGCCTAGTCAAATCTCCTCCCAAAGTTGAAGAACCGAGCTGCCCAGAATCCTAGACAGCTTCTGTACTGATATTCAAACGGGCCTAGAGCCTTCATTACTCAATGGAATTTCGTGTTCTTTATATGGTTAGAAATCTGTGAAGATGCTCTACAACTCTCATTTAGAAGCTTCAATCAGAAAAGCTCAGTAAGGGCCTCGTTTTCCATGATCTTTCAGTCGGGTTCTAATAACTCCGAATTACTAACTTTGTTTTCTTCATTTCTTTTGATCATTCAAGCTTACCCAAGGCTATACAAGGATTATACAAGGTTTAGAAAGATATTACACACATCAAGGAAGGTATAAAACTCTAACCACTCTTAGTCATGGATTGTTTATGGTTTATAATGTTAGATCTAAGAGTTTTAGTGCATATCTTGGTTATAGGAGTTATGGATGATAAAAATCTTGAGGTTATATGTTGTTGATGTGATTTTAAAGCTTGTACTTAGTGTATATAACCCCATGTATGCTATAGAGACAAATCTTGGTGGTTTTGATGGTAGATGTGATGTATAAAGTGGGTTCTTGAATGTTTAAGAAAAGATGTGTGCTGTGTTAAATTCTGGGAGTATGTACTGTCTTGTGAGAGGGTTTTGAACCCCTAAATCTTGTCACCCGAGGACCTAATTTGTATGGTTGGAAAGATAATTGAATGTAGTTTCTAGAAATATAAGGTTCATACCCAGGAGATGTGTAGATCTTGAGTTATGGCCGGATTATTGCAGTGTGGTTCTGGAATTCAGACTGCACTGTGTTGTCCACTTGTGAACTGAGTTAGGATCCCTTAAAATTATGCTAGTGTTATGAAAATTTGAGGGTAGTCAGATTATACAGTTGTGAAGGCTGTCCAAAAAGAATTGGAATAAAATTTGTATTTTTCAATTTTATAAAAATGTTAAAGCGAAGTGCGCACGAGTGAAAAATCACCTAGGAGCTTAGTTTAACGTAGTTTTAAGAGTACTCACTTGTGTTTCAAGTTTGAGGGATGGATTCGAGTCGAATGAGTAACGAATGTGATAAAGTGATGACATGGTCATCTAGGAGGGTTAGTTGTCACAAATTGGAGTCTTTAAGTTGGTCTTACATCCTTTAAAACCTTACGATTAAGTAGTGTTGTTAAGGTACTAACGTACGAATATTGATTATGTATAGATCTTCGTTCCACGTCGCAAGCTCGACCACCCCACCCTAACCAAGGCAAGTTTACCTTTCAAAACTTATATAAAGGATTTTCACTGTTGTGTTTGTAGCTTCCAAACGTATTATATGCTTATGCTTTATGAGATTATGTTGAAGTTTGAGATTTATGCATATGTGTTTGTACACCCTTGAACTTAGAATGAAAGTGTTTCCTTCGGACAACGACTCTAGCAATAGATGTCGTAGCGGTCCAAATATACTATTGACCGGGGAGCGGTATATTATTGTATCATGATTAAATTGCGAAAACCCGAAGAGTCATTCGGGAAGTACCGTATACTTAAGTATTTTTACGTTGTTAAAAATACTCAAAAATATCTATCTTGGATTAAAAGCTTATTTTAATTAAATAATTATTTTATTAATTGTTTATATTAAATCTCAAAATATCATTTATTAATTATTGTTCATCATTTTAAAGACAAAACTAATCCAAGATACCTTCATCGTTTTCAAACTCGAACTCTTTCGAACCCAAAACATTTTCGAAAACCCCCGGTCAGGTTTTGCTTCTTGTACACTTTTCAAGAATTATCGGTCGACTGAGGTCGAACTTCAACTACTCGAATTTTCTATCAAAATGATTTTTGACAAGAAAGAAAAAAAAGGACTCTGGCAGGTGTGGGAATCGTTGACAAACGATTCCCGGGATGTGTATGCGGTCGTGATCCAAGCGGTCCATCAATTATTATTCCATCCCAGGTGTTGCCGAAGGATGATTACGGATGTAGTTTTCATCGAGGGTCATTACGGATGTAGTCTTCACCCGAGGATAGTTACGGATGTAGTTTCTATCCTTCTACCGGTACAGAAGACCCGCGGATTATTGGACTTGGATGTGGCGACTGATCATCGTCAATCCCTGTCAGGTTTTATGTTTTCTTCAAGTCCCATCCTCCACTTTGGAAAAATACTCAGACACTGCTTCTTGGGCCTAAGTGCCAAGTTGACGATAGTGTGGTTTTTGATAAGAAAAAAATATTTACATAGTGCAGTATCTAGAACTGCAAGATTTTCTATAAAGATTGGCACGCGTTAGTGCACTCTTGCAATTATTTCAAATAATGAAATGTTTTTGAATGAGAAACCTTCTAAGCTAATGGAAGGAAAGAGGTTTTGCAATGATGTATTACCTGTATAGTATGTTAACCGTAGAGTGTTTTGCCGAAAATGATATACTCATATGTATATATTTTCAAACTTGAGATATATTAAAATGGGAACCTTATAAAGGGTTTATATGTTATTCCTAAAGCTCATTAGTGAGTATAAATGTTTTATTCAAACTCGGACATATACATTGTCCAACTATGTTTTGGAATCTGAGATATATACCCATACAGTTGGGAGTGTTTTCGAAATAAACCACATCATTATTTTTCAAAATGGTGAACTTGCTGAGCATTATGTAGCTCATTCTTGCTTTATAAAAACTTTTCAAAAAGAGAAGAATTTGGTCGGTTAACTCCGCACCAGCAGAAGAGGAGTAGAAGATTTACCCCGGAGATGATTTAGTTCCTGATAAATACTATAGAGTAAGTCTGATAGGTTTTCAACTGAAATAGTAAGACTTGTCTTCAAGTGTAGTTGTATAAGTGGAAGTGTGTAAGATTCTGGATTGTACAGATGAATTGTAATATTTAGTGTTACTTTTGATTATCGTTTCTGAGGCTCTAACTTGTTTGTGCGTAAGATTGAGGTCTGGATGGATGTGTTGTTGAGTTGTAAAGTTAATACAGGTATGATATGGTTGGATGGTGATGTGACGACCTAAATCTTTGACCTCGGATTTGGGGGCGCCACAGAAATGGTATCAGAGCGATAAGTTACAGTACTCAGAAACGAGAGTGTTGAGAGTTAAGTCTAAGTAGGAAAATGACATAAGAGATCGTAGTAAACTTATTATTGGACTACCGGAAGAGGTACCGGTGAGTAGAATGGACTGGAGGTATTATACTAGGGTCGATAGAATCCTTAGAGACCTTCAGAATGATGAATAGAGGTTTGAGAGTCGTACATGACCTATCATTGGTAATGATATAGGAAGCATAGGGAAATCTCAAGAGCAGCTGAGGTAGAGGCGATATTGCCAATATGATCGGATGACTAGGCTGGCATAAATTTTGTGGCCCATAGTCCTCCAGAGTTTAGGAGGCGGCATTTTAAGAATCAAGAAGTTTAGACTTCCCTACATAATTAAGGGTACTTAGTACTTGGAATAATGAAAGTATTTTACTTTGGCTATAAGATCCGATTTTCGACAAGTAACGGGTTTACCTGAAAGTTGGTCACTATGTCGTTGTGGATTTCATTACCCTTGATGGCGAATTTTACATGTGTTATACGAGAATGTTATCATAAGACGAGCGTGCTAGATAATTCCATGCATGATTCGGACGCTAGAGCATTGTAGTTCAACTTAGAGAACAAACAAGTAGAATTAACAAAGGGACTCAAGAGAAGTTGAATATGGTTGCAACGAGCGATACAGTGATCTCAGAGTCTACCAAAAGAAAAGACCAGTGGGTCTAGAGTGGGATCCTTTGATAGAGATGTTATCACGGACTACGTATATATGTATTGTAGACCTCAATATTTTTGGTATATGTTCACATACACACACCCGCCACTGAACCTATGGACTGCACTGAGATCCCTGAGAGATCTCTTTGATCTATTCCCAGGGGGAACTGGCCACTTGTGATTCATGTCGGAAGGCATGAAGTAGGACCCTATGGACTTAGCAGGTGTCCCCGGAATGATGTTAAGCTTGGTCTTCAAGATAAAGCACGGAAATGACAGATATATTTGTGAAACCCCAACTCGATAAATGACTTTAAGATGATGATTGAGAGACGCACTAGTTGGTGTCTTGTATTACGAAGACGAAGAGATGGAGTTACCCTCATAATGGTGATAATGAGATGCACGAATGATCATTAACTTATTTTGGTAACTACCGGCAGGTGCACTACTTCATTTTAAACTGTTCACTAACCCTGTTACCTCGATTAGTTTATATCAGGTAACCCTTCTAGCTTTCTACTTCAAACTTGTGGAATAACAACCAGTGAGATACTTTCCCTAAAGCAGGACTTATCCGAAGTAATTTTATTTGATCCATGAACATTCTATTCAAAAATTTATGATGATCTTGTTCGGCTCAGGCCTATTTACACTTTCTTTCAATTATCCAAGGAAGGTTCAACAAATATTTCCTTAATTAATCGATGAATATTACTTAACGAATATTGATATATGATTGCTTCTTTCAGACTTGCACTCTTCGGTTGAGCTCATAAATATTTAACAAATTACTGACGACATGGATGATCTAATGTCCAGACATCCTTCATGAATTCTTTTCTTCTATTCGAGATGAGATTGTACATCGTACATTGAAATCATAGTAAGGATATCATTTTGATATTGGTATTCTGAATTTAATTCTATTGTAGGATCTGATAAAGCATGTGTACGGAGGCACCCTTGGGTGGACCGTTTCACTGGTAAGTAATATTTGATGAGAGGTTATCGATTGTTCCGATACCTAGAACATTCTCTTCAGATTTTATAGTTTTCTTTTTCAAACTTAATAACTTCTTATTTCCATTCGTTGTCCGAGTAGCCTAAAGTTTCTTCAGTGGCTACATTGTTGAAATTCCGTTCTAGCCAATTGAAACTGGCTAGTCGATATGTCAATATGAATGACTAGTTGATTGTTCTAACTAGTCAAAATTGTAATGTTGTGAAGAACACCTAGCTAATTGTCCTAGCTAGTGGTGATGACTCAAACAGGTGAACTAGTTTCTTGAAAAGGACTAGTTATTGTTTCACTGGCCCAACTCCCAATTTAATTCATTCCGCAATGCATTTTGCATGTGGTAAAGTATGATGATGAAAGTTTTGACGAATAACTTGATTGAGACCTAGTGAGGTCGCCCACTCAACTTGAATTCTACCCATCTTCGTATCAGACTTTATGGCACTTGACTATTTTATTCTTTCATTCATACAATGAGAATTCATTTGAAACCATTGATTACTTGAATGACAAACTACTTCATTCTTTAATTGTCATGGAGTATAATTGCTTTCTATTGGCTGACCTTCATCAATGCGACTTTAGATTTCCTTTTATTATTCAGGAGGAAAAGTATCCACCCGATGTAAGAATTGTATAAAGACCGTCTTTATGACTTTTGTATCCAACAATCATTGCCCTCGTGCAACATTCTCTATGATATCACATCACAAAATTATCAGGACATGAAGGAATAAACCTTGTTGTATTCTTTCTGTCCATCCTTACATCTCCAAAAATCGAGACTCCTAGTATTTGGAACCATCAACATTCTTGGAACATCCAATGTGGAATTCTTATTGAAATTACCTATTGGACCTTGTTATTTTGAAACCATTCCTTTCAAAAGTGATTCTCTAAGGTGAACAGGAGGTACAATTGTGAACCGTTGCACCAATATGAGATAAAAAAAAAACCAAATGTTGTTATTGTGCGGCCAGAGCGTTATGCCGAGTAATTATTTAAAGTAGGAATAACATGTCGGGGCATACCACAAGTACCTTTAATATTAGTGTGAGGAAGGTTATAAGAAATGATGAGGTGGTTGGGAGTACGCTCCTACCAACCGTTGTCAGGATGTTATAGAAATGAATTCTGGAGTTACCAAGCCTTTTCTTGATCCAAGAAATTCAAATCGATTGCGATGTAAGACATATCCTTAGAGGAAACTAACATGGAAGTGAGATGGACAAGAAAGGAAGAAATATCGTGGCAAGAATGTGAAGCTTTACTTAGCTTAAAGGGATTGATGCACATAGAGAGACATAAAGTTTAAAAGGCCCCTAATAGCAAATGGATGCATGGATATATCCCAATGATCCTTCGAGATTACCACCTAATCAAGTTTATTGGGAATCGCAGTAGCATGCAGGCCTCAGACTGATTGGCGCCAGTTGTGAAAGAGGACGAACGTATCACATCTTACATATACCATCAAGAATCGATACCCCTAACTGGAGATGTAGGAATTGTTGACCAGTTAAAATGCGTAGTTGTTTTTCAAAGATAAGGTTGAAAAGCGGGTTTCACCAACTCAAGATCGACCTCTGTAATGTGCCAAAGTTGGCATTTCACAATAATATAAACGTTATAAATTTATGGTAGTATCATTTGAGTGGACTAATGAGTCAGAAGCCTTTATGGATTAATGAACAAAGTTTTGGAATGAAATGAGATATTAGCAACAACCTCGTTGTTAGTTATACTTGATGATAAAAAGAGGGAGAGTCATGATGATGCATCTTTCAAGAGTTTAAGAGGTGTGCTGATGCAGTAGAAAGGGGATGATAGCCTATACTTCTAAACAACATAAAGGTTACGGGATAGGATATACTAACCGTGAGTCTGGGATTAGTCATGATGGCGTTCACGCATAAAACTGAGACGTTAACTTTATGAGAAAAGTGTGAAAGTTTTCCACAAGTGCCATAAGTATATCTTCATATTAGAACTAAACATAAGAAAGAGAAGGTGACGAAAGGGAGCAGGGAGTATAATGGAGAAATTTGTTATTTCCCTGGAAAGGCCAGTGTGGTGGCCGATACCTATAGAAGGGATTATTCGAAATTGGAATTCAGTCAGTATTGACCAAGAAAATAGAGTATATACAATAAAGAATAATGTTAGAGGAAAGTGACTAAATTATGGGGAAGGACAAAGATGTATAGAGAATTAAGAGAATGTTTGGCAAACGGATATGAAGAATGGTATTGGCAAACTATTAAGTACAAACGCGACATGTCAAAAGTAGAATGATAGAGATGTAGTGGATTAATTCCGCCTGTAGAAAATCTTGAATGTGGATAGAATTATAATGAATTTCATAAGCAGGTCGCCGAAGACCGAGCCAAGAGATGGCCCTAGTTGATTCATAATTGTTGAACCAAGTGATTTACCTGCGAGAGACTTTCCATTTAGAAGATTATCGATTTATATACGGAAGAGATGATGGTGCAATATAAAACTTCTGCAGCGATTACGTTAGATAAAGACTTAAAATTAAACTTCGAATATTGAAGGTGCTTTCAAGTATATTTAACAAAGAGATTGAGCGTATGTACTAATTTGATCTGTGGCTGACGGACAGGGAAGAAGAATTGTCCAGACGATCGAATTTATATTTAGGGTCGTGCCTTAGATTTCATGGGGCAGTCGAGAATAAAAACTTATCAATGAAATGAATGTTGTTATCACGATCGTCACCATGCGAACGTAAGGACGTCTCTTGTAAACGTACTACGAAAGAAGAAGTTTCGCTTTTCTTGCGTTACGAAGAAGTCAATGAACGAGGGATATAGTAGCTGAACTGGTTCGACGTATACCGAAGACTATACAATATCCATAGCAAGTGGTAACGACTGACGGGAGGCAACACATGCCTGCTAATCAAGCGAAAAAATATGAGGAATACCATGCGTATTGACGTTGTCTTAGATTATAAAACACGACCACAAAGTATTCACGGGCCAACGATACAAGGACTCAACACGGATACTATGAACAAGGTAGAAGAGAAACGTATAAGTAGTGGGATAGAAGTTTTCATTCATAGAACAACCAATAAGGAATACAGGTCGAGGAGAGAATGCGTTGAGAAACAACATTAAAGCGATGGTGAGACCAAGGTGAGAGAACAAAAGGGTTGAAATGTCAACCTGAGAGTTAGAAAGGGTAAAGTTGGAATTGTATCCACAACCTTAAAAGAATCCTTTTAAGGAGAGGAGACTGCAATAACCCTAATTTTCGTGAATATTCGAAACCTGGATGAATAGTAATTTTATGGGTGGATAAGAAAATTTTTCAATCACGATATGTACGAATTATTAAATGAAGATTTCGAATTGATATTACGTCCTTACGGTACAGACGAGTGTATGTAAAAGTCAATTGTTTTTTTTTCAAAACCCATTATTTCGAATGGTCAAATTTTATGAGATATCAAAGGAGTATGAGGTGGGAGACTTCGTGATGCTAAAGGTATCCCTCTGGAAAGGATTGATGTGGTTTGGTAAGAAAGGGAAGCTAAGTCTGAGGTTTATTGGACCTTTTGAGATTTTGAGGCGTATTGGGAAGTTACCCTACGAGTTAGTCTTGCCCCCAAGCTTGCAGCAAATTCGTAATGTGTTTCATGTGTCTATGTTACGACCCTACCACACCGACTATCGGCATGTGATAGAGTACAACCAAGTGGACCTATGACCCGACTTGACCTATGTGGCGCAACCCGTGGAAATCATGGATAGAGAAGAACAAGTGCTGAGGAACAAGGTTTTCAAACTACTAAGGAATTGTGAGAAAATCAAGATGTGGAAGAATCCACCTGGAAGTTTGAGTGAAACAAAGAAGGATTAACCCCAGTGATTCCTAAACTGATTCCGGGACGGAATCCTTTTAAGGAGGGGGGACTGTAAGAACCCAAAATTTCGGTAGAATTAAAACTTTTCCTATTATGATGAAGTGCATCAATGAATAGTGAGTTGGTGGATGAATAGTAATTTTGAGGATTAAGAAAAATTTTCATGCCACCTATGTACGAGACGTAGTGTGGATATTCCGAAGTTATACTAGTAATCTACGGAGTAAATAAGTGTATGTAAATGCGATCGGAATTCAGAAATTCCAAATTCTATTTTCGTGTAATATTTGACCGAGCAGTGAATTATATACCAGTAATATCAAGAAATGAGATATTTAATTTGAGGAATTAAGGATTAAGTGACAATCATTGGTGGAGAAATAAAAATACAAGGAAGGATATTACATGCAAGTATCATGTAACTAGATAATTAGGAGAGTAAACTAGAAAGCAAAAAGTAACTAGATGAATAGTGTAAAGAATGTGCACCATACTTTAGGGGACAAGGAGGTATGGCTTGAACCTAGGCTACTAGACTAGGGTGGAGACATGTGAATGATATACATATCAATACATATCAATAATACATCTCATAATTCAAACCACACATCAAACAAGAAACAAAACAATTAGCAAGCTTGTCCAATACTCCTTGCACAAAAACCCCAAGGTGATAAGATCAGCCATATATCTCTAATAATATCTAGATATCACATTATTTTGTCACTTGACCTTTCAAGTAACCAAGAAGCAAGCAAAACACTCCATTTCTCTCCATTCTTTCCAAGCTGCTAGCAGAAACACTCTCAAGAAGAAAATTCATATCTCCATTTATATCCATGATAAAATCACCATATTTTAACCACCGCTCCCTCATACTATGAAGAACATTCGCTCAAAATTTCATGTCAAGATGATGAGTATAGCCTAGTCAGATCTCCTCCTAAAGTTGAAGAACCGAGCTGCCCAGAATCCTAGACAGCTTCTGTACTGATTTTCAAACGGGCCTAGAGCCTTCATTACTCAATGGAATTTCGTGTTCTTTATATGGTTAGAAAGCTGTGAAGATGCTCTACAACTCTCATTTAGAAGCCTCAATCAGAAAAGCTAGGTAAGGGCCTCGTTTTCCATGAACTTTCAGTCAGGTTCTAATAACTCCGAATACTAACTTTGTTTTCTTCATTTCTTTTGATCATTCAAGCTTACCCAAGGCTATACAAGGATTATACAAGGTTTAGAAAGCAAATACACACATCAAGAAAGGTATAAAACTCTAACCACTCTTAGTCATGGATTGTTTATGGTTTATAATGTTAGATCTAAGAGTTTTAGTGCATATCTTGGTTATAGGAGTTATGGATGATGAAAATCTTGAGGTTATATGTTGTTGATGTGATTTTAAAGCTTGTACTTGGTGTATATAACCCCATGTATGCTATAGAGACAAATCTTGGTGGTTTTGATGGTAGATGTGATGTATAAAGTGGGTTCTTGAATGTTTAAGAAAAGATGTGTGCTGTGTTAAATCCTGGGAGTATGTACTGTCTTGTGAGAGGGTTTTGAACCCCTAAATCTTGTCACTCGAGGACCTAATTTATATGGTTGGAAAGATAATTGAATGTAGTTTCTAGAAATATAAGGTTCATACCAGGAGATGTGTAGATCTTGAGTTATGGCCGGATTATTGCAGTGTGGTTCTGGAATTCAGACTGCACTGTGTTGTCCACTTGTGAACTGAGTTAGGATCCCTTAAAATTATGCTAGTGTTATGAAAATTTGAGGGTAGTCAGATTATACAGTTGTGAAGGCTGTCCAAAAAGAATTGGAATAAAATTTGTATTTTTCAATTTTATAAAAATGTTAAAGCGAAGTGCGCGCGAGTGAAAAATCACCTAGGAGCTTAGTTTAACGTAGTTTTAAGAGTACTCACTTGTGTTTCAAGTTTGAGGGATGGATTCAAGTCGAATGAGTAACGAATGTGATAAAGTGATGACATGGTCATCTAGGAGGGTTAGTTGTCACAAATTGGAGTCTTTAAGTTGGTCTTACATCCTTTAAAACCTTACGATTAAGTAGTGTTGTTAAGGTACTAACGTACGAATATTGATTATGTATAGATCTTCGTTCCACGTCGCAAGCTCGACCACCCCACCCTAACCAAGGCAAGTTTACCTTTCAAAACTTATATAAAGGATTTTCACTGTTGTGTTTGTAGCTTCCAAACGTATTATATGCTTATGCTTTACGAGATTATGTTGAAGTTTGAGATTTATGCATATGTGTTTGTACACCCTTGAACTTAGAATGAAAGTGTTTCCTTCGGACAACGACTCTAGCAATAGAGGTCGTAGCGGTCCAAATATACTATTGCGAAAACCCGAAGAGTCATTCGGGAAGTACCGTATACTTAAGTATTTTTACGTTGTTAAAAATACTCAAAAATATCTATCTTGGATTAAAAGCTTATTTTAATTAAATAATTATTTTATTAATTGTTTATATTAAATCTCAAAATATCATTTATTAATTATTGTTCATCATTTTAAAGACAAAACTAATCCAAGATACCTTCATCGTTTTCAAACTCGAACTCTTTCGAACCCAAAACATTTTCGAACCCCCGGTCAGGTTTTGCTTCTTGTACACTTTTCAAGAATTATCGGTCGACTGAGGTCGAACTTCAACTACTCAAATTTTCTATCAAATTGATTTTTGACAAGAAAGAAAAAAAAAGGGACTCTGGCAGGTGTGGGAATCGTTGACGAACGATTCCCGGGATGTGTAAGCGGCCGTGAGCCAGGCGGTCCATCAATTATTATTCCGGCCCAGGTGTTGCCGAAGGATGATTAAGGATGTAGTTTTCATCGAGGGTGATTACGGATGTAATTTTCACCCGAGGATAGTTACGGATGTAGTTTCTATCCTTCTACCGGTAGAGAAGACCCGCGGATTATTGGACTTGGATGTGGCGACTGATCATCGTCAATCCCTGTCAGGTTTTATGTTTTCTTCAAGTCCCATCCTCCACTTTGGAAAAATACTCAGACACTGCTTCTTGGGCCTAAGTGCCAAGTTGCCGATAGTGTGGTTTTTTATAAGAAAAAAATATTGACATCGTGCAGTATCTAGAACTGCAAGATTTTCTATAAAGATTGGCACGCGTTAGTGCACTCTTGCAATTATTTCAAATAATGAAATGTTTTTGAATGAGAAACCTTCTAAGCTAATGAAAGGAAAGAGGTTTTGCAATGATGTATTCCCTGTACAGTATGTTAACCGTAGAGTGTTTTGCCGAAAATGATATACTCATATGTATATATTTTCAAACTTGAGATATATTAAAATGGGAACCTTATAAAGGGTTCATATGTTATTCTTAAAGCTCATTATTGAGTATAAATGTTTTATTCAAACTCGGACATATACATTGTCCAATTATGTTTCGGATTCAGAGATATATACCCATACAGTTGGGAGTGTTTTCGAAATAAACCACATCATTATTTTTCAAAATGGTGAACTTGCTGAGCATTATGTAGCTCATTCTTGCTTTATAAAAACTTTTCAGAAAGAGAAGAATTTGGTCGGTTAACTCCGCACCAGCAGAAGAGGAGTAGAAGATTTACCCCGGAGATGATTTAGTTCCTGATAAATACTACAGAGTAAGTCTGATAGGTTTTCAACTGTAATAGTAAGACTTGTCTTCAAGTGTAGTTGTATAAGTGGAAGTGCGTAAGATTCTGGATTGTACAGATGAATTGTAATATTTAGTGTTACTTTTGATTATCGTTTCCGAGGCTCTAACTTGTTTGTGCGTAAGATTGAGGTCTGGATGGATGTGTTGTTGAGTTGTAAAGTTAATACAGGTATGATATGGTTGGATGGTGATGTGACGACCTAAATCTTTGACCTCGGATTTGGGGGCGCCACAGACTGGGTCTTGCCATTTCTCTTAACTGTTGTGTTTGTAATATTTAAAACAAGCAAGAGTGAGTAACTATAGCTCAGCAAGATATATATATATATATATATATATATATATATATATATATATATATATATATATATATGAGATAAGTAGTGTATGCATTTTATTTAATTTAACAAATATTAAACTTAATTATATCAATAAGTTATTGAATCATCCATCATCTTTGAACCATCGCATGCTACAACATAAATTGTCTATTGCAACCATATTTCTAAAAGTTTGTTAAAAGACGTTGCTATTGAGAAACCAAATCACATCAATTGCAATGCCTTTGAAAAGGGTTGCAATTGCACTGAAAAAATTTAAGAGAGTTAAAAACATTCATTCTATTGCAATAATTTTCTTAAATCGTTGCAGTATATTTAATTTTTGGGCCCAAAAAATTGGCGGTTTTCTAAAATCTGTTGAAAATGTTGAGCGGGATCTTTACATTCTTTTGCCAGCTTACCAAAAATAACAAAAGAAAAACGAAAAAAGAAACAAAATTTTCTCCCTACCAATATTCAATCACTCTTACTGGCCACTACCAATATTCATATCATCTTCATCGCTCCCTACCATCTTCAATCCATCGCTGTTTATAACTCACCTTACGATTTTCTCCATCGCTGTTCTCTTCTCTACGATTTTCAGTAGCTGGGTTTGTCTCTTCGCTGGGTTTCGAATTGGCAATCGGTTTGTTTATCTCTTCCTCTAAACACGTATAAATAAACACGAGTAACTTGGGTTTCGGTTTGTTCTCTATCACTCTACAATCGATTTGTTTTATTACTCTGTTCTTCTCAATTTTAGGGTTCTATTTTGAAGTTTTGGGGGTTTTATTTTAGGTGTTTTCATTTAATTAATTTTCACTTCTGTGTGATTCAGTCAAGTCGTTAATTGACCGATATGGGTTTTTTGCAATTTGGTATGAATTATAAAGTCTTCATGTTACTTGGGTTTGATGTTTGTTTTTAAAATTGATTCCAGATTCAGTCTTTTGGTCTTGAAAACTGATTTTGGAGTCAAACTTCTCACCGGATTCATATCTCTCAGCCTTGGTAATTCAATTGATTTGTGTGTGTTAGGGGTTTAAATTGGATTTATTTTGGGTATAACTTGTTAGTTTTTGATTTATCATTCACTTTTTCGATTACTATGGACTAGAACTAGATTTCAGATATGGACTTGTAATTGTAATTAGCAAAGTGGACTTGTAATTGTTGAGTAATTGTAAGTGCCAACAAGAAGGTGATTTAGCTGTATATTCATCAAAGTGGACTTCTAATTGTTGACAATGTTTCTTTACAGATGATAAAACTTGCACCTTTGTTGGAACTGCCGCTTATGTACCTCCAGAAGTGCTAAATTCATCTCCTGCTAGAGTTGGGTGAGAAACTATTCTTGGAAGAGCTTTAATACTTGCATGGATGTAGAATCAACCAAAATATCTTGCAATTGTAGAATTTTCAACTGAAATTTTGATGCTTCTAATACTCCTTTGCATCTCTATGAATTATGAATCATGTTTATTGTTGTAGGATAGCTTACTTCTTTTTTATGTGTTCACGCTTGTGTAAACAAAAATGACCTATGGGCACTTGGTTGTACCTTGTATCAAATGCTTTCTGGTGCTAGTGAATGATTGACATTCCAAAGAATTATTGCCAGAGACCTCAGATTTCCGGAATACTTTTGTGATGAAGCTAAAGATCTGATTGATCGATTATTGGTAAGTTGTAATTGTCCATACGCATATTGTCCAGTCACATTGTTTTTGAAATCAAATGTGTTCCACAAACTTTACTTCTCTCTTAAAGGCATCACTAATACATAAATGTATATAAATATGTTCTTACTATCATTTATTAGCCTTCTGAAGTTACCTATCACTCAAAACAGGTCCAGTATCTCCCTTTATCCTCGATTTACGTTGGAAGGAGTTGGACTTGTGTTTTTATATAATAATGCAATACTAACTTTAGTTAGCAACGGTCTCTTGTTCTAGCGGTGTTAGGTCCACTATGTTTGTAGAAGGGGGGTTGAATACAAACAGTACTGTTTTATCGAAATTTGTCCGGATAAATTTAATTTATATTTTGACAAATTTGAGCGGAATTAAATGAAACAAAATTCAAGTTGAATATAAATTTATATTAACTTGAGGGGTTTGTTACAAATACAGTACAGAAATTATATCTAGTTAATAAAAACAAATTAGAAAATTCGACATGAATTTTTCTAGATTTGTTAATAAAAATCGAGATATAGATTAGGAGTAAAAACTCGCTAATATTACAAGAGTATCAAAATAAACAAGTTCTATCGGATCAGATATTAAAAATAAGATGAACTTGATTTCCTATGAATTTTTCTCTTGCTGTGTTGTTCTTCAAAATTGAGAGAGAATGGAGCTATTCTTGTTTTTCTCTTTGAATGTTATGTTCTGTCTTCTGAGAGATTGTTCAGGCTGCTGTCTTGAATTAATATAGCCTCCTGCATCTTTTCTTTTTCATTTGTATTGCCAAGACAATCGGCAAGACAATCTGTTCTTACAAGACAATCAATTTTGTACTGCCAAGACAATCGTCAAGACAATCCAAAATCTCCAAGACAATCAATTTATATTGCCAAGACAATAGGCAATACAATAAGCAAGACAATCAAGGTTAACAAGACAATCGTCAAGACAATTGAGATTGTCTTGTTAATATTAATAATAAAAGAAAACGGCTGAATGATTTGAGTTGAATCAAATTTTGAACTGCTGTAAGAACGAAACCCAGTCACAGGAGGGTTGTCTGGCAAACACGCGCGCTAATTGAATATTTCTTCCGGGCGCGTGTGCTCCACGCATTACCAGGCGCGTCTCAACATTGCCGATAGTAACATGTGTTCTCTTTTGTTTTGATTCCTTTCTTGTACTTCTTTTTCATGCATGCCTGTTTAACTTTTGTCTTTTGCTTTTAAACAATTCTAAACACTTGTCTTGGCCACTTGACTACATGCATGCTTTTTCATTTTTTTTACTTCCAACTTAGCACGACTTGTTTAGTCGACCACAACATCTTCCTTTTCTTTTCTTTTTTATTTATCTTTTGTTTCTTTTCTTTTCTTTATCTATTATATTTAATTTAATTAACTATTAATCAATTAATCATTTAAATGAATAATGATTAATTAATTAATAAACTAATTAATTAAATCTCATAGATTAATATATTAATTCAAAATTAATTAACATGATAATTAATTTAATGAATAAATTAATTCAGAATGAATTAATTTATTAAATTAAATCAATTACATAATTATATTAATTAAAAGAGAATTAATATAAATCTTTTGACAGCTCAAATCTTTTTCTTGAACCACTGAAAGTAATAAAGAATTACCACCGAATTTTCGTTGACACTCGATGCACGGTCTGGTTCATGAGCGACTAACTCCTACGGATTTTCTTTATTTTTGACTTTATAGCTGTGGTCATTGTCTTCTCTTAATATACTCGTCTTGATAGCTTGAACCACTGAAGTTAATGATAAACAACCACTGTCTAATGTTGACACTCGATGTACTGTCTGGTTCATGAGTGACTAACCGCAATGACTGTTCTTCATATATTGACTTTAAAATCTGGTTCCTTTTCTTTTCTCCTCTCTCTATTAATTCTTCTGTACTGTCTCTGTCACTGTTGAAATCTCTGTCACTTTAAATGAATCCACTTCTTTAACGAATACTTCACTGAGGCTTGATCAGATGTCTGAACTTCTTTCAATGTAGTAATTCCTCAAGTCTGTAGATTGACCTTGAACTTTTTCTTCTGACAGATAATACAATCTGAGATTCCTTGTGATAGTCTATATACTATTTACTAATACAATCTTGTTTAAGTTGAGTTGTATCCTCGAAATACAAATAGGCTACATCATATGCCTTTCAATCTCCCCCTATTTGTTTGTTAGACAATAACAAGCAAATACCTAGAGGATAACTCAACTACCTCACTTAAACAAGAAAAAGATAAAACTTTTAAGTGTTAAGTAAATAATACAAAAAAAATTTCTCTGGTTTAGATTTAACAATTCCAGAATCTTCAGTTGATGAAATGATAGATGATTGTTCCTCTAGCACTGAACTGATCTTCAATAGATAACTCATCTTCATTTCTAATTCTTCATATCTCTGCCTGATAATCCTTCACATCTTATATTGGTGATTATCAGCAGTTCTTGATTTACAATCACTTCCCATTTCTGACATAGCTTTTCTCACTAAAGAAAAATAACTGTTTCTACTATGTGTAGACAATGGTGAATCAATACCATTTCTATAACTTCTGGTGAATTTACTACTCTTCCACATAGCCTTTATACAAAGTACATTGAAAGACTAATAGAATAGTATTGTGATGTAATTCTCCTTATATCTCCATGAAAGTTCTTTTGCTTCTTCATCTAAGGCTCCCCCTTAGAAACTAGACTTGCTCCCCCTTTCCAACTCACTCTTCTTTTACTTGTACCCCAAACTTCTCCCCTTAGTTGAGTAAATCCTACTAAGGTGCTTATCTTTTTCAATATATCTCTCCCCCTTAGTTGAGGAATCCTCCATTCAACTAGTTGACAAAGTAGTTGATACTAAATTGTTACCAATTTATATCAATCGTTAGAGTACATTGAAATCAATTGATAAAGCTTTGTTAGAAAGGAAGTTTCATTTTCTTCCTCACTGTGAGTGTGTGATAGTGTTTAGTGTACCTCACAAGTGTTTCACTCTTCTCTCCACTCATTTGTGTTGAGTGTCTCACTTCTCACTGTGTTTACACTCTTGCTCATTAGTGTATCACTCATTGCTCCAACATCCTTTAGTGTACCTGCAAGGAAAAATCACCCTAGCCCCTTCAAGAGAGGTCAGTGGTGGTGCAATGGGAGTTCGCAAATCCCAAATCCTCGTTGGACTCGTCAGACGAATCTGAGTCATAATCTACAAGTTGCTAATTTCCCTTTTTAGGGTTTTCAGATTTGAATTTTGAGAAGGTAAACAATGATCTATAAATTTAGCATTGAGATCAAGGTTCCCTTCTAATGTCTATGAAGACATCACCTTGTTAAACTCATCAGGTAAAATCTGAATCATAGTTCACAAATTGCCGATCCGCACCTATGTCGGATCCGTTACCCGCAGGATCCATAGATGTTCCCTCTGGGGAGTTAGATAATGATCTTGATGAATTTTGCATTTGAGATCAATACCTTCTCTCGAGGTCTGTGAAGACTCTTAGTTCATTAAAGAACCTTTAACTTATAATCCTAACCGTAAAATGGTTGGATTACAGGTTTCCGTCAATTCATCCTTAGTTTGTGCAATCTCACTTGTGCATATGAAATATTTTGGTTAGTGTATAAGGTAGTGACTCTCCAACTGAATATCCCACACATCCTTGTTTACTGCATCAAGTGCAGTTACTCCCTGGTGACCTCTAGTCTGATAGGTTACTTCCATTTAGGGGGTAAAATAGAATGTGTTTGAGTTTGACTATAGTCTGGGATAAAAGTTGTTGGGTTTACAACCTTATGACTAAACATGTGAGAATACGAAATTTCATGTAGATGAACCTGCATCACAGAATATGAGCAACATAGAGATAGAATGCATTTTTAACATTGAAAAGTTTTCTGAGAAAATATTGCATTTATCTTAAGAGAAATGATATACAATTGTGATTTCAAAAGATTTACAATGTAAGCAATCACAGCTGTAGAAAGAGATTTTGAGTTAGGAAGATAAAGATCTTGAGCTGGTTTTACAAAACAAGAACATAGACAAAAATCCAATTAATAATAAATATTAATCGAATCAATGTATGTTAATGTTTAAACCAATACAAACAAAACTATTTTATCATGTTTTAGGTCCTGCATGATAGATACCAACTATTAGAAATTGTTAGCACTTGATAGGTCTTGTCTTCCAATTGTTAGATCCTGAAAATCAAACATTAGTTCCTAACCAATTGTATAGACACATACCAATTTGATACCAACATTGGTCAATTGTTAAGTCCTTAAAACGAAGATCTGTTAACAGCAATCACAAAACAAAGATTTATACTTAAACTGCAAGTTTTGTGTGTGTTAAAAAGAAGAACAACAAAAGAACCAAGTACAGGGACCTATTTGTAAGTTTTGCAAGTATAGTGACTAAACTGTAAAAACTATACACACTATTTATATACACATGAAAAAGAATATACGAAAATAAGAAATAATATACATAATAATTATACAAAATAAAAACTAAAAAAGAAAAGAAAATTCAAATAAAACTAAACAAAGAAGAAAAATTTGAATTAACACAAAAATAATAAAACTATACATAACTTAATAATTTACAAACAAATTTTTATTTTTATTAATTTTTATTTTTATATATTTTTTTAAAAGCAAAAATAATTGTATTAATAATATTTACAGAATATAAAAGATAAAAGATAATAATTTAGAAAAAATATCTACAACAGTATAACTATTTAAAATAACTAAATAGAAAATATAAAATACTAAAAATACTACAAAACAGAAGAACAAACACATCAATAACAGAAGAACAAACACTACAAAATATTGAATAAAATATTAACTATTTACATAAACATTTGTAGCAAATTAATAAATCTATATATATTTTCGATTAAAATGACTTTCTTATCAGAAAATTATTTTGAAAGAAAATATGATTTATTAAAAGATCACAAATATTCAAAAGGAATTTTCAACAAAAATAGATTTCTCACTAATTTCCACTTGTAAAATTTGAGAAAAATATTTTTAGAGAAAATAAAATTATTCTAAAATTAAAAGAAGTAAGTAGGAAAATATTAAGAAGATAATGACAATGATTTAAGAATTTACAAGCAAGATTATAAGTTGATAAAATAATTATACAACTGATTTAAATCAGAAAATATTCACAAAATAATCACTTGTAAATTATTAAAGATCAAACCTCAGATATTAACTAGTTTAATTACTAGGACTGTTTAACATACCCAATTCACCAACAATTCTGGTGAATGTGGATTCGTCAAGAGACTTAGTAAAAATATCTGCTGTTTGTTCTTCTGTGGGTACAAAAAATAACTCCACAGTACCATTCATGACATGCTCTCGAATAAAATGATACCTGATGTCAATGTGCTTTGTTCTCGTGTGCTGCACAGGATTGTTGGAGATTGCTATGGCACTTGTATTATCACACAGGATAGGAATCTTGTCAAGTACAAAGCCATAATCCCGTAGCTGATTTCTGATCCACAAGATCTGAGCGCAACAACTTCCAGCAGCTATGTATTCAGCTTCGGCTGTATAGTTGGAAACTGTTTGCTGTTTCTTACTGTACCAGGAAACCAACCTGCCACCTAGGAATTGACAACTCCCAGAGGTGCTCTTTCTATCTACAACACTTCCTGCATAGTCTGAATCTGTATATCCAATAAGATTAAAACCAGATTCTTTAGGGTACCAAATTCCTAAATTTGGAGTACCCTTAAGATATCTCAAGATTCGTTTAACAGCAATGAGATGCACATCTCTAGGATCCGCTTGGAACCTTGCACACAAGCATGTAGCATGCATAATATCAGGTCTACTTGCAGTAAGGTAAAGTAATGAGCCTATCATACCTCTATAGCTTGTGATATCTACCTTAGCAGAATTTTCACTTGCTCCAAATTTAACAGCAGTAGATGATGGTGTTCTTGCTGAAGATGAGTCCTCCATTTGATACTTCTTGAGAAGCTCTTTGACATACTTGGATTGACAGATAAATATTCCATCTATCCTTTGACTTATTTGCAATCCAAGAAAGAACTTCAGCTCACCCATCATGCTCATTTCAAATTTACCCTGCATTAACTTAGCAAATTTCTTGCACAACAGATCATTAGTAGACCCAAATATTATATCGTCCACATAGACTTGGACTAAAATTGTATCATTCTTATGTTTCTTTGTGAAGAGAGTTTTGTCTATGACACCTCTAACAAAACCATTTTCAATTAAAAATTCAGAAAGAGTGTCATACCATTTCCTTGGTGCTTGCTTAAGACCATAGACAGCCTTGAAAAGGAAGTAGACATTCAATTAAATCTGGATCTTCAAAGCCAGGGGGTTGTTCTACATGAACCTCTTCATCTAGCTTGCCATTCAAGAAAGCACTCTTGACATCCATTTGATAAACTTTAAAGTTTGAAAATGCTGCGAATGCCAAGAATATTCTTATGGCCTCAAGTCTAGCCACTGGAGCATAGGTCTCATCATAATCAATGCCTTCAGATTGGGAGTAACCCTTTGCTACCAGTCTTGCTTTATTTCTCGTCACTGTGCCATCTTCATCAAGTTTGTTTCTGAATACCCACCTAGTGCCAACCACTGGTCTGTCTGTAGGTCTGGGTACCAGCTTCCAAACTTCTTGTTGTTTAAATTGATTGAGTTCATCTTGCATAGCAATCACCCAATCAGGATCAGAAAGAGCTTCTTCAGTTTTCTTAGGTTCCATTTCAGACAGAAACCCTAAATAATTACATTGATTCTGAAAAGCTCTTCTAGTCTTCACACCAACAACTGGATCACCAATGATTAGCTCAAAAGGATGAGCTCTATTCCAAAGAGTCTGTCTGGGAAGATTAGATCTTGATGATTCGCCTTGATCTTCATTGTGATGTTGTGTGTGACCAGTTGACCCTTCATTTTCTCCCCCTGAGTTGTTGCCAGGTTGACTAGATGATGATTGTTTAGAAGAGTCAGGGGAATTTTGACTACTATCATTAATTTCATCACCATTACCCTGATCATCATTGTTGTCATTAGCATCAGCAAAAATCTCAGGTGCATTGTCATCCTCTGAATCTGTATCTGTCATGTCATCGAAAGATAGCTTCTCAGATGGATTCTCAGTTTGGATACTAGGGAGTTTAGTGTCATCAAATGTTACATTGACACTTTCCATCATCTTCTGTTCATCAATCACATACACCCTGTATGCTCTCATTGAATAACCAATAAAAATTACTTCAAATGCTTTGGTATCGAATTTACCACCTTGATCATCACCTTCTTTAAGCACAAAGCACTTTGCCCCCAAATACATGAAAGTATTTGAGTGATGGTTTCTTATCAGCCATAATTTCATAGGGTGTCTTCATTTGATCTTTATTGATTAAAGTTCGATTCTTGGTATAGCACGCAGTATTGACAGCTTCAGCCCAAAAGTACAATGGAAGCCTTGATTCACTTAACATAGTACGTGCAGCTTCAATCAAGGTTCTATTCTTTCTTTCCACTACCCCATTTTGCTGAGGAGTTCTTGGAGCTGAGTATTGTCTGGTTATACCCTTCTCAGTGCAGAAGTCATTTAGAACTGCATTCTTGAATTCAGTTCCATTGTCTGATCTTATAGCTCTCACTAGATACGTAGAATCTCGCTCAATTAATTTGATGTGATCAATCACCAGTTGTGGAGTCTCATCTTTAGAATTCAAAAACAGGACCCATGTGTATTTTGAAAAATCATCAACAATCACTAGAGCATATCTCTTCCTTGACATAGACATCACATTAACTGGACCAAACAAATCCATATGAAGTAATTGTAATGGTTCAGTTATTGAAGATGTGTCCGTGCTCCTGTGACTTGCCCTTCTTAGCTTGCCTTTTTGACATGCATCATAAAGTCCTTCTTGAGTGAATTCCATTGAAGGAAAACCTCTCACCAACTCTCTTTTAACCAGAGAATTCATTGTCTTAAAATTAAGATGAGAAAGTTTCTTGTGCCATAGCCAACTCTCATCATTAGATGCTTTAGTGTAGAAGCAAGTGATTTCTTTAGTGCTTCCTGAGTTCATATTGGCTACGTACAGATTGCCTTTTCTAACTCCTGTCAGTTGTGGCTTTTCATGTCTCTTGTGTGAAATTAGACAATTCTTCTTGTAGAAATGAACTTCATAACCTTTGTCATAGAATTGACTGACACTGAGCAAATTGTGCTCAAGTCCTTTCACAAAAGAGACTTCATCAATGATAACATTTCCAGCTTCAAGTCTGCCATATCCATCAGTTCTACCTTTGCTGTTATCTCCAAAGGTAACTACTGGGCCGGCCTTCTCCACCACATTTGTCAGCAGGGTTCTGTCTCCAGTCATATGCCTTGAACATCCACTGTCCAAGATCCAGGTTACTCGTTCAACCTGCTCAACACCCTGCAATGACAAACGGATTAAACCTTCTTCGGAACCCAAATTTGATTTGGTCCAGAGTACTTAAAGAATTGGCCTTTGTCAGGCAAAACAACATTCTTTACTTTAACAACAGCTTTATCATTATTCAACAAACATTTCACTTTATAAACAGATTTGACAATCTTTTGTTTCAGTTTAGGTATCCATGTTTGTTTAGTAACAATATCATTGACTGGACATTTGACTTTGTAAACAGCCTTCATAAAACTTTGTTTAGGCTTTGGTACAAATGTCTCTCTCCTAACATAAGGAGGGCTAGCAGTTTTTGATCTAACATTATTCCTGTTCATATGTTGTCGAGGAGCAGTCTTATTATCACATGCATGATTACCATTAAAGTAAGCAGACATCACATTAAAGGCACAAGACATACAGTTGACAACACCACATGCTTTATGATTAGAATCAATGATAGGCATGTTACTCATGTTAGACATGTTATTGTTCTGCTTCAACTTGTTACCTCCTAATCTAGTCTTAGAAGAACTAGCTGTTTCGACAACCTTGACTGGCACTTTAGGTACATCTTTCTTGGATGAAGCATTTTCTGGATTAGTGTCCTCAACAGATTTAGCCTTAACAAAGACTTTGACATCTTTCTTGGATGAAACATTCTTTGGATTAGCTTTCTTAACAGATTTATCCTTAACACATTTATCCTTAACAAGAACTGTGCCATTTGCACTATCCTCATTTCTCATTTCTTCTTGTATAACCATAGAAAGAATATCTGGTGGTCCAGCATCAGATTTTTTAAACATTGGTTTTTCAACATTCTTGAGTACGTGTGGTATACCTCTTTCCTTAGCAGGAATAGGATTAGCAGAATGATTGCCCGAAGAACCAATAGCTTCTTTGTATTCATACCCTATTCCACCAGTTTGTTCTACTGCTTGTTTGTTGAAGAACTCTTTAGAAACTTTAACAGTATTATAACAAGCTCTAATCTGTGTTTCAAGTTCTCTAATCCTGGTTTCTTGTTCAGCAATCCTCTCAACTTGTTTTACCATGTATTCTCCTAGACCCTTTTCTCTGTAGTTAAGTCGAGCTATTTCTTCTATATTCTTATCTTGATTAATCTGCACCTTTTTTAAATCTAACACTTCATTTTCAAGTTTAGTGTTAACAAGACTTATTCTCTCGTACCCTCTTTGTGCATTATTCAAAGAACTACGTAAACTATCAATTAACTCAGCATCAGTAAGAATTACCGGTGTGGTATAATAAGTTGAAGATTCAGCATTTGCCACCAGCACAAAGTTTCCATATTCTTCATCTTCGCTATCTGTGTCATCCCAGCTTTTACCAGCAGCTACATAAGCTCTTCCACTCTTCTTCTTTTCAGAAGCATAATCTTTCTTCTGTGCTTGCTTGGGTTTCTGACACTCAGTAGCAAAGTGTCCCAACTCATTACAGTTGAAGCAACGGATCTTGCTTCTGTCAACAGTTCCAGTTTTGTAACCTCCCCTTTTACTAGAGGATGAAGAACCTCCTCTCTGAAATCTGTTATTTGACTTAAACCTGAACTTTGGATTTCTTCTGAATCTGAAGTTACTGAATTGTCTCACCATCATTGCCATAGATTCATCTTCCAATTGATCCAGCTCTTCTAGTGAATAGAATTCACTACCATCCTGAGTAGCTGGTGTTTGGCCAAGTTCTACTTCAGTTTGTTCCTTGTTGAAGCTGTTAGGTTGAACAATTTTAGCTTCCACTTCCTTAGGAACCTCAACTACTAGAGCTGTAGAAGAATTTGCCATTCTGCCTTTGCCAGAGAACTCCTTCTGCTGTTCTTGTTCTAATTCATATGTTTTCAGAACACCAAACAGCCTTTCAAGAGCAGTCTTGTTTAAATCTCTGGATTCTCTGATGGCAGTTATTCTATGCTCCAAGTGAGTAGGCATAGTCAGTAAAAACTTCATGTTGATCTCCTTCTGAGTATATTGCTTGCCATGAACTTGCAAGTTGTTGATTATTTTGTTATACCTTTCGAACACTTCCTGAATGCCTTCGTTAGGGCCAACTCTAAAGTGTTCATATTCAGAGGTCAAAATTTGAAGTCTGTTTTCCCTGACTTCATCAGTTCCTTCATTGATAGTTTCAATAGTTTCCCAGATGTGCTTAGCGGTTTTACAATTCATCACATGGCTATACATTACAGCATCGAGGGAATCTATTAAAATGAGTCTCAGATTTTTATCTAGTCCAGCTTCCTCCTTATCTTCAGAGGTATAGTTCTTAGGGTCCTTTGGATAGGATTTTGCAGGTATTGTTACAAGTCCATTTACAACTGTTTCAGTATCATGTTGCATGGGAGTTATTGGTCCATTTTTCAAAACGAACAAAAATCTTCGATTTGTTACATCAAGAAATAACTCCATTTTGTTTTTCCACATGTCATAGTTATCTTTATTAAAGATAGGAATTTTAACGATGCCTTTGGTTGACATGATGAATTTTTAAGAGAGTTAAAAATTCGAGATGGATTTTTGACTGAGTAAAAATAGGATCTTGATTTGTGTATCAATCAATAGGCTCTGATACCAATTGTTAGGTCCACTATGTTTGTAGAAGGGGGGGTTGAATACAAACAGTACTGTTTTATCGAAATTTGTCCGGATAAATTTAATTTATATTTTGACAAATTTGAGCGGAATTAAATGAAACAAAATTCAAGTTGAATATAAATTTATATTAACTTGAGGGGTTTGTTACAAATACAGTACAGAAATTATATCTAGTTAATAAAAAAAATTAGAAAATTCGACATGAATTTTTCTAGATTTGTTAATAAAAATCGAGATATAGATTAGGAGTAAAAACTCGCTAATATTACAAGAGTATCAAAATAAACAAGTTCTATCGGATCAGATATTAAAAATAAGATGAACTTGATTTTCTATGAATTTTTCTCTTGCTGTGTTGTTCTTCAAAATTGAGAGAGAATGGAGCTGTTCTTGTTTTTCTCTTTGAATGTTATGTTCTGTCTTATGAGAGATTGTTCTGGTTGTTGTCTTGAATTAATATAGCCTCTTGCATCTTTTCTTTTTCATTTGTATTTCCAAGACAATCGGCAAGACAATCTGTTCTTACAAGACAATCAATTTTGTACTGCCAAGACAATCGTCCAGACAATCCAAAATCTCCAAGACAATCAATTTATATTGCCAAGACAATAGGCAATACAATAAGCAAGACAATCAAGGTTAACAAGACAATCGTCAAGACAATTGAGATTGTCTTGTTAATATTAATAATAAAAGAAAACGGCTAAATGATTTGAGTTGAATCAAATTTTGAACTGCTGTAAGAACGAAGCCCAGTCACAGGAGGGCTGTCTGTCAAACACGCGCGCTAATTGAATATTTCTTCCGGGCGCGTGTGCTCCACGCATTACCAGGCGCGTCTCAACATTGCCGACAGTAACATGTGTTCTCTTTTGTTTTGATTCCTTTCTTGTACTTCTTTTTCATGCATGCTTGTTTAACTTTTGTCTTTTGCTTTTAAACAATTCTAAACTCTTGTCTTGGCCACTTGACTACATGCATGCTTTTTCTTTTTTTTTTTTTACTTCCAACTTAGCACGACTTGTTTAGTCGACCACAACATCTTCCTTTTCTTTTTTTTTATTTATCTTTTGTTTCTTTTCTTTTCTTTATCTATTATATTTAATTTAATTAACTATTAATCAATTAATCATTTAAATTAATAATGATTAATTAATTAATAAACTAATTAATTAAATCTAATAGATTAATATATTAATTCAAAATTAATTAACATGATAGTTAATTTAATAAATAAATTAATTCAGAATGAATTAATTTATTAAATTAAATCAATTACATAATTATATTAATTGAAAGAGAATTAATATAAATCTTTTGACAGCTCAAATCTTTTTCTTGAACCACTGAAAGTAATAAAGAATTACCACCGAATTTTCGTTGACGCTCGATGCACGGTCTGGTTCATGAGCGACTAACTCCAACAGTTTTTCTTTATTTTTGACTTTATAGCTGTGGTCATTGTCTTCTCTTAATATACTCGTCTTGATAGCTTGAACCACTGAAGTTAATGATAAACAACCACTGTCTAATGTTGACACTCGATGTACTGTCTGGTTCATGAGTGACTAACCGCAATGACTGTTCTTCATATATTGACTTTAAAATCTGGTTCCTTTTCTTTTCTCCTCTCTCTATTAATTCTTCTGTACTGTCTCTGTCACTGTTGAAATCTCTGTCACTTTAAATGAATCCACTTCTTTAACGAATACTTCACTGAGGCTTGATCAGATGTCTGAACTTCTTTCAATGTAGTAATTCCTCAAGTCTGTAGATTGACCTTGATCTTTTTCTTGTGACAGATAATACAATCTGAGATTCCTTGTGACAGTCTATATACTATTTACTAATACAATCTTGTTTAAGTTGAGTTGTATCCTCGAAATACAAATAGGCTACATCATATGCCTTTCAAGCGGTATCTCCCTCGTTTTTATTTACGAGAGGATGTTACCTTTACCTGTTCTTTCATGTCAATATATATTTTTGTAGTTTCAGGGGAATGCGAGGAAGGGAGTGAAAATGGAGACAGAAGAAGAGAAGGCACACAAACTAAGGATAAGTAGACTTGTGATAAGTGGATTTTATATCCACTATTTGCCTTCCGTTCGGACTTAAAACGGTTGCAAGATCTCGAGTTTCGTTGCTATTTGATGTGTTTTTGTGTAATTGGTGTAGGTTGTGTCGTCGAGGACAGGATGGGCTAAAACAATGTTATGGTGGTGTGAATTTAATCCGGAGTTAGCATATGGAAATAAGAGCAAGGCAACAAGTCAAGTTGTAGAAGTTTTGAAGTTTTTCCAGGGTCAAGAAGGCGCCCTAGCACTTGGTTAGGCGCTAGAGCGCTCCAGGAGAAAATTTTCCAGGGAGAAATAGGCGCAGGGGCGCTTGCCAAGGCGCAGGGGCGCGTGAAGCTAGCAGATTTCAGGGATTAGAGAGCGCAGGGGCGCTCTAGAGAGCGCAGGGGCGCTTGTGCGGGTCTTGGCTGATTTTGTTGCTTGGTTCTTCCGGGTCATTTTTGGTTTTTGACCCATTTTTGTTGGGCTTATATAAATGCTTTTGTAACCTAAAACCAAGTGGATATCTTTAGTATTGACAGCCTCTAGTTTATTTTCCTATCAACATTTTCATCTTACTTGGCAAGAACAATTTCAAGGAATTTCTCCAAGCTAGTGACAAGCAAGGATTATTCTTGGAACATTTGTACTCTTCTATTTTGGGGATTTATTTCTAAACCTTATTCTTCTTCCTTTTAATTATTCTTTGTTTTAGAATTATGTTATCATTTGAACCCATGATGGCGATTAGGTCGATTATGGGCTAATTCGTTATCATGGGGTTTTAATGGATTTTTCTATGGATACTAGTAATTGAGTGTTCTTATGTTTAGTGTGTGATGGATTAATTTGATTTCCTAGTATGATTAAGCTTATTCGTTATGGGTGAGTCGCGAACACCCGTAATTGTGTGTTTGATCCTAGTGAATGCGAAAGTGGATCTGGGGTTTAGAACAATTCATGCTAGCATAGGTTTTTGCATGTGAAGAACATGTATTAATTTGTGGTGTAATTCTAACCGTCTTGCATTGACTATGTGATTAAATGGATGCTTGATTTTTAACCGGTGTGTGTTCAATTGCTATAGACATATAGGGACTACACATACTTGGAGACTACTTGACTTCTATCAATTGTGGATGATCAGTAGGATGGTATATGCACAACGAAAGTTGGTGTGTATCAGTTTAGTGCATCTAATCAGTAATCAACTCTGTCACATACTGGGTTAACGAGCATAAGATTCTAGTTGAAGTGGTTAATGAAATTGAAATCCCATGTTTGTTTATTATAAAGTAAAAGTTAAGTTATTACTCGTAATTTCCATAGTTGGCAATTAATTATTAGTTAATTAAAACCAAATTTGTTATTGTCTAGGCAGTGAGTGTAAATCATAAGCTGGTGTATAAGTGAACAAAACGAACAATTTGAGTCTCTGTGGGAACGAATACTATTTACTCTATATTACTTGTTGACCACGTTCTCTTGCGTGAATAAGTGCGAACAACTTGGGTCAAGACCACCAAACTGTGATAACAGATGTGGGAAGTGCAGCTCATGTATTGCCATTCAAGTGCCAACCAAAACTCAACAATTACAAGTCCAGATGTGGGAAGTGTAGACTCATTTTCAGATATAACTGTTATTTTTGCATATTATAGTAATGGTTTGTTTATACTCTTATTTTTATGTCAGTGATGTTTTTTTATGGATATTGCTAGAAAGGTACTTGTCAACTTATTTTTGCATATTATAGTAATGGTTTTTTCAGATATAACTTTTATTTTTATGACTCTTTTTTTGCCCCAAAGAGAAAATATATGCAAGTAGGGCAAGATCAAACCAAGCAACTGAAAATGGATATTGGAAAATCACTGGCACCGACAAACTTGTTACCATCAATCAGAGGACTATGTGAACGAGAATGACACTGATTTTTTATATTGGTGAGTGTCCATTGCATGAAATTAATAAGCCATTTGATTTATTGATTATAGTGTTTTGGTAACCTTTCTATATACTTTTATTTACCTGTGTTTGAAGTGTATATAGGGTAACTTGAATAAGGAAGATTTTATAAAATAATATAAGACCTCTTCTCTGTTTCAGTCCCATTCTAGTGTCTGCATTCCCCATCTCTGTGTCAATAGATGGAATCTATTCCGCCTTTTATTAGATATTCAGTATTTCCTCACAAATATTTACTTTGCTGCAAACTCTCATAGTTTGAGTGTCTCACTGGTGCATTCAAATTTACCTGATACTTGCAGGTGATAACAGATAGAGGACTTGAACTTCTGTCAAAGACTTTTATGTTGTTAGGCCGAATACACAAATTATAATCAACTAAGTATGAGAGAAAATCAATAAGTTCTTAAATAACTTTAAAAACGGTTTGAAATTAACTTCTCTCTCAGTGATGTAAAATATCATAGAGAGTTGCTTAGGTTACAATGTAAGATATTGTATTACACGATCGATACCCTTCTAGGGTTAACGTAACTGTATTTATAAAGATATACAGCTACGTACAATCGATAATTGATTCGCCTATAAATCAGCTATACAAATGTTATCAATTATGATTGCTACACATCTCCTAAGTCAACTCAATCTCTTTAACAGCTATCCAATCTGTAAAGATATTGCTTCCATAATTATCTTCAATTAATCTTTAATCACTGTTGACTGGAGACGCGCTTCCTCCAGACAGGTTAACTAAACTCTGTCGAGCTTTCAATGTCAGCGTATAGCAAACTCTGTCAAGCTTCCAACTGTCAGAGTTTAACTAAACTCTGACTGCTTCCTGTTTCAAGTTAAACTCTGTTTTTCCCTGTAAAACTTAAACACTGATATTAACCACATCAATTATATTTAACAATCTCCTCCAACTTGTTCATTAGGAAAAATGCACAAGTTAACAATAATTGATGATGTCAAAACAATTTCATACAAACACAGTGTTTATTCAAATAAGCGAAGTTTAAACTTGACTTAACAAAAATCTACTGAAAACAAGAAAATTTTTACAGACTTCAATCTCTAATCACCTCAAGATCTGGTGTTGTTCTGAGATAATCTATAGGCAATCTTCTCTCTGCATTTTCAAGTTCAATCTTCATAGCTTCCTTGATCTCTCTCAACTGAGGATCACTTTCATCAGTCTGATAAATAGCAGATCTTAGATCATAGATTTTGTTCCTCCTCATCTCATTTCCCAATCTGATAAATTTTACTTCCTCTAACTGTGAATTGAAGTCAAGTACTGTGATTCCCAGATCAGTCTTTAGCTTTGCAGTACCCTTCTTCATTTCAATGAGATTTCCATTCCAGTCTCTGTACTTAGGAACATATCTGCTGTTGCACTTCATTCCTCTAATTTCCAAATTTTGGAGCATTTTTTGTCTGAGCACATTTGCAACTAATTGAGTCCTTCGACTGTTCACCTTGAAAAGATACAGAACATGTTCTAGTTCTTCCCAATATTTCAAACCAATATCATGCTCACCAATTTTAAATACTGTCCCATCAGCCATAAAGTATAAGAGAAATCTTTCTTTAAACTCTTCTGATGAACTAACTGTACTGATTCCAGTCTTTCCAAACTCTCTTGAGTGACACCACGACCTGGAACAACCAGTGAAGAAGGATCTCTAGGACCAGTATGTTGCCTTTTATCTCTGTGTGAACCTAGACCAACTTTATTGTTTCCAATCTTACCAGACAAGGCTCTTCCATCAGTAAAATCCATAGGAGCTCCAGATACTAGATTTGGATCATGAAGTGTTCCTTTACCAAAGACTGAATTGAGAAGATAGTGGTCTAGACACAACTTGTATAGTAACAGAGGTTGTGTTTTCTTTCTTCTGTACAACTTGTGTAGAAACAAAGGTTGTATCTTTCTTCCTTGAATCTTCTCCTTCCATAGCAATGCCTTTTAGCTTGAGTTTAGCTTCAGCTTCTGTTGGTTTCTTAGATAAATGTGATCTTTGATCAGCATCAACATTTTCCTTAATCACAATGCCTTTAAGAACAGGCCTAGGAGCTTTTTCTTTCTTTTTAAACTTTCCAGACTTTAAAGTTTCTGATGTTCTTGTAAGTTCTTTTCTTCAGCTTTAATATCTTCAATAGTAGCTCCTTCTTCATTTTCTTCAATAAATAACTTAGCAGCCAATTCCTCATCAGTCATTGAATTTTCAGTGAAAAATAAACTCTTGGTGTTAGAAGTTGACTTTGACTTGGAAGACTTGCTAAATTTCAGACTTTGGTCAGCTCTTAATATCTTCTTCTCTTTGCCCTTTGCTCCTGCTCCTCCATCTTCAGTATCTTCATCTTCTTTAGTCAGAGTATGAGCCTTCTCAGCACTAGAGCCTGATGTTGGAGGAGGAATTTCTTCCATTGATTATAGTTGTGTGTGTGTGTGGATCTTAAACTGTATTAAATTAACAGATCAAGCTCTGATACCAATTGTTAGGCCGAATACAAAAATTATAATCAACTAAGCATGAGAGAAAATCAATAAGTTCTTAAATAACTTTAAAAACTGTTTGAAATTAACTTCTCTCTCAGTGATGTAAAATATCACAGAGAGCTGCTTAGGTTACAATGAAAGATATTGTATTACACGATCGATACCCTTCTAGGGTTAACCTAACTGTATTTATAAAGATATACAGCTACGTACAATCGATAATTGATTCACCTATAAATCAGCTATACAAATGTTATCAATTATGATTGCTACACATCTCCTAAGTCAACTCAATCTCTTTAACAGCTATCCAATCTGTAAAGATATTGCTTCCATAATTATCTTCAGTTAATCTTTAATCACTGTTGACTGGAGACGCGCTTCCTCCAGACAGAGTTTAACTAAACTCTGTCGAGCTTCCAATGTCAGCGTATAGCAAACTCTGTCAAGCTTCCAACTGTCAGAGTTTAACAAAACTCTGACTGCTTCCTGTTTCAAGTTAAACTCTGTTTTTCCCTGTAAAACTTAAACACTCATATTAACCACATCAATTATATTTAACATATGTTCAATGTTCTTTTGAGTATCAATTCACTGCGATTACTTGACCATTGGGTGTTGCAAGCGAGGTCTGATATGATTCCAAGCACAAATATATGGAAAAAGAAATCGGCATATGTAGTTTTTAACTAATTTATTTTGGTTTTTCGATGTAATAATTGTTGAAAAAAATTGATGTATAAGAATTGTAACTATATTTAACTTTGAACAAAACATATGTACTTGGATATTTGGCATTAAGTTGCCCTAGTTTATGAAATATTGATGATGCTTGGATTGTGGCTATAAATGGCCTGGTTTAGTGTATTTTCAGCATGACCATACCAATTTTTTTTTGAAAAAATGTTACAATAGGGTCAATATATGTTGCATTATTTAAAAAAAATCATTGCAATTGGTCTGAAAAATGTTGCCTTTAAGTGTCAATAAACTACCTTCTTATGCTACTGCAATAGTTTTTAATTGTTGCTATAGAGTCTAAAATGTTGCTACTGAAAGTTATTGCAATGATTTAGTTATGTTGCTGTATGGTATCAAAAACGTTGCTAAATCGACCTATTGCAAGGCAACCGGATGCAACGCCCAAATTTTGCAAATTTGTTGCCATAGACTCTACTGCAACGAATATAGGCCTTAAGGCAATGTTTTCATGTCGTTGCAATAGCCGTTTTATGGTGTAGCGCAAAAGTGCACTCCCACGTTCCCTCAATTTCAAAATAAACTTGCAGTTCTAGATTCTGCATGGAATCAATATCTTTCTTATCAAAATATAACATTATCGGCAACTTGGCACTTAGGCCTAAGAAGCAGTGTTCGAGTATTTTTCCAAAGTGGAGGATGGGACTTGAAGAAAACGTAAAACTTGACAAGGATTGACGATGATCAGTCACCACACCCAAGTCCAATAATCCGCGAGTCTTTTCTACTAGTAGAAGGATAGAAACTACATCCGTAACTACCCTCGGGTGAAAACTACATCCGTAATCACCCTCGATGAAAACTACATCCATAATCATCCTTCGGCAACACCTGGGCCGGAATAATTGATGGACCGCCTGGCTCACGGCCGCTTACACATCCCGGGAATCGTTCGTCAACGATTCCCACACCTGCTAGAGGCCCTTTTTTCTGTTCTTACAAAAAAAATGGGTAAAAGGACATTTTAACCACTGTACTATTTCCGGAATTGCAATTGCACTACTGTACTACAAACGGACTACTGTACTTTAACGTTTTTAACAAATTCACCACTCCCGTCAGTCAAATTATAACAAATTCACCACTACTGTTTTACAATTTGACTGACGAGAGTGGTGAATTTGTTAAAAACGCTAAAGTACAGTAGTCCGTTTATAATACAGTAGTGTAATTGCAATTCCAGAAATAGTACAGTGGTGAAAATGTCATTTTCCCCCAAAAAAAATTATTTTGATTGAAAATTGAGTAATTGAGGTTCGACCTCAGTCGACCAATAATTGTTGAAAAACGTGCAAGTGAGTAAAACCTGACCGGGGGGTTTTCAAAAATGTTTTGAGTTCGAAAGAGTTCGAGTTTGAAAGCGTTAGAGGTATCTTGGTTTAGTTTCGTTTTCAAAATAATAATTAATAAGTAATGTTTCGAGATCTAGTAAAAATTAATAAGGTAATTAATTAATTAAAATAATCTTAATCTAAGATAAGTATTTTTGAATATTTTTGATAACGTATAAATGATTAATTACATAAGCGTACGATAATTCCTGTTTTACCCCGCGGGTCATCGTAACTTAATTACGACAAAAAAATATACCGCTCCCTGGTCAATAGTATATTTGGACCGCTACGACCTCTATTGCTAGAGTCGTTGTCCGAAGGGACACTTTTCATTCTAAGTTCAAGGGTGTAAGCACATTTATATATATCTCAATCTCAACATAAAGTCTTGCAAAACATAGCACATAATACGTATGGAATCTACAAACACAACAGTGAAAATCTTTATGTAAGAGTTTTGAAAGGTAAACTTGCCTTGGTGAGGTTGGGGTGGTCGAGCTTGCAGAGTGGAATGAGGATCTATCCATAATCAATATTCGCTCGTTAGTACCCTAACAATTCCTCTTAATCACAAGGTTTTTAAAGAATGTAAGACTACCTTAACGACTCCGTCATATGACCCTCTAACCCTCCTATAGGTCCATTTCATCACTCGATTACGCTCGTCACTTATTTGACTCGAATTAGTTACCACACTCGAAACATAATTTCTTATCCTTGAAACCATATCAAACTAACTCCTCGTATGACTTTCTCGCTTGCGCGCACTTCACTCTAACATTTTTATAAAATTGAAAAATACATATTTTAATCGAATTCTTTTTGGGTAATCTTTACCACTATAAAATCTAGTTACCCTCAATTTTTCAAAAAGTTTGCATAATTTTTAAGAGTCTAAATTTGGTTCACAAGTTGACCAAATGGTGCAGCCCTGATCTCAAAACCACTCTGCACTTCTCGGGCCATAACTCAAAACCTAGACATCACCTAGTCATGAACTTTATATTTCTGGAAACTGCATTCAAATACCTTTCTAACCATATGTATTAGGTCTTAAGGAGACAAGTTTAAGGGGTTCGGATCCCTCCTACAAGATAACTCATGCTCCAAGAATTTTCAGCAAGCTCCTTTTTACAACTTCAACACTTCAAATTATCACCACACTTTCTTTTCAACATCAAACCCACCAATATTCATTTCTTAACATACATAGGACTATACCATTCAAGAACAAGGCTTACCACACAAAGATCAAGCATATAAATTCAAGATTTCATCATCTATAACTCATACTACCAAGATATGCACTAATACTTGTAGATCTAGCAATATGAACTATAAACAAGTCATGGCTAAGGGTTGAGAGAGTTTATACCTTCCTTGAGTCTCTAGGAACCTTGGGTGAGCTTTATGAACCTTAAGAACACCTTGGATGAGTCTCTACAAGCCTTAAAATTCAAGATCTAAAGGAAACTAAACTTTGGTTACTTTTCATCCAAACTTTAACAATTTATAACTCAAGATTGGATGGATGAAATGCTTTGAAATTGATAACATACCTTCACTATGATACAAGGACGCTCTAGGAATTATGTTGTGACTTATGGATGTGTAGAAGCTAAAGAAAAATTCTTCTTCTTCCCTACTTTATTCCTCCACCAATGTTGGTCACTTAATCCTCAATTATTAACGTATCTTAAATAACTTCTCGTAATAACATTTTGTCGCGTAGAGATTTCCTTTGTAATTCCTTAAGTACTTAATTGTGCAATTCCCTTAAATGTGCATAACCTCTAGTCATAAGATCTTAAAATATTTAATACTCCAATCATTCTCAAGTCCCAAGTTTTTATGAATTTTAATGGAAGTAGGTTCATTGCTTTCAACCACCTTCCCTTCTCCTCACACAGTGAATATAACAGCATTAAATTCTTAGATAATCAATTTCATTAAACAACATAGGTGGTTTAAAAAGGTTCCCAATTCACAATGTCATAAGGTATTGCATTCTTAAAAATATTACAAAAATCAGGGTTCTTACAGCCCCCCCTCCTTAAAAGGATTCCGTCCCGGAATCAGGTTGAAAACAGTTGGGGGTACTTTTCACGCATCGCGCTTTCTAATTCCCATGTTGATTCCTCGACGTTCTGGTTCCTCCACAAAACTCTCACTAGCTTGACAATCTTGTTCCTCAGCACCTGTTCCTTTCTATCCATGATTTCCACGGGTTGTTCCACTTAGGTCAAGTCTGGTTGCAGGTCTACCTGATCGTATTGTATCACATGCCGAAAGTCGATATGGTAGGGTCGTAGCATAGATACATGAAACACATTATACACTTGCTACAAGCTCGGAGGCAAGGCTAGTTCATAGGCTAACTTTCCAACACGCCTCAAAATCTCAAAAGGTCCAATAAATCTCGGGCTTAGTTTCCCCTTCTTACCAAATCTCATTAATCCCTTCCACGGTGATACCTTTAACATCACAAACTCTCCCACCTCATACTCTTTGTCCTTGCGGGTCTGGTCCACATATTTCTTCTGTATGTCCTGGGCCGCTACCAGCCGTCCTCGTATAAGTTCGATAGTTTCTCTTGTCTATTGAACCAATTCGAGCCCTAAAATCTTTCGCTCTCCAACCTCTTCCCAACACAAGGGAGATCGACATCTTCGTCCGTATAAGGCTTCATATAGGGGCATTCCTATACTCGCATGATAACTGTTGTTGTAGGAAAACTCGATCAACGGCAAGTGGTCATCCCAACTTCCCTTAAAGTCTATAGCACAGACTCTCAACATGTCCTCTATGGTCTGGATGGTCCTCTCACTCTGTCCGTCTGATTGAGGGTGATAAGCAGTACTCATGTTTAACTTGGTTCCCACACAATCCTGAAAACTCCTCCAGAACCTGGAGTTGAACCTTGGGTCTCTATCCAATACAATGCTCACAGGAACCCCATGCCTAACCACGATTTCCTTTAAGTAAATGTCCACTAGTCTATCGACTGTGTACCTTTTATTAATTGGAAGAAAATGTGCTGATTTAGTCAATCTATCGATAATTACCCAAATGGAATCATGATTAGTCTTGGTCCTTGGTAGTCCGACCACAAAGTCCATCGCAATATGCTCCCACTTCCACTCGGGTATCTCTAAGGGTTGCAACAATCCACTAGGCCTCTGGTGTTCGGCCTTCACTCTTTGACATGTCAAGCATTTACTTACCCACTCTGCTACGTCTTTCTTCATATTTGGCCACCAATAATATTCTCTCAAATCTCTATACATCTTAGTGCCTCCAGGGTGAATCGAATCCCTTGAACTATGAGCCTCTTGCAGAATCTCATCCCTTAGCTCCTGGATGTTCGGGATCCATATCCTAGATGCGTACCTCATAACTCCATTCCCGTCCATTTCACACTTAATTTCCTCACCAGTCAAAACTTTCTCCATCGAATTCTTTTCTTCTTCTATCTTCTTTTCCTGGCACAAATTAATCTTTTCCAATAGCGGTGGTTGGACTTTTATCTCCATTAGACTCTCTTGTCCGGTTCCTGGTAACCTCACTTCAATATTTAGTTTCTCAAAATTCCTTGATCAACTCGTCCTCTAACGTTATCATCTTGAGTTTCTCTTTTCGGCTAAGTGCATCAGCCACAACATTGGCCCTTCCTGGGTGATAGTGAATCTCACAATCATAGTCCTTGATTAATTCTAGCCATCTCCTCTGTCTCATGTTTAACTCCTTTTGAGTGAATATGTATTTTAGGCTCTTGTGGTCCGTGTAGATGTCACACTTTTCTCCGTAAAGGTAATGCCTCAAATTTTCAAAGCGAAGACTATCGCCGCTAATTCTAAATCATGGGTGGGGTATCTTATCTCGTATCCTTGAGTTATCTAGACGCGTATGCAATCACCTTACCATGCTGCATAAGCACACACCCTAAACCTTTATGGGATGCGTCGCTATAAATCACAAAATCTCTCTTCTTCAACTCTTGAAAGCTCTCTTCAGATTTTTTGGTCCATACAAACTTCTCGGTCTTGCGAGTCAGTCGGGTCAAAGGGGCTGCTATCTTAGTAAAGTCTTGAACAAACCTCCTATAGTAGCCAGCCAATCCTATAAAACTTCTTACCTCCGTCAGAGTGGTTGGTCTCTCCCAATTTGAAACGGCTTCTATTTTAGTTGGGTCCACTAGGATACCTTGGTTGCTAATTACATGCCCTAAGAACTGGACTTCTCTTAACCAAAATTAATACTTCGAGAATTTTGCGTACAACTTTTCTTCTCTCAATGCTCCATCTTGGAATAAATCAAGATGTCATCGATGAAGACTATAACACACTTATCCAAATACTTTTTGAAAACTCGGTTCATTAAGTCCATGAAAGCTGCGGGTGCATTGGTTAATCCAAACGACATTACCAAAAACTCATAGTGTCCGTACCGGGTGTGAAAGGCCGTCTTGGGTATATCTTCCGGCTTAATCCTTAACTGGTGGTACCCGGTTCTCAAATCAATTTTGGAAAAATAGACTGCGTCCTTTAGCTGGTCAAACAGGACATCTATCCTCGATAAAGGATATTTATTCTTTATAGTCACCTTATTCAACTCCCTCTAGTCTATGCATAACCTCATACTGCCATCCTTCTTTTTCACGAACAACACTGGGGCTCCCCTCGGTGACACACTAGGTCTTATCATTTCTTTATCCAATAACTCTTGCAAATGAGTGGCCAACTCCTTCATCTCTACTGGGGCTAGCCTATATGGGGCTTTCGAAATTGGTACCGTACCAGGGACTAAATCTATAGCGAACTCAATGTCTCTATCAGGTGGTAGTCCTGGAAGATCGTCAGGGAATACGTCAGCGAACTCATTAATGACGGGAATTTTTGGTAGGCTTGGTGCCTCCTTTTTGGTGTCCTTCACATAGGCTAAATAAGCCTCGCATCCTTTACGCATCAGCTTGTGGCTCTGAATTACGGTCAAAAACTTTCGGTCCTGTCGTTGCCCGCTAAACACTACTTCCTCGTTCCCTGGCAAACTCAATCTCACTTTCTTCTTCATGAAATCAATCTGAGCTCCATTGGTGGTCAGCCAATCCATGCCTACTATCACATCAAACTCTCCTAGTTTAAACGGAATTAAATCTACCTGAAAGTGCCGCCCTCCTATTTCTAGGTCACAACCTGGATACACTTGGCTAACAGGGATAATTTCACGATTAGCTATCTCTACCTGCAATCTGTCTTTCAATGGCTCAGCCTTAAGGTCTAACCGACATTCAAAATCTAGGGATATAAAAGACTTGGTAGCACCCGAATCAAATAAAACATTTGCATGAACTGAATTGAGTAGTAGGGTACCTGCGATCACATCTGTGTTCCTCACGGCATCTTGCACAGTCATGTTAAAAGTTCTAGCAGTAGGGGGCTTGTTAGAAGCAGTTCCACTAACTCTCGACGCAACCGACCAAGAAGACAAACATTCCCTCATTTGATGCACTAGTTTTCCGCACTTGAAGCAAGTGCCTCCGGCATTGGTGTTGTAACTGGGTCCTCAACAGGTGTTAGCATAATGTCCTGTCAACCCGCATTTAAAGCACTTCACATCCTGCAGGTTACACACGCCCACATGTTTCTTCCCGCACTTGTTGCAATCTGGGGGTAGGACTCGAGATGGGGTAGAGTAAGATGATCCTTGTGGTCGGCCGCCCTGGCCCACACTCCAACTTTCAGCTCTCTTGGTTCCAAGGTTCCCACTGGGCTGGGATATCGCCTCTCGCTTAAACTTGCTCGGAAAACTTCTGCCCGCAAAATTCCCCTTTCGGTTATCAAACTTCCTCTTCTTTCCTTCTCTCTCTTTCTGCATGTACTCACTTCCAGCCTCTACAATCGATGCCTTCTGTACCAAGGTGGCATAGTCTGTCAGCTCAAGGATCGCCACACCATTCTGAATCCATTGCTTTAGCCCCAGCTGGAATCTTCGGGCTCTCTTTGCCTCAGTGTTTACATACTCCGGCACAAACCTGGACAACTCAGTAAACTTGGCCTCATACTCGGCCACCGTCATGTTACCTTGCTTCAGCTCCAATAACTTCAGCTCCATCTGGGTCTCCATGAACCTAGGGAAATACTTTTCCAAGAACAGCTCGCTAAACCTCTCCCAGGTCACCACACCTTTTCCCTCCAAATTCCTCTTAGCTTCCCACCAGTAATTTGCCTCACCCTTCAGGAGATAGGTGGCAAAAACAGTCTTCTACCCTTCCGTGACTCCCAGTATCTCAAAATATTTTTCCATTTCCTTCAGCCAGGCTCTTTCCTCTACCGGGTCTGCGGTTCCTTTAAATTCTGGGGGTTTCAGGGATTTGAAATTCCAGAAAGCATTTGCATTTGCATTATTGGGTTGTTGCTGACCCGGGGGACGGTCCAAGTTCTGCCTAAGTAGGTCCATGAATTGCTCCATAGGGTCTCTCCTTGGATTTTCCACCTCTCGGGGGTCATCTTCAGCTTCTTCTTCATCATACTCAGGGTTATAAAACAAGTTATAGTCGCTGTCCTCATCCTCGCTCAGGTTCAAATCTTCTCTCTCACGGTTTTGGTGGCCTTCGGGCCCATGGTGGCTACCCTGGCCTTCAGAGCTGGTCGGGTGAGCTCGAGTGTTCGTTCTTCTGGGTGGCATGATTCTGATAATGAGACAAGAAATGGGTTAGGGTTTTCCAATTATTTGACAGCGTATCGTTCCTCCTTATACAGGGTTAAAATTTCAAAACTTGCAGTTTCCTCATGATGGTGATAAAACTTCAAAACCTTTTTAGGGAAAACCGCTACGTGGTTCGAAAACATTTGTAGGAATTTTCGAGACTTCAAAACTTCAAAACTTGTTGGAATATTTTTTTTTAAAAAAAATTAAAATAAAACAAAACCAAATTTTTTTTTCCTTTTTTTTTCGGGAATTTTGCAGAAAATAATCTGAAATTGTAAGTTGTAAATTCGAAACAGCATGGTCGTATGGCTGTGATTTGTAAAAGTTGTATATTCACAGTTGTATATCGAAACAGTAAAGCATGACATCGGAAAGTAAGGCAGTTGAGACAATATCAAGGAAACTGAAACTAGATAAATACGGTACAAGAGTCATCACATAGTTCGGATGTTAAAGCCTAATGCATAGTTCCAGATATCAAGGTCTAGCAAAAGTGGAACAATAACAAGTACATCATCTGAATAGTCCAGGCTATACAAAAGTAGGGCTACATCTGTACATATTATCCGATGTCACATCTACATATCTGTAGGTCAGTGTACTCATCCACTGGTCAGAAAGGATACCACTGCATAAGTCAACTATCTCGCAAAATCGACACACTAATGTCATCTGAACCTAGGGGACTGAGCTATCCATAACACATCATGGTTCCGCCCCGCGACAGAGCAAGGCCCTCACCCGGGAGAATGCACGACGCAAGACACGCCTAGCATCCCTGGTACGGATCACTTCTAGACCGGTAATCCTCGCACGGCTCCACCTCCCTATCCGATCAAGTCGGGCTCTAGTCCTCCTAGAAACAGAAGTCCACATCCTATCCTGAACCCTCAGTCACGCCTCGCGCTCCTCCACCAGTGCCCGCCTCGCCTCATTAAGTCTAGCCTCGGCAGAAAGTAGGTCTCGGGTCAGGAACTGCATAACATAAGCGTGCTCAATGCCGGATACCGGGGGTAGGTCAGGTGGTGGAGGCGGTACAGCAAAGTCAACAGCAGGGGCGGGGTCAAGCTCACTCTAATCAGAAGTAGTATCCTCGGAGTCGTCCTCAGATGAAATGGGGCTCAAGGGTTGTGGGGAGGGTGAGGGTGATGCAACACGGTCCCTACCAGATCCCTCACTATCCACCTCAGTGGGCACAGGGGTGGGATAACGGGCTCAGGCTCAAGGGGCTCCTCATTTGGGTCCTCCTCCTTAGTGTCCTCTATCAGCACCATCCTAGGGTCAAGCTCAGAGTCAGCATCAGTACCCACAACAGGGTCATCAGTCTTCCTCAGTAGTGCCTCATCATGCTCTCTCTCATAGGCCTCAGGGTCTGGTATCTCAGGAATCTCTGCCATCTACACAAGGAAATAAGATGGGTCACTAACCATAAAGAAAGGTTTAAGGAGTAGTTCTCTCACGGGCCTTAAAGTCAGGGCTATATCCGATAACCCGACTGCAAACTCGATGAGAGTTCTAGGTATTATTAGGGTTGTTATTAGGGTTATTATTATTATTAGGGTTGCTTTCTTAAATTACTATCGTTTCTGAGAACTGTAAACTCCGCTCTGATACCATTTCTGTGACGTCCCCAGATCCGGGGTCGGAGATCCAGGCGCTCACGGTCCACTTTCCATTAATAACATACCTGTTCTTGCACATAATGTATATAACAGCAATCGACCCCGCAATAAAACTCACACCGCACACATACTCACACACACACAGGTTAGAGTCTGAGAAACATCCTACAACTTGATTGAGCAAAAGTAAAATTTAGGCTACTAACAATGCTTCTACATGAAGCTGTGTTAGCGGCTTGAATAATAGTTGCGGTACACTGCCTTGCACAGGTCATACTTATAAATAAAGCGTACTAACAAAAGTTGCAAACCAATCCGTCTAATGGGGCCTACCAGTGGAATCTCAGTTGCTGCCTGAGGACTAGTCACCTGCTCTCGGACAGTCTGACGGGGTCTTGCCATTTCTCTTAACTGTTGTGTTTGCAATTTTTAAAACAAGCAAGAGTGAGCAACTATAGCTCAGCAAGATATATATATATATATATATATATATATATATATATATATATATATATATATATATATATATATATATATATATATATAAGATAAGTAGTGTATGCATTTTATTTGATTTAACAAATATTAAACTTAATTATATTAATAAGTTATTAAATCATCCATCATCTTTGAACCATCGCAAAAGTGCACTCGCACGTGCCCTTAATTTCAAAATAAACATGCAGTTCTAGATTCTGCATGGAATCAATATCTTTCTTATCAAAATATAACACTATCGGCAACTTGGCACTTAGGCCTAAGAAACAGTGTTCGAGTATTTTTCCAAAGTGGAGGATGGGACTTGAAGAAAACGTAAAACTTGACAAGGATTGACGATAATCAGTCGCCACACCCAAGTCCAACAATCCGCGGGTCTTTTCTACTAGTAGAAGGATAGAAACTACATCCGTAACTAACCTCGGGTGAAAACTACATCCGTAATCACCCTCGATGAAAAATACCTCCGTAATCATCCTTCGGCAACACCTGGGCCGGAATAATTGATGGACTGCCTGGCTCACGGCCGCTTACATATCCCGGGAATCGTTCGTCAACGATTCCCACACCTGCCAGAGTCCCCTTTTTATGTTCTTACGAAAAAATTTATTTTATTGAAAATCGAGTAATTGAGGTTCGACCTCAGTCGACCAATAATTCTTGAAAAACGTGCAAGTGAGTAAAACCTGACCGGGGGTTTTCAAAAATGTTTTGAGTTTGAAAGGGTTCGAGTTTGAAAGCGTTAGAGGTATCTTGGTTTAGTTTCATTTTCAAAATAATAATTAATAAGTAATGTTTCGAGATCTAGTAAAAATTAATAAGGTAATTAATTAATTAAAATAATCTTTTAATCTAAGATAAGTATTTTTGAATATTTTTGATAACGTATAAATAATTAATTACATAAGCGTACGATACTTCCCGCTTTACCCCGCGGGTCATCGTAACTTAATTGCGACAAAAAAATATACCGCTCCCCGGTCAATAGTATATTTTGACCGCTACGACCTCTATTGCTAGAGTCGTTATCCGAAGAGACACTTTTCATTCTAAGTTCAATGGTGTAAGTACATTTATATATATCTCAATCTCAACATAAAGTCTTGCAAAACATAGCACATAATACGTACGGAATCTACAAACACAACAGTGAAAATTTTTATGTAAGAGTTTTGAAAGGTAAACTTGCCTTGGTGAGGTTGGGGTGGTCGAGCTTGCGGAGTGAAATGAGGATCTATACATAATCAATATTCGCTCGTTAGTAACTTAACAATTCCTCTTAATCACAAGGTTTTTAAAGAATGTAAGACTACCTTAACGACTCCGTCATATGACCCTCTAACCCTCCTATAGGTCCATGTCATCACTCGATTATGCTTGTCATTTATTTGACTCGAATTAGTTACCACAATCGAAACATAATTTCTTATCCTTGAAACCATATCAAACTAACTCCTCGTATGACTTTCTCTCTTGCGCGCACTTCACTCTAACATTTTTATAAAATTGAAAAATACATATTTTAATCGAATTCTTTTTGGGTAATCTTTACCACTGTAAAATCTAGCTACCCTCAATTTTTCAAAAAGTTTGCATAATTTTTAAGGGTCTAAATTTGGTTCACAAGTTGACCAAATGGTGCAGCCCGGATCTCAAAACCACTCTGCACTTCTCGGGCCATAAATCAAAACCTAGACATCACCTAGTCATGAACTTTATATTTATAGAAACTACATTCAAATACCTTTCTAACCATATGTATTAGGTCTTAAGGAGACAAGTTTAAGGGGTTCGGATCCCTCCTACAAGATAACTCACGCTCCAAGAATTTTCAGCAAGCTCCTTTTTACAACTTCAACACTTCAAATTATCACCACACTTTCTTTTCAACATCAAACTCACCAATATTCATTTCTTAACATACATAGGACTATACCATTCAAGAACAAGGCTTACCACACAAAGATCAAGCATATAACTCCAAGATTTCATCATCTATAACTCATACTACCAAGATATGCACTAATACTTGTAGATCTAGCAATATGAACTATAAACAAGTCATGGCTAAGGGTTGAGAGAGTTTATACCTTCCTTGAGTCTCTAGGAACCTTGGGTGAGCTTTATGAACCTTAAGAACTTCTTGGATGAGTCTCTACAAGCCTTAAAATTCAAGATCTAAAGGAAACTAAACTTTGGTTACTTTTCATCCAAACTTTAACAATTTATAACTCAAGATTGGATGGATGAAATGCTTTGAAATTGATAGCATACCTTCACTATGACACAAGGAAGCTCTAGGAATTATGTTGTGACTTATGGATGAGTGGAAGCTGAAGAAAAATTCTTCTTCTTCCCTATTTTATTCTGCCACCAATGTTGGTCACTTAATCCTTAATTCTTAACGTATCTTAAATAACTTCTCGTAATAACATTTTGTCGCGTAGAGATTTTCTTTGTAATTCCTTAAGTACTTAATTGTGCAATTCCCTTAAATGTGCATAACCTCTTGTCATAAGCTCTTAAAATCTTTAATACTCCAATTATTCTCAAGTCCCAAGTTTTTATGAATTTTATGGAAGTAGGTTCATTGCTTTCAACCACCTTCCCTTCTCCTCACACAGTGAATATAACAACATTAAATTCTCAGATAATCAATTCCATTAAAAAACATAGGTGGTTTAAAAAGGTTCCCAATTCACAATGTCATAAAGTATTACATTCTTAAAAATATTACAAAAATCAGGGTTCTTACAACTTCAACAACAAACAGCTACTTTTGTTCAACACCAGCAGCACCAAGCCGCCCAACCCGAAGTTACTTTTAAATCTCTTCAAGTTGTTCACCCACCTGAATTCAAAGGTACTTTAAACACTATCGAGGCCAAGCCTTGGTTGATGGATATCGAAAAGTCTTTCACGTTAGTTAGGGTTGATGAGGTTCAGAAGGTAGAATTTGCCAGTTTTTATTTGAGGTCAGAAGCGAATTTTTGGTGGGAGTTTGTTAAGGCTGTAGAAGGAGATGCGATTACATGGCCAAGATTTGTAGAATTGTTTAATGAGAAATATCTGCCAAGTTATTTACATGAACAGATGGAAATTTAGTTTATGGACTTGAAACAGGAAGGGATGACTGTTGCGGAGTATGAAGCTAAGTTTACTGAGCTATCTAGGTTTGCACCCTAGTATGTAGGAAACGAAGCCTGCAAGGCTAAAAAATTTCAGCATGGATTAAAACCCTGGATAAGGAGTGGAGTTATTTCGTTTGAGTTGAGAACCTATACTGTTGTTGTTCAGAAGGCGATGATTATAGAAGGGGAGAGTGATTTGAACTAGAAGGAGAAAGCTGGTAAGAAGAGGAAGTTTGAGAAAGTAGAGAAGAGTCAAGAGACAAAAGGTCAAAGGAGTTGGAAATCGACCCGGAGGATAGAGAAATTTTCAGAAGTTTGGAAGTGGTAATGGAGGACAAAACCGTAGACCCCAAGGAGTAAACCCTCAGGCTATAACAAGACTCGTACTACAAGACTGTAAGATTTGTGGGAGAAAGCACCCAGGTATCTTTAATAAGCCTAACATAGTTTGCTACAAGTGGGGGAAGAAAGGACACTATGCTCAAGAATGTTCGGAAGTGAAGCCAGTAGGATTGACTTGTTATAAGTGTGGTAAGGTTGGTCATATAGCTAAGAATTGCAAGGTGCCTATCTAGACTTCTAATGTTTTGAGGATCACTGCACCTCCAATACCGCGACAAGGGCCGTATCATGCACCCCAACCTAGAGCCCGTACTTAACATGTCTGTCAAAGAAGCTGTTAATGATGCCGATGTGGTTGCTGGTACGCTTCCTGTCAACTCTTTTGAAGCTAAAGTTTTGATTGATTCTGGAGCTACTAGATCATTTATATCTAAGAGATTTCTTAACAAGTTACATTATGAGATTCGTCCATTAGAGAAGACATTAGTAGTAGAAGTTGCTAATCAGGATAAGATTTCCGTAGATCGGGAGTGTCCTAACTGTAATATTGAGATCGGAGGATTTCTTTTCTACGCGGATTTATTACCATTTAAGCTGGGAGACTTTGATGTTATTTTAGGAATAGATTGGTTAACTGAGTGTGATGCGCAGATCGAGTGTAGAAAGAAGCAAGTTAAGTTACATACTGAAGATGGTAATGAAGTAGTATTTCAAGGACAGAAGCAGGATAAAAGATTCCTAATGTTTATGCAAGCAAGACGATTGTTAAACCAAGGATGTGAAGCTTATTTAGCACATGTGGTTGATGTAGAGAAACAATTTTCAAGGATGGAAGATATTCCCGTTGTGAATGAGTTCCTTGACGTGTTTCCCGACGAATTACCCAGATTACCTCCATATAGAGAAATTGAGTTCCCAATTGATTTAGCACCTGGAACCGAGCCTGTATCCAAAGAGCCTTACCGAATGGCACCTGCTGAGATGAAGGAGTTAGCTACCCAATTACAGGATTTATTGGATAAAGGATTTTTAAGGTCGAGTGTGTCCCCGTGGGGAGTACCAGTGTTGTTTGTTAAGAAGAAAGATGGAAGCATGAGGTTGTGTATCGATTATAGAGAGCTAAACAAGTTAACTATCAAGAATAAGTATCCACTACCAAGGATTAATGATCTGTTTGACCAACTGAAGGATGCTGCATATTTTTCCAAGATCGATTTGAGATTAGGTTATCACCAATTGAAGATTAAGCCAGAAGACATTCTGAAGACTGCTTTTCGCACGCGATATGGACATTATGAACTTTTAGTGATGGCTTTCGGATTGACGAATGCGCCAGCTGTGTTTATGGATCTGCTTAATAGAGTGTTCAAGAGGTACTTGGATAAATTCATAATTGTATTTATTGATGACATCCTTATATACTCGAGAAATCCCGAAGAGCATGCCGAGCATTTGAGAATCGCATTTGAAACTCTGAGGAAGGAAAGGTTATATGCAAAGTTTTCCAAGTGTGAGTTTTGGTTGCAAGAAGTGCAATTTTTAGGTCATGTGATTAGTAAAGAAGGAATTAGAGTGGACCCTGCCAAGATTGAAGTTGTGGTGAGTTGGAGTAGACCAAAAACTCCTACTGAGGTGAGAAGTTTCTTAGGATTGGCTGGTTATTACCGGAGATTTGTTCAAGATTTCTCAAAGATTGCTACACCATTGACGAAGTTGACCCGAAAGAACGAGAAGTTTATTTGGAATGACAAGTGTGAGGAAAGTTTCCAAGAGTTAAAGAATAGATTGGTTTCAGCACCGGTGTTAGTATTTCCAGATGATAAAGGAAATTTTGTTATCTATAGTGATGCCTCGCACAACGGATTAGGATGTGTTTTGATGCAACATGGTAATGATATCGCGTACGCTTCGAGACAACTTAAGCCGCACGAACAGAAGTATCCAACACACGACTTGGAGTTAACTGCGATTGTATTTGCATTGAAGATTTGGAGACATTACTTGTACGGAGAGAAGTGTGAAATCTTCACGGATCACAAGAGTTTGAAGTATATTTTACTCAAAAAGAGTTGAACATGAGACAAAGAAGGTGGTTGGAATTTATTAAAGATTATGATTGCACGATAAGTTACTGTTGATGAGTGGATTTTGTAACAACTTATGTGAGGTTTTCGGTGAGTTATAAAGGCTAACGATCAACTGTTCAGTGGAAGATTTGGGTTGTGTTTGTGGGGGTGAGCTGAGCTCGAGGGTGTCTCCAATAATCTCAGGCTCCTTTAGAGAGAATTAGAGAGATAAAATTTGTCTTACCCTCAAGGTGCCTACGTATCCTTTATATAGGAATCAAGCTCACATAGTTCTAATGCTAAGCTGATTCTGCTTGACCAGCTGTATAAGGTTGTCTAGTTCGTGTTGGACTCAGGTTTCTTTAAAGTTTACCACGAACTGGTTGGCTAAGTATAGTAGAACTCGAGTTTGTACTCTACTATAATTCTCATGTCTATTAGAGGCAATCTAGGATCAGCTACGTCCTAGAAGTACACTCCAATAATAAGTCTATATCTGTCTAGATAGCTTCTAGATCTTTCTGTCGGTTACTCTAGGAACCTGGTGCTCAGGAACCTATATCTCTGGAGCCTGTTTCTCAGGAACCTCCTTATTTCGGTACCTGTTGCTCAGGAACCTCTCTCTAGGCATCTGTACCTGCACAAATAACAAACTTGTTAGGTTGGATAACTCTTCTGGTGTCTTCCTATGCTCTTGACTCTCTCGGTGGCTATTGCTATGCTAACTCGAACTCTTCTACGAGGAGGAACCTGGTCCATTTGTAATCTGCTCAGCTTCGAGTTCTTCGAAAACCTCCTGATACTCATGGTTTCTTGATCATCTCTCCGTCTAATGCTCATTTCTTCATATCTAATCTCCATGGCTTGTACTGGATCTATCTTCTAGCTTGTATGGATTGGACCCTATGGCTTAATGGGCCTAAATTCGGCCCATGGCAATTTTGGGCACAACAACTACCCCCCGGTTCCTTGAAATCATGTAATGTGAAAGGAACCTATTTTGCTCTCTGATCTGGGGTCCAATGCTGAACTATTCTTCTTAAAATACCTTACTTAGATATCCTCTATCCAAGCCTACATGAGCTAACTCTTCTTAGGAAACAGGACACAAGATATTTTCAGTTAGTATAGACTTCGTTAGCTTCCTTCTCATCCAGGAACCTGTTCTTGGACTATTTTCTTCCTCAAACTTTTGGCTCTCGAAGTCAACTCAATGTCTGCATTTAGCATCCCGTGGAATCTGACTTGTTGCTCAACATTTCATCACATCTCTTTCGAAAATCAAAAACTCAGGAAAGGATAATTCTCAACTGTAAATATCCTAAAGTGATAATTCAAAATTTGAATTAATGTTATCAATTACCGAAGCTATAGTTAATGTGGGCATTTCCCAGGTTCACACGCCTCATGCGCATGTACCACTTCAGTTACAGCACCAGTCATTCGCTGCCACGTGTACACAGCTGTCCCCTCTTTACCTCGACTATTTAATCATGTCTATTGCTCCAGGTTCATTTTTACCTTTACTAAAAACTTACTAAAACCCTTGGAGAGAGAGGAAGAAGAAGCCCGACGGTCATCCACTCAATTTTGCTTCCTCGCTGCAATTTTCTTTAATACAAGGTAAGATTCTGACCCACATTTCTCTGATCTTTCACAATCTTGAACTTGTTTTCAACCATCTGCTTCCTTGGGCTTTGTATGTCGACGTTTTCTCTATTTCTTGTCTTTGTATGAACGTATAGATGTCTATATCTATTCTTCACAATCCATACTACATATATGATCTCTCATTGAATCTTATTTCTCTGCATTTATTTCTGATATCCCTTCTCTGGCATATAATTGTATCGTATTGATTATACCATAGCTTTTGACCGTCTGAATACGTGCTTGAACTTATAGTGCTGTACTGTTATTGGTATATGTTATCTACGAGATCTCTTCAATCACTTTTAATACATGACCTTGACCATCTATGCATCCTAGGTCTTTAATCTCTTTATTAGATGTCCTTAGACCTGACCTTTCTCCGCCTGTCTTTGCAGATGTCCTCTGAGTCTACTCATTCTGATCACCAATCTTCAATTCAACCCACTCCAATCATGCCAATAGGTGAGAGGACTAGGTCTAGGGTTATCATCCCTGATACAAATGAACCTAAAAATATACTCATTAAGCCTTTGATATCACCGTCCTTAAATCCCATCGCTCCAGATTTTGTTGACCTAGGAGATGATTGGCCCTCTGATGAAGAAGAGGTGTCAAAACCTGAGGTTCCTGATCTTGTATTTGAGGAGGAACCAGAACCTGAGGTTGAGAGAGATCTTTATCGAATTGAAGCTACCCTTACTGTGAGAAAACTGATTCTATCATGACCTTGTCCAGACTTGAGAAGCTATATGAAGAATGCCCCCGTCCAACTTGTACAATTGTTATCCCAGAACCTGGTGAGAGAGCTCACAGGTTTGATGTAAGAACCCCAGCGCTAGGTGTCCCAAAAGCCGTTATCTCTGCAGCCTTCTTTAAAGTTGGTGTATATGTACCTCTACATCCCTTTATTCGAGAAGTGTTAGATTTTTATGACTTAGCTCCTCTCCAACTGACTCCTAATTCATAAAGGCTTGCCATTAGCACCTATATCCTCTATGCTAGCAAATTCACTACCCCATTTACTGCAAAGGAGCTTGGTTTCTTCTTCAAGCTGAAGGATACTAGAAGAAGCTTTGGGTGCTTCTACTTATCTGCATGGCCTTGTCATCAGGGTCAATGTATAAAAAACGTGAAGCAAAACTTTGAGCAATGGCCAGAGCAGTTTTTATATTGTTATGACTGCCCCGAGGTGAGATATGAATTCAATCGTCGCCCTAGGATCCCAAAACAGACCCCCTTGATTGGTAAACGTCTTCTTAGAGCACATAAGATCCTGAAATTGTCTTCTTCCATAAGAGATTGTTTAATTTTTATGACCCCAGAGAATCTGACCCCTTTAGGATTTCTTCCTTCAGAATCTGGTATAACTGTGTTGTTACTCTTATGCTCTATCTTTGACTTTATCTTCATAATTATGTCTGCTTCCTTTATATATATTTCTCTAATCTTTTAATCGATCTTTTGTACAGGTATGGCTCCCAAAGTTCCTTCTTTTGTTAAGAGGTCCAAGAATGTGGACGAAATTTTTAAAATCGAGAACGATAATTCGGAAGCTCCTTTAGCTGCAACTCCCCTTAACCAGGTTCCTACTCCGGCCTTTGTTCAAATCCAACCATCCAGTTCATCCAAGCGGAAGCTCTCCCAAACTACTCTCGACCTATCCGAGAGTTCTCAAACAAGGTCAATGAGAAAATGCAAGGTTGTGAAGGTTGAACCATCTACTATTCAGAACCATTTTAAGGACATGATTGATACCCATGTTTCAACTGAGGCCATTGCTGGTTGGTCAAAAATGGATTCTATCGAAGCTATTCATGCCATGAGGTTTTCTTCAGCTCAAAACACATTCTTCACCCTCAGATTCTGTGATGAGATTGCAGAGAAGACTCAATATGATCTCCGATTGCAAGGAGAGGTTTCTAAGCTCAAGGAGGAGCTGGCTGCTAAAGAGGAGAGGGTGAACATGGTGATTGCTGCCGTGAGAAGAATGAACTCTACTGAGACCTCATTGACGAATGGAAAGGATGAGCTTCAAGTGCAGGTAAAAGGTTTAAAGGATCAAAAGCTTTCTTTGTTGGAAAACATCCGTGAGCTCGAGGTTTAGGTTGATGCTCTCAATGCTGCCGCTGCTTCCGTCGAATCCACCATGCTTACCAAGGAGAAGGCTAGATACGATGAAGGCTATAATGAAGGTATTCGGGACTACATGAGGTCCATGTGGGAGAAGATGCCCGATTTGAACTGGTCTCCGCTTTGCGAGGATGTCGTGAACATGATCAAAGACTTTGAAAAGGAAGATGTGGTTCAGCAAAACTCTGTACCTCCCATTAATATGGTTGAGAGGCCTATAGGCTCTAACCTTGAGGCTACAGAGACTATTTTTCCACCCAGCAATGAAGTTCCTGCTTTAGAGCTCCTTCAACCTGCTCCTCCTACCTCGATCACTCCTGAAGAATCTGATAAGAAGATTTCTACCTGAACTTTTCCATATGCTTGAATTATTTGATAACTTTTGAGGTTGCGGGCCCCTCGTAGCGCCTCGCATGATGTTATCTCGAATTTGGTTTTTATGGCCCTTGTGCCTAATAACTCTTATGTTGGTTTTCTAGGGTCTTCGTACCCTATAACTTTTATCAATGGTTTCTTTTGATAATTTCTTTTGCTATATTTTGCATACATTACTTATTTCTGCTTGTACATACTCCTCATTCACGTCATAACCAGTTATACTGTATGCTTCCCTATATTTCACACAGTGCTTGTTCCTTAAAAATTTTTTATCTATACTTATGCATTCAATCTTACGTGGGCTAACCCATTATAAGAAACAGAATACACTCGTACTTCTACTGGTAATTTTCCAAGGTAAACGTTTCCAAAAACTTAACCATATCATAACAACTTACTTATGAACTCTGAACCTCTTTAACTTCAAATGACATGTTGCAAGAAGAAATTCCATCTGACCTACTTTAGCTCTATAACCTCTTAACTTATATCTTCGAATAACACAACCAGGTCCACTACGAATAACCACTTATAATTATAATCCTACAAAATAAAAAAAAGAAACATAAAAATAGACAATAGTTAGTGTTAGTGTTAGTAAACTAACCCTGTCAAGTACATGCCAACTCTATGAAAGGTCACCTTCGGGGTTTTCAATCCTGAAAATCTAGGTTCCGACATGCCAATCTAGGTTCCATGTTGGTTCCTCTTGCCTCGAGGCGACCCTAGGAACCTGTGTGCCAATCTTGGAGTCCCCACAGATTCCTCTTCTTTATGCACCTATCTCGGCTCTGCATAAAGGGGAAGCTTATAGCCCCCTTAGGAGTTATATGCCTGTCTGGCTCCATATCATTTCCTTCTTCTTCATGTGTCATGTTGGACATCTTATGAAGGTAAATGCTAAGGAACTGAGTCCCTTCTTCCCATGTGCCAGTGGCGGCTCCATATGAGGGAGAGCTTATTAGGCTTCTCTTTAAGAACAAATGTGTCGATCTAGGTGTAAGAACCCACATTTTTGGTAAAAAAAAAAAATTTATTAGGTACTGATGAAAGAATGAACAGTGATTTCGAGTACAAGGTATTCACAGTTCTAATGAATGAGTATTGAATGGACATAGATTCCAATGTTTATATGTCATGAAGAATGCAATGGGTTGACAACTTAGATTAGAATAATCTATCTCCTAGGGAGATAAGTTATTGGAATTCCTAACAGAGGAAATATTCTCATGTCATCCAAATCGATATATGTTATTAGTCCAGTAGTTTCGTGAAAGAGTTAAGGAACGCTCGAAAGAGGACAAGGACATTTTTATAAATATAAGGAATAAAAAGAGAATAAAGTGTGAATAGTGTTTTTGGTGGAAATAAGAATATTATTAGACGACGCTATATAAAAGTACTCAGAACGGATTTCTGAGTTCGTATTCATGATCCAGGGGCGAGATAAGTGTATGTAAACGATATCGGATTCAGAAAAATAGTACTTTTATTTTCTCCGAGATTTCCCTGGACACTGAAAGACTTAAGGATTTATTAAGAGGATTTAAGGAATTTAAATTCAAGAATTATAAAGGAGGAATGAGAATGGAAGTATTATTATTAAGGAGGTTTCCGGTAAAACCCTAACTAGAGATCCTTGAGATATTCCTCCGAACGATCAATGAAATTGAACAATAACGGGACAAAGAACAAGCAGGAAGCCAAGATACAAGCATGTGCAAGTGGATAAGAGCAAGTAACCAAGCTAGTTATAAAGCTAACTAGTAGAATTAAAATCAAACCAACTAGTTAGCATAATCTCATCATCTTAGCACAAAAGCCAACACTTGTCCACTTGATTTACATCATCCATGACCTAATCACTTTATTAAAGTGACTTTACACAAGATATTATCCAAGACATATCAATAATTCAAGATGAGAACAAGTGAAAAGCAAGCAAAACTCCATTCTCTCCATTTCTTCAAAACTGCCCAGCAAAGCCAAGCTCAAAGAAAAATTCATATCTCCCGATTTAGAGCTTTTAAAATCACCAAATTTATCTTCATTCAAAAATCTATCTTTCAAATTATAAGGAAAACCTACTTGAGAAATGTTATTTATCTTGTTGACTTCCCGGTCATAAATCCTTCAAAATTATTCTTTTCACTCGCAACTTGGTTGCTATTTGCTTATTGAATCTTTGTATACCTTCTCATCATTCGAGAGGTAAGATTGTTGGAACAAGTTGGTATCCATTAACAAGCAGCAGCTTGGGAAATATTGGTGAATTTTCCTTTCCAACTAGATACGACTACTTTGTGGAGTCTTATCAACAAGTATTATACTTGGGGAAAGGGGGACGAACTTTACGTTTCAGAGTTATGGATGTTATTCGAACTAGGAGCCGCGTAAGTGGTCGAGTGGCACCGGTCCAGCAATGGCCAAACCGTTGGCCGGGGGGTTCCAGAGGGCGGTAGACAAGTAAATTCGTCGGTGCTTCCTTCTACATGTAGAGAACAAAAGTGGGGAGCATAACATGCGACTGATCATCGTAAATGTTATGCCTTCTGGAGCGTCAATGCTCCAGGATTAGTTCATTTTCTCCACAACTACTTTGTGGAGTCTTACCAACAAGTATTATAGTTGGGGAAAGGGGGACGAACTTTACGTTTCAGAGTTATGGATGTTATTCGAACTAGGAGCCGCGTAAGTGGCCGAGTGGCACCGGTCCAGCAATGGCCCAACCGTTGGTCGGGGGGTTCCAGAGGGCGGTAGATAAGTAAATCCGTCGGTGCTTCCTTCTACATGTAGAGAACAAAAGTGGGGAGCATAACATGTGACTGATCATCGTAAATGTTATGTCTTCTGGAGCGTCAATGCTCCAGGATTAGTTCATTTTCTCAGAGTTAGAAATTTTCTGCAACATTATCAGTGTTGGCAGGGTTGAAAAGTGTTCAAAACTGGAATTGCATATTTTTCCTGCAATTTCCTTTTTGTGAAATGTGATAATATCTGGCTCTTATCTTTGCATAGAAGATATTCCTGCGAAAGATATGTTTTGAGTTACTTTGTAACTTCATCGTTTATATTACACTGGCATCATCTTCGTAAATGCATGGCATATGGTTTCAAAGATACTTTTGAACTGTTATATATTATCACTGTTTAGTTATATTCTTTTGGTAGGCTGTTGCTCACCCTTGCTTTATTTATTTATATCACAACAACAGCTAGATCTGATGGCCCGCACAAGGCGCGATCGGTGCGAGCAAGTAATAGCCTACAGAGGATTAACCGCTGAGATCATAGCTGCCACTGCTGAGTAAGAAGCTATTGGTAGGCTAGATGTTAGCTTTCGGGTACCAATGTATTTTTATGACATGTAAATGGATGGCGAAGAATATGTAGTTATTAAATTGAAATTCTTGGGTTGTAAGAACTCAAGCTTGTGATTAATAATATTTGGCAGTTACTCTGATTTCATCTCTGAGACTATGACGGGTGTGTTATGTTCTTGTTTTGGGTCACAAGGTTGTAATTTAATTTATGATTGGTTTTGTGGATGAAAATTGAGAGCATAACGACCGGATCCCTGACCCCGGAGCGTACGTTATAAACCCCATAGATGATGCGACTTTAAAACAATAAATTCATTAAGATAATAAGAACTCTTGCCAAGTTCATAGTCAGACTACTTAATGTAGCACTGACATATAAAACCCTTATGGAAACTCTTAAATATCATGATAGTAACTTAGCTCGTTCTCGTGTCGACGAGTAAGGCGACAGACCTCGAAAATATATTTTCTAAATCCACAACTACTTTTCTATTGATCAAATATTTTTGAACCCGGACGGTTAACAAATAAAAATTATTTTGGACCGGAACAACAATATGATTAGATTATATTGTTACTCTCACTTTAGAGCAATTTTAATGATGGATATCGTTTAAAAAATGTAAATTTTGTCATATCTTTATAAACCATAATTATTTTTGGTACAAATCACTTTGGTATCTTCATTTGGAAAAAACAAATTAACAATCGAAACTTTAAGTCAGTTTTTTTTTTTGACATCGTATTAACAAGAGCATTGTAGTCAAATGAACGAACTAATAACTAGTTCATAATTAACTTGAACAACTATTATAAATGTGTTAATAGTTGATTTGCTATATATGATGCATGAAACAGCAAAAACATGTACCTTAATTAAAATAAGTAATAACATCTTATATTGTGTTTAGTTGGGGTGAATGAAATGGAATAAAATGAGATTTAAAATATAAAATGAATGAATATTGAATTATCCTTTTATTCCATTCACCCCAACAAAATACAACATTAATAAACAGCAAAAATGCATTTGTTAATCAGCAAACATATATACACAATAATTTATATGATTCCTTCATACGCTGTCTATTGAACAGACCCATATTATCTTTTTCACGGATGTAAATGATAGTTTTTGTACCAGTATAAAGACCTAGCTATATTTGTTGATTCAGTCCTAATTAGACTGGTTTTATTTATTTTCGGAAGCTGCAGGAACACTAATTAATCTTTTGGCGCTATGACATTTCATACTTTTACAAGAACTAATTCTACTAATAACTGTAACAAACACTGTAAAACACATTTTTATTCTCTTCTGCTCCATAAGTCAATGGAAGGTCACATGATGTGATTCTTAATGTATTGTACTCATAACAGGTAGTGGAATTTTTTAAAGATTAGGGTCATTGGAGAAAGAGCTTCATTCATTCGATGTTATGTTATTGAATTGATTGAAATGCATCTTGTTAAACTTGATTAAGTTTTTAACTGATTTTAAACCACATATTCATATGATTGTATATATAATGTACATTAATTAAAAAATAGGAATGTAAATATATAAAAACTAGACACAAGATATGTATGGATTCTTTCTTTTCTAAACATATATCTCAATATTATGTCGACATAAAAGTTGTATCCATTGCACAAAATTCTCGTGCGTTTTGGTAGTTATGGTCTAAAAGAAGTTTGAGTAATGTAAGCAGTTAGAATATGTTTATTGATATATAAAATGAATGCTTAAGAAACTAGCTGGTAGGGAGTTTGAGATATATTGTGGCCATCAATTATGTTTAAAGTATTTGGCCTATAAAGTAGCCAAGACAAATGTCCACAATCTTAACTAAGGCATCAAATCTGGAATCCTATAGCTGTAGTAGAAGGTTTCAACATCAAATTATATATTGGAGTTGATCTCAATTAGAGTGTGGATTTGCATGAAAGATTGGGCGGTGGGATGTTGAAGTGAAGTGACAAAGATATCAGATATGTGCATGAGAGAAATGACAAATATGAAAGGCCCCCTTTATTAAGATAGGGGGTAACCCCCCAACCCAATGCATAGATAGCATAGCACTATGGTCATTTTCACTCGTTAGTTTTTCAATGTAAAGTAGAAAAGAGAAGCAACGCTTTGTAGCTATTTACACGGCTTTTGTGAACAAGGTCCGGAAGGTAGTAGCATCTTTGCTACTATGTTGATAAATTTGTGGCAAGAGTCAACTCTGGTTTGCCATTTTTCAAGTTGGGTTAGGTCTCTAATCATGAGAATATATGTACATGATATGTATCCTCATTTTTATTATTGTTAACTCTTTGGATTAGTTCATACACTTAAACAGACTAGATATGGAATACGGTCAATAATCCATTTTTAAAACTCGTCAGCCATAGCTTACGAGCATTTTAGAATTAATCAATCTCTCGTGTAGGGATGGCAATTTGTACCGACCCGATGGATACCCGATCCGTTTCGACCCGAATGGGTCCAACCGAACCCGAAATTTTCGGGTTTGGATTCGGGTTTGGGTTTGATTTTTAAACCCGAATCATTTTCGGGTCGGGTTTGGGTTTTGCCAATACCGACCCGAACCCGACCCGAAAACCCGAAACCCGTATCAAACCCGACCGAACCCGAACCCGAACCCGACCCGAAACCCGAATTAATATATATTATTATTTCTATTATTTTATACATAATATTTAACATTTAATATATATTATCTATTATTATATATATATTTAATATTTAATATGTAATAAAAAATAAAATATTTTATATATTTATGTTTTATATTATTTTTAATACAAAAAAATTATTATTTATTTATTTTTTTTGGATTTCGGGTCGGGTTTCGGGTACCCGAAACCGTTTAGTATCCAACGGGTTCGGATTCGGGTTTATAATTTCGGGTATTTTCGGGTTCGGGTTCGGGTTCGGTCAAAAGAATCGGGTTCGGGTTTGGGTTTGGCAAAACCCGACCCGCCCGACCCGATTGCCATCCCTACTCTCGTGTCTCTGGGAAGTGTATGTCAATAATTGGGACGAGTGTGCATGGGTAAGTAACTACTTCTTACATCGTATGAGATGGGGTGTAAATGAGCCGAGTCGAATTCTAAAATGTTTATGTATCGTTTGTTAAGTAATTATCGAATTCGAACTCGAGCTCGAACTTGAATCGAGCCAAAAAAATATGTTTGAGCTCAGTTCATTAAGATAAAATGTTGTTCACGAACGGTTCACAAATAGTTCACGAACATGTCTCATAAACTTACTCACGAACTTTTGCCTTCGAACAACTCACAAGCTTGTTCATGAAATTATGCTCACGAATAAATCTTAAATATTGCTCACGAACTTATGCTGCATAATAAATTAATATCTAGAATAACATATAAAATATTCTAATTAATGGTGTATAATTAATAAGAATTTTGAGTATATTATGATAATCAAACATATATTTTATATATACGAGATTATATATTAAATTTGTTTATGAACTACTAATGAACTTGTATACCGAACATGTTAACGAGCTCAATTATCGAACTTGCTCATGAACATGTTCATGAGCTATGTTCACGAACACATTAATCGAATTTGTTCGCGAGCTATCGAATCGAACTTCACTGTGATCAAGTTTGACTTGTTTATAATTCGATCCTTAAAATCGTGTTCAGGATTGACTCATTTGTGAATCGAACCGAACCCTAACCAAATTTTTTTCGAATCGAACACCAAATCGTTCGCGAGTGTATCGGCTCATTTACAGCCCTAGTATGAAATTTTCAACTTACGAGGAAGTTCCACTTCTCATATCTTAATCAACCAAATATATATATTTTTCTAGAAAAATGCTATAGGTACCAAATTGGGTACCAAAAATTGTTACAAAATGACGTGGTATTATTTTGATTGGTTATAATTGTAATAGACCTGTCAGGATCATTCAATTAAAACATCCCAAAATGTCAAGTAATTAGTGTCATGTCATTTGGTAACAAATTTTGGTACCAATTTGGCACATCTAGCACTACTCATTTTTCTACTAATTTTTCCACTACTCATTAGGAAGTTCAAATTCATTACATCTATACATTTCTTTTGAACTGGAACAATTTGCGGATAATTTGAGGCTAAATTGATGAAACTGGAATAACACCTTACACAAAATTTGGATGACTTATTTAATTTGGACCAATATAAATGTGTAGCCTAAATCACTATCTTCATAAGATTCAGGCAACTCTACATAGCGTACTTGGAAGTCGTCCAAGTAGAAGAGATATACATACATAATCCCAAATGGAAGCAAGTTGGGGGTTGCCAATGCTATCTTACAAGATTTATTGTTATATATCTTGATAATGGAAGATCTATATTATGATGCTTTGTGGAATTGTGGTAGACATGTTTCCTATTCACATAGTCCCATTTATTTCTAATAAAATAAGAGATTGATTGTTCGAGTCCCTGTAAATACCATAACAGAGGCTCCTGTTTAAAACAAAGCGCAAAAGAATTCACTCTAGTCAGTAGTCATGGACTCATGTCACATTGGTGGCACACTGCTACCGACCTCTATTGCATGCAACTTTTTCATTATAAATTTTTTAAACGAACGAAAATATGTTGGAGTTTTCGCGGTGCAGGCGGTGCGGTTTTTTCCTCAAATCGCAAACCAAACCGCGTATGCGGTATGAACAAATTTGCAAACCGCGATCGCACCACGAAAACGCGGTACGGTGCGGTTTGTGCGATTTATACATTTAAAAATTAATTATATTAATTATTATATAAAATAATTATTTTTTTTGATAATGTGAATTAAATTCCCACTTATTTGATTTGCTTCACTCATTGATATGAGCTGAAAATAAGCCCTAAAGACACACTCAATATGGCATTAATTAGACCCAGCATGGTCCAAACGTGGGGTCCCACCAGATTGGCCCAAACCCTATTTACAATATTAATTTCGTAATTAATATTAAGGGAAATAAACAGCTAAGCAATAAAATTTGGATAAGGATATTATCTCCATCAGACTTAGCCACCAAGGCATCCAATTCGATATGGAAACTGATTCCTACAAGGAATAGATCTGGAACCTTCCTCAAGGAAGACTTGTCCACCAAGTCTCTGACTCCTACCATAATTCTGAGGCTCCTACAGCCTATATAAAGGGTCAGACCCCTCATCTCAGAACTACGTTTTTGGCTTGATTCTCTAGCAATACAGAGATACGTAGGCATCTTGTGAGGACCGTTTAGTCTCGAACGCAAGAACAGCCATTAAAGCTCGAAGCTCAACCACCCTAGCATTAATTACAAATCGTAACCTAGTTTTTATTCGACAACATTTGGCACCGTCTGTGGGAAGACAACATCAACCATGGTTCAAACACGAAGAACAACATCGACTGAGGCCATACCCCTTAGCTCTGCTCCACCTGCTACCTCTGATCCGCTTATCGCCGCTGAAGAAGGACAATTACCCCCATCAACAGGGGCGGTCATTCAACCTCTAGCCTCTCAACCCTCAGGGACGATTCCCCATGTTGAGGGAACTTTACCTGTGATTATCCCTCAAAGCCAAAAAACTAACCCTCTTCAGATGGTGGTTTCTCCTCTTGATAATGTTGATCGTACGCTACCCCCGGGGGTAGAGATCCACACTACGGATCTCCCCTTGAGATCGAGAGTACGATGATTACTCCGGCCCCTATACTGATGATTCGACATCTGATGATGACGATGATGATCGCGAAGAAGCCCCAAGGAGGCGACGTGCTAGTAGAGAACCTCGAAGGAGGTCCCAAAGAATCCATGATGGACCTCCACAAACGGCTGAGGAAAGAATTAAGGCTCATGAGGTTGAGATCCAAAGGCTGAAGGATGATATTGCTAGGGAGCAAGCAGGGCGAAGTCTGATTCGACCTCCTCCAGTTACAGGGAGGATTCCCATTATAAATCTGGAGAGGCCTTCAAGGAGACAGCGAAGGGCGGAAGCCCCAACTGAAAAATCGACAAGGGTGGAGACCCCCAGAAGTAACCCCAAGGATCTGATGCCACTTGGGGATCCTGATGATCCCACACCTCCGTTTACTAAAGAGGTAATGAATGTCCGCATCTCAAGGAAGTTCAAGATGCCGACGATTAAGGCTTATGATGGGACAGACGACCCCGCAAACCATGTTAGGACATTCTCAAACGCACTGCTGTTGCAGCCTGCGAGCGACACCTTAAAGTGTAGGGCGTTCCCTCAAACCCTGTCGGGCATGGCTCAAAGGTGGTATAGCCGCCTACCTACAAACTCGATTGGCTCTTTTAAGGAGCTGAGTGCCGCCTTTGTCAGCCAGTTCATTAGTGGGAGAGTTCATGAAAAAAGTTCTGCAGCCCTCATGTATGTGGTGCAGGGGAAGAACGAGAATTTGAGGGATTACCTCAAGCGATTCACCAAGGAGACGCTGAATATCACTGATCTGGAAAATAAGGTGGCCATGGTAGCCCTGGAACACGGAACCACTGATCTCTTCTTTAAAAGGTCTTTGGCAAAACATCCTCCTGAAAACATGGCCGAGCTCCAACGAAGGGCCGACAAGTATATCAAGGCTGAGAACAGCATGAAGAAGGAAACCGCAAGAGGCAATGACAAGGGTTCTAATGACTCAAAGAAATGAAAGCAAGAGCAAGAGTACGATGCTAGGGACAAGTATCCCCGGACTAGCAAGGATTCCGAGTCACCACCAAAGAGGGGTTTGGGACCGAGGTTTTCTGATTATGCAAGGCTGAACGCTCCTAGGAGTCACATCTTGTTAGATATTGAGAAGGATAAAGACTTTCGATGGCCGAAGTGAAAGGCAGAGTGTGTAAACTTGTAACACTATAACTAATGTAACTCAAACTAAAGGAAAAGATACTTAACCAGAAGACAATCAAGAACAAGAAGTCACAAGAAATCAACACTAAATGAAGACAAGGTAATTGATACAATTCAACATGTTAACTATGATCAATCCAAGAAGAAATCATTGAGAGAAGTTCAAGTCAAAGTTGTTCATGCCTCAGTGATTTGGAAAGCCAAGAATCAAGATCATAACTATCAGTATCAATAAGACCAATTGATTTCAAGTGAACAAGAAGGAAAGCAAATATTGGAAAGCCACATTTCTAATTGGATATGGTAATTTATTCAAGAAGCAAAAACCCTATCAAGACTAGTCACTTATGAACCAGACCGTTGCATCAAGTGTCAGGACATTGATAGCAAGTTTATGTCAGTAATAAAGATCCATATTCAAGAGCTTGGTGAAGAATAAAGAAGACATGAAGATATCACAAGTTCAAGATGTGCATTGAAGTTTCAAGTTGAAGACCAGAATATTTTCTAAGTACTAAATATTCTAGATAGCCAAGTAGAAGTTTCTAAGTAGAAGTTCTACTTAGAACTTCGAGATGGCTAAGTAGAAATTCTCAAGTAGAAGTTCTACTTAGAGTGCAGTTTCAACATGACACATGGCATCTTCTGATTGGCAGATTTCCAAGCTTTCAAGATAAGGCAAGATTTATGTGGACATCATTGGGCCACGTATATCTTAGTCTTTGAAGTCTACAGGACATAGATTACATGTAGTATAAATAGAAGTACTTGTGTAATGTTTTTAAGTTAGTGAGCAATTCTTGAGAAAAACACAAGAAAAGAGAGAGAGTGCATTCACAGAGCTTAGTATCATTCACTTCTCTCTGAACTTCTGTTATACTTTGTAATGAATGTTGTAGCAACCCTTTCAAGTTATATATAAGACATATATTCCTTGAATCTGTGCGTTCATTTATTGCATCGTATTTATTGCTTCTCATATTCGAAAAGTTGTATTCACCCCCCTCTACAACACATTTGGACCTAACAATTGGTATCAGAGCATATATGTTTAACATACAAAACATAGATCCTTGTGTTGAGTAGAAGAATCGTGAGTTTTTTCATTTTCTAGATCTACTTTTCATTTTCTCGAAAAGTGTGCTTTAAATCGTTTGTGGTGAAAAACTCATCTGAAAAATTATTTAAATGCTCCAGGTGTGATTATTTAGCTTGGATGTATTTTAATTAATTTTTGTAAATTAATCTGGGTACTTTCATATTTGGTGTTCTTGAGTGTTCATCATCTGTTCTTATCAAAGAAGACAACCCAACAACTTTTTGATCTCCTTTTCAAACAGAAAAATAGTAAAAGAATAAAAAAGGTGTTTTTGGACTTTGTGATTTGCATTATTCACGGCCGAAAGTGAACAAGACATATTCATTACCTAGCACGTGGGTTAGGTGGGTTAGATAAGTAAAGCATTCAAAGTCAAAAGGTGTTAAAGAGATAATATTGTTTATTCAATATTAAAGTAATCTGCAGGAAAATTATTCTAAGGACAAAAGTTCTACATAGAATTTCTACTTGAGAATTTCTACATAGAATTTCGACTTGGACAATTTCTACTTGGTGATTTCGACTTGAGCAAAATTTCTACTTAGAGAAATTTCGACTTAGGCAAAAGTTCTACATAAATATTCTACATAGCCTAGTCTTGGGTACTTAAAAACTTTTAGTGACCAGAATTGAGATGGCTCCTAAAAATGCATTCAAGATCCCAATGTTCAACAAAGATCACTATGAAGAATGGGTTTTCAGAATGAGACTATATCTAGAGACTGTTAACCCTGAATATCTGGAAGTCCTTGACAAGGGTAAATTTGTCCCAATGGTGGTTATTCCTGCACATACGGAAGGAGGAGTGGTTATACCACCTCGGTCTGAGCCTAAAAAGGTCTCGGAGTTTTCAGATGCTGACAAGGAACAAATAGCTTATGATACTGCCATACGACAAACCTTGATGGAATCTCTTGATCATGAAATGTTCAACATAGTCAAAGGTCTGACTACAGCGAAGAAGATTTGGGACAAGATAGAAGTTGTCATGGAAGGATCTGCAGAGGTTAGAAGCAACAAGACACTCATACTCAAGATGGAGTATGACACCTTTAGAATACGAAAAGGAGAAGGCATAACAGATGTCTACCTACGATTCAGTCAGTTGGTATTGGATTTGAATCTGAGAGGTGTAACTCTCCCCATGGTTGAGACTAATACGAGATATCTGAGGAACCAGCCAAAAAGCATTGAACATAGGGTCTACGCAATAAGAGAAACCAGAGATTTGCATACAACTTCTCTGGAAGAATATTATGGAATATTAAAGACCTATGAGCTGGAAACACTTCAAGATCAAGCATGGGACAATGATTCAAAGGGAAAAGAAAGTGCATCAGGATTAGTTGCTGATGAGGAAGAGTCTAAGAAGGCAATGGTTGCAGCAAAGCCTAAATCATCACTTGCACCACATCAAGTTGATAATGATGACGAGTGCGCATCTGACAGTGATGATGACTACTACACCCAAGAAGAGCTGGACAACATGGACGATAGTGTCGTGGCATACATGGCAAGGAAGTTCAGCAACATGAGATTTAGAAAGAGCAACCGACCACAGAGAAAATCTTCATCTTATTATCGGGCTGCTAGGGGTGGTGGTAGTTCGTCAGGCTACAAAGGAAAAGGCAAGAATACCAGCTACAAATCTCCTTTGGATTTCAAAATGAAGTTCAAATGCTATAATTGTGGTGAAGCTGGACACTTTGCCTCCGACTGCAAAAAGCCTAAACAGACTTATCCAAAAGAGACATTTGAAGCCCTCAAAAGCAACTATGAAGCACTGTTGAAGGAAAGACATGGAAAACGAGCTTTATTAGTGACAGAAGGAAGAGCTTGGGATGATTCAGATGAGGAAGATGTTACTCATGTAGCAAACTTTGCCCTCATGGCTGAGACATCTGAGGAACCAGAGGTACCAGTTCTGACTCTTAAAGTAGAAATGTCTATTGATGATTATAAGGAACAGAACGGGGCTCTTAGTGAAGAGATCTATATGTTGTGCAAAAGCCTAGACTCTTCTCAAAAGGAACAGAAAACACTTGTTGCCAAATGCAGAATGCTCGAGGCAAAAGTGGAAGAGCTAGAGGCTGCTTGCACTGTAGATACTTCCCTAAGAGACTTTATTAAATCTCTAGAACACAAGCTCGTCCTTAAGGAAGAAGTAGAAGCATGTCTTAGGAACAATCTAGCTGAGTTAGAAACAAAATGCGAAGCTTACAAACTAGCTGCTAGTAAAGTGTATGTAGATAATGACACATTTAAGAGGATAACTGGAGTAGGTGTAGGATTTGATTATTCTGACCTTCCTAAGAAAGAAGGAAAGAGACCTATTGACCCTAGTTCCAGTGACCTTAAAACGGAAACCCTAGAATTCTTAAATCGGCTGTCAAACCTATCTACAAACATCTTGTTCCTAGAATAGAAGAAGAAGAGACTGAATTGATAGCTAGATATGAGATTGAGATGGAAGATCGCCAGAAAGCACAACCTATAACTCCTATCAAACAAGTTAAAATCAATTTCCCTAGAGATGAATCTAGACTGGGATTAGGAGCTAAGGTTGTTAAACAACAAGGAAAGAGAGAGAAAGGCATAAAAGAGGTTAAGGCTGAACGAATAAAGAAAGCATGTTATCATTGTAAATCTACTGAACATCTTTCTTATGCATGCAAAGCTAACATGAATGTTCCTGCTGTACATGCCATGCCTACCACACATACAATGAATAATCTGCATCAGAATCATGCACAGTGTGGTCAACCTAATTGTATGCCATGCACTTTTAATATCATGCAAACTTTTGTGCATTTAATGAATGCATCTAGCCAGTCATGCTCAAATACTGTTGCTAGTTCAAACATCAAGAAAAAGTGTGGGAGAGCCAAGACTGTCAGTCCTCCTAAAGTTAGGAGTGACAAACCTTCTCCTAAGACTGACAAATCTGTCAAGTCTGAGAAAGGAAAGGAGATAGTCGAAAGCTCTAGTAATGTGAAGAAAAGTGCATCTCCTGTTGTTAAATCTGTTGATTCTCGATCTTATCGAAAAGCCGGGCCCAATCAAAGTTGGGTTCCGAAGAATGTCTAACCAATCTGTCATTGCAGGGCATTAAGCAGAATAGAAATAAAGTCATATGGGTGCTAGACAGTGGAGCATCGAGGCATATGACTGGAAACAAGTCCCTGCTTACAGAGTTGGTTATGAAGGCTGGCCCTTATGTTACCTTTGGAGATGACAGCATAGGTGTGACAAAGGGATATGGCAAACTGAAAACTGGCAATGTCATCATAGAAGATATTTCCTATGTTGAGGGACTGAAGCACAATCTGTTGAGTATCAGTCAATTCTGTGACAAAGGTTACGAAATTGTCTTCAACAAGCAAGGTGTATCAATCACTCACATCAAGGAAGGCTCACTAGCTTTGAGAGGAGTTCGAAAGGCAGATCTTTTTGTTGCAGATATGGATTCAGCAAATCAGGATGAGGTCACCTGTTTCTACAGCAAAGCCTCGGATGATGAAAGCTGGTTATGGCACAAAAAGTTATCTCACTTAAACTTCAAAACGATGAATGCTCTCGCGAGGCGAGAACTGGTGAGAGATCTACCTCAAATGGAGTTCGCTCCGAAAGGACTCTGTGAAGCTTGTGAAATGGGAAAGTCGAAGCGAGCATCGCATAAAAGCAAAGAAATTTCTAGTATTACTGAGCCTCTGCAACTTCTTCATATGGATTTGTTTGGCCCAGTGAATGTCCTATCTTTGTCTAGGAAAAAATATGCTTTGGTAATCGTGGATGACTTCTCCAAGTATACATGGGTATTGTTCGCAATGACGAAAGACGAAGTACCTTTCTTAATCATTGATCATATCACTAAAATTGAGAATGTTTCAACACTTACTGTGAAGACGATTAGATCAGACAATGGCACTGAATTCAAAAAACGCAGTGCTAAATGATTTCTGTGTATCTAAGGGAATACGTCGTCAGTATTCAGCCCCGAGAACTCCACAGCAAAATGGAGTAGTTGAAAGGAAGAATAGAACTTTGGTTGAAGCAGCAAGAACTTTGTTGTATGATTCAAAACTTCCTTTGTATTTCTGGGCCGAAGCAGTGAGTACCGCTTGTTACACTCAAAATAGAACCTTGATCATAAAAGATAAAGAAAAGACACCATGTGAGCTAATGAACAACAGAAGACCAACAATCAAATACTTTCATGTCTTCGGAGCAAAATGCTATGTGCTTATAGATGATGAAAATCTAGGCAAGTTTGCAGCAAAAGCTCGTGAAGGAATCTTTGTTGGTTACTCTACAGACGTGGTGGCAGCTTATAGAGTGTTCTTGGCGAATGATCGAAAAGTGACTGAAAGTTACAACGTCAGATTCGACGATACCAAACTCTCATCAATTTCAAGAGATTCTAGTGAACCTGAGTCCCTAAAATTTCAGAATCTGGACTTAGAAGATCTTGAAGATGAACCTGAGTTGGTTGTTCCATTAAATGTTCCAAGCGTACATGAAGAACCTGAGTCTAGTGAACAAGCTAATTCTACAAGATCAGGAGAGACTTCTTCAGTACGAACCGGCAACAACTCAGGGGGAGTAAATAGCAGCTCAAGGACTACTGTTCAAGGCTCGAGTCGAGTTGACTCTAGTTCTGTAGGAGCTGGCACTAACTCAGGGGGAGTTAGTGAAAATAATCAAAGTAGTCAGCACCCCAACTCAGAAAGTCAAGCTGAATCATCAAGACAATTTCCAGGTGAACAGGTATGGAATAGAGACCATCCGTTTGAGTTAATTATTGGTGATCCAGATGCTGGTGTGACTACTAGAAGAACTGCAAGAGCTGACATGGCTAATATCTCCTTATATTCTGGGTTCTTATCCAAGCTTGAACCTAAAGAAATAGAAGAAGCTCTTGGCGATGCTGATTGGGTGATTGCAATGCAAGAGGAACTCAATCAGTTTGAAAGGCAGAAAGTTTGGAAACTGGTACCCCGACCAAAGAACAAATCCGTAATTGGAGCTAGGTGGGTATTCAGAAATAAACTGGATGAAAACGGACTTGTAACACGAAACAAGGCTCGTTTGGTTGCAAAAGGTTATTCTCAGCGAGAAGGAATTGATTATGATGAAACCTATGCACCAGTTGCAAGACTTGAGGCAGTCAGGATGTTCTTGGCATTTGCAGCACATAAGAACTTCAAAGTTTTCCAGATGGACGTGAAAAGTGCCTTCCTGAACGGAGAGTTAGAAGAAGAAGTGTATCTCGAACAGCCACCTGGCTTCGTTGATCAAGAACATGCAGATTTTGTGTATCTACTCTTCAAATCTGTCTATGGCCTCAGGCAATCCCCAAGGCGATGGTATGAAACCCTATCCTTATTCTTAATTGAAAATGGTTTTGTTAGGGGAGTAATTGATAAAACATTGTTCTATAAAGTTGTGAGAAATGACTTAATACTTGTTCAAGTATATGTGGACGATATTATTTTTGGGTCATCAAATGAGCGCTTGTGCGAGAAATTTGCCAAGCTAATGCAGGAAAAATATGAGATGAGCATGATGGGAGAGCTGTCCTTCTTCCTTGGATTACAGATCAGTCAGAGAAAAGATGGTATCTTTATCTGTCAATCCAAGTACGTCAGAGATTTACTCAAGAAGTATAATCTAGAAGATGCATCAGCAGCTAAGACTCCCATGGCAACAGCCACGAAGCTTGATGAAGACAAATCAGGTAAATCAGTTGACATCACAAGCTATCGAGGTATGATTGGCTCACTCCTCTATTTAACTGCAAGTAGACCCGATATAATGTTCGCAACTTGTTTATGTGCAAGGTTCCAAGCGGATCCTAGAGAATCACATCTCGTAGCCGTCAAAAGAATTTTTAGGTATCTCAAGGGCACACCAAATCTAGGGATTTGGTACCCAAGAGATACAGGTTTTAATCTTATTGGCTATTCGGATTCAGACTATGCAGGTTGCAGGATTGATAGGAAAAGCACATCTGGTGCTTGCCAATTTCTTGGCAGAAGATTGGTGTCCTGGCAAAGTAAAAAGCAACATACAGTATCTACTTCTACTGCTGAAGCTGAGTACATGCTGCTGGAAGCTGTGTAGCTCAAATACTGTGGATGAGGAACCAATTGAAGGATTATGGCATGGAGCACAAGAAAATTCCAATCATGTGTGACAACACAAGTGCCATTGCCATAACCAACAATCCTGTAGATCACTCAAGAACCAAGCATATTGACATCAGGTATCATTTCATAAGAGAACATGTCGAGGAGGGGACTGTGGAGCTACATTTTGTGCCCACAATGCAACAAATTGCAGACATATTCACCAAACCTCTTGATGAAGTAACATTCAATAGGTTGGTTGGTGAATTGGGAATGCTTAACACAAGTTAGTAAAGCCTTCTATCTGTAAAATCCATGTTTATGTTTGTATGTGCAAGCTACTCAATCATTATGTGCTTAGACTTTAATATGCCTAATTAATGATTGTTATAGGTTGCATATAGTGTGTTTTTGCATGAATTCTTTGTGTTTTAAGTGTCTTTTATAGCACAAATCTGTGAATTTATGCTTGTTAGATTGCATGATCATAGGGGGAGTTAAATTCATAATATTCTAAATATTGCATGATTTTTAGATGAATTTACCTTTGATTTTCATGTAATTAGAGGCCTTAGAATTTAAAAACTTCAAAATTTCGAGTTAGGTTCTATCTCGAAACTCATCTAGAAATTCGACTTGAATTTCGACTTAAGCTGTCAGAGTGAAGTTTTTGAAAAATTCTAAGTCTGGGAAGAATTTCGAGTTGGCTATCTCGAAATTCATCTCGAAATTCGACTTCGAGTTCGAGTTCGAGTTACCAGTGTGCCTAATTCTATCTTCAAAATATTCGAGATAAATTCTATCTCGAATTTTATCTCAAAAGCTGAGATGAGGTTTCCTTTTAAGGGAATATTTTGAAAAGAACTGAGAATTAACTTCGAGTTAGTATATCTCGAAACTTAACTCGAATTTCGACTTGATGTTCGAGATAGAGCTCTTAGTCTATCTCGAAACTCAACTCGAATTTCGACTTGATGTTCGAGATAGACTTCTAACTCGAAAAGTATCTTGAATTTCCTTGTTTTTCTTAAGAAGGGAATTTTCCAAGTTTACTACAAATCAATAATCTTCAAGATAGGATTTCCCTATAGTTTCTGCTGTAAAATTGGTTAAAGTGCTTATTTGTGCATAATTGTTCGAGTTAACCTCTATCTCGAACTTTATCTCGAAGTTCGACTTGATGTTCGAGATAGAGATGTTCGAGATAGAAATGTTCGAGATAGAGTTCGACTTAGATGTCCCCTGTATGGACTTAGTACTTTTCACATTTTTTTAACAGGGACATTTTTGTCATTTTACATTCATCTATATATACATCTCTAACTCGATGCCTAATTCACTTTACCTAATTCTAATTTTCACAGCAGCCTCTTCACAAAACAAGGCGATTTCATAACTCCGTACCATTAATCTTTGTTTTGTGATTAAACTCATACTAATCACGAATTACTGCCAATTTTTGGACTAATCTTGACTGTGTTATCCTTAATCTTTGTGTTGGTGTGTTTTGTGTTCATCCATATACACGCACATATACATACACACGAACATATAACTGTTTGTGTACTGTTCATAAAACGTGATTTCATATTCACCATTCATAAACACACACGATTTCTCTGGTACACACGAATATTCATCTTCTTTGAATATTCAGATTTAGTAATTGGCTTTTGATTGTTCATCCCGTAGTTTAATTTTCTCTAAGGGACTTTTGTTCTTTTTGATAAATTAAAAGGGATACATCATTTAATTCGTAAATTATTTGTTTTTCAAAATTAAAAAAAAAAATTCACATTTTTTAAGAAAAACATTTAATCAAAATGGCTCACCAATTTTCACTTGCTAAAAACAATTTTTATAATATTTCTACGGAAATTGGTGATCAACTCCCGCGGTTTAAGTTTTGGATACGATTTCTCAATTTGTACTCCAAAGCTAGCCATGCTTTTACTGTTAAACCTACACTAGTACATGATGCTTTACAGCAGTTATGGACTAGTGCGGTTACTTTTGGGAGCAAATCAACCCCCTTTGGTTTCAGGTTTACCTTAGCGGGTCAGGAATATGAGGTGACCGAAGAAATTGTCAACAGGGTTCTGGGATTTCCAATTAAAGATGCCTATGATCCAGAACCTACTGCTGCAGAACGCCTCAGATTCTTTGAAGAAATTGGATGTTATCCCCCAAAAGGCCCAATCACGGGAAATATCCAAAAACAATTCTTCCATGTGGAATGGAATTACTTTTTCGAGGCCATCACAAGATGTTTTCGGGCACGCGAAAAAGACTTTCATCAAATTCCAATTCCAATGCAAACCTTTGCAGTTGCCCTAGCAAGAGAACTGGATATAAACTATGGACGCATAGTTCTCTCTGAGATAGTGGCCTCAATGGGATCCCTTGCAAGCAGAGACCTCACTACAAATGATGTTGTCTGCTGGTTTCCTCGGTTTCTTCAAATGCTGATCAATGACTTAATACCGAAGGATGCTCTTGCCGTTAGACAGGGATTTGCCAGAAGCCCCACATCTGAATCGCTAGGGATGGGCACTAAGTCACTTTCAACCATTGCTAATCAGGATAAACATCAAGGTAAACCAATGTCTACTCCTGAAAATCTTCAAATGTGGCTTAGATATGATGCAGGAGTTACCAATTTGGAGGCATCATCACAAGTTTCATCACATGCTCAAAATCCATCTGTTCATGCTGAGGCATTTGATGAGATTCCTGATGAGGAAAGCGATGATGCACAAGGTAATCAATCAGGTAATCTCTCCTTGCATACTATTCATTCCTCCTCCTATGTATCTGATTCCGCGACCCAAGAGACTGCTAACCCGCAGGATCTATCCCAGGGTAAGAGCCATATTTCTGACTCTGAGTCTGATACACATTCCTATTCTCTATCACCCCTGTTAACGAAAGTCAGAAAACCAGCACGTGTATATATACAAGATGATGAGGAGAATGAAACCGAAGAGCAGCAACTTATTCGAAAGAAAGCCAAACTTTTCCACGCTGCTACTTCACAACCACAGTCAAACCCTAGCGTGTCACACGCAACCACTCCACCTCACGCGAGTGGTTCACCCCTTGAACAATCTGCACATAGGGATTTTGATTTTGGTGAGGATGATGTACCTCTTGAAGATACTGTTGCTTCAAGAGGACATGAAGTCTTAAGAACTTCAGCCGTACCTTCACCGGTACGTACTGATGCTGCAAAGAGGATCGGTTCTGATGTCGTACAAGGACACTTTGCAGCCTCTCAGCCTGAGATTCCAACTCAGGAACAAACAGAATTTGATCCCATAACTGTCAACAACATTTCTTATCAATTTTCTGCAAGTACTGCTTCATTATTTGGATCAATCATTGAAGACATACACGAGCGTGAGACAGGGAGTGTGTGTGAGAGGTTAGGGAGAGAGGGACCTTCATTTTCAAGGCCCGAAACCGAGCGTCAAATACCAACAGAACGAGTATTAGACCGAGGTCACCTAAACCAAACACCGTCCCTTAACATTGAAAATCTTGATACGCGTATGACTTCTATGGAAAATCAGATGAAGCAGTTCGGACAGACGATGGGACAGTTTGGGATGAATATTGGAAACAACCAAAGGGCTCTAGACGACTACGCAGCAAGAATGGCAAGTCAAGCTACAGCTTTTGATGATTTGACAAATAAGGTAAATGACTTGGGCCATGCTGGTGGTGTCTTAGGAAGCACTCTCAATGAGCGGATGGGGGCATTGGAGTCTACAATGCATACGATGGCTGTGGAAATCAGTAGAATGATGTTCGCAGTCAGGAGTTTTGTGCCCCCGGAGTGTTTCGAGTCGCAACAACCTCCCCCCGATGCTGGTGCAGGTGGTGCAGGTGGTGCTAGTGGAGCGGGAGCCTCTGGTTCTGGTTTTGGAGGTTCCTATGCAGCTGGTGGATCTGAAGACCAAGGTGGAGCTCAGGATAACTCACCTAAGGGGGAGAGTGGAAAGGAGATGAGACAGCAGGCAGTTCACATCGAAGAAATTGAAGAACCCGCTGATCTTGTCAAGGAACCAGAAGTTGAGCCGTCTGTTGATGAAGAGGCTCTGAGGATAAAAAATGGTAAGGCAGTGATGGTTGATGAACCATTCGTTGACCTGAGTCATCAGGAAACAGTACAGGAGGTACTTGACTCAGATTCTGACATGGAAGACGTACCGTTGGCACATGCAATAAAAAGATCTTTGAAGGAACAAGGTGGAGGTGCTGGCATGTCTTCCGGAATGCCTGAAGAATTTCCTGTTGATGAGGAAACCCTTAAAGCTCAACAGTTAGCCTTGGAACAAGCTCAGTTCCATAAAATGAAGATGATGCAAGAACATGCTGCATTCCTAGAAAAGAAGGGTGAGCTACAAGGGAAGCAGTATGAGTATGAGCTTGCAAGGCTAGCTGATCCTCAAGTTGATCTGGACAAACGAAGGATAGGGCAGAAATGGGATGAAGCAAGGAAGATAATGATGGGACCCTGTGCGAAAGGAGTTCATAACAAGGATGCAGATGATCTGTTCTACAACTTGAATTTGCAGAATCCAATGACTGGGGACTATATAAATGCTTTGAAGAGATTAATTTCTAAAGTCAGGGTTGGATACAATGCAAATCTTAAGGAGTGGCAGGTTATCTTGTCTTTGGTAGAAGGAGTCCCAACATCTTTCCTATATGTGGATGACCAATTCATAACGAGAAGATCTGCGTCAGAGTTGTTCTTGCTAGCGACTAAAATTCAATACTCTCAATCTGAGGAGCTAAGCATTCTGTACAGGGATCAGTTAATGCAGCTAGCAGAGGACAAGGGTCCAGAATTCTCAGCTTATCCAAATTTTGTCCGGATGGTAGTTGATGGAAAGATGAAGAGGGTTAGCATGGAGGAAAATGATCTAATGGAGCTTTCAGTAGAATCTCTCAAAGCTGTCTGTAGACAAATGATGAGCAAGGGATTCGCTTCTGAGCTTAAAGATAAATCCGTGAAGATCATTGAAAGAGCAATATTCAAGAAGAGCAATGAGGTGTGGAAGTGTGATGTCATTGCTCCAAACCCTCTTGATGACGTGAAGATTGAGCCGGAGCTGATAGAGAAGAAATGGAATATTCTTCAAGCCATGAAGAATGTAGATGAAGCTCTGACTCTTCCTTCTGGAGCACCAGAACAAGGAGAAATAAGGGAGGCTATTGGTGTTCCAGGAAGTGAAAGTGTATACTGGATACATGCTTATGTTGAAGATACAGCTGATTCCTTAGTATTCATAGATGCAGACCAGAATCAAACAATCTTGCATATGAGTAGACAATGGCTGCTACGGACTCAAGATGCTGCATTTCTGGAGAGAGTATTATATGTATTCAAATGGGGCGAAGTGGAAGATAAGTTTGTTGAAGAAAAGCAGAGACTCATGAGTTACCTGTCTGAAGTAGTGGTGGAAAAGAAGCGAATGGAGCGAGATGCGGCCAGTGTCCACAATACTGACCGTGTCAAGGGCTACCCCAAGATGATCTATTGTCAGTTCAAATCTGATAAATCTCACTGGAAACCTCAGCTCATCATGAAGAACTTTGAGGATATTCCAAAGATCAGGACTACTCAGGTGGTGGACAAACTCAGAAGGCTTTTCAAACATCCTTATCCAGAGCCCAAGAACCCTCTAGAAATGGAAGCTGTGAGTCTGTTGAATGCTAGGTGGAAGCAGCTTAAAGATCAAGTATACAAGAAAGAAAAGCAGCAGAAGGAGAAGCGCAAAAGGCAGAAAGAAGAGAGAGACCAAGCTGCTGAAGCTAGAAAGAGGAAACGGAATTAGGGTTAAAGGTCAGAGTGGTGTGAACTTGAAGTTGGAAAAACTTCATGTCTTTCGGTTGCTTTAACTCACTTGAGGAAAATTCACCTTAGAGTGAATCCAATAAGGTGATACAAGTTTGACTAAAAGGTATGAAATAATCCAGGTGATAGGAATCACTCAAATGATCTTTAATTCGAAGTTCGAATTCTGTTTCTAGTTTAAGTTCTTTGTATTGTTTTCATGTAAATTTCAATTGTAAATTATTCAAGACTGTAATGTTAATTATCTTTTCTCGTCTCATTGTTTAGTTGAGTTATCCTTCATTAATTTGAATGTCATTGTTAGACAATCAAATTGGGGGAGATTGAAAGGCAGAGTGTGTAAACTTGTAACACTATAACTAATGTAACTCAAACTAAAGGAAAAGATACTTAACCAGAAGACAATCAAGAACAAGAAGTCACAAGAAATCAACACTAAATGAAGACAAGGTAATTGATACAATTCAACATGTTAACTATGATCAATCCAAGAAGAAATCATTGAGAGAAGTTCAAGTCAAAGTTGTTCATGCCTCAGTGATTTGGAAAGCCAAGAATCAAGATCATAACTATCAGTATCAATAAGACCAATTGATTTCAAGTGAACAAGAAGGAAAGCAAATATTGGAAAGCCACATTTCTAATTGGATATGGTAATTTATTCAAGAAGCAAAAACCCTATCAAGACTAGTCACTTATGAACCAGACCGTTGCATCAAGTGTCAGGACATTGATAGCAAGTTTATGTCAGTAATAAAGATCCATATTCAAGAGTTTGGTGAAGAATAAAGAAGACATGAAGATATCACAAGTTCAAGATGTGCATTGAAGTTTCAAGTTGAAGACCAGAATATTTTCTAAGTACTAAATATTCTAGATAGCCAAGTAGAAGTTTCTAAGTAGAAGTTCTACTTAGAACTTCGAGATGGCTAAGTAGAAATTCTCAAGTAGAAGTTCTACTTAGAGTGCAGTTTCAACATGACACATGGCATCTTCTGATTGGCAGATTTCCAAGCTTTCAAGATAAGGCAAGATTTATGTGGACATCATTGGGCCACGTATATCTTAGTCTTTGAAGTCTACAGGACATAGATTACATGTAGTATAAATAGAAGTACTTGTGTAATGTTTTTAAGTTAGTGAGCAATTCTTGAGAAAAACACAAGAAAAAGAGAGAGAGTGCATTCACAGAGCTTAGTATCATTCACTTCTCTCTGAACTTCTGTTATACTTTGTAATGAATGTTGTAGCAACCCTTTCAAGTTATATATAAGACATATATTCCTTGAATCTGTGCGTTCATTTATTGCATCGTATTTATTGCTTCTCATATTCGAAAAGTTGTATTCACCCCCCCTCTACAACACATTTGGACCTAACACGAAGCCACTTAGGGGTGATCCCGCGAAGAGAAACAAGGATCAATACTGTAGGTACCACCGTGATGTGGGTCATGATACAGATAATTGTAGGCAGCTGAAAGATGAGATTGAGTTCTTGATCCGAAAAGGAAAGCTGAGCAGGTTCACGAAGAGTGATGATCGTGGAACCCAAAGAAGGGACTATGATAGGAGAGACAATGACAGAAGAGATAACGATCATGATCGTAATCCACAGCCCCGAGGGCCAGTTATTAATATGATTTGGGGAGGCCCGACAGCGGCCGGTACGACTCGAAACTCTCGAAAGGCGTATTCCAGAGAAGTGATGCACATCGTGGGAGAAGCCCCAAAATGTGCTAGGACTGAAATAGCCATTGGGTTTGACGATTCAGACCTCGAAGGGGTAAAGTTCCCCCATGACGACCCGTTGGTCATAACTCTTGTGATTGGAAACTCGGAAGTGAAACAAGTCTTGATAGATAATGGAGCTTCTGTGGATATCTTGTTTCATGATGCGTTTGTGAAGATGGGGTACACCGATTCTCAATTGACCCCGGCCAACATGCCAATCTATGGATTTAATGGAGTTGAGTCCAAGGTTGAAGGGACTATTCAGTTACCCATGACAATTGCACAGGAACCTAAAGAGGCTACCCAGATGCTGAATTTCCTTGTGATCAAGGCATCCTCGACTTATAACGCGATCCTAGGAAGGACTGGACTTCATGCATTCAAGGTTGTGGCCTCCATATATCACATGAAGATTAAGTTTCCAACCAGGAATGGTGTTGGAGAACAAAAGGGTGATCAGAAGATGGCAAGAAGTTGTTATGTATCCGCGTTAAGAGCTGATGGAATCGGGGGGCAGGTACTTCCGATCGAAGACATGGATGTCCGTAGTGATGATGAACACCGAGGGAAGCCAGCAGAGGACTTAATTCCCATTCCTCTGGAGCTAGGCGACCCTGAGAAAGTAACTTATATAGGAGCCTCTTTGAAGGAACCCCTGAAGGGCAAGTTGATAACATTCTTACAAGAAAATAGTGATGTGTTTGCTTGGACAGCAGCTGATATGCCAGGGATTGATCCCCAACTCATAACTCACAGATTGAATGTCGATCCTAATCGGAAGATAATACAGCAGAAGAAGAGGAACTTTGCACCTGAAAGGCAAGAGGTCATAAAGCAAGAAGTTGAAAAGCTCTTAGAAGCTGGGTTTATTGAAGAGATTCAGTTTCCAGAATGGTTGGCTAACCCTGTGATGGTCAAGAAAGCCAACGGTAAGTGGAGGATGTGTATAGACTTCACCGACTTGAATGACGCATGTCCTAAGGATTGCTTCCCTTTACCAAGGATAGACATGTTAATAGATGCCACAGCTGGACATGAGATGTTGAGCTTCATGGATGGGTTCAGCGGCTACAATCAGATTAAGATGCACAAGGATGACATCCCTAAGGTATCTTTCATAACTGACTTTGGTGTTTTCTGCTATCTTGTTATGGCATTTGGTCTAAAGAATGCAGGAGCTACTTACCAACGACTGGTGAATAAGATATTCACCCATCTGATTGGAAAAACCATGGAGGTCTATGTTGATGACAGGCTAGTCAAGAGCCTGTTCAAGGTAGACCACATTATGCACCTCAGAGAGGCATTCGAAGTGCTGAGGCACCACAAAATGATGTTGAATCCAGCCAAGTGTGCTTTTGGTGTTGGATCTGGAAAATTCTTAGGTTTGATGGTTTCAAAGAGAAGCGTAAAGGCCAATCCTGACAAGATCAAGGCAATCTTAGATATGGAACCGCCACGCTCTGTAAGAGATGTGCAGAAGTTGATGATAAGTCTATGTTGATGACAGGCTAGTCAAGAGCCTGTTCAAGGTAGACCACATTAAGCACCTCGGAGAGGCATTCGAAGTGCTGAGGCACCACAAAATGATGTTGAATCCAGCCAAGTGTGCTTTTAGTGTTGGATCTGGAAAATTCTTAGGTTTGATGGTTTCAAAGAGAAGCGTAAAGGCCAACCCTGACAAGATCAAGGAAATCTTAGATATGGAACCGCCACGCTCTATAAGAGATGTGCAGAAGTTGACAGGCCGGGTAGCGGCTTTAGGAAGATTCATCTCCAAGTCTGGTGACAAGTGCTTGCCTTTCTTTCAAGCATTGAAGAAGGTGAAAAATTTTGAGTGGACCCCTGAGAGCCAAGAGGCCTTTGAACAACTGAAGAAGTACATGGTTGAAGCCCCGTTGCTGGCCAAACCTAATCCCGGGGAGACTCTTTATCTATACCTGGCGGTATCTGAGCAAGCTTTGAGCGCCGTTCTCATTCGAGAAGAGAAGAAGGTCCAGAAACCTATCTATTATGTGAGCAAGGTGTTGCACGGGGCTGAGTTGAATTACTCTCCCATTGAGAAGTTCGCCCTGGCATTGAGAACAGCCTCGAGGAAGTTACGCCCGTACTTCCAGGCACATAAAATTGAAGTCATGACGGACAGTTGAGAAACATATTGCATAGCCCGAAGGCTAGTGGAAGACTGATCAAATGGGTGATTGAACTTGGAGAATTTGACATCACGTATAAGCCTCGAACAGCCGTTAAGGCTCAGGCATTGGCTAACTTCGTGGTTGAATGCACCATTAGCAACCAAGAAGTCGGGGGGCAGGAGATGATAACAACCCCTGAGAAGCAAGATAAAGATGAAGAACTTGTACCTGATCAGAAGGAATATTGGGTGCTCTATTTTGATGGAGCATCAAAAACAAAATCTAGTGGCGCAGGCTTAGTGTTGCAAAGCCCCGATGGGTTCACAGTTGAATATTCTTTGAAGTTGGACTTTCCGACAACTAACAATGAAGCTGAGTATGAGGCCTTGATAGCTGGTTTAGGCTTGGCCAGAATCATGAGGGTCAAGAATCTCAAAGTTTGTGGAGATTCAAGGCTTGTGGTATCGCAAGTAAATGGTGAATTCGAAGCTAAGGATGAAACTATGGCAAAATACCTGAGAGTCGTAAAGGCTGTTATGACTCAGTTTGAGGAATGCTATGTTGAGCACATTCCGAGAGAAGAAAACATTAAGGCCGATGCCCTGTCTAAGTTCGCTTCTTCCGAGATAGAAAATTATGCTGGGAGTGTCTACTTCCAGGTCTTGAAGCCCCCGACCGTTAACTCGAAATTGGTGGCACCAATTGATGTATGAAGCTGTTGGATAGATCCTATCAAAGCTCACCTCGAAACCGGATGGCTCCCTGACAATGCCTTGGAGGCACAAAAGCTGTCAGTAAGAGCATTGAGATACGCCTTGATTGAAGGTGTCCTTTACAAAAGGTCTTTTGTCATCCCGTACTTGAAGTGTTTGAGGCCCCAAGAGGCAAGGGAAGCTTTGGAAGAAGTTCATGAAGGTATCTGTGGGCAGCACTTGGGGGGCAGAGCCCTAGCTCACAAAATAACTCGTTTTGGTTTCTACTGGCCAGAGATTTTGGCCGATGCACAGAGCTATGTCAAGCGGTACGATCGATGCCAGAAGCACGCTCCGATAGTAAGGCAGCCGCCTGAGATGTTAACATCCGTTAGCTCCCCTATTCCATTCACAATGTGGGGAATGGATATACTTGGTCCTTTCCCCGTAGCTTCAGCACAAAGGAAGTTTTTGATAGTTGTCATCGACTACTTCACTAAGTGGATTGAGGCTAAACCTCTAGCCAGGATAACCACCAATCAAGTTTCCCAGTTCTTTTGGGAGAACATCATTTGCAGATATGGGATCCCTCGAGTCCTTGTGACGGATAATGGGACACAGTTTAACAATGAAGAATTTAAGAAGTACTGCGAGGAAAATGCAATTGAGCTTCGTTTTACCTCAGTGGCTCATCCACAAGCTAATGGGCAAGCTGAGGTAGCTAATCGAATTATCCTTGATGGACTGAAGAAGAGGGTCGAACGCTCTAGAAACACTTAGGTAGATGAGTTGCTGCCCATACTATGGGCATACCGTACCACTTGTAAAGTGACAACTGGAGCAACCCCATTCCTGCTGGCTTACGGAGCTGAGGCAGTTGTGCCTTTGGAGATCATGCAAGGGTCACCTCGAGTTGAGGCATTTGAACCAGAGACTAATGAAGAGGGCATGAGACTCGCGCTGGACCTGATTGATGAAGTCAGGGACGAGGCAAACGCTAGAAATGTGGAGCATCAAAAGAAAGCATCCTTTTATTACAACCATAGGGTTAAGGAAAGGTTCTTTCGACAAGGCGACCTTGTTCTAAAGAAAATCGAGGCTTCTGGAGTTGGCCAGAAGGGAAAGCTAGCCCCTAACTGGGAAGGGCCGTATCGAGTCAAGAAGACGTTAGTACGAGGATCGTACAAGTTGGAGACCTTGGACGGTGTTGAGGTGCCCCGTACTTGGCATGCCTTGAACCTCAAAGTTTATTATGTATAAGCTATCCTTATACGGATTCAGCTTTCTATCTATTTATTAGGAGAAGTAGAAATAAGGTTCGATGAAACCATTCCAGGGCTTAACGCCCCGAGTAGGACAATAATAAGTTATGTAATGGTTGAACCCATTTCAAATTATTAATGCAAGTTTGTTTTCTTTCAATGATTCTGCGATTTTGTTTATGTACCAAGCACCTGTTGAGTGTAAGTCTAGAAAGACCAAGTATCGAAACAAGTAAACAAACAAATGAGGAAACAAATGCATAAATAAAGACCCCGAAGGGCCAACAGTTAAGTTACATCATCGAGACAGATAAAAGTTTGGTCCTGAAGGACCTTGGTTGAAATCTAGAAATATAAAGCCACATACGGCTAACAAGGCCATGCAAGGTCACAAACCAGCTCCAGCTACTCCTCCCCAGATTCCTCTTCGCCACTCTCCTCTTCCCCACTCTCCTCCTCCGAGTCTTTACCGGAGTCATCACCAGGCTCGGAAATCACCATTGGCTGAGCATTAGCAACTTCGGCCCCTTCTTCCTCGGAAGATGAATCAGAAGTAGAACTGCCCTCGTTTCGGATCAGTCTCTTGCCAGCGATGGGTTGACGAACTACTCCAACTTTCTTTGCAGGTGGGGGTTTCTTCCCACGGGAGCCAGAAGAAGATGAGTCTTGGCTAGCAACTTGAACAGCCCCCTTTGAGTTGGATCCAGAGCGTCGATGACTGCCTTTGGAACCGGATCCTGATGTCTGAGGAACAACTTTAGTTCCCGAACCAGAAGCTAGGTTAGCCGGGTTGACAACAGATGGATGCCTATGACTCACAGCGTTAATGGCCTTATCCCAACCAACAGACATGTTGAAGGGACGCATCTCATCATCATGATCATCAATGAGCTTAAGAAAATCTTTAGACCTATGGTAGGCCTGGATCACCTTGTCAGCATCAGTTGCCTTCTTTTTGGCTAAAGAAGAAAGTTGTTTACGGGTAGATGCAGCATTAGCTTCAGCACGAACGACTTGGGAGTGCAGATCGTCAATCTCTTCCTTGAACCTTGCTGAGTCATTCTTCAAGCTAATATTCTCATCCCTAAAAGCCCGGCCTTGAGTCGAAACAGTTTGAAAATAAGCATTGGCCTGCAACAAGGAGATGGGTGAGCTACGAGGAATATTCAAAGTTGAAATCAATAACAGTATCAAACTTAACAGTGGGAATTTCATACCTGATACAAGGCCTGAGCGCCCATGAGCTGAGACTCATCCATTTTGTCGCCTGCATGCAGTGTCACTCGGTCAGGAGGAGTGATTGAAAGCTTGGACCAGTCTTGTTCACTTATGCCCCAAGGAGGTATGAAAGGAGTCCTAACGTCCCCATCAGCATTTCGGGATCGTTTACCGCCTTGAGAGCAGTGCTCCAAGAAGTTAGGGTTATGAGGCTTAGTAGGATTCAGTTTCTCCTCATCCTTCTTCTTTATCCTCTTAGTAACAGTTGGCCGGTTCTCAGGACGACTATAAATCTCCTCAGCAGCTGAAATACAAAGAGAAAAATATCAGGATAAGAACAAACAGAGTTCATAATAAGCTCAAGTAAGAAAGCTACCCTCAATGGAAAGAAAGCTAAGGCCAGCATCAATAAGATTCTTTTCATTCAGAAAAGTTTTATAGTGTGTACGGCCGTCATCAGCAAGAAGCCTATCTCGATCCAACAATTCTGAATCAGTAAGGTCACACACGAAATATGAACTGTCCTCCACGGACACAAATCTCTTCACAAAGAAGTTGCCCCAGTCACCACCTTTCCACTCAAGAACTACAAACTCCCTTTCCCAGAAATGATGTGAATCTGGAAAGGAGAAGGGATTCACCATGTGTGGAAGTTTGGCTCGGTGCTTAAGGCTAACCCATCCTTTCTTGGAGTCGGAAGAGTTGCTGGCCCCAAAGATACTTCGAAACATTGTAGTTGTCGGATGGATCTCCAGTTGGCGACACCTTATTAAGAAAATAGAGATGTACCTCCAAGCATTGGGATACAACTGACAGGGGTGGATCTGATACTCCGCCAGCAATCTAATGATAAAATTGTCAACCGGGAATCTGAACCCAGCATCTAAGGCACCCCAGTAAACACAAATCCTCTCAGGATGCCAGTTGCATGTTCTATCTGATGGGTTTGGGAGACGAACCTTAATGGCACTTGGGAAGTGATAGGACTCCCTTATCTTTTGGACATCTCGTTCCGACAACTTACTTGGACTGTTAAAAGAATCTAAGCTGGAACAGTTTGGGAATGCTTCCCTTATAATGTTCAGGAGATCTAGCAAGGATTCAAATCTATGTTTAACACACGAAGGAGGTTTGATTTTTTCTTTACCTTTGGCGGTCCTCATCTTACTCCTCTTCGACATAGCTTCCATCATGGAGACAGGGGGAGCCATTGGTTGATCACCTTCCGACATCTTGATCTTGAAGCTGAAACTTGATCTTGAATCTGAAACTTGATCTTGAATCTGAAACTTGATCTTGAAGCTTGAACTTGATCTTGCAACTTGAAGCTAGAGAACTTAAGAATTTGAGAGCTCTGAAATGAAGAAGTGAATTGAAATGAAGGCTACTTCTCCTCTTTTATAGAAAATGCATGACCTGCTACATTAGGTTGAATCTCAGCTTGGTTCGCGTTTACAGGTCATCTATCGTTTATAGATGAAAAAAAGACAGAAATTATCCGCGTTATACAGAAAGAATCGTTATAATTCATATATGCCGGAAAAGAAATAGCTGAAATATTTGCTGCATGGATGTTTGCGCTTAAGAAGATAAGTAACGAGTTTAGCCTTAAGCACAAGATTAGCAGTGCTAATCATGAATCAAGGAGGAATATCGTTAGAAGTCACGAATGACCAAACTGACGACTTAAGATTAAGATCGAGGTTCTTCATCCTTGAAGACAACGAAGTCACGGATGACCAAGATATTAACTTGAGATCAAGATCAAGATTCTTGATCCTCAAGATCCATGGATGGTTTTCAGGTCCGGGTTTCCTCGCCAACCACGAAGTGGCCGACCACGACACCCGGAGGGCCGTAGCCGACCACGAGGCAGCCGACCACGGCACACGAAGGGCCGTAGCCGACCACGAGGCAGCCGACCACGGCGCACGAGGGGCCGCAACCGACCACCTCCCGGCCGACCACGAAGAATTCGGGCCGTTCGACCGACCACCTTCCAGCCGACCATGGTGTGGCCGACCATGGTGGCTTGGAGCCCTCTGGCCGATCACCTTGTGGCCGATCACGAGCTACTCCGTGGTCCGGCCGATCGCGGGGTAGTTCGTGGTCCTGAATCTTGATTTTTTCAGCGACCTAGATCTCGACTTTTTCAACGAGTCTCGGATGGTTTTCAGTGCTAAAAAAAGGTCAAGATTAGCATAGTTTAGCACCGTTTAGTGCTGTTTAGCACCGTTTAGTGCCGTTTAGCATCGTTTAACATGGTTTAAACGTCGTTCAAGGCTGTTTAGCACCGTTTAGTGCCGTTTAGCGCCGTTTAGCGCCGTTTAACGCCGTTTAGCGTTGTTTAACATCGTTTAAACGTCATTTAAGGCTGTTTAGCACCGTTTAGTGCCGTTTAGCACCGTTTAACGCCGTTTAGCGTCGTTTAACATCGTTTAAACGTCGTTTAAGGCTGTTTATCACCGTTTAGTGCCGTCTAGCACCGTTTAATGCTATTGGCATCATCTAACATCGTTGTAAACGCGTCGGTCGCTCCACGCTTTACATTAAAACGATATCAAAGATAAACCCTGACCCGAGTCTCGAATTAGACAAGTAAAACTTCAAGGAAAACCTGATCAGTTTTCCCAAAAGTTGGGGGGCAAATGATATGGGCTGAAAATAAGCCCTAAAGACACACCCAATATGGCATTAATTAGACCCAGCATGGTCCAAACGTGGGGTCCCACCAGATGGGCCCAAACCCTATTTACAATATTAATTTCGTAATTAATATTAAGGGAAATAAACAGCTCAGCAATAAAAGTTGGATAATGATATTATCTCCATCAGACTTAGCCACCAAGGCATCCAATTCGATATGGAAACTGATTCCTACAAGGAATAGATCTGGAACCTTCCTCAAGGAAGACTTGTCCACCAAGTCTCTGACTCCTACCATAATTCTGAGGCTCCTACAGCCTATATAAAGGGTCAGACCCCTCATCTCAGAACTACGTTTTTTGGCTTGATTCTCTAGCAATACAGAGATACGTAGGCATCTTGTGAGGACCGTTTAGTCTCGAACGCAAGAACAGCCATTAAAGCTCGAAACTCAACCACCCTAGCATTAATTACAAATCGTAACCTAGTTTTTATTCCACAACACTCATCTTTATGTAATTTATATCTATATATCATTTTGTTATTTTATTTTGCAGTTGGTAACTTAAACTCTTAGAACGTACTAACATAATACCGAGGATCTAATGTACTTTGTTTGTTCATCTAGTTAATCTTAATCCAATCATATCAGTCTATAATTAAAAATAAAAACATGCAGGTACTCTATAATACTAAATTTGTAATAATAAAGCTAGTCAGCTATATTTTTGTATAAATAAAAGTCAATAAATGATGAATTAATATATATATTGTAATAAATACTTCAGCGTGAGGTATTAACCTAATTAACTTTTTAGTATTATTAATAAGTTTGGGCTGAACACCTTAATTTAAATGGACTGATCGCTGATAAACTTATAAAATATATAAAATACATATAATATATGTTATATATATATATATAAATATAATTTATTAAATATTGCGGTGCGGTGCGGTTTGAACCGCGTGACTGAAATTCAAAACCGCAACCCGCACCGCACCGCGCGGGTTGTCAAAATTTTAAACCGCAACCGCACCACGAAAAATAAAAACCACGCTTCGCGGTGCGGGCGGTTTTTGCGGTTTGATGAACACCCCTAAAAATATGTGTACACACATTCCGCTGAAATTCGCGATAACAAGTTAAAAAATTAGCTTAAAGAATTACGTGAAAATTAGGTAGATTCCTTATTCGTTTTATGTAATCTGTCTCCACAAAATAAGATTCATAACTGGAGAGTTGCACCGGATTTGATAAGTACAGTGTCGAATGTAGTGAAGTGATGGTCATGGGAAAAAAAAAGAGAGGAGAAAAATATATGATTCTTCTTCTAACAACAACTAGCACGATAATCCGTGCAAAGCAGGGGACACATTTTAATTCGTATAATCATTGGTTGATCGCCGTTCTAATTTCAAAATATTAGTATATTTTAAATCCTAAATACTATATTTATAACGTTGTTTGTTCAATGTGTGAACGATGACCGGTAAATGCCTTATAGTCTGTTTTTATGACAACCCGGGTCAAATCTGAGCCTTTTTCCGAAATCGGGTCAAATCCCATTTCCGAATTCGAAATAAATTGAAGTACACTGGTCCAAATGTAACATCTTGGATAATGTACAAGTCCAGCACAGGCCCCCAAAAAATCATGATTTTTTGGTGCAATTGGTAGTAGTACTTTGCCTTATATAGTCAACTAAAGTCTCCACCCTCCTCGATGTGGGACGTTACAAAACTTATAAACAAGTTTTATAATGTAACAATAATTTTACCTAATTGAGTACAAAATTTCAAACTAAGTATAATTTAATTTTAAATTCAACAATGAAACATTTTCCATGATAATCATGTATACTCGTTTAGCATGATAAAAATACAATATTTTTTTTATGTGTTAACCATGTTGAATTCCTTAAGTACAAGAAAGATTTTAAAATTGTTACATAATTAACAAATATTTAACAAAATTTAGAGACTAAACAAGTGATCTCTTTGTAATTGAGGTTGCTTTGAAAAGAATTATCCTTTAATTTATAAAGTATATTATGATAGTTTGCATTATATTACACTCACAGAATTTGTCATTTAAAAAGTTTATATTTGAACACAGTATCCTATATCTATATTACTTATACTATTATATTAAAGATGGATTTAAGATAACCCGTTGATCAGTACAATAAATTCAACTATTTTGAATCGTAGGCACAATTATTTTAATAGATCTATTATCACTTTTACCCATCTTCTCATCTCATATATACTACAACTTATTCCCTTCTCCTCCCTCTGACCACGTTATATATGCGCATTCATCTTACCCCGACCACCTCTTTTTTATTTTTTACGACCTTAAATTTTTTCATTTTCCTCCATCCGACCATCTCTAATTCATATTTAGTAATCTCTCTTCGAATTGTATTTCCAAAATTCCTCAAATTTGATTGATTTCGGAAAGTGATGATTATCACAATGAGGGTGAATACAACAACGATAGATGTGGAAGAGGTGTGGTTGTATTTATTATAATGATGATTTATGACATCCACACTCAAATTCACGACATCACCATATATTCATATCTAATTATTTTTTTGAAACTTGTGCTTAGAAAATTTGATATTTCTGACAAAATTTTCATAATTTGCAATGTGATTATAGATGGAATTCTATAATTTCATGTTTAGTGATACTATGATGATGGTAGTGGTCTAATTTTTAGTGCTTATTATTTAATTTTAGTGATTCATGGTGGTGGTGATATACATTATTATAAAAAATATGTGCATGAATATTTAAATTATTGTGATTTGGATTGAAATTTGAATTAATATTTGCATACAGTAAAAGGCATTTTTTTAAAAACAATTTTTTTATAAATACAATTATTTTAATAGTACCAATATTTGATTAATTGAATATTATCTCTTTTATAATTATGTACAAGTTAGTATCTTATTTGTTAAATATAATCTCAATAAATTTTTGTGTAATCTTTATAATCTTATTTATAATATTGTAATCTAATTCAATGTATTTTATCTCATTATTTAATCTGATAATTGATGTAGAGTTGAAATCTGAAAATATGAATTATTATTTTATTTTCTTTTAAAATTTTTGTTTTTTCCGGTGTAGTTACATATTTCACTCTAATCTAATTACATATTTTATCTAATTATTTTAAAATTTTATTTCTTTAGCCTACTCATATATTTTAATGGATGTCAATCACAATATCTTGTTTAATTTATATGTAGTTAATATGAAATATTATATAAATAATAACGAAATCTATGTTATTCACTTTATTTTATTTCTTTCGTATAAATCGAATCATAATCATTACATATTCTAATCATTTGTATGATATACATTTTTAATTATTTAAAGTGGGAAAATATTCTCATAATTTTATTCTGAATAAATTTTAAATTAGATATAGTGAGGAGGTTATTCATGAATGTGGTTAATGATTTGAAGATATGTATCAAAAGTTGAGCTGGTTTAATGGTTGTGAGTGTGAATAAATTTTAAAATAGATATAGTTAAGAGATTATTCATGAATGTGATTAATGATTTAAAAATATGTATCAAAAGTTGAGTTGGTTCAATGGTTGTGGGTGTGAGTTTAGACTCTTGTGCACAATGGTCATGTGTTCAATTCCCATGAAAAGCAATTTTTTTAATATTAATATAATTTCAAGGGCATAAAGGTAAATTACTAAATTGCATGAAAAGCTATGTTCCCCTATAATCTATCTATACTATTATATATAATTTTGTTGTTTGGTTCAACCATCTAAAAGAATAGTAACCCTTAGATATTTAGTAAATAGATGATAACCGTTAGATCTAATAATAAAGAATATTCTATATTTAAATCTCTCTTCTAAAGATCCAAGGTTCGAATACCGTCAACAACAAATTTACATTAAGATTTTATATTATTATTACTTCTAATCAATACATATCATTTATTAAATAATTATTATTATTACATTTTATATTATTATTAGTTCTAATCAATACATATCATTTATTAAATTATTATTATTATTACTAATAATTTTATTAATTAATTACAAAGTTAAATTATATCTATAATAAATTATAATACTCTATTTTATTTAATTATATAATTTTAAAAATACTTAAAAGTAAAAGCACGGGTTATAAGCTAGTACATATAATGAATGGATAGATGGATGGATGGAGAGATATACCACATCTTAAAATTTAAAGCCTGTTGATCAGTTGTAAAGTTGCAGGCCGTGAGTACTACAGCTAGTGTAGGATCAACAATTTTGAGGCCCAATAGATTGTTGGGAAGGTTATCCATGTTCAATAAATAAGGCCGATGGGCCATGCAGGAAGTTATACATACTTGGGGCATATTCACGAGGCAACATGAAAAATTGAAGTTTAATTAAGAAGTTTTGTTGAAGTTGTAAGCATGCGAATAAATTTATACCAATATAACTAACGAGGATTAGTCATTTGGCGTGACAGCTAGCTTATAACCATTTTACCAGGGGTGCATCTGAATTAAAGATGAGGTTAATTATTATCAAATAGTATGGTTCAAACTGAGATTGATCATGGGAAGATTGGAGTTGCCGAAAGATGTGGTATTTTCTCAGGGAATAATCAAAACAACCCACCTTTCGATTTTTGTATGCCAGGATTTATTATGAAGTATATAAGAGCACCCTTACATACTGTAGACAGTGATAGAACCCAGAGATAAATCAAAAGGGGGTCCAAAAATTTTAAATTTATTAATGCATATCAATATTTTTTTTTAAAAATAAAACATTTTGTTTAAAAATTGATAAGAGGGTGATTCAAACTTTGTAGTGTTGGTCTGGATGTAAATCTACTATTGCGTGCAACTTGAGTTTTATATCATTACTTATTCCGTGGCAATTGTCCACTTGCAGTACATTCTCAATTATCCATAGGATCTTTGATTATCATCTTTCATTTTTTATAGACTATCATATTTGAATAAACATTCGTTAAGGTTTCCTTCACATTGTGCAGGTTCAAGGTGCAATTAGTGGCCTTCGAGAAAGTGCAGCCAGCAGGACCAACAAATTACAACAAGAGATGTCAACTATGCAAGATTCTACATCTTCAGTCAAACTCGAGTGGTCCAGCTACATTGACAAAGCTGAATCACATTATTGCGAGGATACAGCTGCAGTGGAAAATGGAAAGAAAGAATTAGAGGACGTTCTACAGAAATGGTATAAACCGCCTGTGACAATGATTTCGTGATTATAATCATGTTCAATTATTAAATCTTTTTATTCTGTAATCGGCGTCTAATTATCTATATGTAAAGGCAGAACGCAAAATTGGGACAGCATCAATGGAGCAGTGCTCAAGAATCCTTGCAGAGTCTACAGAAAAATAATGTTGCATCTGTTAAATGACATAATAAGGTATGCTAGGACCAAAATGCATGTTGTTTCCTAAGTCCATATGATGGAATAACTATTTTCATTACCAGTATTTTCCTCGTGTTTTCTTCCCCCCTCCAGTAAGGGAAGGTGTTCCTTTTTATCGTTGTTACAAGCGGGTCCTTTTGGAGTTCTAATAATACAAATGGACCTCTAATGGGCTTTGAGGACAAGATAAATATAACTTAAATGAAAGTGAATACCAACACATGGGCACATGGCCCGACATTTGTCCCCCTCGCAGTTAGAAGATCTTCAGATCTTGGGTATCTTTTTCTTTTCTTTGTTTGCGTTTATGCTTGTCAAATGAGGAAAATTGGCTTCTTCTTTTTAGTGACAGCTTTCGTGATTGACGATGCTGGTAACGAGGTTAGAATAAACGAGATGGATTCTTTGATTTGGGAAGCAGTTTTGATTTGCAAATCGGATGTTCACTTCTGCAACTTGGTGCGGCTTTGAGACTCCTGCACCTTTTGAGACATGAGCATGCAAGATATGAGTTATATTACAAGTCCATATTTGAGTTCATAAAAAGACCTATACACAAAGATATCTGATAACTAAAGGTGTAGAAGATGCAACATCATCCATATTTGGATCAATTTTGCTAGTTGAAGTTTGAGAAAATGCTATAGTCTTAGGTCCTTCCCGCCAGCGTGTAGCTGCTTGCTTCGTCCAAGGACTTACTGACGGGCTGATCATTGTTTAGCCATTAAGATTTATTTGCAGTGGCTATGTATATAATAGATGTTACCTCAAAGAAGGAGGAAGATGCCTTATGTCTTGTCTATGAAGTTTGCGCGTACTTTCAATTTGGACATTTTATGGCGAAGTTATCAGTCAGAAAGCAACTACTTCCAAGATCAATAACCTTTATTTCACATCTGTGATGATTCTTGATAAGTATATTCTCGGGCTTTGTATGATTCCTAGACCATACAAGTAATCTAATGCCTCCAAACACTATCGGGCTATATCACTAATTAGTTACATTTCGGTCTCTCGAAAGAATCCATTGACCTCTAGAACACTTGCAACCTTGACCAATTACTTGTACTCAACCCTTTGCCACAATCCGGCAAAGCCTTCACAATGAATACAAAACTGAAGCTTGTAAAATTAAGATTAAACTAATACCATTCGTATTTGACTGAATATTGAAGATCAGCAGAAGCAAGGAAAAGCAACATCATTTAAGAGATTAACCAAAAGTGTTAAAAGATAACTAATAAATGAAATCACAGGCAAGCTGAGATTCGTACTTTTGAAGTCATTGCCTTCTTCAAGCTAAAAGTTTTCAATATATTATTTACCCAAAAAGGTTAAATTCTTTATAGATAGTCTCATCCTTCGAAGGCAGATTAGAACTAGAATCCCACAAGCTTATACATTCACATAACTCCTCACTATTCATTATTCGTTCTCTTTTAAGTAAACCTCTTCCGAGTTGTGGAATGGTTTTACAAGCAAGTGGACATAGTACCAATTGTGCTACAAGGTGAACAACTTTCGTGTATATTTAAGTTGATTAAAATAAAAAGTCTCTATACTAGTTGGGTTAGGGACTTTGATGATAGGAGCCGAACCAGGTTTACATGGTTCTACATTCATGTTGATAATTGTTACGCACTTAAATTTCTGCATTAGTTCACTAATTGAACCTGGCCCATCAATAAAAGAGTCAGACCCATTCCTGAATACTATTATTTCTATCTTGATTATGTACCTGGAACTTTCGAAGGAGTTTTTGCCCTTGCTATTTCTTACAGCTTTTCGAGCCTTACATAATATTATTTATTTATCACGAACACTTGCATATAGCTAGCATAGACATATCACTATATCAGTGATTTTAGCCTGGGACAAACCTGCAACCTATTCATATTGAAATAAGGCTCTTCACCCTTTACAAAAAAAAAAAGAAATAAGGCTCTTCACCAGATTGTCTGTTGCATTTCTGAAATTCATACAAGTTTGCTCGTAGAAGCTCAGAAACAATGATGAGATGCTCCTGCAAAGTTTAAGATGAAAGTAATGACATGCATTAATCATAAGAAAATATTATTCTTTGCCAAGTGGGCCAAGTACCAAGTTTCACAGAATACGCACACATTAGTACATTACTCACGTTACACATTAGTTATGCCATGAGCTATAAAAGTAATGTGACTGTTGCCAAAGGAAATACTCCCTCCGTCCCATTTTATAAGACCCTTATTCCTTTTTGGAACGTCCCAAAAAGAATGAACCTACTAAACTTACTATTTTTAAACACTACTTTTCACTATTACACCCACTACTTTTCTATTTTATACTCTTTCTTTATTAAATAAACACTATTACACCCACTACTATCTTACTTTACTCATTTTTTATACACCCACTTTCATAACCAACCAACCACATGTTACCACCTAGCAAGTCAAATAGAATTTTCTTAATCTCCGTGAAAGTCAAACCAGCTCTTACAATTTGGGACGGAGGGAGTAATGAGTATCTGTAATATCCGTAAAATTTTTGGAATAAATTTTTCTTTTTACTCGATGTTTATTTAAATTTTATTTAAGAAACGATGCATTATTATTATTATTTTTATTATTAGTACGTTTTGTAAAATTTTCTAAAATTATATATATTCGTATTATGTTTAATTATTTTAATTAATTAGTGTTTATTAAAAGAATTTGAGAAAAATTAGGATTTTATTTTTTTGTATTTAATTTAGAAAACGAAATTAGAGTCTAGTTTTAATTAGCCAGCCGGGGAGAATCAAAATTATTATTACTGGTTTGATTGATCAAATCGTTAAGCATTAAGAGCAGACAGATCTCACAAATCACGCACAAAAGCATGGTTAGTGGCCTAATTTCCGGAGCACTAAATACTTCATCATGTTTGTTCCCCATGTTTTATTTTTTTTAAATAAAAGCACTAGTGGTCATTGTTAGGAGCAGGAGTGTATATTCTTATTATATAAAACGTATCATCTCCTCAATATCATCATCAAACCCAGCTAATACTTCTCCCCTAAAACACAAAGCTCGAGTAGCATATATATACAAAAACAGAGCAAGCACGGGTAAATTATTGTTTCCTGTTTATTTTTTTCTTATTCTTGTTTTATTGTTCAACTTCGTGTTGAATCAGGAGGCTAGATTAATACTTGTATTTGTGTTGAGGTCCATAAAAGTTTTGTAAGTGTTGGTTTGTTGTGGTCGAAGTTGAGATACGGGAGAGGATGGGGGGGATTCTTGAGGGAGGCGGGGAGATTGAGAGGGAGAAGGAGATCGAGAGGGTGAGGTGAGGTGAGGAGATTTGGGTTCGGTGGTGGTGTTGGTTGTTATTGACGGAGATGGGGGTTTGGAAGAGAGGGAGGCGCGGGGAGAGTAAGGAGATGATGGGTGTTGTGATTATGGTTGTTTTGGTTTTGCCGGAGTTATAAGGGGGAGGGAAGGCGACCACCACCGTTGTGGTGGTGGGTTGGTTTTGTTCGGCGATGGAGATGATGAGGAAGAGGGGGAGATTGAGAGATAGAGTAAGGAGAGATTGAGGGAGAGTCGGGGAGAAAGGGAGAAAAGAGAGGGGAGTGGTCGAAGAGATTTAAGGAGAGAGAGAGTGAGATAGAGAGAGAGAGAGAGAGAGAGAGAGAGAGAGAAGGGAGGGAGAGATTGGATGGAAAAGAGAGAGACGCAGGGGAGGGGTTTTCTGGACGGCGGTGGTGGCGCGTGGGCCCCACGCGCCGTCGTGTTTTTTTTCTTCCGTGAAGCTGTTAAACGGAGAAAAATAAAAATATTGATAAAAATAATATTTATGTATATAATAAATAATGAGATAATAAAGTAAAATAAAAGGGGTGAATGTTTTTAAAATTATTTTTTTATATAATTTGTTTATTATTTTTAAAAATTTAGAGAAATAAAAATAGTTTGATAAAAATGGGGTAATAAATTATTAATTAGTCAAAAAGAATTATTTTATGATTTTGGACGAAAATTATAGATTTATTGATTTATTAATAAAAAGAGGATTATTTGAGAATAAATAGGATTAAAAAGGGATATATTTTTTTAGATTTATATTTAATATTTCCAAACTATTTTATTAATCGGATTAGACTAGATTTTTTTAGAGACTAAAAAGGGATTGATATTTTTTTAATTACGAGATTTAAAGGGAAAATTAGTTAGTGAGATTATTATTAATATTTATGGATTTAAATTGAATAAAGATAGATTCTTGAATAATTTTGATTGTGAGATTTATATTAATTAAATTAGAATTTTTCTGAGAATTTAGAAGGAATAATTAGAAGTGCATTTTTTTTATAAATAATTGCTAGCAATCATTTAGAATATTTTGTGAATAATTGGTCGTAATTTAGAGATTTATTGATTCGTTGATAAAAGAGGTATTTAAAATGATGAGGGTATTAAAGTGGAATAGTTATTATGGTTTTAAATTGAGTAAATAGGATTAATTGTGTCTTGAGGAATTATTTATTTAAATTAAGGATTAATTGTTGTCTCGAGGATTAATTGGTTAATTGTACTTCTTTCTCGTGGAGTAAGATAATTGTTGAGGATTATTTATTGATTAAGTTTTTATATAGGATGTCAATGGTATCATTTTAGAGGATTGGTATTTAGCATTTTCGGATTATTTTGAAGAACCAGATCGGATCAGATTATTTTAGAAGTTAAAAATCGGATTATTAGTAAATTATTATTTGTGAGATTTAAAAATGGAAAGGTTTCGCGTAAAAATGTTGAGTTTGGAATTATTTGAGGAACTATTTTAGGGTAGGATTTAGTATGAGTTAGGAGACTCGTTTGTAAAAACTTGAAGAACGAAAGTTGTAGATATGCAAGGGTATTATATATCGATGAATAGAAGTTGATTGAAAGGTGATCAGAAGTGGAGTTAAATAATAGCTGAACTGGGTCCGAGAAGGTGAAATACCGGAGAACCAGAGGTGTGGAGCGGGTTGGAGTATCGTATCGCAGAACCAGGCAAGTTTACTAATTCGTACTCCATTGTTCGGAGTATTTATATTTGTAAATTCATAATTATGCTGATTACGTTTTCGATTTACAAAATCAAGTATTCTTTCGAGCGATTTATACAAGACTTTATCCATGCAATTTACATACATATTATTGTTGAGCTGTTATCCAGCCATGTTATATCATGAGGTGTTCAAATTTATTTCATGAGTTGTTCCATATTGTTAGTATGTTTATTGAGATACTTCATTCGAGTTTATATTTAAGAGTGGGAATATATATAAAGTAAGTTATGTATACTGATATGGGTCACCTCATTTCGATTCCATAATCAGAACAGTTTTTCATAATATTTCCTCTAATCGTTCGAGAGGGAAACTATATTATTGGTGTCTAATGTTCATTGCTTATGAAGGCAAAAGTGACCGGAGTAACGCACCGGCCCAACTGAGTAGTATTAAGGGTGTGTTCAAGACTTCGACTCATCCTTCTATCGATAGAAAACGAGTAGTGATAATGGATTGATAATCCATTACTTGAGTAGGTGTTATGAGCAGAAATTTAATCATTGACATCCTATCAGTTAACCGATGCCTGTGTGGTTCTGTTAACCAGGGTGTTGATCTGAGCAGTTGTTATATTATATTATCAATGGAGTATTTTGAGAATTTATTGATTTATCTTCGAGTAGTATTTTGAGAAGTTATTGATTTATCTTCGAGCAGTATTTTGAGAAGTTATTGATTTATCTTCGAGTAGTATTTTGAGAAGTTATTGATTTATCTTCGAGCAGTATTTTGAGAAGTTATTGATTTATCTTCGAGTAGTATTTTGAGAAGTTATTGATTTATCTTCGAGCAGTATTTTGAGAAGTTATTGATTTATCTTCAAGTATTATTTTGAGAAGTTATTGAGATATATTGGAGTCGAATTTCGAGATTTATAAGAATTTCTGAGTTGATCTCTTTTCAAAAGTAATTATATTTATAACTCTTATAGAGTAGTAAAAAAAACATATTTTGAGTGAGTTGTGGTTGTATTATATGATATCTGTATATACTTGCTGGGCATTCTTTGGCTCATTCTTGTTATTTATATATTATTAATCAGCGGCATCTAAAGACGACTCTGGCATGGTGATTCGCGGCAAAAGGGAAAGAGAAGGGCTATTAATTTCAACCCATTAGCCTTATAATATCAAAGGAGGGTACAAGATGGAATAAATTTGTTTAATTCTTTATTGTTGAGTGTTTTGTATGTTGTAATAATATTTCAGAGATTCTGGGAGGTGAGTTTGTATTGTAATAACTTTTGTATTTCGAGTGCTTGTTCTAAGACTATAACCTGTTGAATAAAGGATGGAGTTGTTAAGAATATTGTTGTAGATTATATTATGAGCAGGTGATCGATTTTCCGCAAGAGGTGTAATGACCTGGATTCCTGTAAGGGATTTGGGGGCGTTACAGCAATGGTATCAGAGCCGTAGGTTATAAATCTTAGAACGAGTATAGGAGACTATATGTGAAGGAGTTAAAATCCAAGGAAATCGATAAGTATATATATAGTAGGAGTTGTGAGGTGGAGGCGGGATGGCCATTAGCAGTAGTAGAATCAGTTAGGACGAGAGAAATGTGTATCCAGGATTTATTTATTGGGTGAAATATGAGTATATAGAGGTAAGTATACATAAGTATACATATATCTATAACTGCAGATATATATGTGTATATATGTGTATATGTACAGATATGTACTGTTTGTTTTCATAAAAAAATATTTCGTGGGTATGCAATTAAACTAAACCGTATTGGGATAGGTGGAATCGAGTGAGGCTGTGACGTATGGAGAAGTGCAGAAGAGATAAATACAGTGGATTTTATAGATGGAAACAAAACAAGAAGAGTATGCTAGTATTATGTATGGATTTGGAGGAGGAGGAAGGGATGGAAGATTTCGACAGGGATTGAAACAATAGATTGGAAATAATGATGCAAGATATAGAGTGAATTAATTCAGAAGGGTAAAGATGAGAGGAAAGAGGTATATTTAATGAGAGAAAATGATATGAGCAGTTTTAAGGAATAACTCCGATTTACTATTGAGGATAAGATGTAATTTGAGGATAGAGTGAAGATAAGAATAAACGAAGGAAGTAGGTATCAATGAGGAGCCGGTATGAAAATAGACAGTATAGCATAAGAGTTTATAATTGAGATATGGGAATCATAAAGCTGGTAAAAGTGCTGAGAAGATATTAGCAACCTTAGTTATTGCCTACGTGATTCCGAGGACGGAATCCTTTTAAGGAGGGAAGACTGTAATATCCGTAAAATTTTTGGAATAAATTTTTTTTTCTACTCGATGTTTATTTAAATTTTATTTAAGAAACGATGCATTATTATTTTTTTTTATTATTAGTTCGTTTTGTAAAATTTTCTAAAATTATATATATTCGTATTATGTTTAATTATTTTAATTAATTAGTGTTTATTAAAAGAATTTGAGAAAAATTAGGATTTTATTTTTTTGTATTTAATTTAGAAAACGAAATTAGAGTCTAGTTTTAATTAGCCAGCCGGGGAGAATCAAAATTATTATTACTGCTTTGATTGATCAAATCGTTAAGTATTAAGAGCAGAAAGATCTCACAAATCACACACAAAAGCATGGTTAGTGGCCTAATTTCCGGAGCACTAAATACTTCATCATGTTTGTTCCCCATGTTTTATTTTTTTTAAATAAAAGCACTAGTGGTCATTGTTAGGAGCAGGAGTGTATATTCTTATTATATAAAACGTATCATCTCCTCAATATCATCATCAAACCCAGCTAATACTTCTCCCCTAAAACACAAAGCTCGAGTAGCATATATATACAAAAACAGAGCAAGCACGGGTAAATTATTGTTTCCTGTTTATTTTTTTCTTATTCTTGTTTTATTGTTCAACTTCGTGTTGAATCAGGAGGCTAGATTAATACTTGTATTTGTGTTGAGGTCCATAAAAGTTTTGTAAGTGTTGGTTTGTTGTGGTCGAAGTTGAGATACGGGAGAGGATGGGGGGATTCTTGAGGGAGGCGGAGAGATTGAGAGGGTGAAGGAGATCGAGAGGGTGAGGTGAGGAGATTTGGGTTCGGTGGTGGTGTTGGTTGTTATTGACGGAGATAGGGGTTTGGAAGAGAGGAAGCCGCGGGGAGAGTAAGGAGATGATGGGTGTTGTGATTATGGTTGTTTTGGTTTTGCCGGAGTTATAAGGGGGAGGGAAGGCGACCACCACCGTTGTGGTGGTGGGTTGGTTTTGTTCGGCGATGGAGATGCTGAGGAAGAGGGGGAGATTGAGAGATTGAGTAAGGAGAGATTGAGGGAGAGTCAGGGAGAAAGGGAGAAAAGAGAGGGGAGTGGTCGGAGAGATTTAAGGAGAGAGGGAGAGTGTGAGATAGAGAGAGAGAGAGAGAGAGAGAAGGGAGGGAGAGATTGGATGGAAAAGAGAGAGACGCAGGGGAGGGGTTTTCCGGACGGCGGTGGTGGCGCGTGGGCCCCACGCGCCGTCGTGTTTTTTTTCTTCCGTGAAGCTGTTAAACGGAGAAAAATAAAAATATTGATAAAAATAATATTTATGTATATAATAAATAATGAGATAATAAAGTAAAATAAAATGGGTGAATGTTTTTAAAATTATTTTTTTATATAATTTGTTTATTATTTTTAAAAATTTAGAGAAATAAAAATAGTTTGATAAAAATGGGGTAATAAATTAATAATTAGTCAAAAAGAATTATTTTATGATTTGGTCGAAAATTATAGATTTATTGATTTATTAATAAAAAGAGGATTATTTGAGAATAAATAGGATTAAAAAGGGATATATTTTTTTAGATTTATATTTAATATTTCCAAACTATTTTATTAATCGGATAAGACCAGATTTGTTTAGAGACTAAAAAGGGATTGATATTTTTTTAATTACGAGATTTAAAGGGAAAATTAGTTAGTGAGATTATTATTAATATTTATGGATTTAAATTGAATAAAGATAGATTCTTGAATAATTTTGACTGTGAGATTTATATTAATTAAATTAGAATTTTTCTGAGAATTTAGAAGGAATAATTAGAAGTGCATTTTATAAATAATTGCTAGCAATCATTTAGAATATTTTGTGAATAATTGGTCGTAATTTAGAGATTTATTGATTCGTTGATAAAAGAGGTATTTAAAATGATGAGGGTATTAAAGTGGAATAGTTATTATGGTTTTAAATTGAGTAAATAGGATTAATTGTGTCTTGAGGAATTATTTATTTACATTAAGGATTAATTGTTGTCTCGAGGATTAATTGGTTAATTGTACTTCTTTCTCGTGGAGTAAGATAATTGTTGAGGATTATTTATTGATTAAGTTTTTATATAGGATGTCAATGGTATCATTTTAGAGGATTGGTATTTAGCATTTTCGGATTATTTTGAAGAACCAGATCGGATCAGATTATTTTAGAAGTTAAAAATCGGATTATTAGTAAATTATTATTTGTGAGATTTAAAAATGGAAAGGTTTAGCGTAAAAATGTTGAGTTTGGAATTATTTGAGGAACTATTTTAGGGTAGGATTTAGGATGAGTTAGAAGACTCGTTTGGAAAAACTTGAAGAACGAAAGTTGTAGATACGCAAGGGTATTATATATCGATGAAAAGAAGTTGATTGAAAGGTGATCAGAAGTGGAGTTAAATAATAGCTGAACTGGGTCCGAGAAGGTGAAATACCGGAGAACCAGAGGTGTGGAGCGGGTTGGAGTATCGTATCGCAGAACCAGGCAAGTTTACTAATTCGTACTCCATTGTTCGGAGTATTTATATTTTTAAATTCATAATTATGTTGATTACGTTTTCGATTTTCAAAATCAGGTATTCTTTCGAGCGATTTATACCAGACTTTATCCATGCAATTTACATATATATTATTGTTGAGCTGTTATCCAGCCATATTATATCATGAGCTGTTCAAATTTATTTCATGAGTTGTTCCATATTGTTAGTATGTTTATTGAGATACTTCATTCGAGTTTATATTTAAGAGTGGGAATATATATAAAGTAAGTTATGTATACTGATATGGGTCACCTCATTTCGATTCCATAATCAGAACAGTTTTTCATAATATTTCCTCTAATCGTTCGAGAGGGAAACTATATTATTGGTGTCTAATGTTCATTGCTTATGAAGGAAAAAGTGACCGGAGTAACGCACCGGCCCAACTGAGTAGTATTAAGGGTGTGTTCGAGACTTCGACTCATCCTTCTATCGATAGAAAACGAGTAGTGATAATGGATTGATCATCCATTACTTGAGTAGGCGTTATGAGCAGAAATTTAATCATTGACATCCTATCAGTTAACCGATGCCTGTGTGGTTCTGTTAACCAGGGTGTTGATCTGAGCAGTTCTTATATTATATTATCAATGGAGTATTTTGAGAAGTTATTGATTTATCTTCGAGCAGTATTTTGAGAAGTTATTGATTTATCTTCGAGTAGTATTTTGAGAAGTTATTGATTTATCTTCGAGCGGTATTTTGAGAAGTTATTGATTTATCTTCGAGTAGTATTTTGAGAAGTTATTGATTGATCTTCGAGCAGTATTTTGAGAAGTTATTGATTTATCTTCAAGTAGTATTTTGAGAAGTTATTGAGATATATTGGAGTCGAATTTCGAGATTTATAAGAATTTCTGAGTTGATCTCTTTTCAAAAGTAATTATATTTATAACTCTTATAGAGTAGTAAAAAAAACATATTTTGAGTGAGTTGTGGTTGTATTATATGATATCTGTATATACTTGCTGGGCATTCTTTGGCTCATTCTTGTTATTTATATATTATTAATCAGTGGCATCTAAAGACGACTCTAGCATGGTGATTCGTGGCAAAAGGGAAAGAGAAGGGCTATTAATTTCAACCCATTAGCCTTATAATATCAAAGGAGGGTACAAGATGGAATAAATTTGTTTAATGCTTTATTGTTGAGTGTTTTGTATGTTGTAATAATATTTCAGAGATTCTGGGAGGTGAGTTTGTATTGTAATAACTTTTGTATTTCGAGTGCTTGTTCTAAGACTATAACCTGTGGAATAAAGGATGGAGTTGTTAAGAATATTGTTGTAGATTATATTATGAGCAGGTGATCGATTTTCCGCAAGAGGTGTAATGACCTGGATTCCTGTAAGGGATTTGGGGGCGTTACAGTATCTATGAATGATAGTCTGCAATTTCCACAGTAAATGATTTTTGCATCGTTTCCAGTAAAAGATAATGACTTTTAGGTATGTCGCTTTAATATATTTATCAAATTAGAACTTGAAGCAGACCGTTATCTACCTAGATGAAAATAGAGAGTTTTAGCTATATAAACACAGCTGATGAGCGTATATAACACAAATTGAGGGTGTGCTTGAAGTTAATGTATCCATTGTATTGTTTTATACATACTGACAATAGTAGGTTTATTAGGAACACTGAAGATGATTTGATGCAGAGTATAAGACTGAATTATGTAGACAGCATACTGTAAATTTTAGTCATTATACTAATCATTTATCAAGATGCAATGCATACATCTACATGGCCTGAAATAAGGGGTTAATATGGGATTAGTATGGCAGTCAACATACACGCAAGCTCGCTGGCTACAGCACCTCTATATGTTGGGAGAAATGCCACAGTGTCGAGGTTGTATATAAAATGAAAACCTTAACAGATAAAGAAACAGAACAACATTCAAGTGTAAGAATTTTAGTTACAGTAGAGGTTGTTTTGCACACCTTATAATAGAAATAATCATAAAGACGTAGGAGCAGGATTATGCTTGTTCACAAATTTTAGTAATTTGATTTCATCAAAGCTCTGATCAAAGAAATCCTTATTATTTTTTATGATCTTCAAACAAACATCCACTCCTGTAATAAGATCGTGTGCCTGAACAACTTTGCTGAAAGTGGCTGAACCTATGTATTCGGTAAAATTATATCTTCCTGCAATAACACTATTTGTCATAATTGGAGGATTTTTTAGGGAGATTTATTCCTCGAGCTTCCTGGCAAATATATGTTGAGCATTTTAGTTGTTTTCGTCGAGTGTAAATGTTCGTTTGTATACAACCATCGAGTTTTGGAAGTAGCTTTGGACAGCCTTTGCGACCTTGGGCGGTTTTTTTTTTGTTCAGAATTTGTCGAGCTTCCTAGCTCGTTTTGTCAAGACAGGAGAGTAGGCCTTACCAAGGACCCGTTGGAGATTCATCACTCGTTTTTGCTTAATTTCGGCAAATAGACCTCGTGAGGCCATGGGTTTCATCCCATTTTTGTCATATGAGAAGGAGTAATCGGCCTTGAGATATTCATACGAGATTGTCCTGTAGGCCATTATTCTGCTCATTTTTGCAAAATGGATGTGTTTATCGAGATAAAGGATTCAATATCGCTCTTGCACTCTTTAACGAGATCATTTTTGCGAGCTGTTTATATTGCCTCTTCCAAGGTGTTTGTGTTTTTAAACACAACTGTCAAAGAGGATTAGCAATGTTGTTGTGGATAAATGTTTTGTCCAAGTCAGAATTGACTTCGAGTTTATATTTGGCGTATTCCCGAGCTCGAACTCGTGAAGTATCAAGGTTGATTTCAACGAGCTTCGAAGCTCGTTTGTTTTGATCTGCCAGGTCATTTCGTGTAGAAGTGGTTTTGGAGCTCGTATTTGGAAAGGTTTAGAGCTTGGACGTAAGAACTGTCCTCTGAATGTAAACATATAGATTTGAACAACAGACAATGCTTTAACACGTCTCTGGAGATCAGTTTTCTTGGTGAATACTTGCTCTTCGACAATTTGTAAAGCATAATGTAATGTAATATGTAATAGAGGACATTTATAACTTAACTAGGATAAAAGATAAATAATATTAACTCTATACAGGGATCATGAAATTTGAAGAACAGGTGTGACGCCCCTAGATCCGGGATCATGGATCCAGGTCATCACGGTCCAATTTCCATTCATTAAAATTCTACTCTTGGCAGCTGGAATATAAATGCATAATAAAACTCACACAATAGACCCCACACTTTAATATTAACACACACCAGTCATATGCTCAGAGAACAACATCCACAATATTAAAAGTTTAGAGTTAAGGAGTTATTACAAACCCAGAATCTTACTAAGTACGTTGTTGAATAATACTTCTACATGAAGCATTCCAACAACCAAAAGTTTATTACATGAGCTTACACACTTAATGTACATAAGTCTACCAGGACCCACCTATCTATACGCTACCTCCGGGATAGGTGCCAGCGTTCTCTCAAAAGGTCGCCTTTCCCTTACCCTCTTGCGGGGTGTAGTGCGGAGTATCGGCATGCGACCTAGCTGTTGTATAAGTAAATAGCAAGAGTGAGCTAAAATAGCTCAACAAGACAAATTCTATCAACTAGCATCAAAGGAAAAACATAAGTATATCTGTATAATAAAGAGAAGACAAATCATAATTATTATGAAAAAAAAAATATTTTTATTTGATAAATACTCCTTCCAAATATTTTTGTACCAAAAGGAATATATATATATATATATAGCATTTAAATATCCGCTTCTCTTCTAATGTAATATAATATCAGTTTCTCTTCTAATATAATATAATATCATTTTCTCTTCTTATTCAAGTCCGTCATTTCATACTATTTTCCTTTTTTCAGTATACAAATTTGGAATCCATTATCATTTCTTTCTTTTAATCTTTGGGGATATCTGCTAGCGCCAGATACGTAGGACGATGATCAGTGGCCTGACCGTATCTGCTCTCTATTTACTACTAGTAGAAGGAATGACAATCATCCCTGGAGGAAGGCCACCTGCTACATTCTCCTTCGGCAACTCTTGGGCCGTAATAAAAATTGAGTGTTGGACTGTGCAACTCCCACACAGCCTCTTACGCAAAATTGGGTGCCGGACAGTGCAACTCCCACACAGCCTCTTACGCATACTATTGCAATCCCCCTTTTTCAAACCATTATTCCATTTATAAAACATCATTCCACATTTTCCATTTTCCGTTTCCATTTACATTCACATGTGTCATCACTCTTAAAGCTTACGCCATAATACTCTGATTATGACTCAAACATCTTCTTTGTATTCAATGAAATCCAGTACTCTTATATATATATAAAATATTCCATCTACTTTAAAAAAAATAGTAGATAATAACAATCAAATACTATTTATTAAATCACAATTTTTAAAAAAATGACAATATAAATCATATAACCCTAGATAACAACTGATACCATTCTTTCATATAACCCTAGATAACAACTGATACCATTCTTTCATATAACCCTAGATAACAACTGATACCATTCTTTCATATAACTCTTAATCATAAAGCATGTTCACTTTATGCATAATCATCTCTATATATCCATATCCATCTTTCTTTAATTCCTAAAATCAGGAAATAAATTCTTTACTAAAATAGCAACAATAGAATCACACACACAGATATATATATATATATATATATATATATATATATATATATATATATATATATATATATTCCATGAAATAATTTTCTTCGAAGGTAAATAATTTTCCAAGTAGAGATAGAAAAATCTTGTCTGGATCTCTAAAGCGAGTAGGTATGATCCTGAGTTCGTCTCCCATTTCTATAGAAACGAAAGGATCACTGTTAGTATATATCCCACTTAATCACCTAATCTCTATACAATAACACCCTTGACACATATTATATGTTTAACATAGTTTTTATGCACCAAAAGTTTACATGAACTTAACCATTTTTAAACTCGATCAAAGTTTTAGTGTATTCCAACATTTCCCTTAATAACCACACTCGACTGTAAAAATTCTCAGAAAATATAAATTCCAAATTTTAAGGCAAGGTCAACTGGTAATGGTCCCATGACCACCCCACTACAATATCCCAAAATTTTGTAACTTTTAAAAATGTTAAATTATGGTAATTATAGTTCAAAGTTGATACAATTATGTTTTCTCGGTTCTCGAACATCTCTCACTAAAACTGACTTTTCTCCTAAACCGTTCATCAGATTTTAACGTACTTTATATCTAAACGATCTATGAACTAAGCTCTATCATCTCATGGTCACTTGGTACTCTAGGCAGGGAGCTACCGTACGGCATTGGTGTCCAAAAACATGGCATCTATTTGGTTTAACGAAAATCGGGCATTATAACCGCTATATTTTCATACTTTTCAGAATTCAACTCCTCCAAATCCATTACCAAACACATATATCAACCCTACACCATGTGGTCATCATACCAACCATGGGTACAATCACAACCCACTTCCATATTCAACTTAAACCACTTACAAACACATATATCATCATGAATAATCACTTATCATAACCTTAATCACTAAACTTTCTATAATCCATCATATATTCAAAGTAATACTAAAGGGTTTTGAGATTTATACCTTCTTGAAGCTTCAATAACACTTAATGAGCCTTGGGATATGTTTAATCAACCTTATACTAGCTTGGATCAACTAAAGAAACCAAAAAAACAAAGTTAGTTCTTGGAAAACACTATTCATTACTATTCATCTAGTAACTTTGGTGATTTTATTACCTATTTATATGATGATGTGGCTATGAAACTTTGTGCATGTCTTAATCTATCCTCCAAGATCCTCCATGAATTATTCCTTGATTTCTTGTTGGCTAGAACTTGGGTTTTGATTTTGTTTTTTCCTTTTTTCTTTGTAATGCCGAATGGAATGAACAAGGAAGGGGAGAGATTTTTCTCTTGATTTTTGATCTAATCATGATTAATATTGTAAATTCTAGAGTCTTGTGGAGTCATGTAGATATTTACCTTGGTTAATGACTAATTTACCCCTTAAATATATGTTTGTGGAAAGTGATATCACCTAATGATGTCATTGATGATCTCTTAATCTCTTTTCTTGATTTTTCTAAGTATTATGCTAATTCTCTTGGTAATTAATAATATGGTAGGTATCCTTGTTAATTTATAAATCTTGGTTGTTTGGTTTCCATACTCGTCTAATTGTGATTCGTTTTGAATATACCTCATTATCTGAGTGGTTCTGAAATCATTTAACAATCCAAATTCCTTTGGTATTTCCTTAACTTAATAATCCCTTAGTTTACCCTAATTCACTAATTCTTCAATATATAATTCCTTTAATATCTCCATGCTCCTTAATATCCAATGGAAGCTTATCCGAAATCAAAATTCTCAAAAATCCATATTCAGGAATTTCTGAAATCTATCGTCATTTCGAGTCACTTATTTTCCTAGTACAACACTAATATGGTTTCTGTTTACTCATTTTCTGTTTCAAGTATAGAGTACTTACATACCATTTCTCTAAATCCTCAAAATTTATTATTCATGTGATCACTGTAGCATTGCTAAAGTTAGGGTTATTACAGTCTTCCCCCCTTAAAAGGATTCCGTCCCGGAATCATGTTGGAAATGTCCATAGGTACCTTTTTCATTTACACCTTCTAACTACCACACTACTTCCTCTATCCTTTTCCTTTCATAATATCTCTATCTTGTTTGCGCACAAATACACCAATATAAACTTGCTTGTCATTTATCAACATGCCATTTAGCTTATCAATAATAGTACTTTCACTTTCTTTTTCTTGCAAATTCCCTCCTATTTTTAGTCATTCCATATTATCTCGTCTCTCCTTCCTCTTTCGACTAAGGGTATCCGCCACCACATTGGCCTTTTCTGAATGGTAGTGTATCTCACTATGGTTTGGCTATATTTTGATCTCTATCATGACATAAATATTAATATCCCAATCCTTATATATATATCTTTGTAAAATTTTCCAGAAATAATTTCTACTAATATCCCTTAAAACAATTGTAAAAAAATATTACCTATAATATATATTTCCTGTTCGTACCTAAACAAGAATGTACTTTTCCTTTATCCTTGAAAAATATATTTTCACACTTTCTCTCATACTCTTAATCTCCTTTCTATAGAGTTCTCTGACCCTTAACAGATACTGATTTTCCTTATCTAGATTGTCAACCTACCTACACCATTCATTGCCTTAGTCGATCCCTAACCAAACATTTACACTTACAAGATTAAATAATAAAAGAAAAATATTTTACCTGCATCTGTATCCGGCTTTTTCAACGCTTCTCCTAAAGTCATATTGTGCACCCTGGCAGTAGGTCTATTTGAAGCAGTCATACTTTGTCCTGTCGCAGATGACCCACTAGAACGACAATCTCGAGCTATGTGGCCTAATTTCCCACACTGGTAACACTTGACATTACTCTTATCAGTTGATGGGCACTGGTTAAGATAATGTCCTTTTTGTCCACACTTATAACAAGTTACTCCCAACACTCTACATACTCCCATATGCTTCTTACCACACGTGTTACAATCTGGTAATGGTGGTCGTGATTGATTAGACTGAAATGTTCCTGAAGCCTTACCACCTTGATTCACAGTCTCACTAGCAGCCTTGTTACTCCCTGACCTTCCCACAAACTGAGATTTTTGTCCTTTACCGACCTTGCTAAAGTAACTTCCTTCACATGAACCTCCTTTCTGACCCTCAAATTTCCTTTTCTTATTCTCTCTACTTATTTGAGTTTGTTCACTCTCGGCTTCTATAATAGATGCTTTTGGAACTACCGCAGCATAATCAGTTAACTCAAATGGTGCCACTCTCGTCCGTAGCCATGGTTTCAATCCTTGTTGAAACCTTTTCGCTCGTTGTTCTTCAGTACGCACAAATTCTGGAACAAACCTAGACAGTTCAGTAAACTTAGTTTCATATTCTGCCACTGTTAGGTTATCCTGCTTTAACTCCAATAATTTTATTTCCATTTGGTTTTCTAGGTACCTAGGGGAATATTTATCTAGGAACACCCTAGTGAAACGCTCCCAGGTTATCACTCCCGCACCTTCTAGATTCTTCTTAGCTTCCCACCAATAATTTGCCTCCCCCTTTAAGAGATAGGCTGCAAAGATTGTTTTCTGATCCTCCTCTATTCTCAATATCTCAAAAGCTTTCTCCATCTCTTTTAACCAGGTTCTGGATACTAATGGGTTAGCAGTTCCCTCAAATTCTGGGGGTTTTAATGACTTAAAGGCACGAAAGGAGTTAGCTGCCTGATTGGGGAGAACAGGTGGTTGTTGGGGATTCGGTGGATTAGCTAAATTCTGCCTTAATAGTTCCATGAATTGGTTAAAGGGATCACCTCCCGGATTTCCTTGTTGGCCAGTTGATTCCTCTTCTTCTTCCTCATGATCTCGTTCATTATGAGCATTTTCATCCTGCCTATTTTGACTTCCTTCATCTCTCTCATTTTCCCTTGCATTCGCTATATTATTACGCTTAGGCGGCATGATTCTGTATATAACAATGTTCTCCATTAATTACCCAAATTTATGGTACAATATACATCATTTCTATATACACAATTATATCGTTAGTTAACTCATTTGTACATCACAATATTCTTATCTCCACGCGATTTGCATCTAGTTATATTATAACTTTAGCAAGTAAGTGTATCGCCTTTAGCACGATAACCTTTTCATTTAAGTCAATCACCTTATATACATCAATATTTTTGAATCTCAACATCTAATATTTAAATACAGTAAAATTTAGACAGAATGCACAAACTTCATTAATTTAAATAAATATTTTACAACTTGGGTACAACATCTTTTACTACTAATATTATACATCATAGAGTACAAGGTTCGAAACCCCAAAACATAACCGTACATACTAATATGCTATAACAAAAGTACTACTAGCCGTCCTCTAATCAGACTGGGATTAAGATAGTGAACAACTAAACTAATCCCAAAAATGACATCAACGAGATGACTAGTCTGATTAGTGACTAAGACCACTACTCCGACTCACGGTAACGCCGCTCTGACAACATCCCTGATCTGCACTACCATAGAGGTGACCGTGTCTACTATCCGAGCTCTCCATGCTGGGTCCCCTCTATCTGCCAACAACCTCCTAATATCGCCGAGTGCTCGCAGCTCAATTCTAACTAAGCCCAAAGATAAACCATCGGGAATAGTACCTCCCCTCCCTCTGTCCGATCTCTGTAAAAGAGTATCTATCATCCTACGGGACTCCTCTAGCTATCCCTGTAAGACAAAGTACTCTGACAATAGAATAGCTGGAAGTGGATCACCTGCCTGAGGGGGTATAGCAGCTGGGGGAGGTGCATCTACAGGTGGACGTGGTGGAGGTGCAAATGCTGGTGGGGAGGGAGGAATGGACTCTGTCTCCGCATCCTCAGATGGGTCCTCCTCCAACTCATCCTCTGAAAAGATAAAGTGTCCCGGTGGAGTGAACTGCTCTGCTGGGTCCTCTAAAGGATCAGGGCTCGGTAGAGGAGATGGAACTGGTGATGGCACTGGGACAGGTAGGACAGGAGTAGGAATCATGTGAATGTCCCTCCACTCAGTCTGCTCCTCAGCTATAACCGATAACCTAGGCCTCTTACGCAGTGGCATCTCCTCCTCTGGAATCTCCAACCTCAATCGGGAAGGGCCTGCCTCTTCAAATCCTACAGGGGGTCTACTGGTGTATGGTACCATAGCCATAGCGTCTCTCTATCTGCGCTCCTCTGCCTCCTCTCTCAGGCTCTGCTCATATCTCTCTCTGGCACTCGCACGACGTCTCTCCCTGAGGTCATCGACAGCATACTCTGGAACCTCTACACCTGCTAGCTGTAAGTCTACAATATCCTGCTCTGATAGTCCTAGCCACTGGGGGTCCCGACTCGGCTCACCCATCTCCACTCTTTATAATAAAACATAAAATTCTATTAGTAATAATCTATAAAATTATAATCACTGCTTAAAATAAATGCTACATGCGATATACCACCCCAGAACTCGATGGGAGTTCAAAATTTTATACTGTTACTGATACATTTATTACTATCACTTTTGTTCCTTAGCATTATGACTCTTAGCTCTGATACCATCTGTGACGCCCCTAGATCCGGGGTCATGGATCCAGGTCATCACGGTCCAATTTCCATTCATTAAAATTCTACTCTTGGCAGCTGGAATATAAATGCATAATAAAACTCACACAATAGACCCCACACTTTAATATTAATACACACAGTCATATGCTCAGAGAACAACATCCACAATATTAAAAGTTTAGAGTTAAGGAGTTATTACAAACCCAGAATCTTACTAAGTATGTTGTTGAATAATACTTCTACATGAAGCCTTCCAACAACCAAAAGTTTATTACATGAGCTTACACACTTAATGTACATAAGTCTACCAGGACCCACCTGTCTATACGCTACCTCCGGGATAGGTGTCAGCGTTCTCTCAAAAGGTCGACTGTCCCTTACCCTCTTGCGGGGTGTAGTGCGGAGTATCGGCATGCGACCTAGCTGTTGTATAAGTAAATAGCAAGAGTGAGCTAAAATAGCTTAGCAAGATAAATTCTATCAACTAGCATCACATGAAAAACATAAGTATATCTGTATAATAAATAGAAGACAAATCATAATTATTATGAAAAAAAAAATATTTTTATTTGATAAATACTCCTTCCAAATATTTTTGTACCAAAAGGAATATATATATATATATATATATATAGCATTTAAATATCCGCTTCTCTTCTAATGTAATATAATATCAGTTTCTCTTCTAATATAATATAATATCAGTTTCTCTTCTTATTATAAAAGAAGTCCGTCATTTCATACTATTTTCCCTTTTTCAGTATACAAATTTGGAATCCATTATCAATTCTTTCTTTTAATCTTTGGGGATATCTGCTAGCGCCAGATACGTAGGACGATGATCAGTGTCCTGACCGTATCTACTCTCTGTTTACTACTAGTAGAAGGAATGACAATCATCCCTGGAGGAAGGCCACCTACTACATCCTCCTTCGGCAACTATTGGGCCGTAATAAAAATTGAGTGCTGGACTGTGCAACTCCCACACAGCCTCTTACGCAAAATTGGGTGCCGGACTGTGCAACTCCCACACAGCCTCTTACGCATACTATTGCAATCCCCCTTTTTCAAACCATTATTCCATTTATAAAACATCATTCCACATTTTCCATTTTCCGTATCCATTTACATTCACATGTGTCATCACTCTTAAAGCTTACGCCATAATACTCTGATTATGACTCAGACATCTTCTCTGTATTCAATGAAATCCAGTACTCTTATATATATATATATATAATATTCCATCTACTTTTAAAAAAAATAGTAGATAATAACAATCAAATACTATTTATTAAATCACAATATTTAAAAAAATGACAATATAAATCATATAACCCTAGATAACAACTGATACCATTCTTTCATATAACCATAGATAACAACTGATACCATTCCTTCATATATCCCTAGATAACAACTGATACCATTCTTTCATATAACTCTAAATCATAAAGCATGTTCACTTTATGCCTAATCATCTCTATATATCCATATCCATCTTTCTTTAATTCCCAAAATCAGAAAATAAATTCTTTACTAAAATAGCAACAATAGAATCACATATATATTCCATGAAATCATTTTCTTCGAAGGTAAATAATTTCCCAAGGATATCAGTTGCTAAAATACAAGTAAGTACAAAAGGAATTAAGGTTTACCAGCTGCAGTAGGGAGGAAACCTAGGGCATTGAGGTTATTAGGTGTTAAGAGAATCTTACAATCTCTTATGGATGAAGAATGCTTTAAAGCCTCTTCAGCTCTCATTAAACAAGCTCCAGTAAGAACTGTTTGTTTAGGAATCAGAGGGCGGCAGTCAAACTCAAAGCGTACCGGGGGACAGTCGAAACAGTAAAGGAATTGCTCTTACCATTGATCAAAATTTTTCTTAATGCCTTTTATGCACTGACCTTGATGACCAGGCCAGGCAGTCAGATAAAAACAACCAGAACCCTTCCCCGTGTCTTTTAATCTAAAGAAATAACCAAGCTCGGGTGCAGACAGAGGGGTGGTAAACAAGCAAGAATACCGGATATAGGTGCCAATGGCTAACCTATATGAGTTAGGGGTTAGTTGAAGAGGGGCTAGGCCATAAAATTCAAGAACTTCCCTTAAGAAGGGGTGAAGAGGGAAGTAAACGCCAACCTTAAAGAAGGCGGCTGAGGTTACAGCATTGGGAATCCCACGCTCAGGGGTTCTGATATTGAACTTGTGAGCTCTCTCACCAGGATCAGGGATCATAATGGAGCAGGTTGGACGAGGGCATTCTTTGTATATCTTCTCTAGTCTAGTCGTGGTCATTATGAAATCGAGTTTCTCATAAAAAGGGATAATTTCTTGCCTATACAGCTCCCTTTCAACGGTTATTTCATTGTCAAAGTCAGGTTCAGAAAACAGGTCATAGTCAGGTTTAGAAACCTCTGCACTATCAGACCAGTCATCCCCTAAGTCGATTAGGCTTAAAGGTTTAATTGGATCAGTGACGCTTGGAGGTTTCACAAGAATGTCTTGAGGTTCACTGGTATCCGGAATCGGAACTCTAGACCTAGTCCTACGGCCGACGGACCTAGTAAGAACAGGGTTTATTGAAGAATGGTGGTCAGAGTGTGTTGAGTCGGAAGACATCTGCAAAAGACAGATGAAGAAAAGGTCAGGTTATAGGGTCTCTAGTAGAAAACCTGTGGTTTTGAGACGATTAATCTAACGTGGCTATGCAATACGGGTTCTTTTAAGAATTATATGGAGGTTATGCATCAATAATGACATACATGGACCCTGACAGAACTCGAAATGAGTGAAGAAAGAAGATGAATCGACCATCAAAAGGGATGGTAAAACTATGATGATGCGACCGTGAGTATGTAGATAGACAACAGAGAATGGTGAAAGTTTGTGTGTGTGCGAAACATAAGAAGTCGCATACAAACATAGACATATACACAAAGAGAAGAGAAAATATCGACATGCACAGTATAAGGAGACAGATAACTGAAAAACGAGTCAGGAATACGGAAGAATAGAAAAAGGTGAGTCAGAATCATACCTTGGATTGCAGCAAACGGCGGCGAGGAGGCTGGATTGAGTGGATGACCGTCGGGTTTTCTTTTCTTTCTCTCTCCAAGGGTTTTGGTAAGTTTTTGGTAAAGGTAAAAGTGAACGAACAGGAACAGATGTGATTAAATAGTTGGGGTAATTCGAAGACAACTGTGTACGCGTGGCAGCAAACGATTGGAGCAGTAAAAAAAATAAAATAGATGCGCGCGTGAGAGGCATGTGAACCCTGGGAACTCACACATTAACTACAGCTTCGGTAATTGATAAGTGTAATTCAAATTTTGAATTATCTTTAGAAAATATCTACTGTCAATCTCTATCTTCCCTTTATGAATTTTTTTTTAAAAATTGGAAGAGACGTGATGATGAGAAAATAAATCAAATTCCCGGGGAAGCTGAACGCCAGCATTGAGTTGATTTTGGGAAGCTACAATTTGAAGAAGAAAGTAATAGGAGGACAGGTTCCTTGATAGAAAGGAAGCTGCCTAAAGATATACTCGCTTAAAATATCTTATGTCCTGTTTCCTACGTTGAGTTAGCTCATGTAGGATTGGATACATGGTATTAAAGCAAGGAATTGTGAATAGACAGGTTAAGTATTGAACCCCTGAGTAGAGAAAAAGATAGGTTCCTTTCACATTTCATGATTTCAAGGAACTAGGGGGTAATTGTTGCGTCCAAAATCACTGTGGGTTGAATTTAGGCCCATTGAACTATTGGGTTCGATCCAAACAAGTGAGAAGAGAGGTCTAGCACGAGCCATGAGGGTTAGATACGAAGAAATGGGCATCAGATAGAGGAATAACTAGGCAACCAGGAACATCAGGAGTTCCTGAAGGCCAGGAAGCTGATCATATCATCGACGGACCAGGTTTCTCCTAGCAGAAGAGTTCGAGTTAGCATATCTACAGCCACAGAGGGAGTCACAAGTGTATGAAGACATCTGAGGAGTTATCCAGTCTAATATGTTTGTTATTTGTGCAGGTACAGATACATATGGCCTGTTTGGGAAATCTTATTTTTCAGAAATAAGTTACTTATTCTGGAAAAAAGTTAGGAAATATGTACCTTTTTTTGAAATAAGTAACTTAATTTTGCAAGATAACGAATATTAAACTCCCCATACACATTTTTCTCTAAAAAAAATATATAAATACGAATTTTTTTCGGAAATAAGTAACTTATAAGTTCAAACTTAAATTTGCCAAACGGGCAGATAGAGAGAGGTTCCTGGGCGACAGGTACCGAAATAAGGAGGTTCCTGAGAAATAGGCTCCTGAAATATAGGTTCCTGAGCACAGATTCCTACGAATGATCGACAGGCAAGTTCTAGAAGCTATCTGGAACCGATAAACGAATTATGGTTCGAGTATAATTCCAGGGCGCAGATGATCCTAGAATATCTCTAACCTATGAGAGAATTATAGTAGGGTACGAACTCAAGTTCTACTCTACTTAGCCAACTAGTTCGTGGAAGACTCTAAAGGAACTTGAGTCCAACATGAACTAGGTAACCGAATATAGCTATTCCAGCAGAATCGTTATCGCATTAGAACTACGTGAGCTTGATCCCTATATATACAAGGGTACGTAGGCACCTTGAGGGCACGACGCATTAAGCTCTCTAATTCTCTCTAAAGGAACCTGAGATTATTGGAGACACCCTTAAGCACAGCTCATCCCCATAAACACTAACCGAATCCTCCATTGAACAGTTGATCGCTAGCCTTTACAACACACCGAAAACCTCTCAAAAGTTGTTACGAAATCCACTCATCAACACCATGCTTGTTTATGACTATAGCATTTTGTGTGAAACAAGCATCTTGCACAGCTTCTATGGATGAGAAATCAACTACTTGACTATGGAGTTAAAGTTGAAAAGATCCCAATTTTCTGTGACAACACTAGTGCAATTGCAATATCACAGAATCCAATGCAGCATTCTAGAACCAAGCACATAGACATCAGATACCATTTCATCAGGGAGCATGTCTGTTCAATTAATTGCAGCCAGTGAATTTCATTCTCTGGATTTTGCTTGTTCTATTTGCTTATCTGCATGATTATTCTGGAGATATCATTGTAGCATAATTAAATAAATATTTTATTGATATATATCAATTAATGATATTTTGTTAATTTTATGTCTATTTAATTGTGGGTTTATCTGATTATTGTGGATTAATTCTTCATTTAATGCGTGATTATTTTTAAATCCATAATAATTAGAAGTATTAAATATGTGTATATGTGTATAGGCTGATAGGTTTCGGTGATAAACAGGTTTCGGTGATAAGATGTTAGCCTCCATTGTTGATTCATGAAATGTGGCTACCTAACATGGTGGCTACCTAACATGGTTGACAATTTACTACTTGTTGTGGAGAGTTTTAAAGAAAGTAGAGAGTTTGAATTCTTTAAACATAACATGTCACTATCTCACCTAGCCCACTAAACCTTGAAACCTTATAAATGATGAGTTTTTGTTTTTGTTTAACATCATCATTTTTCAGATATACAGCATATACACACAATTGCTGAATATTTCGAGCTTTGATCGGAAAGATCTCTCAATCTAGCTGGTGGTTTTTAGATCAGATTTCATATTCTTGCTTTATACATCATCCTTTATAAAAACTAACCCTTGTTTTTGAATTTCTTCAAAGTTTTGAAAATGGCATTGCAGGGAAGCTTTTTAATTGCTAAAGTTAATCCTACTTCCATTCAGCAAATCGAAACCATTCGGGATGAGAAATTTCGGGCTTGGACACAATTACTGAATGAACATTCATTAATTCTCTATGCTTTAGTTACACCAGTGCAGCTTAACCATGAGGCATTACGTGAACTATATTGCAGTGCGGTTAACACTTCTGGACAGGAAGGGTGTGCAATCACATATCGACTGTTTGATAGGTCGATTAGGGTTACTGAACGAGATGTTAATCGAATTCTTCATTTTCCTATGGAAAATCTCGTTTCTGATCCAACACCTGAACAGATTGAAATGTTCTTTCGTTTTATAAGGTACCAAGATGGCAATTTCAATACTGGTAATATCTCTAGAACATTTCTAACCCAGTACTGGAATTTCTTCTTTCACATTCTTAACCATGTTTTTTTCCTCAGATAGAACAAATCTGGATCGAATACCTGAATTTATTCAAAAAATAGGGTATGCGGTCGCCAATAATTTGAGGATTAATTCTGGAAAAATAGTGCTTGGTCAAATCATTTTAAAGATTAAACACTTGGGAACAAGAGATGTTAAGAGAACAAGAGATGTTAAGACTCAAAATGTAAAATGTCTATATCCAAGGTTTCTACAGCTAATATTAAATGATTTTTTGAATGATGGAGACAGGGTACGCTTGGAAAATGGTCGAAAGGTGGAATGTTCTTACATGAAGATGAATGTAATTAATTACATAAGCAAAAGAACTATACGTACATTCCTAACTGAATATCTAAAGACTGTCCCACTTCCGTTGTTACCAAGACCAGTGAGAGCAGGTATACGACAAGGTAATATTTCAATCTCTTCTATTCCAACCTCTGTATTCCCTGTTGTGTCACAAGAAATACAGTTTCTACAGCCCCTAGTGGCCATCTTACCCGACCAAGAGCAGGAAATCTCACCGACTATAACACAGGTCGAAGAGCCCATTTTACAAATGAAAACACAAACATAACAAACTCCTACACCTCAATTGTCACTTAAACCACCAGTCATCAACACTTGTGAGGGAGATAGTGCCTCAGCAGCACCACATAAGGAGTTAGTTACATCAGCCACTCTACCTCATTCTAAACGGAGTAAACCCAATGAACCTGAGGTAACGACAACTGTTAGTGAAACAATTCTCTCTTATCCAATGAGTGTAAATGTAAATTAGGTTGAATTAATGGGAGCAACTATCTTGAGTTCCATTTGACGGAACATAAGAGTGGTTGATGATCTTTCTAAAGATCAAATGCTTTCACAGGCATCCGAGGTGGAATTACCTACCTCAATAACTGCTGGTGAATCTTCCATTTTACGGAAAGATCCATCGGTAGGTGGTTCTTTTATGAACCAAGTGTCTTCACAGACATACGAGGGAAACTTGGGTTTTGTACCATTTAATCGATTCAAGTTTAAACTCCCAGAGGGAAAATCTCTGGATCTCGTTCGAGATTTACCACTCTTTACCGATGGTTGGAAACTCGCTTCACGCAAGGATGGAAGCTCACGAACTTTAATTACACCATCCATGCCCTCTGAAAAAGGGGCTAGGATGATTTCATTTGCAGGTACTCATATTAGTGGAAGCTCTGGAGGAGAGTTGAGGGAAACACGAACAGAACATGTAAGTGTAACCCAAACCACTAAACCGAGTGAATATATAGTGTTAAGTGAAACACCTGCAGAGTGTACGAGTGAGCAACCTACTCAACCACATGCACCTGTAACCAGAAAGGAATACAGCAGACTCCTTACACGGGTCCAAACAATGGAGAAAGAGTTGCCAAATATCTGTAAGTCCATTGCAGAAATCAAAAATTTACAACTTATTCAACATGATGTATTCTAGGTTCAATTGAATACCATGGCAACCCAGTTAAATGATGCAATCAACTCCTTGGTAAAGCCATCTTCGTCTAATTTACCAACTCCACATCCTACTACTCTGGAGGATAACCCAACTGAAGGGGAGAAGGTGGATGACCAAGAAAAATCTACTAGGCGTAAGGGCAAGGAAAAGGTTATTGACACGGAATTAACTTTATTTTGGGAAAGGAAAAGCTAACAGGAGTATTAGTGCTATGTGGAAAGAAAGCAAAGGCAAACTTGAAGATTTGTTCAGTCTAAAGGAACAATAGTCTTGCACTTGGTTAATTTTAGAAATCTGGAAAATGTATATATACGATCCAGAATGCACTTTAATATTATTTATCTTTGAACTTTATTTTTTTGTTGTTATATCAGTTGAGTTATCCTCTAGGAATTTGCTTGTCAAACCCTAACAATCAAATAATGGGAGATTGTAGAGCATAATGTAATGTAATATGTAACAGAGGACATATATAACTCAACTAGGATAAAAGATAAATAATATTAACTCTATACAGGGATCGTGAAATTTGAAGAACAGGCATCAACAAGGATCAAGTCGCTGAAAGAAGTTCATTAACATGATCAAGCCTGTAACACCCCCAGATCCGGGGTACGGGATCCGGTCGTTACGGTCTCCATTTCTGTCCACAATACTTGAATTTACTTCAACATAAAATAAATTACATTTTTATGACCCAACACAACAATATAAAACACACCCGTTATAGTCCAAGAGATGAAATTAGAGTAACAATCAAATTTTATTAATCACATTTTGGGTTCTTACAACCCAAAAGAATTACAATATAAATACATACCGTCCTCGTCAGCGTCGAGTGCGCCTTGTGCGAGTCATCTGGTCTAGCTGTTGTTGTGATATAATAATAAAGCAAGGGTGAGCAATAGCCCACCAACAATAATGTATAACTGAACGATAATATATAACAGTTCAAAAGTATCTTTCAAACCATATGTCACGCATTTACGGAAATGATGCCAGTATAACATAAACGATGAAGTTACAAGGTAACTCAAAATGTATATATAGGTGGAAATATCTGCTATGTCAAAGATAAGCAAGATATTATCATTTATCTGAAAGAGGAACTTGCAGAAAATATTAAAATTCCAATTATGAATATTTTTCCAATACTGCCAACAATGATAATGTTGCAGAAAATAAATGAATTTGAATGATGAACTAATGTTGGAGTATTCACCGCGCCCGCTGTTCCAATCCTTACGATGATCAGTCGCAGATTGTACAGCTCAATTTAGATTTACTACCGGTAGAAGGAAGAGCTGATGGATTTACTTGTCTACCGCCCTGTTAGATCTCCCCGGCCAACAGTTGGGCCAATGGGATGGACCAGCGCTACTCGGCCTCCGAGAAATTCATTACTCTGAATGTAAAGTTCGACCCCCTCTCCCCAAGTATAATACTTGTTGATAAGACTCCACAAAGTAGTCGTATCTAGTTGGAAAGGAAAATTCAACATCACATCCCCCAAGCTGCTGCTTGTTAGAGGATACCATCTTGTTCCAATAATCTTACCCCTCGAGTGATGAGAAAGTTACTCAAAGATTCAATTGATAAACATCAACTAAGTTGCGAGTGAAAAGAATAGTTTTAAAAAGATTTATGACCGGGAAGTCAACAAGATAAATAACATTTCTCAAGTAAGGTTCCCCTATAATATGGAAGTTTGAGCGAGCATTTAAATCCTTTTAAGATAGATTTAAATGGAAAATAAAGAGTTGGGAACCTTTCCTTGATAAAATAGTCATAAAAAGACTCCGAAATATTTTACATAATATCTGAAGGTGGAAGATAATCTTTGAATAATATAATCATTTTAAAACTAATTTAAAAGAATTAAATAAATATTCAAATAATACTTATTAAATCATAAGTATTTAAAGAATATTCTTAATATAAAATATTGCTCGTCAATAATCCTCGAATAAATATGCATAATTATTCACTAAATAAATCAAACATTAAATGAATTTTTGAAATAATATTCATTAAGTAAATAGAACTTCAAATGAATATTTTAAAATAATATTCATTAAATAAATAGAACTTCAAATGAACATTTTAAAGTTATATTCATTAAGTAAATAAAATCTTAAATGAATATTCGAAGGTAATATTCATTTAATGAATAGAATTCCAAATGAATATCAAAATAATATTCATTAAATAATAAACTCTAAATGAATATTCGAAACTAACATTCATTTAATATCTCTCGACTGAGATAATCCTCAAATAACATTCCTCGAAAGATTTCCAAGTAATTGATACTTTATGGAAATATAAATAATGTTTAATAATAACATTCCTCAAGATAAATAATAATCTGCCGTTGGAATCCCTCCGGGTTTCCACGACTATCTATATATCTCAAAATACCGACTCCCGGTCTATATTTAAGAATGAATATCATATGCCCTTCGCTAAGGGTCTTACCAAAACAATCCAACTTATAACTGATAATTCGTATCTAGTCTATAAGCCAATATCAATTCAGGGAACAAGTATCATAATATAATTTTACAATAGGCATGCATGCTATGGCATATGTATCAGAAACAACAGATATACATATATCACAACAACAGTTCCAAGGTATTGGAAAATTGCCTGATAATCGGGTGTGGGTAGAGATAGCGTGTCCTGGGTCTGCTCGATGATCTATAAACAATCAGAACATTCAAGATTAACCACTTAACACCTTTTAAAAGTCTATGTATAAACTTCACTTAAGTCGAAACACGTTTTTGAATTATCTCGTTATGCACCCTTTTCGTGTACTCTTATTAACCTCGTTTTGACCCGACATTTGTTCGTCATTACGGCTCGTCGTTACACTTAAACTTGGTATATACTTAAGCCATGTAAGTGCTAAAGTAGGTCGTTTACGAACCAAGATTATACCTCGAGTTTTATCGTCCGTTTTCTAAGTGTTTTACCAAAGTTATAACCAAGCGGGCTTTTAGGGGTTCGTTCGCGTTTAACCTTGATTCAAACAGTTTTATAAAATCGGAAAATGATCCGTTTGACATGTGGTTTTCTCTCTCACCTTCCTTATGACCTCTAGTATTTATTTACCAAGATTCGCCACTGAGTAACATGTTTTATGAGGGTTCAATTGAAGTTACGAACTTTTACTTACGGTTTCGAAGCAATTTTAGGTATTTGACCATAACTCCTAAATCGTAAGTCGGAATGTTTCGATTCTTATGCCAAAACGATCTAAGGCTCGATATCTACAAGGGCAAGTCATAATATTACCAAGGTCAGGAATTATATTAACTGTCATGCTCAGTTTCTAAGTGTTAACAAAAATTCGGCATTACGACGGTTATAAATCGGACGTTCCAAAAATCGTAATCATCAAACCAAGCCACACCGGGCATTCATACATCATAACCAGTCCATAATACAACTGATCTCACCACCATATACATCATATCTCTTAAATCAATTAAATCTACTACATAATCTTGCTTTCATGCTTGTATTAACATCATACTTTTAACTAACCTAAAACCATTCAACAATCATCAAAACTTAAACTAAGAGCTAGGGTTTCAAGAGAGTTATACCTTCCTTGGTGTGTAAATGAGTCTAACAAGCCTTGATCTAGTCCTTAGAACTCCTTGACAACCTTAAACTAGCAAGACACATCAAGAACATTCTTAGAATTTTCGGAACTGATATACCTCAGTTGAAAGAACACGAAAAATGAGGGCCTTACCGAGGTTTTATGGACAAGACTTCTAAATGATAGTTGTAGAGCATCTAACCAGCTTTCCAACAAGCTAAAGAACACCAAATTCCATTGAGAAACGAAGGAGATATGGCCGTTTGAAAATCAGTACAGAAGCTGTTATGAATTCTGGCAGTTTGGTTTCTTCACTTGGGGATGTGATTTGCCTAGGCTATACTACTTGGATTGCTATGAAATTTTGAGCAAATATTGCTCATGGAGTGGAGAGGCGTTTGTTAAAATTTGGTGATTTTATCATGGATAGAAATGGAGATATGAATTTTCTTCTCATGAGTGTTCTTGCTGGGCAGTTTATACAAATGGAGAGAAATGAAGTTTGCTTGGTCTTGCTTGCATCTAATCTTGCATTATTGTGTTTGTATGGATAATATCTTGTATAAAGTCACGTTAATAAAGTGCTTTTCTCATCTCTTGCATCACCTTAAGCCATGTGTTTGATTCTTGTGGTGGAAGGATGACATCCATGCTAACTAGCTTGGTTAGCTTCTAATGATGCTAGTTTTCTTGCAACTAGCCTGGTTACTAGATATTTTCCACTAGCACATGCATACATCTTAGCTTACTGCTTGCTCTATTGTCCGTTTATTACCCCATTTTAATAATCGTTCGGAGGAATATCTCAAATATTTCTCGTTAAGGTTTTACCGGAAACCTTCTTGATATTTATACTAATATCTTTAATCCTCCTTTAATATCCTTGAATTTAAATCCCTTAAATCTCTTAAATAAATCCTTAAATCCTTCAGTGTCCAGGGAAATCTCGGAGAAAATAAAAGTTCTATTTTTCAGAATCCGAAAGCTTTTACATACACTCTTTTTCCCCCTGGATCACTAATACGAACTTAGAATTTCATTCCGGATATTTCTATATAGCGTCGTCTAATAATATTCCTAATCCATCAAAATCACTATTCACCACTTATTCTTTACTTATTCCTCTAGGGTTATATGGATGTCCCGGTTCTCTTTCGATCATTCCTTAACCCTTTTACGGAACTACTGGACTGATAACAGACATTGATTTGGATGACATAAGAGTAACCTTTCCCGGTGGAATTATTAAATCTTAATTTCCTAGGAGATAGATAATTTTTATCTAGATTGTCAACCAATAGCATTCTTCATGACATATAAATATTTGAATCCAATCCATTGAATATCCATCTATTAACCCACTGATATATTAATACCCCAATACATAATAAAAAGTTTTAATTAGTACCAAAAATCTGGGTTCTTACAAAGCCTCAGTGACAGAATAAGATGTATAGATGATTCAGTTGAAGGGCCAAAAAAATTCCATGTATTTATATTATTTGAAGATACTACTGCAGGCTAATCAATTGGAATGTAACGAAGGTGTGAAGATCAAGATCAGTGCTAGTCACTTGTGAACCAGACCAGTGCACTAAGTGTCAGCACAAACGAGAAGGATCAACACATTATTTCATAAAAAGAATTGCCAAAGCCTATTGACGATCAAGGACAGACATAATATCTCAAGAAGAGAGAAGCCCAAAAGAATTAGCCAAAAATAGTAATACTATGCAAAGTTACTATTCATGGTTACTATGCACGGTTACTATGCGTAGTTACTATTCAAGTACTATGCAAATAGTGGTTACTGTGCAAATGGCGGTTACTGTGCAAATGGCGGCTACTATTCAAAAAGTGGCTGGTGCGGCCACGGGGGTTGTTGGAATAGTACAACATAGTAACTTTCTAAAACCTATAAATAGGCCTGTTGTATTTCATTCCAAAACACACCTCAACACAACTTTCTCTTCTCTCTCTTATATCATCTCTTTGTAAGCTGCTAGATAGTCCATCTTGTAGGGAAGCCGGCTTAGCCCGCTTTCAGGAAGTGTCGGGTAGAAGGTCCTCGTGCCTAAACTATCCTATGAGTGTTTGATTTTGTAGCTGATCCATAGGATTAGATTGTGTAGCAAACCTCCGGGTTTTAACTATTCAAAGATATTTCCCAAACAGTTGTGTTATTTCGATTCAGTATTTTTTGATCTCATATTCACATCAAAAATCGAAATATTTCTAAATAACGTATTCAACCCCCCCCCCTTCTACGTTATTCCGGACCTAACAATTGGTATCAGAGCAAGGTTAGAAGCAATAAGGATCTTCCTGGCCTATGCAGTGCATGCCAATTTCAAAGTCTATCAAATGGATGTCAAGAGTGCATTTCTGAATGGTATTCTGGAGGAGGAGGTGTATGTTAGTCAACCGCCTGGTTTTGAAGATCCAGACTTTCCAGAATATGTGTTCTTTCTACTCAAAGCACTCTATGGCCTGAAGCAAGCACCTACAGCCTGGTTGCAAATGGATAAAAAAAGTACCACAGAAACCTGTCAATTCTTGGGAAACAAGCTGGTCTCATGGTTCAGTAAGAAGCAGAACTCAGTATCTACCTAAAATAAAAATCTAATTTAAACTAACACACGGACAACTTATATCAACATTAAAAGATTATTAAAATGAAACGCTAGAGACTAAATAAAACAAAAACACAAACCTAAAATAAATAAAATGTATACATGACTTCTTGAACCAGTAGACATGCCAGACCAAATGAAATGAACCAGAAACTTATTTAAATAAACTAACGAATACCAGTTAAGCAAAAAAATGGATGCAGCACTAAAAACTTAAAAACTAAAAAATGAACATGGCATTATGGCATTAGACCGGAGAGCATATAAATGGGTGGACAAAATCATTAAAGTATTGCATTGCTTGCCAGAATAATAATAATAATACTGTAGTAATAGAAGACAGAAGGAGAAAGTAATATGAGGCACATAAACAAGTTGAGAACATAATATCTGGTCTACTAGCAGTTAAGTACAAGAGAGAACAAATCAAGATCGAATACCCGAATTTATTCAAGAAATAGGGTATGCGGTCGCCAATAATTTGAGGATTAATTTTGGAAAAATAGTGCTTGGTCAAATCATTTTAAAGATGAAACACTTGGGAAGAAGAGATGTTCGGACTCAAAATGTCAAATGTCTATATCCAAGGTTTCTACAGGTAATATTAAATGATTTTTTGAATGATGAAGACAGGGTACGCTTGGAAAATGGTCGAAAGGTGGAATGTTCTTACATGAAGACGAATGAAATTAATTACATAACAAAAAGAACTATACAAATGTGCCTACAGTCCTAACTGAATATCTAAAGACTGTCCCACTTCCGTTGTTACCAAGACCAGTGAGAGCAGGTATACGACAAGGTAATATCTCAATCCCTGCTATTCCAACCTCTGTATTCCCTGTTGTGTCACAGGAAATACAGTTTCTACAGCCCCTAGTGGCCATCTTACCCGACCAAGAGCAGGAAATCCCACCGACTCTAACACAGGTCGAAGAGCCCATTCTACAAATGCAAATATAAACACAACAAACTCCTACACCTCAATTATCACTTAAATGACCAGCCATCAACACTTTTGAGGGAGATAGTGCCTCAGCAGCACCACATAATGAGTTAGTTACATCAGCACCTCTACCTCATTCTAAAAGAAGTAAACCAAATAAACCTGAGGTAACTGCAACTGTTATTGAAACAATTCTTCCCTGTAAAATGAGTGAAAATATAAATAAGGTTGAATTGACGGGAGCAACTATCTTGAGTTCCATTTCACGAAACATAAGAGTGGTTGATGATCTTTCTAAAGATCAAATGCCTTCACAGGCATCCGAGGTGGAATTACCTACCTCAATAACTGCTGGTGAATCTTTCATTTTACGGAAAGATCCATCGGTGGGTGGTTCTTTTATGAACCAAGTGTCTTAACAGACAGTCAAGGGAAACTTGGGTTTTGTGCCATTTAATCGATTCAAGTTTAACCTCCCGGAGGGAAAATCTCTGGATCTCTGTCGAGATTTACCACTCTTTACCAGTGGTCGGCAACTCGCTTCATGCGAGGATGGAATCTCATGAACTTTCATTACACCATCCGTGACCTCTGAAAAAGGGACTAGGATGATTTCATTTGTAGGTACACATATCAGTGGAAGCTCTGGAGGAGAGTTGAGGGAAACACGAATAGAACATGTAAGTGTAACCCAAACCACTAAACCGAGTGAATATAGAGTGTTGAGTGAAACACCTGCAGAACGTACGAGTGAGCAACCTACTCAACCACATGCACCTGTAACCAGAAAGGAATACAACAAACTCCTTACACAGGTCCAAACAATGGAGAAAGAGTTGCCAAATATCTTTAAGTCCATTGTAGAAATAAAAAATTTGCAACTTATTCAACATGATATATTTCAGGTTCAATTGAATACCATGGCAACCCAATTAAATGATGTAATCAACTCCTTGGTAAAGCCATCTTCGTCCAATTTACCAACTCCACATCCTACTACTCTGGAGGATAACTGTAACACCCCCAGACCCGGGGTCAGGGATCTAGGGTGGTCACGATCCAATTACTCCTTGTCATACCTGCATTACTCACAATGTGTACAATTCACCTGCTTATGACCCCACCATATATTACACACACAGAGGTTAGAGTCTCAGAAACAACACACTACAACAACTGTGGAATAAAAGATTATTATTACAATACCCAAATGTCTTACTGAACCTGCGAATTCCACCTCTAAGTGAAGGTACAGTAGCAACTTAACCCTCTGGTGCTCATAATCCTCTCTTACAATTCATATTTATACATAAGATGAATAACAAAAGCTGCAGCCTGATCCGACTGGTTCATACTACTTCCGGGATCAATGCTAAAAACTGCTTATGGACACGCCTTGCGGGATATGTGTCGTATCCTTGGCATCCTGCATCGCTGCTATATAATATATAAAACAAATAGCAAGAGTGTGTGAATGCTCAGCAAGGTAATAAAAATATGGCATAACTCTGCCTTTACTCAAACCCAATAGGAAATAGGTATAAGACAATACTTGTCACAATATCTCAATACTGAAATTATTTCCTTATCGGAATATATACCAAAACAGTACTTCAAATATCAATTATTATCTTTATACGAAAGATATGTGAAATTCGTACTTGTCGTAGCAAATTTATCAAGATAAGCATCCCTTACTGAAAAGTCGAATATTTTCCCTTATCGGGATATGATAGAAATTTGGATGCTAAAACCCTGCTCCAGTGATGTAGCACTCAGCAGTTGTGGATACTATAACACTCAGCAGTTCTCGATACTGCCAGATGAGAACACTGAACTCCGTATGTAGGAGAAATTTCATTTGAACTCTGTATTGAGATTTCAATAATTCCAGACGTGGATCGACGATGATCAGTCGCCGCTTCCAGGTCCATCGCGGGTCTTCTCTACTAGTAGAAGGATAAAAACTCCATCCGTAATTACCCTCAGGTAAAAGCTCCATCCGCAATTACTCTGGATGAAATCTCCATCCACAATCATCCTGAATGAAAGCTCCATCCGCAATCATTCTGGCATAAGTTGGGCCAAATTCAAGTTCCCCGGGCAAATGCCCGTTCAAAGATCGCACTCGGATCATTTGGTTACTCCCAGAATCAATTGGAAGCTAACCCATTAACACATATTGGCCTTTAGCCGGACTTTCACAATCCCTGGTTACTCCCGAACAATGGGAAGCTAACCCATAAGTACATACTGGCCTTTAGCCAGAAACTCAGGTTGAGCGACGAATAGTCTTCATGAAATCAAAATTGAATCTTTTACTCTTTTTATGAAATGGGAACCCTTAGTAGTAGGGCTATAATCCCAGAATAATATCTCTTATATAAACAAAGGAAGGAAACAAGATTTCCTCCCAACTCTGGACTTTCAATTCTCAATATGTACGAAAGCATTTAGATGGCTCAAGTGAGCTGATAATGATCAGGAATAATATTGGGGAATCCCTATAATTCTCAGAAATATTATTGAAGGTCAAGAATATTTAATATATAATTCTCAAAGACCTCTAATGCTTTTTAAACAAATAATATGATTTTCACATCACTAAAAGATATTTAATAATTAATAAGGAAATATTTATCACTACGCCATAGATGGGCATATGTAACGCCTCTCTGATGTTACAATAGGCCCGAAAAACGTTACATTAGATCTATTGTAACACCAGGAAGCGTTACGTTTACGAGCATTAAAATAGATACCCTAATGTAACGCTTTTCTTCTCTATTGTAACAGTAGCAAAAGTATTACAATAGGCACCTATTGTAACACCAGGGGCCCAATTGTAACACATTTTGAGTGTTACAATAGCTCAGTTCAATTTTTTCAGACGTGGCACCATGTGCATACGTGGCATTACGTGGCACCACGTGGCCACGTGGCAACACATGTGGCGCCACGTGGCACACTGTATACACGTCACCAGCCTCTATTGTAACACTATACTGGGCAATTGTAACACATATTAAGTGTTACATTTGACTTGGTAAATATTTTATAGGGGGCCCACATACCCTATTGTAACACCATTTTTATCTGTTGTAACATTATTTTCTATTTATTGTAACACTATATATTAACAAATGTAACACTACAATAAGCAAACGTAACGGTAAATTTTTGAAATTTTGAAATGTAGGCTCTGCATTAATAATATTCCCAGCCAACACAACAAGATCCACTACATTAATTCCAAACTACATAATAAACCAAAAGCCATCTCCATACTACTCCAACCAAACCTCCAAACTACGCCAACAAACTCCAAAACAATTCAATCCCAAATTCGATAGTAAAAGTAGATAACATAACCAAATAACATAAGCGCATAAGCGCACAAAAGTAATAATGTAAGATAAACCACAAATTTGATAACAGAACTAAGAAGTGGCGCCCCCTGGAGTTTATGTGATTGGAGTGCCAGTCTCGTCTTGATCACTTGAGAAGGTTGCACAAAAGTCTCCAATATCAAACTTGAGAGTAGGATTCGCCTCTCCTAATTTCTTCAAGTACCAAGTCATGTTCTCCTGGACCTTTCTGTTCACTTTGGCCTCCATTTGGCTCTCCAATTCTCGAGTTATCTTTGCAGTCAACTCATCAACGGAAGGTTGAGTAATAGCAGGAGCATTTTCTAAGGCAAGCACTGAGCCTTTCCTTCCCACCAACCAGTCTGGTCCATGTTTGCCACCGGGAAGCACCGCATCTGCATCACCTCCTTCTTTCAGCACCTTATCAATGGTTTCCTATAAGTGAAATTTACATAATTGAGTTAACATGTAATTGTATATCACTGATGAAAGATAACTTGAATATATAAGATAAAGTTGGCTAATTTGAACCACACATCGTCTGAAGCAAAGATAACTTGAAACTGGAACGTAATCAGTAAAAACATTGAGATGTAGCAGATAATCAGAGATGCTGGGTCGTAATCAGAGGCACTAGTTATTAATTTCAGAAAAAATATGCAAACCATATTGACTAGCATACGGTCAAAAGGATTGCAGGCATCAAATCATACAAGAAATTTAGTTACTGAAAAAATCACAAAGTGATCCGATGCTTGTTATGTGCAAGCAGCAAATAACATTGCATTCAATAGTCTTTCAATAACATTGCACGTGTATCAATGCACAAGCATCATGAAAAAATTATGCTGAGCTAGGGACATTTACAACAACTGTAGCACATAGAAATTATATAATTACTTGAGCACAACCGGGCTAAATCAAACATGTGCATGTACAAGCGATTATTCGACATAAACTTAAGATAAGTATTACTTTTGTACCATCACATATTATATGCCATGCATAATTATTAGATGATATTTTGTGTGCTTTATGGTGACTACTTTAACTTTCTCATGAGTTGATAAGGTATTTGGAGGGAAAACATTTGATTCGACCTCGAGAAGTGAGTTGTCGCATCATCATCATCCATACAAATGCAACAATAACTACGGAGTGAGGATAATGCCAATGGACCCAAAAAATGCCTTTGTGCTATGATTGTTCATAAAGTCAGGGGACTAGAAACTGAAAGATAACAACTGGTACGCAAAGTCTTTTAACAAAATCTGTGGCTTATGGACGACTTCTCATCCATGCTCGATAAAATTTAGCTACTTTATATTTTTGGCTCGGAAACACGGGTTTTACTAGTCAAGCCAAAAGACGGTTTAAGTCCAGCTTGAAAACATTTAGCCCAATAACATGGTACATGGGGATTGACTGATTCAACTTTACTTAAGTTAAAGATAATCCTTAAATTAGTACTTTTATTACCCGATCAACATAAAAAAAACCAATCACTCGAATATGGGATAAACCAAAGCCGTTTGCATAAAATAAATAATAACGCCTAAACTGATACAAACTAAGTAACAACAAAATAACGTAAAAAATAATTAGGAATAAGCAACAGATTCAGGTTTATTATTTATGACTAAAAGCACTTACAATTGTTTTGTTGATTGCAGCCCTATTAGTCTTGTACTTGCGCCCTTTTTTATGGTTACGACTTTTGAAGTAGATTCTAGCTCGTGACGGGGAGGCCAGATTGGGGTCCTTTTGTTTCTAGCAATACAAGATTGTCAAGAGAATCAACATGGTCTAGCACAACTAAAATGAAATTGAACAAATAATTATGCACAATTAAAATGATGTCATACCAGTTTCTCCTTAACTTTAGCAATAGTTTTACGACCAAGAGTGTGGGGGTCAGCATATGAGTTCCGACGAGCCGCATTTTCCACGGCAAGGGACTATAATAAAAAGTATTCAACGGAAATTGTAATTTGGTGCAAAATAAATATAGGCAAATAAATGCAAATACTCGGTCAGTAATATGCTAACCTGCACTCCTTCATCTGCCCAGTACTTCAACAAAACCTTAAAATCCTCAAGTGGAATATCACGTGGCCTGTTTTCAATCCTTTTCTCGTCACTGTCATACTCTGTATAATGATCCTTCTTGACACGGGACTTGTGCACTCTCCAAAGAGTATTAAGTGTCTTATTTATATATTTTTCCCCGTGTGCAGGAATATCATACCTATCATATAATATGTCAAACATAAGAATGCATTATTTCAGTGCATCATGGATATATTTTTTTCCCATATATTAATATAAACTAAGATAAAGGGATTACCAAAGTATATTCCAACATTTTCTTCTTCAATTCTTGTGGAACAACATGCCAGTTAACATGAGTTAGAGACACGTGTTGCTTAACTAGCATCCCTAGAAAATTGCTTAGCTCAGCTCTGACCTTCCTGTCTCCAATCGGTTGACCATTTTTACTCAATATAATGACAGGCTTTTCAGTTGGACTCCTCCCATGAACTTTTAACATTTTTGTCCGTCCTCTAAGTTTTTTAGGACCTGGCCACATATAAAAAACATAATGGGAAAGTGAGTGTATTGTTATACTAATTATTTCTAATAATCTATTACATTTTTCACCTTTTATCTATGCGTACATATTTATTACCTTTTTCAACTGTTTCAAGGGCATTGTGTAAACTCGACTCACCAACATCCTCTATCCTTGGATCAGCTTCTATATTTTGCTTCTGACGTTCCCGCAGTGCTATATAAGCCGCAGTTGAACCACTTGCAATATTACCACATTGTTTTAACAATTTACTACACGTCGGCTTTAAAATTTTTGGAGCAGATGCAGTCTCCGTGTTCATAGTAGTGGTAGCATTGGCTCGGGAACGAGTTCTGGGGCCAGCTGGTATCTTTTTCATTTCCTTGACATAATCAGACTATAATTAGAAACCACTTTGATGAATGTCAAGTAAATAATCAGTTCTATATTACCTTCGATGAATCATCACTTTCGTGCTCACTTTCCAAGACATATTCGTCATCAGAAACCACTTTGTCTTCTCCTTTCTGTTTCTGTACTGTAGGTGGATTTGGATCAGTCCCATACTTTCCCAACCCAAGTTCATCAAACTTTGCCTTGTTTTCTTGCACACGTTTGATTCTATCCAGCTCATATTTATTCACTGCTTGCGACGAGTGCTTTGGTAACAAGACATTATACCATCATTTTGTTATCTGAATGGAGTAGTAAAAAAACAGAACAATTTTTATATAACTGTGAGAAATAATATGCTCATGTATGTGTGCATACATAATTAGTTCCGATCAACACCAAAAAGATTGATTATAGAAATACAATTTTATCTCTATATGCAACTTGCATTTGTTAGGCGTGGAGATTTTATCAATATGATGCCATGTACTTTGAGGGGTGGTCCATGAAAATTAACACATAAGTAGCATTGCTTTTGATAAAGATACGTGTATAGAGCTAGAACTAATAATGCAGGTGTTAAGATGGTACCTCAGCAGCAATTTCATTCCCGACCTTATTACTTTTGCCATTTCTCTTGTCATCTGGTAAACTCAACTTCCTTCTCGCTGTTCCTTTTGAATTAACAACTGCTTGTTCAGGTTCTAGAGTCTCCACAGCTGGCATATTACACTTTCGTGGTGTTAAAATCCTCTTAGGTAGCTCAGGTAAATTCTGATTGACCATCTTCTTCTTTTTCTATTTTTGTTGTTCCTGTTGGAGCTGATGTGCAGTCACAAATTTACGCTTCACTTGTTCTTTAGGTGAGCCTGTTAAGGAAGCGGTTAAAAATGGTTAGAATCATATGGGTAGTAAAACATATACCATATACATGTCTTTTCCAAAGCACTAGAATGCACTATTATATATAGCATTTATACCTTGAATTATGCTCTTCCTCGGCCGTATAATTACGTGCGGCTGCATATGATCTGCGGGCTCCACTTCAGGGTCAACAATAGTGTCAACATACAAATCAACATCATCTTGGTTTCCAAGTCCATTAATTATATCAAACAGTTCTTTATCCCTTGACAAAAGTTTCCAACCACCGACAGCTTTGGTATACACTCCTCCAATTTCTGATAATTTAAGGTACTCCTTGACATATTCCATAACCACAGTGAAGGAGAGTTCTGCAGAATCCACTTTGTTCACTATGAACCTCTTTCCCCCATAATAGGTAGTCTTCTTGAAGATACCTCCATGGTGCAAATTGATATTAACCATTTTGTCAGCCATCCTACACAAAATGGAAAGAAGATTATCAGTCACAATTCATATTAAAGTTAACATGTACTCCCCTAAACACGTAACAGATTTGTAAACATCTAAAAAAACTAATGAAAGCAAGAATATAAAAAAAGTAAAGGCAAACTTAATACTTATTACACACCTAAAAATCGATTATTACAATTCATATAAAAGTTAACATGTACTCCCCTAAACACGTAACAGAGTTATAAATGTCTAAAAAGAGTAATGAAAGCAAGAATATAAAAAGAGTAAAGGTAGACTTAATACTTATTACACACTTAAAAACTGAATCTTACAATTCATATTTAAGTTAATCGTACTGCCCTAAACACACTTAAAAACCTATCTCGACGTAGGAGATGTCATACAACAGATCAAAGACTTGAAAAGAAATTAAAAACACATAAATAAAATATTAAACACGAGGCTTTTTTGTTGTAGTAGGTGACAAAGGAATTTGTCGTTTAGGGACATCATCCCTAAACCAACTAAATTCACCATCTTCAGTCTGAGTATCATGTATATCATGATGGTTATGGTCTATCTGATCATCAACAATAGTGTGGTCTTCGGCATCACACCAGTCCCTCGGTAACTTTTTTATGACATAGTGCACCATGCTTTCAATCGGATCTTCAACATAGAATATCTGCTGCACTTGTGACGCCATCACATAGGGATCTGATTTGCAGACTAACTTTTTAAAATTCACTTTGGTGAAACCATACGAGTCCTTCTCTTCCTGGTACCAACAACATTTGAAAAGAACCACCAGAAAAACTCCCCAATAATCAAATTTAATAATTTCCTCAACTGATCCGTAGTAGTTGACAGCCCCGACGATTGGGTTTTCATCTTTTGAACTTGCAAAGCTAGTAGCCTTCTACAATTGAACCTTCGGGTTTGCTCCTGTTACGAACATAATTTTTTAGCTTGCCAAGATACCTCTCAATAGGATACATGCATCGAAGGTGCTCTGGTCCACCGTACTCAATTTCTCTACAAAGATGAACGGGCAGGTGCACCATGATATCAAAGAATGCAGGAGGAAATATAATCTCAAATTCACAAAGAATGTCAACAATTTCCTCTTGCAACCTCTTGATATCATCTAAGTGAATGACCTTACTCCATAGACCTCTAAGGAAAGCGCTAAATTTGATCAACGGTTTTGCAACCTCAGCTTTTAAAGATTTCTTCACAGAGAATTGTAACAAGTAATGGAGTATAAAATGCGCGTCATGACTCTTATACCCCGTTACCTGCCTCTCGTTTGTGTTCACATAAAGACCGATATTAGAAGCACATCCGTAAGGAAGTTTCACATTCTTCAATACCTTGCAAAAGAGGTCTTTCTCCTTATTTGTCAGGTCGAAGATTGCTGCGGTAATTTCAAGTTTTTTCCCATCAGCAGATTTCACCGGATGAAGGGACTTTCAAATCCCCATTTCTTGTAAATCCAACCGAGCAGCTAAATGATCTTTTGACTTTCCACCAATATTAAGTAAAGTACCTAATATTGAATCGCAAATGTTTTTTTCTATATGCATAACATCGAGGTTATGTCGAAGTTGATTATGCTTCCAGTATGGCAAATCAAAAAAAAATTGACTTCTTCTTAAAGGGGGTGTTATCGTCACGCTTTCTCTTTTTGTTGATCTTTTCCCCAAACTGGTTTTTAAACCCAACCAACAATTCATCAATATCAGTTCCCGTTAATGGTTCTGGACCCTGCCTCAATTCAATTTGCCCATTGAATTTTTTCTTGTCAAACCTCCATTTGTGTGAAGGATTAAGAAACCTTCTATGATGCATATAGCACATTTTCCTGCTATGTTTCAAGTATTCTGAACAGGTCTCATAATGACACACCGGGCACGCTAATTTACCCTTTGTACTCCAACCCGACATCATGGCGTATCCTGGAAAATCATTTATAGTCCACAGCACCGCTACCCGTAAATTAAAATTCTGATCAGTCATGGCATCATATGTCTCGACACCGGAATCCCATAGTTCTCTCAACTCGGCAATTAATGGCTGCATGTATACGTCTATACTGTTCAAAGGAGAATCTGGACCAGATATTAACGTTGAAAGAATCAAATTTTCTTGTTTCATGCTAAGCCAAGGTGGGAGATTATAGTTTACTAGTAGAATTGGCCATGTACTATGACTAGCTTTTGTACGATATGGACAGAATCCATCAGCAGCTGCACCTAGTCTTATGTTTCGAATTTCCGACGAAAAATCAGGATAGTTAGCATCCATTGTCTTCCATGCTTCCGCGTCTCCTGGATGCCTTAATTTCCCATCTTTTATCCGTTCGGTTGCATGCCATGTCATGAGCTTCGAAAATTCTTTGCACATGAACATCCTTTGCAACCTTGGTATTAAAGGGAAGTATCTCATCACATTTGCTGGAACCTTGCTAATCAACTTCTCTGGATCATTAACAACAGCAGACCCTTTCTTTTCTTGTAAATTCCACCTTGAAACCCCACAATGATCACAGACTTGTTTATCTTTATTTGTGCCCCAATACAACATGCAACTATTAGGACATGCATGTATTTTCTGATAATGAAGACCTAATTCTTTGATGATGTTCTTTGCAGCATTGAAGGATAAAGGCACATTGGCTTCCGGAAATGCATCTTTTATAAATACTAGTAAATCTCCAAAGGCCGACTCGGTAATTCCATGAATACACTTTAAATGATAAAGTCTAATCATAAAACTCAACCGAGAAAAATTTATGCAGCCCGGATATAATGGTTGTTTTCCCTCTTCGACAAGGCGATAAAACTTTCTAGCAGATGGATTTGGTCCTTGTTCTACATTCTGAAACCTTCTACCCGTGCAGTCAAACATCGCTTGTAAATTATCTCCGAAAGCAGTCCTAGTGTCATAATCCTTGAAATCGGCACTATTTTTTACTTGGACTTGTGAAACCTTACAAATCCAATGGACACATAACAAAGAAGGCCCTCTGCATATGAGATGATCATATATTACATCTCGAAGTTGCCATTTGCGATCATTACAATCTTTGTAGGGGCACTTCATTTCATCCCCTACTGAATAAAGGGGAAATGCGTTTTCCATAAACGATTTTATCCCCTTTATATACTCTGTACTATATCTTGGAAGTCCTATCAAGTTACCATCACTATCTGGATAGTCGCTATCAGGTTCCATATCTAAAACCTAGGTCCTCCGAAGATTGCACCTATAAAGTATAAACCCCAAAGTAATTAAATCTACATATCGGTTCAATATACGTAGTAAAATATTAATTAGTTTGAGACCATACCATATTAATATTAACTATCAAACCAGATGGTAGCCGAACCAAATGGCCACGACACCCTATAAATTTATTATTCCTATAGGCTACAGATCAAATAAACTTAAGCAAGTAAGTGAGGCGAATATTATCGTATTCTAATATTTTTTGCATAAAATCCTTCCTCTCATTATTATAATCCTTCCTCTCATTATTATAATGCAAGCAGTTAGCATTGTAAGAAACCTAAGGAGAGCCAGTCCTTGTAGAATCATGAAATCCTCGGTCTCCAGTATATTTTCACTTCACATTAAGATATAACCATGAACTTCAATCTCCTCAACCAAACTATTTAGGGTCTATACCGTCTGTTTAGCAGTTCAAGTGTTTAACTATGAAGGCGGTGACAGAAGCAGGATTAACTTGTGGAAAATGTAAAAGCACAGTACTTGGTAAATTTATATAGTTGTTGTCTACAACTTAACAAATTGAAAGTTGAAGGGTTCTTAAAAAAACAAACCACATGCCTACATACACAAATTTGCCAAGTTTCTTTCTCTCCAATCAGACCAACAGAAAAGGTTTTGTTGTAATCCCAATTAACTTATATTGCTCTATCAATTTTCAAGTAAAAATAACAATAGAGCTCATTCACTTAAGTAGTAATTAAGTGTTAAGCACAAAAGAGATACACCTCAAAATACACTTAACAAACATGCAGACACAAAGCAAAAAAAATGGTAAAATCATACATAAACAACATCAAAATCTCTAATTAAAAACATCAAAAAATAAAAAAAAATACCTAATTTAGTAATCTTATTCTTAAGCAAGTGTATACCATCTAGTACCTTACTAGCAGCTCCAAAGCCCAAATATAACTTTTTACAAGATTCCCTCAATTTCGAAACCCTAATTGCAAACAGCTCCATAGAATCCTGAGAGAGAGACAAATACCTGTTAGTTCAATGTTGATTAGATTCAGAGAGAGAGCGGGGGAGAGACTGAGAGGGGGAGAGAGGGAGAGAGAGAGAGAGAGAGAGAGAGAGAGAGAGAGAGAGAGAGAGAGAGAGAGAGGGGGGGGAGGGAGGGAGAGGAGGGAGGGAGAGAGAGTGGGAGGGAGTGAGAGAGGAAGAGAGGGGGAAGAAAGAGCGAGAGAGAGAGAGAGAGTGATAGATAGAGAGAGAGAGACGAGAGACAAAAGAGAGAGACGATGGCCACCGAGAGCACCCAGAGACGAAATAGAGATAGGGATGAGTGTTTGACTGTTTGGATAAGTGGGTTGTGAGGGTAACGAGCGAGGTTATCTATTTTCGTTTTGGGGGGAAACAAATGTACTCCACGCTGGCAGTTCTAATATATTATTAGTTTTTAATTTATTTTTTAATCATTTTTCATTTTTTAAAAAGTCATACAAAATATATGTTATATATTTATATATAAATTTTAGTGATAAAAATATTCTAAATTTTTTACTATATTAATTCTTATATTTTAGTGAGAGAAACCATCTAAATATATTATATTATTTTCATAACATATTTATTTTATTTAGTACTTATTATTATTATATGAATTTCTAAAATTAATATTTAATCCAAATAAGGAGTTCATTAATTTAAAATCAAAGAGGGTTTTCATTTTCCGGAAATTGGGTTAAAGAGTAATAGATTTATTAATTAAAAGTTATTAAAAAAATAAATATTAGTATTAAAAATTTTAAAAAAATAGTAAAATTCAAAAACTAGTATTACCTATTGTAACACCACCGTGGTGTTACATTTCACGTAACACCGTAATTTCAGAGTAACACTAGATATATGGCTAATGTAACACCAATCGAGCGGTGTTACAATAGGTATGAACTTTACTAGCTATTGTAACACTATTTGTGTAATGCTTACAAAAAAGCATTACAGTAGCCCACTTATGGCGTAGTGTATTGAAGAAATTTCCTCAAATAAATGATTATTCAAAAATAATCCTCTCTGAATAAATAAATATTCAATAATGCTTCCCAAATGAAATAATATTCAAATAGTATTTCTCGATTGAGATAATATTTAAATAACATTCCTTGAATGATATAGTAAGCAAATACAATTCCTCAAATGATATCATATTCAAATAATAATCCTCAAATGGTTTCCAAGTAATTAATATTTCATAGAGATATAATTAATGTTCATAAATAACATTACTCAAAATAAATAATAATCTGTCGATGGAATCCCTCCGGGTTTCCACGACTATCTCTATATCTCAAAATACCGACTCCCGGTTTAGAGTCGAAAACAATGAATATGCTCTTATCTCTAGAGCTACAAGGGATACTGGTTTATATATACTTAACTCAGAAGATCATATACAATCCAAAGGTCAAATTTTTATTTCAACAGGAAATAAGATATATCGTAAAATTGTACAACTTTATACATGGCAAAAGCAGTATTATAATCAATACTTTAATAGTACAAGTTTAGAAAACTTGCCTGATGTTCGAGAAGTGATAGGGGTTCGCGACGATGTTGGACAATCCAGACAAAGTAAAAGAAAACGTACGATTAATCCCTTGGATAATCCACTTATAAATCAACGCTTAAAGACACAATCAAAACACAACTAAGGCATTACTAGCTCACTTTAGGCTCATATTAAGTCCATGTTAGTCGACAATTACTTAAGTCATAAGTTTGGTTCGAAATCAATCCTCGAATCCAAGTTATACTTAAACATTTTCAACATTGGTTTCTAAGGCGTATTCTTATTGGTTTCACTTGCGCAACCTCGGCTAACGCATTTTATAAAATCGAAAAATAATCTTTTTAACTTGAAACCTTCGCAAACACCTTGCCAACTGTCTTTAACATTTTATCACCAAATTTCACATTCTAATTCGACTATTAAGAGTCTCGAACTTAGCGTCAAAGTAGTTACATTTCGGCGATAAAATCCCTTGAACCACTTTCACTAAAACGGTCATTACTCACAAACCGTAAATTCTTTTTACATGATTCTTGCGGCCACATAAACTAGACTCCAAAACCTACCCAGTATGATCAGTGGTTGCAGTTTAAACATGCTTAAGGACTCGGGTAGCTACTATCAACATGGTTCAATAAATTTTGGCATTACGACGGCTCTAAATCGAACATTACCATTTTGTCACAACATAACCAAGCCACACCGAGCATACCATACATCTATAACATCAACCAATATTCATTTTACACTTCTAAGGGCAGTGGTAACATTTAAATCGAATACCCAACCCTTTTACACATCAAACAATCATAAAACTCCTTAACATGCACTTATCTCTACATATCATCAAAGCTATACTAAAAACTCATATAAACTCAAAGGGTGGGTTAGGGTCTTACCTTCCTTGATGTTCTAATAACACTAACAAAGCTTGATGATCCTTCAATAAGCCTTAGATCATCCTTAGGAAGCTAAATCTTGATCATCAAAACAAGAACACAACTCAGTAAATTCGGAGTTACTATTCAGCTCTTCAAAGAACAGCAAATACGAAAGCCTTACCATGCTTTTCTGGATGAGGCTCCTGAAGACGAGTTGTAGATCATCTCAATACCTTTCCAACAAGTGAAAGAACACAGGATTTCATTGAGAAATGAGGGAGATATGGCTGTTTGAAAATTGGGGCAGAAACTGTCAAGAACAGGGCAGCTAGGTTTCTTCAACTTGGGGGAAGGATTTGGCTAGGCTACACTCCTTTGTTTGCCACCAAACTTTGGACGTGTGTTCTACATATTATGGGAAAGCTATGGTTAAAATTTGGTGATTTATAAAGCTCTAGATCTTGAGATATGAATTTTTCTTTGAGTTGTGTTCTTGGTGACAGTTTTGGGAGAGTTTTGCTTGGTTTCTTTTCTCTCTTGGATAATGACTTGTTCAACTACTTTTTGATCTAATATCTAGATATTATCAGCTGGGTTTGATCCTCTTGGGAGTTGTGCAAAGAGTCTTGGATAAGCTTGCTTGATTTGTTTTGTTTTTGGAATTGATTTAAGTGATTAAATAACTTAATTCATAATGTTTTTGGTTTAATCCTTTTGTTTAAATCTTTAAATCCACTTGATATAATTCTCTTGATGATCATGTAGGATATTTAATCTTGTTATGAACTCAATCCAAATTCCATAATTTATTCGCTGTATCGCTTAATCTCGTTATAAAGTTCAGCGGTTAACGCTCGTTTCACTGTCTCAGTGGTTTTCGTCCTAAATTCTCAAATCAATTATAATAAAACTCCAAAATATTATATCCTCAATTTCTCTAATTTAATATCTCATTTCTTGATAATACTGATATATAATTCACCGCTCGGTCAAATATTCGCCAGAATTAAAATTGAAATTTCTGAATTCTGATCGTCTTTACATACACTTATTTCCTCCGTGGATTCCTAATATGACTTCGAAACATCCAAACGACGTCCCGTACATAGGGTGGCGTGAAAAGTTTTCCAACTTACAAAATCACTATTCATCCATACAAATTACTATTCACGTATAAAAAGTACTATTCGTCAAAAAGTGAAAACTTCTCTTAAATCCAGAAATTAGGGTTGTCACACTAACTCATTTCTCATCTCCCCCCTAGGGTTCATTAGCTCATTTCCTGGACGATAGATTATTCTTATCTATGTCCTCAATCATTGAATTACCTATTCTGAAAATACACATATGTATCGGAATCATTCTCGAAAGCAATATCCATTCATCACAACCACGGTTCGTTGAAATCATTATTCACTAATGCACTTAATCATAATAAGAATGTTTTAATTCTACCGAAAATCTGGGTTATTATAGTCTCCCCTCCTTAAAAGGATTTCATCCTCGGAATCAGTTTAGGAAAAGCTGGGGGGTACTCCTCCCTCTTGGTTCTCTTTAACTTCCAGGTGGATTCTTCCACTTCTTGATTTTCTTTTCCACAATTCCTCACTAGCTTCACAACCTTGTCCCTTAACACTTGCTCTTTTCTATCCGTTATTTCCATAGGTTGTTCTTCGTAAGACAGATGAGGTTGTACATCTATCTGCTCGCGCTCTATCATATGTCGGCATCTGCGTTATACTTCCTGACGCGTCTTAGAATCTCAAATGGCCCAATGAATCTCGGGCTCAACTTCCCCTTCTTTCCAAATCTCATTAATTCTTTTCACAATGATACTTTTAGCATCACGAATCCCCAGCCTCATATTCTCTATCTTGTTTGCGCATAAATACATCAAATAACTTGATTGTCATTCATCAATATGCCATTTAGCTTATCAATAGCAGCACCATCTCTATCCTTGCGGGCTTGGTCCACATACTTTCTCTCGCCCACCTCCTCCCAATACAAGGGAGAGCGGCAATTCCTTTCAAACCGGCCCTCGTAAGGTGGTAACCCTATACTGGCATGGTAACTACTCTTATAAGCAATATCAATTTATGGTAAGTGTTCATCCCAACTTCCTTTTTCATGGTTGGCCACCGATAGCATTCTCTTGAATCTCTATAATTTTTTGTGCCGCCTAGTGCATAGAATATCTCGACTATAGGTCTCGTGTAAAATCTCATCCTTTAATTCCCGAACATTTGGAATCCTTCTCTTTCTCATTTTGACTAAGGGCATCGGCCACCATATTGGCCTTCCTGGATGGTAGTGTATCTCACAGTCATGATCCTGTATCACTTCTAGCAATTTTCTATATCTCATGTTTAGCTCTTTTGGGTGAATATATATACCTCAAGACCTTTTGATCTGTTTAGATCTCTCACTTTCCTTCATATAAATAATTTCTCGATATATTTAGGGCAAAAACTATCACGGCTAACTCTAAATCGATTTATTAAATCCATAAAAGTTGTGGGTGCATTAGTCAACCCCAATTAACATTACTGAAAACTCGGAGTGTCTATACTTAGTACGAATCGCAGTCTTTGGTATATCCTCGGGTTTAACTTCCAACTGGTGATATCCAGTTCTTAAATATGTTTGGAAAAATAAACAGCATCCTTCAGCTGATCAAACAATCACCTATCATCTGCAAAGGGGTACCTATTCTCAATGGTGAACTCATTCAACTCTCGATGTTCGATGCACAATCTTGTGCTAACATCTTTCTCTTTCATAACAACACCGGGGCTCTCCACGGTGGTACACTGAGTTTTATCATACTCTTGCCCAGCAATTCTTGTAACTGAGTTGCTAATTCTTTCATTCATACTGGGGTTAACAGGAGATGTAGTACTATACTCTGAATACTCGGTATTCATTCTCATATCCTCAAATTCGATAGCTAGTAGCTGATTAAAACCTTGTACAGCCTCCCAAAACCACTATAATTTCCTTTATACTTGATGTCTTTTTTTTTCTGAGCGTCAACTATAAGAGCTAATTAAGCTTCATATCTCTGGCGTAATAATTTCTTAGTCTGAACTATATTCATGAATCTCTGAATCTGACTCCGTCCCTTAATTATTACTCTTTTCCCTTACAATCAATTGGGCTCCATTGGGTGTCAACCAATCCATCATTATTATAATATCAACTTCTCCCAACATGAAAGAAATCAAACCTATTAAAGGTGTCGATCCCATATTTCTAGTTCACAACCTGTATGTACCAGGCTTATAGGAAGAAAATCTCTCGATTTCCTATTTCTACTTGTAATTATTCCCTTAGAGGCTCGGCCTTAAGGTCTAATTGTCATGCAAAATCTTGAGATGCAAGGTACTTAGCAGTTCTGGATCAAATAAAATGATAATACTAACTGAGTTTAAGTAAGAGGGTACCCGCTATTCAAAGATTCTGGCAGTGGGCTGCTTGTTGGAGGTAGCCCTATTAACTCTTGGTATAGCCGTTCCAGCAGATAAACATTCCTTAGCCTTGTGTCCAAGCTTTCCACATTTGAAACAGGTAGTGTCTTGGTTGGTCTTGGCACGGGGTTCCCGACAGGTATTAGCATAGTGCCCTAGCTGCCTACAATTAAAACACGTTACTCCTTGCGAGTTACACAAGCCTAGATGTTTCTTGCGAGTTACACATGCTTAGATGTTTCCTTCCGCATTCATTACAATCCGGCAGTAGGGGTCGAGATAGGTTAGGGTGAGACCCACCAGTTTGCCGACCACTCTGGCCTGCGCCCCTACTTCCACCTCTTAGACCCACAGCTTTGACTGGATTGAGATGCCACCTTTCGGCTAAACTTACTCAGAAAATTCCCACCTGCTGAATTCCCTTTTTGATTACCCATTTTCCTCTCTTTCTTTATGACTCTGATCTGATCACTTCCTGCCTCTGCGATTGATGCCTTCTGCACCAATGTAGCGTAGTTGGTCAATTCAAGTATTGCCACCTTATTCTGAATCCACTGTTTTAGCCCCAGTTGAAACCTACGGGCTCTTTTCTCTTCTGTGTCCACAAACTCCGGAACAAACCTTGACAACTCGGAAAACTTGGCCTCATACTCTGCCACAGTCATGTTTCCTTGCTTCAGTTCTAGAAACTTTACTTCCATCTGGGTCTCTATATATTTCGGAAAATATTTCTCTAAAAACAACAAGCTGAATCTCTCCCAAGTCACAACACCAGTTCCCTCTAGGTTTTTCTTAGATTCCCACCAGTGATTCGCCTCTCCCTTCAGGAGGTAGGCGGCGAATACCATTTTCTGATTCTCTGCAATACTCAGTATCTCAAATGATTTCTCCATCTCTTTAAACCAAGCTCTGGCCTCTACTGGGTCAGTGGTTCCATGAAACTCTGGGGGTTTTAGCGACTTAAAGGCTCTAAAGGCCTTAGCGCTTGAATTATCAGGTCGTTGAGGGTTAGGATGTTGATTCAAATTCTATCTCAATAGGTGCATGAACTGATCCATGGGGTTCCCCTCTGGGTTTTCCCCTTCCTGGTCATGACTCTGCCCTTCTGAATCGTCGGGGTTAGCTCTCGTTCCCATCCTTCTCAGTGGCATTTTTTGATAATCGGAAAGACAAGGTTTATCAGGATTTGTTGAATTTTCAGAATCAGGGAAATTTGATCAATCTATTTACCCACTGGTAATACTATGAAATCGATTTCAAAACCTGAAGAACAATTCTATGAATATCAAAACAAATAGAATCGTAAACAGTTGCAATAATGGAATAATTGAAACAAATCTAGAATTTTAACAACTGGAAAGGAAACAAATATAAACGTCCCATATGAGGGGAATCAAAAGTTTCGAACTGAAACATGCCACATCATCCTGATACAAATACTTCCGAATAGTTAATACTACCTATCCACCAGTCTCAGAAGGAACATGACTGTCGAAGTTAGTCGTTCCACCAAATTGGCACTACTAAGGCCATTTGAATCTAGTGAACCATGTTGTCCGTCATCTATCACGGGCTGTCTGCGGGACGAGGTGGATCCAGCCTTCTTACCATAGACTATTTCATTGCGAATCTAATTCCTATCAGCGAATTATGACTTATTCGACCTGGTTTGCCTCCCATTGGGATTAAATAAAGATAACAAGAATCATGGAGCTTTGAAAAGATAGCTCCAATATCAAGGAAAACGTCACACATTGGTGATTATAAGGTTATGAGTTTTAAGGTAACCTTATTTGAGATGAGAGAATTTACTGAGAGATCAATACGATCATAAAAACTCAATGTTGTGTGTCTCAATTAAGACATTACTAAAGGTAATTAGCCTTCTTGTATTTCACAACTCACAAGTGACGGCGTCCCGTCAGACTTCTATCACCCAGATAAATAGTCCTTGTGGCCCCTATAAGTATAGGGTTGTTCGTCTTAGTGGAAGTTGAAAAGTAGGAAAGAAATTCAAAGTCGAGTTAATAATTATCATCTTTTGACAAATAATTCTCAAATGGACACCTTGGATTAAAAGTGAACAGGTTCCAAAGGTGCGATTTTTTTAAAGAAAAGGATAGCCAGAAAGATACTGGTATTCAACAAATAAGTGGTGCTGTATCACCATAGGATTATTCATTGTTGAAAAGTGAAGCTTGAATAACATCATTCACTAGGGCTTCGAAAACCTGAAAGTAGGTATCATGACGGCCTCTGGCACAACTGAAACTAAATATGGTTTAACACTAGTGTTATAAAATAACTTCGAAGAGGAAATATACCCTTTATCAAAATTCTCTCTTGGAGAGATGTCAAGATAGCTTATAGATTGGGGAGGTGATCAACATAATCTGCAAATGGGGAGGGTATTGCAAAGGTCTCTCCGGTTGCCTTTGTATGTCGGCTCCTCTAATGGATAATCGTTCGCTTCGAGAGCTTTTCTTTTCCATGCACACCCTAAGGTGCTCGATACTTACGTCATTGCCGACTCATAATAGTTTCTAAGGATTCAACCATCGACATTTGCAATCGCAGGGAGTTCTACTCGACTAGGCGCAAGCACTCAAGCAAGCATTCTATTTTATAAGAAGACTTCGATACCGGTGTCGCCCATAGTAACGAGGAATTCCACATGTCGAATGGGCGGTACTCCGGAAGATCGTTAGAAACTAAATGCTTAAACCCAATTACTATTATAATTTTCTTCATACCAAACATTCCTTTTTCTCGTATCAATCCCGTGTGCTATATAAGCTCAACACTTGTGGCATAACAGCCTTCTTATTTAAGTCTTTCCCAGACTTTCTTAGTCCGTCTTGGTTCTTAAATTATATCTCGTCTTAGCGCACTCGTGTTACAATAATACTATGCGTAGTACGTACATATAAAATCTTGTTCGAGGCAATAAAATTCCTCAGTACCGTAGTAACACCGTCCTTGGTGGAATCGCTGATCATGGGGATTTAAACCCCATATATAAGGTAGTGCCTCTATTAGTTAAGGTAACTAAGTACCCTTAATCATACACGAAGTTCGAACCTCTAAGTGAAGGCACATTACCAACTTAACCTTCTGGTGCTCATAATCCTCTCTTACAATTCACATTTATACAGAAGATGAATAACAAAAGCTACAGCCTGATCCAACTGGTTCATACTACTTCCGGGATCAATGCTAAAAACTGCTTATGGACACGCCTTGCGGGTATGTGTCGTATCCTTGGCATCCTGCTTCGCTGCTATATAATATATAAAACAAATAGCAAGAGTGAGCGAAAGCTCAGCAAGGTAATAAAAATATGGCATAACTCTGCCTTTACTCAAACCCAATGGGAAATAGGTATAAGACAATACTTGTCACAATAGCTCAATACTGAAATTATTTCCTTATCGGAATATATACCAAAATAGTACTTCAAATATCAATTACTATCTTTATACGAAAGATATGTGAAATTCGTACTTGTCGTAGCAAATTTATCAAGATAAGCATCCTTTACTGAAAACTCGAATATTTTCCCTTATCGGGATATGATAGAAATTTGGATGCTGAAACCCTGCTCCAGTGATGTAGCACTCAGCAGTAGTGGATACTATAACACTCAGCAGTTCTAGATACTGCCAGATGAGAACACTGAACTCCGTATGTAGGAGAAATTTCATTTGAACTCTGTATTGAGATTTCAATAATTCCAGACGTGGATCGACGATGATCCGTCGCCGCTTCCAGGTCCACCGTGGGTCTTCTCTACTAGTAGAAGGATAAAAACTCCATCCTTAATTACGCTCAGTTAAAAGCTCCATCCGCAATTACCCTGGATGAAAGCTCCATCCGCAATCATCCTGAATGAAAGCTCCATCCGCAATCATTCTGGCACAAGTTGGGCCAAATTCAAGTTCCCCAGGAAAATGCCCGTTCAAAGATCGCACTCGGATCCTTTGGTTACTCCCAGAATCAATTGGAAGCTAACCCATTAACACATATTGGCCTTTAGCCGGACTTTCACAATCCCTGGTTACTCCCGAACAATGGAAAGCTAACCCATAAGTACCTCGGGTTGAGCGACGAATAGTCTTCATGAAATCAAGATTGAATCTTTTACTCTTTTTGTCAAATGGGAACCCTTGGTAGTAGGGCTATAATCCTAGAATAATATCACTTATATATACAAAGGAAGGAAACAAGATTTGCTCCCAACTCTGGATTTTCAATTCTCAATATGTACGAAAGCATTTAGATGGCTCAAGTGAGCTGATAATGATCAGGAATAATATTGGGGAATCCCTATAATTCTCGGAAATATTATTGAAGGTCAAGAATATTTAATATATAATTCTCAAAGACCTCTAATGCTATTTAAACAAATAATATGATTTTTAAATCATTAAAAGATATTTAATAATTAATAAGGAAATATTTATTGAAGAAATTTCCTCAAATAAATGATTATTCAAAAATAATTCTCTCTGAATAAATAAATATTCAATAATGCTTCCCAAATGAAATAATATTCAAATAGTATTTCTCGACTGAGATAATATTTAAATAACATTCCTTGAATGATAAAGTAAGCAAATACAATTCCTCAAATGATATCATATTCAAATAACAATCCTCGAATGGTTTCCAAGTAATTAATATTTTATGGAGATATAATTAATGTTCATAAATAACATTCCTCAAAATAAATAATAATCTACCACTGGAATCCCTCCGGGTTTCCACGACTATCTCTATATCTCAAAATACCGACTCCCGGTTTAGAGTCGAAAACAATGAATATGCTCTTATCTCTAGAGCTACAAGGTATACCGGTTTATATGTACTTAAATCAGAAGATCATATACAATCCAAAGGTCAAATTTTTATTTCAACAGGAAATAAGATATATCGTAAAATTGTACAACTTTATACATGGCAAAAGCAGTATTATAATCAATACTTTAAAAGTACAAGTTTAGAAAACTTGCCTGATGTTCTAGAAGTGATAGGGGTTCACGACGATGTCGGACAATCCAGACAAAGTAAAAGAAAACGTATGATTAATCCCTTGGATAATCCACTTATAAATCAACGCTTAAAGACACAAGCAAAACACAACCAAGGCATTACTAGCTCGCTTTAGGCTCATAGTAAGTCCATGTTAGTCGACAATTACTTAAGTCATAAGTTTGGTTCGAAATCAATCCTCGAATCCAAGTTATACTTAACCATTTTCAACATTGGTTTCTAAGGCGTATTCTTAGTGGTTTTCACTTGCGCAACCTTGGCTAACGCATTTTTATAAAATTGAAAAATAATCTTTTTAACTTGAAACCTTCGCACACACTTTGCCAACTGTCTTTAACATTTTATCACCAAATTTCACATTCTAATTCGACTCTAAAGGGACTCGAACTTAGCATCAAGGTAGTTACATTTCTGCGATAAAATCCCTTGAACCACTTTCACTAAAACGATCATTACTCACAAACCGTAAATTATTTTGACATGATTCTTGCGGCCATATAAACTTGACTCCAAAACCTACCCAATATGGTCAGTGGTTGCAGTTTAAACATGCTTAAGGACTTGGGTAGCTACTGTCAACATGGTTCAAGAAATTTGGGCGTTACGACGGCTCTAAATCGAACATTACCATTTTGTCACAACATAACCAAGCCACACCGGGCATACCATACATCCATAACATCAACCAACATTCATTTTACACTTCTAAGTGCAGTGGTAACATTTAAATCCAATACTCGACCCTTTTACACATCAAACAATCATAAAATTCCTTAACATGCACTTATCTCTACATATCACCAAAACTATACTAAAAACTCATATAAACTCAAAGGGTGGGTTAGGGTTATACCTTCTTTGATGTTCTAATAACACTAACAAAGCTTGATGATCCTTCAATAAGCCTTAGATCGTCCTTAGGAAGCTAAATCTTGATATTCAAAACAAGAACACAACTTATTAAATTCGGAGTTACTATTCACCTCTTCAAAGAACTGCAAAACGAAAGCCTTACCATACTTTTCTGGATGAGGCTCCTGAAGATGAGTTGTAAAGAATCTCAATAACTTTCCAACAAGCTAAAGAACACAAGATTTCATTGAGAAATGAGGGAGATATTCCCGTTTGAAAATCGGGGCAGAAACTGTAAAGAACAGGGCAGCTTGGTTTCTTCAACTTGGGGGAAAGATTTGGCTAGGCTACACTCCTTTGTTTGCCACCAAACTTTAGACGTGTGTTCTACATATTATGGGGAAGCTATGTTTAAAATTTTGTGATTTCTAAAGCTCTATATCTTGAGATATGAATTTTTCTTTGAGTTGTGTTCTTGGTGGCAGTTTTGGGAGAGTTTTGCTTGGTTTCTTTTCTCTCTTGGATAATGACTTGTTCAAATACTTTTTGATCTAATATCTAGATATTATCAGCTGCGTTTGATCCTCTTGGGAGTTGTGCAAAAAGTCTTGGATAAGCTTGCTTGATTTGTTTTGTTTTTGGAATTGATTTAAGTGATAAATCACTTAATTCATAATGTTTTTGGTTTAATCCTTTTGTTTAAATCCTTAAATCCACTTGATATAATTCTCTTGATGATCATGTAGGATATTTAATCTTGTTATGAACTCAATCCAAATTCCATAATTTATTCGCTTTATCGCTTAATCTCGTTATAAAGTTCAGCGGTTAACGCTCGTTTCACTATCTCAGTGGTTTTCGTCCTAAATTCTCAAATCAATTATAATAAAATTCCAAAATATTAAATCCTCAATTTCTCAAATTTAATATCTCATTTCTTGATAATACTGATATATAATTCATCGCTCGGTCAAATATTACGCCAGAATTAAAATTGGAATTTCTGAATTCCGATCGTCTTTACATGCACTTATTTCCTCCGTGGATTCCTAATATGACTTCGAAACATCCCAACCACGTCCCGTACATAGGGTGGCGTGAAAAGTTTTCCAACTTAAAAAATCACTATTCATCCATACAAATTACTATTCACGTATGAAAAGTACTATTCATCAAAAAGTGAAAACTTCTCTCAAATCCAAAAATTAGGGTTGCCACACTAACTCATTTCTCATCTCCCCCTAGGGTTCATTTACTCATTTCCTGGATGATAGATTATTCTTATCTATGTCCTCAATCATTGAGTTACTCTATTCTGAAAATACACATATGTATCGGAATCATTCTCGAAAGCAATATCCATTCATCACAACCACGGTTCGTTGAAATCATTATTCACTAATGCACTTAATCATAATAAGAATGTTTTAATTCTACCAAAAATCTGGGTTATTACAATAACCCAACTGAGAGGGAGAAGGTGGATGACCAAGAAAAATATATTAGGCGTAAGGGCAAGGAAAAGGTTGTTGACACGGAATTAACTTTATTTTGGGAAAGGAAAAGCTAATGGGAGTATTAGTGCTATGTGGAATAAAAGCAAAGGAAAACTTGAAGATTTGTTCAGTCTAAAGGAACAATTGTCTTGCACTTGGTTAATTTTAAAAATCTGGAAAATGTATATATATGATCCAGAATGCACTTTAATATTATTTATCTTTGAACTTTATTTTTTTTTTGTATCAGTTGAGTTATCCTCTAGGAATTTGCTTGTCAAACCCTAACAATCAAATAGGAGGAGATTGTAAAGCATAATGTAATGTAATATGTAATAGAGGACATATATAACTCAACTAGGATAAAAGATAAATAATATTAACTCTATACAGGGATCGTGAAAATTGAAGAACAGGCATCAACAAGGATCAAGTCGCTGAAAGAAGTTCATTAACATGATCAAGCCTCAGTGACAGAATAAGATGTATAGATGATTCAGTTGAAGGGCCAAAAAGATTCCATGTATTTATATTATTTGAAGATACTGCTGCAGGCTAATCAATTGGAATGTAACGAAGGTGTGAAGATCAAGATCAGTGCTAGTCACTTGTGAACCAGACCAGTGCACTAAGTGTCAGCACATACGAGAAGGATCAACACATTAATTCATAGAAAGAATTGCCAAAGCCTATTGACGATCAAGGACAGACATGATATCTCAAGAAGAGAGAAGCCCAAAAGAAACAGCCAAAAATAGTAATACTATGCAAAGTTACTATGCACGATTACTACGCACGGTTACTATGCAGGTACTATGCAAATAGTAGTTACTGTGCAAATAGTGCTGTACAAATAGTGATTACTGTGCAAATGGCGGTTACTGTGCAAATGGCGATTACTGTACAAATGGCGGTTACTGTGCAAACGGCGGCTACTGTGCAAATGGTGTCTACTATTCAAAAAGTGGCTAGTGGGGCCCACGGGGGTTGTTGGAATAGTACATCATAGTAACTTTCTAAAACCTATAAATAAGCCTGTTGTATTTCATTTCAAAACACACCTCAACACACAACTTTCTCTTCTCTCTCTTATATCTTCTCTATGTAAGCTGCTAGATAGTCCATCTAGTAGGGAAGCAGGCTTAGCCCGATTTCAGGAAGTGTTGGGTAGAAGTTCCTCGTGCCTAAACTATCCTAGGAGTGTTTGATTTTGTAGCTGATCCATAGGATTAGATTGTGTAACAAACCTACGGGTTTTATCTATTCAAAGATATTTCCCAAACAGTTGTGTTATTTCGATTCAGCATTTTTGATCTCATATCCACATCAAAAATCAAAATAATTTTTGATTAACGTATTCAACCCCCCCCTTCTACGTTATTCTGGACCTAACATAATTTTTTTTGTTTGACGAATATTTGTCAAGCCTCAAGAGCTTTTGAGCTTATAATCGTCGAGCTTCGTAGCCATTTGAGCTCTCATTCGTTCAGCTTTTGAGTTCAAAACTTGTTGGGATTTGTGGCTTGCACTTACAAATTTTATAATGGGAATTTTTATATCCATGGTACAATCCTTTTAAGCAGAAGTAGGAAGGGCGTATGGGAGCTATGCATCTTTTTTGTTGCCTTGAAATGGTGACATGGCCTTGAAATGGCGACATGGCCTTGATATGGCGACTTGGCCTTAAAACACCTCGGCGATTTTTTATGTGGCAACTTGGCCTTGTGATACCTCAGAGAATTTTGCGACTTAGACTGGAGGAAGGTCTTCGACGTCATTTTAGAGACGATGAGGGTCCATGTCATATAGGGGGAGGAGATCGATTTTGTACAGGGGAAAAGACAATTCTAAATGACCTCGATTTGTAGTTCAGGGTCCATGTCGAGAATGACGTCGAATAGGAGAATAGGGCTAGCAATTTTTAACGAGGTGCAACCTCGACCATGTGTCGGCTGTACTACCTCGAGGTGTGTACCTATGGCAGGTATTTATGTTGAGGTGAGGATAATCCCAGTCGAGCTCAAAGAAGGCACAACAATCCTTTGGAATATCTTTGTTTTTATCTCAGGTGAAGTACATGTAGACATGACGATTCAATGATACTATTAGACTAAAATCTAACTTGAGTAACAATTTCAGAAAACTGAACATTATTAAAGTCCAGATTCACAGCTTTATCTAATTTCAATTTATATGTGAAGTACGTTGATCCAAGCACATAAGCAAAATGAATTATCTAAACTGATAAAATAGTATCGTATCTTATGGAAATCAAACATATAGATAACTATGATGATTCTCAAAATTAAGTTTAGATGAATGATCAACCAAACAGAACACAGATTCACACATGGATTTATTTCAAATTCAAAAAACAAAATATGCAGATTACGAAGTACGTAGATCCGAGCAAATCAGGCAGAAATATTAGATAAAACTGGAGGAAAACATATCAAACCATCAGAAATCTGAACAAACAAGATCAATTATGAAAAATAACCCTCAAAATTGATGAACAATTCAAACAGAAAAATATCCAAGGCAACTAAGATTCATAGCCTCATCTCAAATTCAAAGATATTAATATATAGAACATGTTGATTGATCCAAGCACATTAGGCAAAAATTACCATTAAGACTAATACTAAAAAGAAAAAAAAACACATCAAAGCATCAGGAATTCAAACAAACAATATCAATCACAAATAACTCTCGAAAACAAAATCAGAGATAATCGATGACCTTCAGCAGCTTCATCTTATAGGGAGTAACAGAGAGTGGAGATTTGTGAAAAACGTGGAGCCACTTAGATTTTGCAGAAAAAGGACTTTATTTCGTAAAAATCGAACTCATTCGCACTTTGAAGCTTCTCAAGAGCCATAGATCAAGGTTAATTGAGATTTTAGATCGGAGGTTAGCCCTCCTTCTAGCGCCAAATGATGGAATAAATATTTTCATTCCTAATATTTTCCTCGTGTTTTCTTCCTCCCTCTAGTAAGGGAAGGTGTTCCTCTTTATCGTTGTTACAAGTGGGTCCTTTTGGAGTCCTAATAATACAAATGGGCCTCTAATGGGCTTTGAGGACAAGATAAATATAACTTAAATGAAAGTGAATACCAACACATGGACTCCTGGCCCAACACTATACATATATGTTAATGTTATTTAGTGTTTTCTATATCAATAGGGGAGGAATTGATGCCAACCAATTGTTACGTTCTCGCTTTTCTATAGCTGTGTCATCTGTTCTTGAAGTTGCAAATATTGCTAGCAAGAGTTTCCTTTCCTCTATAGTTTGTGCATGTTATAGGACATGTTTGGTGTCGGAGACTAAAACACAACAAATTCTTGCAGATTCATTACAACTAGACCATGAAGCATGTGGTAATCTTGATTCTATGATTACTCCCTGCTGTGGGGATTGAGGGAGCTAAAGAGCAGACACTACCACAAGACCGTGGAGATCACAGAAGATGCAGGAAAATGCCACTTAACTGAATATGTGGTAAAAATTAAGTTCCATTTTAAGGAAAAAAAAATTTGCCTTCCACGAAAAAATGTTGTATTGTGACATATTATGATGAGTATCTGAACATAACATACTTGTAACTTCATATTTCTGTTCTATTCCTGAAATATTGACCATTTTCATTACGAACAGGAGGATCAACCATCATGCTCAACACCGAGAAAGAGAGCATTTAATCTTATTATGAATGTATCATATTCAACATTGTAGGATAGTCAAAATTGTAGGCTAGCTAGGTGATGTAAGGCATGATGCATATCTTAGTTTTAAAGCCCTATAAATAGCTTGAGCTGGGGTCTTGTAAGACAACACAAAAACACCAAAAATAAAATGTTTTGGATAATTCTTCATATTCTTCAGTTTATATAAAATCTTTCATGGTATCAAAGCCTCTGATCTTTGAGGCCTTCTTCCGCATTTTTATCTCTATTTTCTGCAAATTTTTCTGGGAAGTTACTGTTCCGACGAGTTACTGTTCCGGCAAGTTACTGTTCCGGTGATTGTTGAAGACGATGAACAGTGCAAAATGTTGAAGACGATGAATAGTTCCCAATAGTACTGTTCACTATTCGCTATTCAATGTTCATTATTCACTATTCACTGTTCATTGTTCACTATATCTTCTTTAAACAATTTTTTTCTGTATCTTAAACCATGGTGGATGGCGGAGAAACACCACCACCACCTACAAAAATTGAGTCTAATTCTCCTTTTTACCTTGGACCGCAAGATCGACAGGGGATTTTATCACCTCCCAAAGGCTCAAACTTGACAATTTCAATGATTGGTCTCATGCGATTTTCATAGCTCTGTCCTCTAGGAGGAAATTCGGATTTCTAGATGGTACAATCAAAAGTTTTGCTCCTCCATGTACAAAGGATGATTGGCTAACAATTCCCTGTATGCTTGTCTCTTGGCTTATTAACACCATCGACCCGGAGGTAAAGTCTATGCTCTCTAATTGTGTTGATGCCAAAAAATTGTGGGATGATTTACATGAAAGATTTTGTCTTGTTAATGGACCTCGTATTCAACAAATTAAATCTGACATTAATCGATGTGAGCAGTCCAAAACCATGCCGGTTGCGGTTTATTTCAGCAAACTCTCTGTTTTATGGGATGAACTTGATAAACATGAGCCTTTAATTGATTGTGAGTGTGGAAAGTGTACTTGTAATATAGGCAAGAAGCATGCTGATAGGCATGAAGGGGATCGTCTACAACAATTTTTCCTTGGCCTAAACTCTGATTATTATGCTCCTCTCCGATCCACGCTGCTATCTCAAGATCCTTTGCCTTCGTTAAACAGGGCGTTTCAAACAATTGCTCAAGAAGAACGTGTTCGAGGGATTGCTCATATCAAAGAGGAGACACCCCCGGCCCTCGGATTTACCGTTCATGCTAGCGCAGGGAGGGGTCGTGGCGGGCCTGAAATGCTGGTTTGTGATAAATGCAAGAAACAGGGCCACGAGACCTCTCGTTATTGGTCTGATAAAAACTGCACCTATTGTAAAAAAAAAAAGGGTCATGATTAGAGCCGCTATTATCAGATTCACGATTTTCCAGAAGTGTGGACAGACGGCAGTAAGGGGGGGAAACCTTCGGTTGGGCATGGTCGAGGTTTTGTACAGGCTAATGCAGCAATTACTCCTTCTCCTGGTCAATTATTCACAAGTGAACAATGGAAAGCACTCACATGTTTGATGGGTAATGTCCAGATTACCGAAAACCGCTTGAATGGTAAGTTTAATGTTACCTCTTGGATTGTTGACACTGGAGCCACACATCATGTTACAGGAGTAAAATATTGGTTATTTGACAAAAAGAATTTTATATGTCCCGTAGGATTTCCAAATGGTGAAATTGTGTTGGCTTCTTTATTGGGATATGTTCGTTTATCGGACAAAATCACTTTAATTGGGGTCATTTACGTTCCTAATTTGGGTTGTAATTTACTTTCTGTTTCACAACTTAATGATGAACTTAATTGTGATGTCAAATTTACTTCTTATATGTGTGCTATTCAGGACCACATGAAGGAGCTGATTGGAACGGGAACTAGGAGGGACGGATTGTACTATTTTAGCAAACCGGATTCAGTGCACCATGTGGGAACCATTGAAGCAAGGTCTGACTTGGAGTTTTGACACCGCCGTATGGGGCATCCTTCCGAGAAAGCAGTTAAGTTGCTTCCTCATGTTAGTAATAAAGACAGTCTGGATAAGGGGTGTGAAGTATGTATGCGTGCTAAACATCCTAGAAACAGATTTCCCTTGAGTAATAATAAGGCTTCTAGAATTTTTGAAAAAGTACATTGTGATTTGTGGAGTCCGTATCGGCATGTTTTGTCGTGTGGAGCCCGTTTTTTTTTACAATTGTTGATGACTATTCTTGAACAGTTTGGATTTATTTGTTGAACAGGATTGCAGGAATTTAGGGGGAGAATTCTCTTCTAAAATAATACTTCAATAATCATCAAAAAGGCCGGGGAGATTGTAACCCTTATGTTTTGATGATTATAAAACAGCAAGCTGTATTTCATATTGTTTATCAATTCAGGAAGCTATGTTATGTTGTACATGATTATTTTCAGTAAGACTAACTGTTGTATTTCAGCAAGCCTTTATGGACAATTTGATATATTTCAGCAAGCTGAACTTACGGTCAGTTCAAAATCAGCCTGCAGATTCTGGGCGACAGAAAGAACAGAATCCAAGAAGAAATTTGTTTTTCAAGGAGCTATTTGTGTTATTTAGGAATATTGTAAGGGACCCTCTGAATTATACAAATACATCATACACTTCAATATTCTAATTCTCAAGTCTAGCAAAGTGGGAGACAACATATTCCTTTTCCTTTAAATAAGGAAAGCACTTGCCTAACTTTACATTCTTTATTTGACTATACCCAACAAACACATTATCTATTCCTTCTTTGTGTTCACCATCATTTCAACTATACATGCTCCTCTTGACTATGAAGACAACAGTTCCTCCAAACGGCTCCTCCACTTCTTCATTATTTATGATTACAAGACTTAGAAAAATCGATGGAGCCTTTTGAAGACTATATCTCAAATCAATCTTGTTTACCTATAAATATAGAACTTGCTTGATCAGTTCAAACATCCAATGAAGTGCAAAAACAAGATACAATAAACACACAACTTTGAGCTATCTTGCTACATTCTTGAAAACCTCTCAAACTCACATACATTCGAATATATATATTTTCAGAGGGTTTTGTAGGTTGAGTTGTAAACATTCAAAACTTTGTATTGTTCAAGTTGTAAAGTTTAGTTGTTGTACAAGTTTTGGCTTCAGGTTTTGGGTGGGTAGAACTTGACTAGAGAAGGATACTTGGGAAGTATTGCTTAGAGAGTTAGTTCATATCAGCACAGCAAATTCAGCAAGCAAAATTGTAAGCAGCTGGGTGTAAAGGGAGATATCTTGTTGGATCTTGTAATCGGTTTATAGTGATCAATAATATATTCTCTTACCAAGTTGGTAAGGGACCAGGACGTAGACCATAGGGGATTAGGGGTCGAACCTGGCTAAAAGATCTTGTGTTTCTTTTTATTATTGTAACACCCCCAAATCCGGGGTCAGGGATCGGGTCGTTACGGTCTCATAACTCATACATAATACTTGACTTGAATCCAAAATCAATAAGTAGCATGCTATGACCCCACAATAATATCCACTCACACACACACAGTTATAGTCTCAGAGATGAAATTGAAATAAGTCTTACATAAAAGGGTTTGCGAATAAAAGTTATTACAATCCAAAAGGATAACATCATAAGTTTAAAAGTTTTGCCGTTGATTACATTAATTATACATATAGTTAAACAGGAAACAAAAGCTGTCTAACTATGCTACCTCAGCAATGACGGCTAGCATCTCATTGGGGAGTCCGGTGGGTCGGGTAACCCGCTTGCGCCAAGTGCGCCTGACGCGAGCCATATGCCATGCATTAACGAAGTTAGTGCCAGTATAATATGAAGGATGAAGTTACAAGGTAACTTAAAGTGTTTATTTTGTGGAAATATCTGCTAAGTCAAAATAAGCAAGATATTATCATTTATCATATACTTGCAAGGAAAATATTGCAATTCCAGTTATTAACATTTTTCGAAGTCCTACAACCTGAAAGAAGTCTCTTCGATACGTGTTACGGAAGACACCGTCAACCTGAAAGAAGTCTCTTCGATACATGTTGCAGGGAATTCCCAATTTGGGAGATGAACCAATACTGGAGTTATCACGCGCCAGCTATCCCACTCCCTGATGATCAGTCGGGGATGGTACAGCCCAATATAGTTTACTACCGGTAGAAGGAAGAACTGACGGCTCTACTTGTAGATTGCCTTTAATAGTAACTCCCTGGCCAATGGTTAGGCCTTGTGATGGAGAAGGTACCCCTCGAATGATGAGAAGGTACACACAGACTTAATAAGTCCATAGCAACCAAGTTGCGAGTGAAAAGGATAAATTATGACCGGGAAGTCAACAAGATAATTAACCTTTCTCAAGTAAGGTTCCCTTATAATTTAAGAGATAGATTCGAGTGAAGAATGGAATCTAGAGGACCTTTCTTAATATAATATTAATCGTATGACTCCGAAGAATTTTCCGAATGATCGAAGGCCGAAGATAATATTTGAAGAAGAATAAACAACTTTGAAGTTGTTTCCAAGTATTGAATAAATATTTATAGAATATTTATTGAGTCGAAAGTATTTAATGAATGAAAGAATATTTTTAATCAGAGTATTTCACAAAATAGTCCTTGAAGGAATATTAAGAAAATATTTATTGAATAAATAATTACTTAAATGAATATTAAAAAAATAATATTCATTTAATAAATAATTTTGAAAGGAATGTTTGGAATAATATTTGTTAAGTAAATAATACTTCAAATTAATATTCAAAAATAATATTCATTTAATAATTAATAATTTAAATGAATATCCAATTGATATTCATTTAATAAATCAAACCTTAAAGGAATATTCGAGAATAATATTCCCTTAATACATGATGTTCTAAATGAATGTCCGAATGATATTTACTTAATAATCGAAGATTTTACAGAGATATTTGAAATAATATTCGATAAATGGTTCGTCTTTGAATGAATATTGAAAAATAATATTCATTGAACAGATAACGTTCAAATAAATATTTGAAGTAATGATCGTTAATTAAATAATCTCGGACAAATATTCAAATAATATTTGTCAACCAAATAATGGAAATAATTTACTTAAATATTTCCCTCGAAAGTAATTACGATATATCAAGAAGTACTGACTCCCGGTCTATATTCAACAAATAGGATTCATATGCCCTTCTCTAAGGGTCTTAACAACATCCGGCTTATAATCGATATATTATCTATCTACTTAGAAGCCAAAGAACAATCAGGGAACAAGTATATCAATATGACTTGAAAGTAGGCATGCATGCTATGGCATATGTATAACAGAAAGCATATATATTCACAACAACAGCCTAAAAAGGGAAAGTTGAAACTTGCCTGGTAATTGAGCACGAGTAGGGATAATGGTAGGGTATCCCGGGTCAGCTCGGAGATCTATAAATAGTCAAGAGATTCGAGGTTAATTGCTTAACACTTTTAAAAAGGTTAAGTATTAACTTAAGTCGAAACATGTTTTCGAATTATCTTGTTATACCCCTTTTTAGTGTAACTCTTTTTATTACCGATACGATTCGACATTTGTTCGTCATTAAGACATGTCATCATACTCACACTTAGTGTATACTTAAGTCGTATAAGTTCTAAATTCGATCGATTACGAATCAAGATTATATCTCGAGTTTTATCACTTCTTTTCTAAGTTATAACCAAAGTTGTACTTTTAAGGGGTTCGTTCTCGTTTAACCTAGATTCAAACATTTTTATAAAATCGAAAAACGATCCGATTCACATGAGGTTTTCTCTCACACCTTCCTTTTTACCTCTAGTATTTTATTGCCAAGATTCGCCACTGACTTACGTATTTTACGAGGGTTCAATTTCAGTTACGAATTCTCGGTTACGGTTTCGAACTACTTTTAGTAAACCGACCGTAACTCCTAAACCGTAAGTCCGTTTCACACGTTTTTTATATCAAAACGAATCTCATAACATAATCTATCTAATAATGGCAGGAAACGGTTCTGGACAGTAGGGTTTTGACACGGAAAATGGCATACGAAACATGATATTGTAAAATCGAACATTATAACGACTATGTTTACTCGTTTTCCAAAGTTCTTACACTTTATCACGATCACACCATGATCAAATCAACCACTCCAACACATGATAAACATCATGACTAGTCTAAAAACATTTCATATCAACCATCTCATGGTTCATAAACCAAATCACAACCATAATCAACTAATAACACGGATCTAAGCATATCATAACATACTAACACTAAATCATCCATAAAATCTCAAAATAACACCAAGGGTTTTCAAGTCTTATACCTTCCTTAAAGTACGATATAGCCTTACTAAGCCTTGTATGATCCTTAGGAGTGCTTAAGCTTGCTAGATTAACCATGAAAACAAGAAAAAAAAACAAGTTAGATCTTGAAGAATACTATTCATACTCCTCTTGTATGATTTATTTAAAAATGGAAACAAAGGAGTTTGGAGCTAAGATTTTGAGGAGATCATTTTTATGAAATTTAAGACTCACCTTAAAAATTACAAGATCAAACAATGGTGGGAAGGTTGATTTTGGATTTGGAATTTAGGGATGGGCCGAATGGAGTGAAATGGTGGAGAATGGAGTATTTGCTTGGTTGCTTGTGTTTGTTCTCATCTAAAATGAATTATTGTAATGTTTGTAGATAATATCTATCATAAAGTGGCTTTTGATAAAGTGATTTGGTCATTGCATACATCACTTAAGGGATAAGTGTTGATAAATTGTGGTAGGATGAGAGATTAGTCTTAACCAAGTGGTTTGATCTATACTAGTTACTAGATATTATCACTTACACATGCATGTATCTTGCTTTCTCTGCTCGATTTTGTGTCCGGTTATTGCTCGTTTCGATTGATCGTTCGTAGGAATATTCCACGGATTTCTAGTTAGGGTTTACCGGGAATCTTCCTAATATTAATACTATCATTCTCCATCTTTCTTTCTAACTTTCCAATTTATATTCCTTAAATCCATTCGTTAAATACTTAAGCCTATCAGTGTCCAGGGAACTCTCGGAGAAAATAAAAGTGCGGTTTTTCAGAATCCGACAGCTTTTACATACACTTATTTTCCCCCTTGATCACTAATACGAACTCGAAAATCCGTTCCGAATACTTCTATAGAGTGTCGTCTCATATTATTCTTACTTCCACCAAAAACACTATTCATTCTTTATTCTTTACTTATTCTCTTAGGGTTGTACAATTGTCCGTATTCTCTTTCGATCGTTCCTTTCCTTAACCTTTTTAAGGAACCACTGGATTAATCGTTATCGATCTGGATGACATGAGAGTATTCTCCTGCTTGGAATTGCCATACTTTATTTCCCTAGGAGATAGATTATTCTTACCTAAGTTGTCAACCACTAGCATTCATCAAGACATATAAACAATAAAGTCGAATTCCATTCATTCTTTCAAAATATCAACTATTACATCGTAGCCATAACCACTATTCATTCTTACATCATTAAATAAATAAAAGTTTTAATTCTACCCAAAATCTGGGTTCTTACAGTCTCCCCTCCTTAAAAGGATTCCGTCCCGGAATCAGTTTAAAAACAAGTGGGAGTACTTTTCTTGCATTGTGCTTTCAAGCTCCCAGGTTGATTCTTCTACATTGTGGTTCTGCCACAAAACTCTGACTAGCTGAATGACCTTGTTTCGGAGCACTTGTTCTTTCCGGTCTATGATTTCCACAGGTTGCTCTACATAGGTCAAGTCTGGTTGCATGTCCACTTGCTCATACTCTACAATGTGCTTGGCATCCGGATAATACTTCCGCAGCATCGAAACATGGAACACATTGTGCACCTGCTGTAGATTCGGGGGCAATGCCAGCTCATAAGCTAGTTCCCCAATCCGTCTCAAGACATCAAATGGTCCAATGTATCTGGGACTCAGCTTTCCTTTCTTTCCAAATCTCATTAAACCTTTCTAAGGTGACACTTTCAAGAACACTAGGTCTCCTACTTCGTATTCTTTGCCTTTCCGAGCTAAGTCGGCATATTTCTTTTGTCGATCCTGGGCTGCTACCAACCGTCCTCTGATTAGATCTACTGCATCTTTAGTTCGTTGGACCACTTCGGGCCCGAGCATCTTTCGCTCTCCAACTTCATCCCAATACAAGGGAGATCGACATTTCCTTCCATAAAGGGCCTCATAAGGTGGCATTCCTATACTTGAATGGAAACTGTTATTGTAGGAAAACTCGATCAATGGCAAGTGATCATCCCAATTTCCTTTAAAGTCTATAGCACAGACTCTTAACATATCCTCTAGCGTTTGGATGGTCCTTTCACTTTGCCCATCTGTCTGGGGGTGGTAGGCTGTGCTCATGTTCAGCCGGGTCCCTACGCATTCTTGAAAACTTCTCCAAAACCTGGAGTTAAATCTAGGATCTCGATCGGATACTATTGCGACTGGGACTCCATGTCGCGCCACTATCTCTTTTAAGTAGATATCCACTAGTCTGTCGACCGTGTACCTTTCGTTGATCGGGAGAAAGTGAGCTGACTTCGTCAGTCGATCTAAAATTACCCATATGGCATCATGATTATCCTTGGTCCTTGGTAAACCTACTACGAAATCCATGGCTATGTGTTCCCATTTCCATTCTGGAATCTCTAAGGGGTGTAGAAGTCCGCTGGGCTTCTGGTGCTCTGCTTTCACTCGTTGGCAGGTCAAGCATCTGCTTACCCACTCTGCTACGTCCTTTTTTATATTGGGGCACCAGTAATACTCCTTCAAATCCCTATACATTTTGGTGCTACCGGGGTGCACCGAGTATCTTGAGTTGTGTGCCTCGTTTAAAATCTCATCCTTGAGTTCCTGAACATTTGGGATCCATATCCTGTACGTGTACCTCATGATCCCTTCCTTGTCTCTTTCACACTTAATTTCCTCCCCGGTCATTATCTCTTCCGTGGAGTTCTCTTCTTCCTCCATTATCCGTTCTTGGCACAGTCTAATCTTTTCCAACAATGGAGGTTGGATTCTAATTTCCATCAACTTTTCTTGGCCCTCTTCGGGTAACTTAATCTCAATTTCCAACTTCTCAAAATCTTTCACTAACTCTTCCTCTGAAGTTATCATCTTGAGCTTCTCTTTCCTACTAAGGGCATCAGCCACCACATTGGCTTTGCCCGGGTGAAACGAATTTCACAATCGTAATCCTTGATTAACTCTAACCATCTCCTCTGACGCATGTTAAGCTCTTTCTGAGTGAAAATGTACTTGAGGCTTTTATGGTTAGTGTAAATCTCGCACTTTTCCCCATACAAGTAGTGTCTCCAAATCTTTAAAGCGAAGACTATGGCTGCTAGTTCTAGATCATGCGTGGGATATCTGACCTCATAATCCTTCAATTGCCTGGACGCATATGCTATTACCTTGCCGTGCTGCATAAGCATGCATCCCAGTCCTTTATGCGAAGCATCACTGTAAATCACGAAATCTCCTTTTCCATCAGGTAATGCCAGCACTGGAGCTGTCACCAACCTCTTCTTTAACTCTTGGAAAATCTTCTCGCATTTTTCAGTCCATTCAAATTTCTCAGTTTTACGGGTAAGTCGAGTTAATGGAGCTGCGATCTTCGTAAAATCTTGGACAAATATTCTGTAATATCCGGCTAGTCCGATGAAACTCCTCACCTCGGTTGGAGTAGTTGGCCGTTCCCAGTTTGAAACTGCTTCTATCTTGGAGGGGTCAACCAACACTCCTTCTCTATTGATCACGTGCCCTAAGAATTGCACTTCATTTTTCCAAAACTCACACTTGGAGAACTTGGCATATAACTGCTCCTTCCTGAGTATTTCTAAAGTTATCTTTAAATGTTCAGCGCGTTCTGCCTCTGTCTTTGAGTAGATGAGAATATCATCAATGAAGACTATCACGAATTGGTCTAGATATTCTTTGAACACTCTATTCATTAAGTCCATGAAGGCTGCTGGGGCGTTGGTCAATCCAAACGACATCACCAAGAACTCATAATGTCCATATCTAGTACGGAATGCAGTCTTCGGGATATCTTCAGGTTTAATCTTCAGTTGGTGATATCCCGTTCTCAGGTCAATTTTGGAGAAGTATTTAGCGCCTCTTAGCTTGTTCAACTCCTTGTAGTCGATGCATAACTTCATACTCCCATCCTTTTTCTTAACGAACAACACTGGTGCGCCCCAAGGCGACACACTGGGCCTTATCATGCCCTTATCCAACAATTCCTGTAACTGTTTAGCTAGCTCCTTCATTTCTACTGGGGCTAATCGGTACGGGGCCTTCGAAACCGGCGCCGTCCCCGGGGCTAACTCGATGGCAAACTGAATTACCCTATCAGGTGGTAGTCCGGGAATATCTTGTGGGAACATGTCCTTGAACTCATTAACTACCGGAATGTCTTGCAATCTTGGCGCTTCCTTCTGAGTGTCTATAACGTAAGCTAAATAAGCCTCGTTCCCTTTTCGTAACAATCTCTTGGTTTGCGCCATGGTCAGAATTTTCTGGGTCTGTCGCATCCCCTTAAACACTATTTCTTTCTTCCCTGGGGTTTTTGATAAGTGGATTTTATATCCACTTATTTTCCGCTAATTGGACCTAGATTGGTGGTTTTTCCTTAAGTATGTTGTGTCTTTTAATTCATTTTTTGTTAATTAAGTTTTTGTTGTGCAGAACTCGCAACTTTAGGTATAGTAGCGATAAAAGGCTAAAAATGGTGGATTTCTATCTCAATTTTATCAAGTGGACTGGCTACGAGGAAAAAGAATTATCATAAAGAAATTCTGAGTGATATATTCTTAATGCTGAAACCCCGATTGGAATTGTTATATTTTTCGTTAATCGAAAGGAGTCCGGTTTCAGATCCTCCAGAGACCGCAGCTTAGGACTTAAGGATTTATTTATATTAATAAATATTGTATTTAATTAGGAAATTATATTTTTAAATATCTAATAATATTAGATATTTATTTTTATAATATCTGGATTAAATTAATTATTTGTTAATTAAAGATAATAAGCTATGCAGATTAAAAGAATTTTCTTCTTTTTTTTTGAATCGTACAAGCCAACAAGTTAATACACTTGTTTGTAATGTTGAGAAGTGCTGTCGGCAAATATAAAAAAAAAGGAAGAAGAAATCAAGTACGAACCAACTACTGTCGGCTGCTTGTGTTTAAGGAATTCACGCACCTGGACGCGCGTGGCATACACGCGCCAGGAGGGAAGTAGTGTAAACGCCGCGCGTGGCCTGCACGCGCGTGGCCTGCGTGTGGGATTGCTGAAGGACCGAACACAGTTTGGGTTAGTTGCTGAGTGGTGATAACTTTCGGCTGCCTTTTTAATAAGTTTGTGCTGTATTTATTTCTTTTGATTTCTTTTTAATTCTTTTCATTTTTTTTTATTATTTTGGTGTGCTAATTTGTGCTATAAATAGGTGTAGTTCTCAAGCTTGTAAACACAACAATTTGGAGAGAAAAATCCTCTCTTGTATTCTCTCTAGTTCTTTGTAATTTTAAGTTTCATATTTATACACTTTAGTTTTTTTTTTGCAAATTTAGTATAAGTTTTATTTTGGTTGAAGAATTTACGGGGATTATTTGGAGTGCTCTTCTCTTTCATTGGAAGCTATTTAGGTTCCACATTCTAAACTCTTGCAATTTCATATTTAATTTATCGCAATTTTTAATTTAGTTATTATTATTATTATTATGTTTTCATTTAATCCCATGATGACGATCCGTTCGATTATGAACTAATCGCCGTCATGGGATTCTAATGGATTTATTTACGTAATTTAGTAATTCGATGCCTTAATAATTTGTATTATTATAAAAATTGAGATTGCCGAATGTGGTTGCGCTTAATTTATTAGATGCGTAGCTAACGTCTAAATTATTAATTCCTAATGAATGCGAAAGTGGATTTAGGAATTTAGAATTTGCCATGTTAGCATAGGTTCGTAATTGTCATGTACATTTACGATAAGTGGTAGGATTTTGGATCACATCACCCTATGTAGTCATAATAAAGGAATTTATTCGTAAACCAATTATGTTTTCAAATCTTATAGACATATAGGGTCTAAGCATAAAAGGTGTCCTCGCGACTTCTATCTTTTTTAAGTGGATGTTCGTGTGGTTTGATATGAGTTAAGGCTGAAAGGCGCTTATGTTAGTTTCGTGTTCCCGGCTAGCTTTCGTAATTATCAAAATTACTTTGAAATTAAGGCATCAATTCTAAATGAAATAAATAATGAAATTAGAATCCCATGTTTTTCTCACATATAAATTCTCATTTAATTAAATCAAGTAGTTTGAATTCTTTAATATTATTAATTTAATTAATCAATTAGGAAAATACAACAAAACCCCCATTTTATATTTATTCAAGCAGTTTGTTGTTTATTCATACGTCGTTGCTTAAACATTATTTCTGAACAAACACCAAGTCTTCGTGGGATCGAATTTATTATATTACTTGTGACAGCGTACACTTGCGCAGTTAATTTTCGAAACAACAAGTTTTTGGTGCCGCTGCCGGGGACTTCGGTGTTATTTTCAGAATTTGTGTTTAACATCAGCGGAGGTTAAACTTAACAGACTTGGATAGTTTTTCTTTCTCTCACGACGTGTTTTCTCGCTCTGCCAGTATAAGGATCTTAAGTTGTTTATGCGAACACGTTCTCAAACTTTGAAAGATAAGCTAGAAGAAGAAGAGCTTGAAGCAACAAAAGAGCTTGAAGTGATAGTAGAAACAACAATGGGCGACAGAGTAGCAGTAGCTACGAAGGCTTTGAAGGACTATTCCCAGCCAAAGATCGATGACATTCAGTCTAGCATTGTCAGGCCAGCCATTGCAGCTAATTCTTTTGAAATTAAGCCAAGCACAATTCAAATGATGCAGAACTCAGTTCAGTTTGGGGGAGCTTCAACGAAGGATCCTAATATGCACATCAGGGACTTTATCGAGATTTGTGACACTTTCAAGTTCAATGGTGTGTCGGATGATGCTATTAAATTGAGACTTTTCCCATTCTCTTTAAGAGATAAGGCAAAGGGTTGGTTACATTCTCTACCAGCCGGTTCTATCACTACTTGGGAGGATCTTGCTCAGAAGTTTCTTACAAAATTCTTCCCCATGGCTAAAACTACAGCAATAAGGAACGCGCTAACTCAATTTGCACAGCAATCTGGTGAATCTTTGTGTGAGGCTTGGGAACGTTATAAGGAGATTCTTCGAAAGTGTCCTCATCATGGGATGCCTGATTGGATGGTTATAAATGGTTTCTACAATGGGTTGGGAGCACAGTCTAGACCTTTGCTAGATGCAGCATCAGGCGGAGCTCTGTGGGCTAAGAGCTATGATGAAGCTTATGAGCTTATTGAGATGATGGCTGCGAATGAATATCAAAATCCAACCCAGAGACTTTCATACGGCAAAATAGCAGGAATTCTGGAAGTTGATACAGCTACAGCTATTACAGCTCAGTTAAAGGCATTGACTATGAAGGTGGATTCATTAACGAATTATGGAGTTCAGCAGGTTGCTAGTGTTTGTGAGCTTTGTGCGGGTGCTCATGATACAAATCAATGTGCCATATCTAGTGAATCAGTACAGTTTGTGAGCAATTTTCAGCGACCTTCGCAACGAGCTCCAGCAGCTTATCATCCGAACAATCGGAACCATCCCAATTTTAGCTGGAACAACAATCAAGGTGTTCAACAACCGCAACAGCCTTATCAGCAGTTTCAAGGTCAACAAGCTAGGCCATTCAATCAGGGCTATCAGCAGCAGTATGCTCCAAGGCAACAATTCCAACCTCCGGGATTTCAGCAGCAGCCTCAGGCTAGTGCGGGGCAATCTTTTAATGAAAAATCTGAATTGGATGAATTGAAGTTGTTGGTTAAAAGTCAAGCAGTATCTCTCAAGACGTTGGAGAATCAGATTAGGCATCTTGCTAATGCTTTGTTAAACAGGCCACAAGGAACTCCTCCTAGTGACACCGAGCCAAATCCAAAGAATGAACGAAAGGAGACTTGCAATGCAGTATCATTAAGAAGTGATAAGGAGATTGAAGGGAACTCAAAGAAAGCTGATGAAGAGGTTATCAAGGAATCTGAGTCTAATTAAAAGCCTAAAGAGTTGGTGCATGAAGAATCCAGAAAAGATGAACCAGTTAAAGCACCGACACCAGAAAAGCATATTTATCCACCTCCTCCATATCCTCGACGTTTGCAGAAAAGTCAAGAAAAATAATTTCAAAAATTTTTGGACGTCTTCAAGAAATTGTCCATTAATATTCCTTTTGCGGAAGCTCTAGAAAAGATGCCGAGCTACGCCAAGTTCATGAAGGGCATTTTATCAAGGAAGTTAAAGCTCGATGAACTAGAGATCGTTGCTTTGACGGAAGAGTGCAATGCTGTTCTGCAGCAAAAGTTGCCTCCTAAACTTAAAGATCCTGGAAGTTTCACCATCCCGTGCACTATTGGTAACTTATCTTTCGACAAGTGTTTGTGTGACTTTGGAGCTAGTATCAATCTAATGCCTTTGTCTGTATTCATGCAACTTGGTCTACCCAACCCGAAACCTACAAACATCTCGTTACAGCTGGCTGATCGGTCGATCACGTATCCAAGAGGAATAGTGGAAGATGTTTTGGTAAAAGTGAATGAGTTCATCTTCCCTGCTGATTTTGTCATTCTAGACTTTGAGGAAGATAAGAAGATTCCTATAATCTTGGGAAGGCCATTCCTAGCTACTGGACGAACTTTGATTGATGTGCAAAAAGGGGAGCTAACTATGCGGGTGCAAGATGATAAGGCCACCTTTAATGTGTTTGCTCCTACGAAGATTTCAGATGATCCAGAAGTGTGTTTTTCTGTGGAATCCCTTGCATTGTCTTTCCGAGACGAAACAGGTGATGTACAATTGGATGCATTGCCTAGTGTTCCAAATTTTTCAGAGGGCTCTCACTCAGTTAAGATGTTCGAGGAATTTGATACTGATAAACCTTCCATACAAGATCTCTCAAATGTAAAGCTCGGAAAACTTCCATCACGTTTGAGGTATGTCCTTTTGAATGATGAGTTAGTGATTTTTGAAGAGGGTCATGATAATATGTTTAGAAGGTGGATAGTTGATGATGAGGTAGAAGAGTGTTCTGTTCAATCGGCTGAGAGGGATAAACACCTTAGAGGTGTGAGGAAGAAAAAGAAGGCGAAGAAGTCGACGGGTGGAAAACTCAAGGTGAAGAGTGAAAGAAGAGTTTTGTTGGGACTAAGCAATCAAGATGTCAACGTTCATATGAATGGTCTTTCTGTTGAGGACGGTTCGGTTATTCTCTTGAAACCGTCGTCAGTTGAGGAAGTAACGTCCGGCTAAATGACGTTAATGACAGCGCTTCATGGGAGGCAACCCACAGGTTTGGTGATTTTATGTGTGGTTTGATTTTGTGTGATTTTGTTCAGTATTATGTCCAGTTTGCAGGTCATTGGTAAGTTACAGGAGCTGACTTCACAAAAGAAAACTTGCTTCTTTCAAGGTAGACTAACCTCAGTTTGAAGCTCATGCAGCATTTCCACCGCCTGATTCACCGCTCGAGGAGGGCGACGATGCCGACAGTTAGGGGAGTTCTCTTTTTCCTTTATCTATACCTTCAATAAGGTCATTAAATATTTTAAGTTTGGGGGTGATTTAGGATATTGGATTAATCAAGTCATAGTATTGCATATAGTTTCATGTAGTTCATAATACACCATGCCAGTTAATTTCATATTCTGCAAAAAAAAAATTGCATATTCATGATTAGTTGCATATCATATTTTCCTTGATCCCGTAGCGCTTGGTGGTTCCGTTTAGTAGTCAATGATGAATTTGAGTGTGATAATGATGGATAGAGGGCTGATTTAAATACTTATGAATTGACGTGCATGTTGCAGAAACACAATCTTACACAACTCATCATTTGCTTTTGGGGCTAGGTTAAGGTCATGCTTGTTTGGTTGTTGAAATTTAATCACCTGATTATATTTGGAATTTTCTTTATTCCCTTGATAGCGTAGAATCAATAAATATAAGTTTGGGGGAAACCAGGGTTCATGCTAGTTTGTGTGTAGTTGTTAATAATGGATAGGTGTCAATTGGCTAGTAGCCAGCTCATATTTATATGAGTAGTCTAGGGTTGGAAGTGAGAATTCTCATTCCAGATTGCATTTGTAAAAAAAAATGAAAAAAAAGCAAGAAGAAAAAAAATAAAAATAAAGAGTGTTTATGAGAGTGTGAGTATGCAGAGTTGCCCAGGGTGAGCTTTTTAATACTCGAGCAATTAATTTATAGGGGACTCAAGCCTAGTGACCTAAGACTTTTCCGGTCTGGGATCCACTAACCTAACGCTCGCTACATGGGTATTATTGTATAAGCCTTTTGGGGTCTCATCCATTGCACGGTCAAATAAGCATGTGTGTTGTGTATAGTATTATGCGTCTTAGTTGTTAGTAATAAAGCATGAATTCCTGTCTAACTCAAATGATGGTGGAGGTGTTTCTAGGTTATGAAGTGTCTAGCGTTCATTCTATTTATAAACTTGTGATTGTCTTGGCGAAGAATAGGTATGGTTTTGATCTAAGGCTAGGAGTAATTCTGATGAGCATTGCACACACGCACGTTTCTGTACTTGTAAATGTTAATATGCTGGTATTTAGTCGATCTCTATTTGGAATTTTCACATTCTCTGAGTAACTCTGCTAAATTGGTTATTGTTTGCCTATGGGATCTTTGCATCAGTTGCATTCATGCATTTAGAAGTAGTCGAGTCTGTTTTCGCTTGAGGACAAGCATCAGTTTAAGTTTGGGGGTGTGATAAGTGGATTTTATATCCACTTATTTTCCGCTAATTGGACCTAGATTGGTGGTTTTTCCTTAAGTATGTTGTGTCTTTTAATTCATTTTTTGTTAATTAGGTTTTTGTTGTGCAGAACTCGCAACTTTAGGTATTGTGGCAATAAAAGGCTAAAAATGGTGGATTTCTATCTCAATTTTATCAAGTGAACTGGCTACGAGGAAAAAGAATTATCATAAAGAAATTCTGAGTGATATATTCTTAATGCTGAAACCCCGGTTGGAATTGTTATATTTTTCGTTAATCGAAAGGAGTCCGGTTTCAGATCCTCCAGAGACCGCAGCTTAGGACTTAAGGATTTATTTATATTAATAAATATTTTATTTAATTAGGAAATTATATTTTTAAATATCTAATAATATTAGATATTTATTTTTATAATATCTGCATTTAATTAATTATTTGTTAATTAAAGATAATAAGCTATGCGGATTAAAAGAATTTTCTTTTTTTTTTGAATCGTACAAGCCAACAAGTTAATACACTTGTTTGTAATGTTGAGAAGTGCAGTCGGCAAATATAAAAAAAAAAGGAAGAAGAAATCAAGTACGAACCAACTGCTGTCGGCTGCTTGTGTTTAAGGAATTCACGCACCTGGACGCGCGTGGCATACACGCGCCAGGAGGGAAGCAGTGTAAACGCCGCGCGTGGCCTGCACGCGCGTGGCCTGCGTGTGGGATTGCAGAAGGGCCGAACACAGTTTGGGTAAGTTGCTGAGTGGTGATAACTTTCGGCTCCCTTTTTAATAAGTTTGTGCTGTATTTATTTCTTTTGATTTCTTTTTAATTCTTTTCATTTTTTTTATTATTTTGGTGTGCAAATTTGTGCTATAAATAGGTGTAGTTCTCAAGCTTGTAAACACAACAATTTGGAGAGAAAAATCCTCTCTTGTATTCTCTCTAGTTCTTTGTAATTTTAAGTTTCATATTTATACACTTTAGTTTTTTTTTGCAAATTTAGTATAAGTGTTATTTTGGTTGAAGAATTTACGGGGATTATTTGGAGTGCTCTTCTCTTTCATTGGAAGCTATTTCGGTTCTACGTTCTAAACTCTTGCAATTTCATATTTAATTTATCGTAATTTTTAATTTAGTTATTATTATTATTATTATTATTATTATTATTATTATTATTATTATTATTATTATTATTATTATTATTATGTTTTCATTTAATCCCATGATGACGATCCGTTCGATTATGAACTAATTGCCGTCATGGGATTCTAATGGATTTATTTACGTAATTTAGTAATTCGATGCCTTAATAATTTGTATTATGATAAAAATTCAGATTGCCTAATGTGGTTTCGCTGAATTTATTAGATGCGTAGCTAACGTCTAAATTATTAATTCCTAATGAATGCGAAAGTGGATTTAGGAATTTAGAATTTGCCATGTTAGCAGAGGTTCGTAATTGTCATGTACATTTACGATAAGTGGTAGGATTTTGGATCACATCACCCTATGTAGTCATAATAAAGGAATTTATTCGTAAACCAATTATGTTTTCAAATATTATAGACATATAGGGTCTAAGCATAAAAGGTGTCCTCGCGACTTCTATCTTTTTTAAGTGGATGTTCGTGTGGTTTGATATGAGTTAAGGCTGAAAGGCGCTTATGTTACTTTCGTGTTCCCGGCTAGCTTTCGTAATTATCAAAATTACTTTGAAATTAAGGCATCAATTCTAAATGAAATAAATAATGAAATTAGAATCCCATGTTTTTCTCACATATAAATTCTCATTTAATTAAATCAAGTAGTTTGAATTCTTTAATATTATTAATTTAATTAATCAATTAGGAAAATACAACAAAACCCCCATTTTATATTTATTCAAGCAGTTTGTTGTTTATTCATACGTCGTTGCTTAAACATTATTTCTGAACAAACACCAAGTCTTCGTGGGATCGAATTTATTATATTACTTGTGACCGCATACACTTGCGCAGTTAGTTTTCGAAACAACAGTTTTCAACTTAACCTTTTTCCCTTTACAATCTATCTGCGCATTATTGCGAGACAACCAATCCATACCCAAAATGACATCAAATTCCCCTAGCTTAAAAGGAATTAAATCTACATAGAAGGATCGTCCTCCTATTTCTAGTTTACAGTCGGGGTGAATTTGATTAACCGGTACGATTTCCTGATTAGCTATCTCTACTTGTAAGGAATCTCTTAGTTGCTGGGTTTTAAGTTTCAATTTACGCACAAAATCTCTAGATATAAAAGACTTAGTTGCTCCTGAATCAAATAAGACATTTGCACCGACTGAATTGAGAGAAAATGTACCTGCTATCACATCCGTGTCCCTCACGGCATCTTGTACTGACATATTAAAAGTCCTAGCAGTTGGTGGCCTATTTGAGGTAGACCTGCTTGCCCCTGATGTTGCAGGTTTGTTCCTTGGGCAGTCCTTCATCATGTGCCCTAGTTGTCCGCACTGGAAACAAGTGGTGCTTTTGTTGGTACTAGGGACAACCGCAGTGCAGGTGTTAGAGTAGTGACCCACTCGTCCACACTTATAACAGGTTGGCTACTTCTGGTTGCACACTCCGGAATGTCTTTTCCCACACGTTGAATATGCTGGCAAGGGAGGTCTAGATTGATGGGAACAGGACACTCCTGTATCCTGGCCGCCCTGGCTCACACTCATGCTCATAGGTGGTTTGAATCCCATACCCCTGCTAGGTAGAGAGACTGCTCCTCGATTAAACTTGTTCGGGGGCTTTCCTCCTGCGGACCCTCCGCCCATACTGACATGTTTTCTCTTTAATCCCCCCTTCTCTTTCTCTCTCTGCATCTGATCGCTTCCAGCTTCCACAATGGTGGCCTTTTGCACCAAGGTGGCATAATCCATAATTTCTAAAACCGCCACTCTATTCTGGATCCACTGTTTCAGCCCTTGTTGAAACCTGTTAGCTTTCTTTTCTTCGGTATCCACAAATTCTGGCACAAATCTCGACAGCTCAGTAAATTTGGCCTCATAGTCAGCCACTGACATATTGTTCTGTTTCAGTTCCAAAAACTTAAGTTCCATCTGAGTTTTCATGAACTTCGGGAAGTACTTCTCCAGGAATAATTGTTTAAACCTTTACCAGGTTACGAAAGCATCAGTCTCCATGTTCTTTTTGGCCTCCCACCAATAATTTGCCTCTCCCTTCAGTAGATAAGTAGCAAAAACAGTCTTCTGAGCCTCATTGATACTAAGAATCTCGAAAGATTTTTCCATTTCCTTGATCCAGGCCCTCGCCTCAACGGGATCCGCCGATCCGTGGAACTCTGGGGGCTTAAGGGACTTAAAGGCCCTAAAGGAATTTGCCACTGAAGTGTTGTTTCCTGGTGGTGGTTGAGGGTGTTGGTTCAAATTCGGCCTAAGTAGATCCATAAACTGGCCCATGGGGTCTCTGCCCTGGTTCTCCCCTGCCTGCTCCACTTCAGTTTCTCCACCTTCAATTTCCCCCTCAAAGTCTTCAGAGTACATGGGTTCATCCTCTACTCCATACTGGGAATCTTCTTGCTCATTATAGTCCTGATCTTGTTCTTCACTATTATCATGGTTTTCCTCATGTTGGTTGTGACTCTCTTGGTCAGTAGATTCACGAAGGTTAGCCCTAGTGCCCATTCGTCTTGGAGGCATTTTACTGAAAATTTGCAAAATTTACATTAGGTTCACTTATCTGTTTTAAAGGATTTTTCCTTGCATAATTCGTTACATGATTGGATTTAGGATCCCGCAGTTTTATATCTCATGGCAACTTAATCGAAAACAGTACATATGCTAATAAACTCGTGATCACATCTCAACAAAATTGAAATAACTGAAAGGGAAACAAATATATACCAGGTACCGAAAAGGTACAACATCCGAGTTACAACGATAGTTTAAAGTACAACCATCCTAACAACAACAACAAGTCAAAAGTGAAATACGCTGTCTATCTGTCTAGTCTGCAAAAAGGGAAAATAAGTACAATGAAACCATCCCTACAGAAGCCGGCACTACTACGTCCATACATGACTAGACAACTAGACTATAGCATCACTACATCTGAAATCAGCCGCCACGACGAAACATCATCCGAACCCTCCCCATGGCGATGCGGAAAATCTCCTCAGCATCTGCTCTGTCTACCATACCATGCCCATCAGTAGGCAACTGTCGCACCCTCATCCGAGCCCTCAGCCCGATGCGGGTCACAGCCCTATACCCAACCCTATCACTGACAGTCCTCCGGCCCTACAACCTCATCCGGGCGGCTCTCTTTGCTGCTAACTCCCTCCTAGACTCTGCCAACCTGGCATCCGCCACTGACAACTCTCTATAAAGACCGTTCACAATCAAGTTGTGAACACATACTGGGACTCCTCCTATCGTGACATGAGGTGGGGTGGATGGCTCAGTTGGAGCTGCAGTCTCTGTCTGCTGGGGCTCTAGGGTAAGCTCCTCAAACCCATCGGGGAATGGGCTCACAGGTAGTGGTGGTGGGGTAGGGGCTCTCTCCACAGGGAGGGGTGGCAATCGTAGTCCGGAACTCCCTACTACATCATCCACTGGCTCATCCTCATCTACAGCCTATCCAACAACAGCAGCCATGACCTGCTCAATGGTCATATCAGTATCCTCCTCCATGGTCCTAATCTCTGATACAACCCAATAATCCTCATCCTCAGCAACTAACTCAGCGTCCTGCCCTGTCTGGACCCCCTACGGGTCCTCCTCCCCCGCAGTCTCAACAACATCTGTATCAGCATCAACCTGGACCTCCTCAGGGTCCTCCTCCTCAGACTCAATCACATCAGTATCAGCATCAACCTGGACCTCCTCAGGGTCCTCCTCCTCAGGCTCAGTATCCTCATCGGGCAAGTGCTCATAATACTGGTCCCTAGTCCGGAACATGTCCTCATCATGCTGTCTCGCAGCTGCCTCCTGGGCCGACATGTCGCTCGCCTACACAAGACGAACTATGTTACTATCATGATACTTAAAAAGTTCCCGTAAGGGTTTTAGGTGAACCTGGCAAGGGTTCTTATTATATTATTGAATTTATTATTATATAACGTCGCATCATCTCTTGGGATATATAACTCTCGCTCTGATACCATCTCTGTAACACACCCAGATCCGGGGTCAGGGATCGGGTCGTTACGATCTCATAACTCATACATAATACTTGACTTGAGTCCAAAATCAATAAGTAGCATGCTATGACCCCACAATAATATCCACTCATACACACACAGTTATAGTCCCAGAGATGAAATTGAAATAAGTCTTACATAAAAGGGTTTGCGAATAAAAGTTATTACAATCCAAATGGATAACATCATAAGTTTAAAAGTTTTGCCGTAGATTACATTAATTATACATATAGTTAAACAGGAAACAAAAGCTGTCTAACTATGCTACCTCAGCAATGGCGGCTAGCATCTCAGCGGGGAGTCCGGTGGGTCGGGTAACCCGCTTGCGCCGAGTGCACCTGACGCGAGCCATCTGTCCTAGCTTTTGTTGTGACATGATAAATAAGCAAGGGTGAGCAATAGCCCACCAATAATAATATAACAGGACGGTGATAGTATATAACAGTTCGAAGTATTATAATTTCCATATGCCATGCATTAACGAAGTTAGTGCCAGTATAATATAAAGGATGAAGTTACAAGGTAACTTAAAGTGTTTATTTTGTGGAAATATCTGCTAAGTCAAAATAAGCAAGATATTATCATTTATCATATATTTGCAAGGAAAATATTGCAATTCCAATTATTAACATTTTTCAAAGTCCTACAACCTGAAAGAAATCTCTTCGATACGTGTTGCGGAAGACACCGTCAACCTGAAAGAAGTCTCTTCGATACATGTTGCAGGGAATTCCCAATTTGGGAGATGAACCAATACTGGAGTTATCACGCGCCAGCTGTCCCACTCCCTGATGATCAGTCGGGGATGGTACATCCCAATATAGTTTACTACCGGTAGAAGGAAGAACTGACTGCTCTACTTGTATATTGCCTTTAATAGTAACTCCCTGGCCAATGGTTAGGCCTTGTGATGGACCGTGCAACTCGGCCTCTTACACACGACTCCCAGTTCGAATAAATCCACAGCATTGAAACGTAGATTTTGTCCTCCCTTCCCCAAGTGAAATACTTGTTGATAAGACTCCACAAAGTAGTCGTATCTAGTTGGAAAGGAAAATTCACCAACATTTCCCAAGCTTTTGCTTGTTAATGGATATCAACTTGTTCCAACAATCTTACCCCTCGAATGATGAGAAGGTACACACAGACTTAATAAGTCCATAGCAACCAAGTTGCGAGTGAAAAGGATAAATTATGACCGGGAAGTCAACAAGATAATTAACCTTTCTCAAGTAAGGTTCCCTTATAATTTAAGAGATAGATTCGAGTGAAGAATGGAATCTAGAGGACCTTTCTTAATATAATATTAATCGTATGACTCCGAAGAATTTTCCGAATGACCGAAGGCCGAAGAAAATATTTGAAGAAGAATAAACAACTTTGAAGTTGTTTCCAAGTATTGAATAAATATTTATAGAACATTTATTGAGTCGGAAGTATTTAATGAATGAAAGAATATTTTTAATTAGAGTATTTCTCAAAATAATCCTTGAAGGAATATTAAGAAAATATTTATTGAATAAATAATTACTTAAATGAATATTAAAAAAATAATATTCATTTAATAAATAATTTTGAAAGGAATGTTTGGAATAATATTTGTTAAGTAAATAAGACTTCAAATTAATATTCAAAAATAATATTCATTTAATAATTAATAATTTAAATGAATATCCAAGTGATATTCATTTAATAAATCAAACCTTAAAGGAATATTCGAGAATAATATTCCCTTAATACATGATGTTCTAAATGAATGTCCGAATGATATTTACTTAATAATCGATGATTTTACAGAGATATGTGAAATAATATTCGATAAATGGTTCGTCTTTGAATGAATATTGAAAAATAATATTCATTGAATAGATAACGTTCAAATAAATATTTGAAGTAATGATCGTTAATTAAATAATCTCGGACGAATATTCAAATAATATTCGTCAACCAAATAATGGAAATTATTTAATTAAATATTTCCCTTGAAAGTAATTACGATATATCAAGAAGTACTGACTCCCGGTCTATATTCAACAAATAGGATTCATATGCCCTTCTCTAAGGGTCTTAACAACATCCGGCTTATAATCGATATATTATCTATCTACTTATAAGCCAAAGTAGGCATGCATGCTATGGCATATGTATAACAGAAAGCATATATATTCACAACAACAGCCTAAAAAGGGAAAGTTGAAACTTGCCTGGTAATTGAGCACGAGTAGGGGTAGTGGTAGGGTATCCCGGGTCAGCTCGGCGATCTATAAATAGTCAAGAGATTCGAGGTTAATTGCTTAACACTTTTAAAAAGGTTAAGTATTAACTTAAGTGGAAACATGTTTTCGAATTATCTCGTTATACCCCTTTTTAGTGTAACTCTTTTTATTACCGATACGATTCGACATTTGTTCGTCATTAAGACATGTCATCGTACTCACACTTAGTGTATACTTAAGTCGTATAAGTTCTAAATTCGATCGATTACGAACCAAGATTATATCTCGAGTTTTATCGCTCGTTTTCTAAGTTATAACCAAAGTTATACTTTTAAGGGGTTCGTTCGCGTTTAACCTACATTCAAACATTTTTATAAAATCGAAAAACGATCCGATTCACATGAGGTTTTCTCTCACACCTTCCTTTTTACCTCTAGTATTTAATTACCAAAATTCGCCACTGACTTACGTATTTTACGAGGGTTCAATTTCAGTTACGAATTCTCGGTTACGGTTTCGAACTACTTTTAGTAAACCGACCGTAACTCCTAAACCGTAAGTCCGTTTCACACGTTCTTTATATCAAAACGAAGCTCATAACATAATCTATCTAATCAAGGTAGGAAAGGGTTCTGGGCAGTAGGGTTTTGACACGGAGAAATGGCATACAAAACATGATATTGTAAAATCGAACATTATAACGGCTATGTTTACTCGTTTTCCAAAGTTTTTACACTTTATCACGATCACACCATGATCAAATCAACCACTCCAACACATGATAAACATCATGACTAGTGTAATAACATCTCATATCAACCATCTCATGGTTCATAAACCAAATCAAAACCATAATCAACTAATAACATGGATCTAAGCATATCATAACATACTAACACTAAATCATCCATAAAATCTCAAAATAACACCAAGGGTTTTCAAGTCTTATACCTTCCTTAGAGTATGATATAGACTTACTAAGCCTTTTATGATCCTTAGGAGTGCTTAAGCTTGCTAGATTAACCATGAAAACAAGAAAAAAAACAAGTTAGATCTTGAAGAACACTATTCATGCTCCTCTTGTATGATTTATTTGAAAATGGAAACAAAGGAGTTTGAAGCTAAGATTTTGAGGAGGTCATTTTTATGAAATTTAAGACTCACCTTAAAAATTACAAGATCAAACAATGGTGGGAAGGTTGATTTTGGATTTGAAATTTAGGGATGGGCCGAATGGAGTGAAATGGTGGAGAATGGAGTATTTGCTTGGTTGCTTGTGTTTGTTCTCATCTAAAATGAATTATTGTAATGTTTGTAGATAATATCTAGCATAAAGTGGCTTTTGATAAAGTGATTTGGTCATTGCATACATCACTTAAGGGACAAGTGTTGATAAATTGTGGTAGGATGAGAGATTAGTCTTAACCAAGTGGTTTGATCTCTAAATATGTTAGTTACTTGTGTAACTAACTAGTTACTAGATATTATCACTTGCACATGCATCTATCTTGCTTTCTCTGCTTGATTCTGTGTCCGATTATCGCTCATTTCGATTGATCGTTCGTAGGAATATTCCACGGATTTCTGGTTAGGGTTTACCGGGAATCTTCCTAATATTAATACTATCATTCTCCATCTTTCTTTCTAACTTTCCAATTTATATTCCTTAAATCCATTCGTTAAATACTTAAGGCTATCAGTGTCCAGGGAACTCTCGGAGAAAATAAAAGTGCGGTTTTTCAGAATCCGACAGCTTTTACATACACTTATTTTCCCCCTGGATCACTAATACGAACTCGGAAATCCGTTCCGAATACTTCTATATAGTGTCGTCTCATATTATTCTTACTTCCACCAAAAACACTATTCATTCTTTATTCTTTACTTATTCTCTTAGGGTTGTACAATTGTCCGTATTCTCTTTCGATCGTTCCTTAACCTTTTTAAGGAACCACTGGATTAATCGTTATCGATCTGGATGACATGAGAATATTATTCTGCTTGGAATTGCCATACCTTATTCCCCTAGGAGATAGATTATTCTTACCTAAGTTGTCAACCATTAGCATTCATCAAGACATATAAACAATAAAGTCGAATTCCATTCATTCTTTCAAAATATCAACTATTACATCGTAGCCGTAACCACTATTCATTCTTACATCATTAAATAAATAAAAGTTTTAATTCTACCCAAAACCTGGGTTCTTACAATTATTCTGCACATTTCATACTACACTGCATCTGTTCTTAAAATCAGCCTGTTGTTATTAACCTGTTAGGTCATATCAGCAAGCCGTTTCTGGAAAATTCAAAACAGGTCATAGTTAACCAATATCAGCCATAATACACCTATTCACCCCCCTCCCTCTAGGTGTGTTTTCATTTGGTATCAAAGCTTTGGTATACTAATCTTTCTGTAACAGGAAAAGTATCGATCGATATGGCTGAATATTACCCTCTCGGTTCATCTAATCTCCGTGTTCCTTTGCTTCTTGGTACTGAAAACTATAATTGGTGGAAAGAGCATATGAAGATGCACTTGTCAAAGGAACCATTAGAATGGAGAGTTGTCAACAAAGGTCCTTATATATTTCTTGACAAAGACAGCAAGCTGAAAGATATTGATGATTTTACTGATGCTGAATTCGTCAAGGAAATCTACAATACCATGGCAATGAATACTATCATGACTGGTCTCTCCGCAAGTGAAAGTGATAAAGTCTCCTCATGCAAATCCGCCAAAGAGATGTGGGACACATTGGAACTATATCATGAAGGTTTGAAATCTCTTAAGAAGGTTAAACTCAGTACGTTGATGAATGAATTTGGAGGTTTCATTATCAAGGAAGATGAGACTATTAGAGAAAGTCAAGCAAGATTTCAAAAAACTATGAATGGTCTCAAACTACTTGGGAAAACAATACCTCAAACCGAAATAAACATGAAGATCCTGAGTGTAGTACCATGGACTTTTTCACCTAAAGTGACGGCTTTAGAATCGTCTCCTCAAATCGACATTATGGATACCTTGGCTGTATTCGATGAACTTGAACACTTTGAAGCAAAAATTAATGCTAGCCAAACCAGATCCTCTCAAGCTCCAGTTACAAAGATGAAGAATTTAACACTTCATTCGAAAAACAGCAAGCTGGAATATGAAGAAGAGTCAAAATCAGAATCAGATGAGGACTTAGCTCTTATTTCAAAGAAAATCAAAAGACTCATTGAAAAGAAGAATCAAATGAGGAAAGCTAAAGGAAATTATCTAGACAACAGAAAAGATCTCAAAGAATCCAAAGAAGAAACGTGTTTTGAATGTGGCAAAAAGGGACACTATCGAAGAGACTGCTACAAATTAAAGAACAAGTCAAAACAGCAAGCTGGATTCAAGGACAAAAGAAAATCCAAGGCTTTGATGACTTGGAGTGATGACTCTACCTCTGAAGAAGACTCAAGTGATGATATGGTTAATTTAGCTTTGGTTGGTCTCGATGAAGAGGATAGCACTGAAGTGGAAAGCAACGAAATAGACTCAGATGATAACAACATTGAGGTAAATTCATTTAATTCATTACCTACTACTTATGTTATAGAAAAACTAACAATGCAGGAACCTTCTGAAGAATTTCTCAAAATAAAGACAGAGAACAACAAGTTGAAAGAGAAAAATACTCATCTTAAAAAAATAGTCAGAGATCTAATGGAAGAAAAAGCGTTAGATGAACATGAATCTATGATTACAAGGTTGAAGGACAGCATAACTCAATTAGAAGGACTCAACAAAGTAATACTCAGAAGAAATGATGTTCTAATCAAGCAACTTAGCGAGCTGAAAGCTGATATAGAAGCCAGAGAAATTCAAATCAGCAAGCTGAATGATGAAATAGGATTCAAAGATATTCATATCAGCAAGCTAAAAGAAGAAACAGAAGCTTCACAGGAAGTTATACAACAAGCTGATAAAATAAAAGAACTCGAGGAGGAGATAAAGAAACTTAACAAAGGAATGGGAAAATTTGTTCAAGGTGAAGAAACTCTCATATCAATGATGAAGAAAGCTGCAGTTCCTATAGAAAAAGAAGGAGTTGGATTAGCTTCAACCTCAAAAGAAAATGCTCTCAAATATGATGGTACACGTGGAATTCCTTATGATTATGCAATGCCTTGGAAGATATGTAACAAGTGTCAAAAGAAGGGACATCTTGCACAGCACTACACTACTCAGATAGAATCAGCCTACCGAAATAGGAAAATAGCCTCCCGTTTTCAGACTGACAGAAGGAGAAATACAAGAAATCATGAACCAAGATGGATCCAAAAATGGATCAAGAAATCTGAACTACTTGATTTATATGTTCTATCTAGTAACCATACTGGACCCAACAAAATTTGGGTACCAAAAGGATAAGTTGTTCTTATTTGTTTCATAGGTATGCCTAGCCGCAAAGACAAACTCAAAGGAATGGATTTTGGATAGCGGGTGTACAAGGCACATGTGTGGAGATGAGTCTCAGTTTATCACTCTCAAAAAAAAGAGGGGTGGAAAAGTTACAATTGGTGATAGCAAAACTCTTCAAATACTTGGAAAAGGCAAAATCGTTAACAACATGCTTTCAATTGACAAAGTTCAATTTGTTCAAGGTCTAAAGTATAATTTACTTAGTATAAGTCAGTTATATGATGATGGTCATAATGTTGTTTTTGATAAAGAAAAATGTATTATCAATCTTGGTACTAACAAAATCCCACTAGTTGCTAAAAGGGAAGGAAATATATATATATATATATATATATATATATTGGATTTTAATTTACAGGAAACAGCATACTGTTTAGCTGCAGTTGACACATCTCCTAATCTATGGCATAGAAGGCTAGGACATGTTCATATGGATCAATTCAGCAAGCTGATTTCAAACAATTTAGTACGAGGGTTACCTAAAATGAAATATGTAAAGACAGATACATGTTCAGCTTGCCAATTAGGCAAACAAATTCGAACTCCTCACAAATCAAAGAACATGGTATCATCTGCTAAACCTTTAGAACTTTTTCATCTAGACCTTTTTGGTCGAGAAGCATATAAAAGCATTGGAGGTAAACAATATGCCTTTGTTATTGTCGATGATTATTCTAGATTCACACGGGTATTGTTTCTTAAAACTAAAGATTTTGCTTTTAAGGAATTTGAGAATCTAATCAAATTACTTGAAAATAAGTTGAATATAAGACTTGTAGGGATTCGAAGTGATCATGGAGGTGAATTTCAAAAGGATTTCATCACCTATTGTAAAGATAGAGGTATCTCTCATGAATTTTCAGCACCCCGAACTCCACAACAAAACGGGATAGTAGAAAGGAAGAACAGGTCTTTACAAGAAACAGCAAGGACTATACTTCAAGAAAGCAAGTTGCTAAGGAATTTTTGGGCAGAAGCTGTAAATATAGCTTGCTATGTACTTAACAGAGTTCTCATCAGACAAATTCTCAACAAAACTCCATATGAATTGCTGAATAAAAGAAAACCAAACATCAGTTATTTCAAGATACTTGGATCAAGATGCTTTGTTCTCAAAACAATTGACCGCGACGGTAAATTCGATGCAAAATCATATGAGGCTATTTTTCTTGGTTACTCTCTATTTAGTAAATCTTATAGAGTATATAATATATCTAAACAAATTGTTGAAGAATCAATTGATGTATCTTTTCAAGAAACTAATAATGATCTGCCAAGAGAAGAGGAAGTTGATGCAGGAACAGATACAAACAGCAAGCTGATTTCATCAGTAAAGCAAAATGAAGAAACACAAACTGCACCAGTTGATGAAGAAAAACAACAAGTTGATTTCACTATTCTTGTTGATGATTCATCAGAAAAACTTGCAAAATTAACCTTGGAAGAACAAGAAGCAACTCTAATTTCAAAAAGGGAACTTCATGCTCAAGGTATTCAACCTCACAAAATGATCAGACTTGCAGAACAAGAAGTTATAGCTCAACACTCTCTTCCTAAAGCTACTAGGATGTTTAAAAATCATCCTCCACAGTTAATTATTGGTGACAAGTCATAAGGCATCAAGACAAGGAAATCTCAAGCAAATATCTGTGCGTTTTCTGCCTTTCTTGCATAGGAGGAACCGAAAAATATAAAAGAAGCTTTAAATGATGAAAATTGGCTCATAGCAATGCAAGAAGAACTTAGTCAATTCGAAAGATGTGACGTTTGGGAACTAGTGGAACCACCTAAAGATGTTTCCATCATTGGTACCAAATGGATTTTTAAGAATAAAGTTGATGAATTTGGGACGGTCACTCGAAACAAGGCTAGACTCGTAGCTCAAGGATATAATCAGCAAGAGGGGATTGATTTTGATCAAACATATGCACCTGTTGCACGTCTAGAATCAATCAGAATGCTTCTCTCCTTTGCATGCTTCAAGAAAATCCAGCTTCATCAAATGGACGTGAAGAGTGCCTTCTTAAATGGCAGGCTGAAAGAAGAAGTATACGTAAAACAGCCTCCTGGATTCGAAAGTGCTCAGTTTCCAAACCATGTATTAAAACTTAAAAAGGCACTATATGGATTAAGACAAGCCCCTAGGTCTTGGTATGAACGTCTAAGTGAATTTCTGATCAAACATGGATTTCTAAAAGGTAAAATCGATCCTACTCTATTCACAAGATTAAAATGTAAAGATATCTTAGTTGTGCAAATCTATGTTGATGATATTATTTTTGGCTCAACTAATGACTCAATGTGTAAGTGGTTTTCCAAGCGTATGCACAATGAGTTTGATATGAGTATGATGGGCGATCTGAACTTCTTTTTGGGACTCCAAATCAAGCAGACTCAAGATGGTATTTATGTTCATCAAACGAAATATGTCAACAACCTAGTAAAAAATATGGGCTTGAAAACGTCAAGCTGAAATCTACTCCAATGTGCCAAAACAGCAAGCTGATTTCGGATGAAAATGGAAAAAGTGTTGATATTCGTCAATACCGAGGGATGATTGGAAGTCTTCTATATCTAACTGCTTCAAGACCTGATATTATGTATAGTGTTTGCGTTTGTGCTCGATTTCAGGATAATCCAAAGGAATCTCATCTAAGTGCCATTAAACGTATTTTCAAATATCTCCGTGGTACAACAAATCTTGGGTAATTCTATCCCATCACAAATTCCTTCAAACTTGTTCGATTTAGTGATGCTGACTATGCAGGAAGCCAAATTGATCGTAAAAGTACTAGTGGAATTTGTGCAATTCTTGGACAAAGTCTAGTTTCTTGGCAAAGTAAGAAACAATCATCTATTGCTTTGTCTACAGCGGAAGGAGAATATTTGGCAGCCGGGAGTTGTTGCTCGCAAATATTATGGATGATTCAAACTCTGAGAGATTTTGGAATCAAATGTGGTCAAGTTCCAATAAATTGTGATAATACAAGTACTATCAACATATCTGAAAATCCAGTAAATCATTCTCGCACCAAACATATTGATGTACGCCATCACTTCCTACGAGACAATGTTGCTAAAGGAAAGATCAAGCTGATTTTTGTCCCTACGGAATATCAGCTTGCTGATATTTTTACAAATCCTCTTGCAACAGAAAGATTCAACTTAATCAGGCGTGAACTTGGTATGTGTGAAGTATAAAACAGCAAGCTGTTTTCAACATGACTGGTAAGATCTTCTCTAATCTTCTTTTAAAATAATTTATCTATGATTTTTATATGGTAATTTTGGTCTAAATCTATTGACATGATCTATCTGTTAAATTGCCTAAAATATGCCATGATTAAATTTGCATATATTTATGCTAAGTGGTTACATGCTTTATTTCTTAAAAAAATTTCAACTTGCCATGATTACATTTTTCCTATTTTTATGTTAAGTGGTTACAGAATTTATTTCCTAAATAAATTAATCTTGCCATGATTTTATTTTTTATTTTTATGGTAAGTGGATACTTGTTTTAAGTTAAAAATCTTGAAAATATTTTCCCCTTATATCTTAAATTGGGAAAACACGGCATCACTCCACTTCACTTCTCCCAATTTTAACGAAAACCTAGGGTTCTCTCTTCAATCAATCATGTCATCCCGCACCCGCCGCACCAAGAACAAAGCCAACCGCCAAACCACACCACCATCGTCTCCTATTCCACTCTCTATGGACGATTTTGGTTCTCCGAGTGTTCAAACCGAACAAAGTTCCGACACAACTCCAATGGGTTCTCCTGCTACAAAGAGAGTCAAACCGGCATTTGACATAGCATCAGAGTCAAATCGGTTCTTTGATCACCATATTGGTACTCGCCCCATTGTTCCTGGTAAGCCTATTACCTTGAAACTTCTATCTGCATGCGGTGCTTTGGTTAATTGATGCAGTCGGTATGCACTCTTTTATCATTGATTTGCCGAAGTTATACTATCCTGATTTAATTCGTCAATTTTATGCTAACTTGGAGAAAGACGAATTTTGGAATTTAACTACTATTGTGAATGAGAAACACATTCAATTAAACCCTCCGTTTCTAGCTATGATTTTAGAAATCAATGTTAATTCATCTGTTGATGTGTTCACTCATGGCTCACTTAGTTTCACTGGATTCTCGTATGTTGACCAACTCAATGTCTTAGTTGCACCAAACAAACTGATGGAATTAGCCCTACCCACAACCTCTCTGATCAATCCAATGGCACACTTGATGTTTAAGATTTCATGGGCCGATATATGTCCTAGGTTGGGAGGTTGATGTGCCAGAAATATGATATTTAAAATCGCAAGGGCACGATCTCGTTTTAGTATTTTAAGATTCGATCCACAGGGAATAATTTTTATTTTGCGATCCTTAATTTTCAATTTAATCGAATTAGAACAAATTGATTTTTGGGGAATTTTAGAGTTTATACTAATTAATTACTACATGAAATCTATTTAACTACTTAAAAATTGAATTATTCTAAATTATTTTAAAACCTTAAATAAAATTCAAAGTTTGAATTAAATCTAAATTATTGTAAAAAAAATTCTTGATTTATTCTAAAATTAATCTAAAAATTATTCTAAAATATCTAAAATTTATTCTTAAATTATTCTAAAAATTTTAAATTCGAGTTAGAAAATTAGAAAAAAAAATTTCTTTTTTTTTATAAGTTAATTACAAAAAAATATTTTTACAAAAATCGGCATGAACCCAGAAATAACACCAAAACGAAAACTCATAAAACTCAGCAAATTCAACTGCAGCAGCAACTCCTAGAAATTTAAACAAAACCCAGGCACGTCGCAGCAACACATTAGCATAGCACTCAAGACAATGACTCGGCAATCTCGCAAACTTCGACTAGAACTGGCAGCATTTTGATTCAACGAATTAAACAAAACTGTGAACAACCATGACACTTCAGACATCAAACAAATTCAGCAAAGTAACTTTGACTGAAACACGATCGAGACTCAGACTTGTCAGAACAAATAAGTAAACGCAACTCAGCAACATCGAAACTCGAAGCAACTCGCCTAGAAACACAGAAACCACTCGACATAACTCGCAAACTAGAACTCGAAAAAATCACAAAACAAAACAAACTCAACCAAATAAACAAAACTAAAATCAACTTCAATAAACAAAATAGATACAAAACAAGGCTCGAATTTAACAACTCAACCAGAGAAACGGAACTCAGAACTGCAAAAATCGGAATAAACAAAATCGCAACTCGGGGACTAAACCAAACGCAGCACAAAATTCATGATCGACAGCATACGACAAACACCAGAACTTGATTTCAGTTATGAAAAACAATAAACAGCTACAAAGATGGTTGAAACATAGCCCAATATGCAGAATCAAGCGGAATCAAAATCGAAATAAAAAGAAGCAAAACGAAACTAAACAGAAAATAAAGTAGCAGGGGTTTGGGGGTTCTGAATCGACTAAAACAGAGGATTAAGAGAAACGGAAGGAAGAGATTAGGGGTGAGTGTTGAGCAGTGACTATGGGGAAAAAAAAGAAGGGGGCGAGAGAGGTGGGAGAGAGTTGTGGTTCGAATTGACAGGGGGAGAGAAAGAAGAAGAGAGAGAGAGAGAGAGAGAGAGAGAGAGAAAAGAGAAGTTTGTGTTGCAGGAGAAGAAAGAATAAGGAGATGAGAATGGTGGGAAGTCGAAGAAAAGAGGGGTGTTGGTGGCGCTTTAACCGGAAAAGAGGGGAGAGAGGTTGAAGATGAAGAAAATAGTTACTGGGTTTGAGATTTGAGAAAACGAGAGTGATGGGCTTGGGTTTTGAGAGTTCGATTTACAGGAAAAAAAAATAGTAAGGCAATAGATTGGCTTGTACTAAAAATGCAGGGTATGCTAATACTTCGAATTACACAAATTATAGCTGGAAAAACATGTACTTAAAATTAAAATGCTTACAAGAATTGCAGAAAAATTACAACAATAAATTTAGGGGTGTCCTAAAACTAAAACAAAAAAAAATGGTGTAATCCTAATTCTAAGTGATTTTACAAGAGAAAAAATGAATCTATTTATAGGAAATAGATTGAGATTTGTGGTTGGTGTGGATTAATCCCCACCATTCATTTTTGTTTAGTGGGATTAAATCCTAGCCCTCCATATTTATTTATTTTTTTTATTTTTTATTTTTTTATTTTTTTCTTTTTAGTTTTTAAATAAAAATTCAGCTTTTGCACCAAACTCCCTCTTCTTTCCTTTTCTTCTATTTTGGTCCTTCTTCTTCTTCTTTTTCTCTTCTTTGACCTTTATTTCTTTATTTTGCAATTTCTTCAATTTTTCTTGAATTTCCTGAAATACAACAAAATAATTTATTAAAATACGAATTCAAACAATAAATAGGTAATAAAAATATGCAAAATATGCACTTATCAAATGCCCCCATACCTATCTTTTGCTCGTCCTCGAGTAAAACAAAAAAAGAATCTAGATAAAAAGTCCTATACTCCTTTTCGTAGGTGTGACGGGTAATTTTAGGTTTACCAACCCGTTAAACCCATAGACGATCTCTATAGGAGGAGTGTTGTCTCCTAAGGGTTCACAGAAGATATACCCATAAAATCTTTGAGATAAGTCAGCAAGTATCCAACTTTCCTCTTTTACCATGGTTTTCATTGGTGTCAACAAAACAATTTTGTAGGAAAATATATGTCTTAAAGATTATTCTAATAATAGCCAAGTTATAGGTTCCCACAATCCACATGATTAGACTAAAAATTTACAAAAAATCCCAAGGTGTGTAGTGAATTTAAGGCCTTTGATGGATAAGTGCATACGAACATTTTCTCTTTTTCAACCAATATTGAACTGACTCAATCTCTATCAAAACAAGTATCTAGCCAAACTTCACGTTCTTAGCAGTTAGACCGACTGTGCAATGGTTGAGGTCCCAAAAGACTTTTGCATCAATACCCATTTAGCGAGTTTTAGGTCAACAATCCCAGATCATAAAGGACCTTAGGTTGCTAGGCACAAAGTCCCCTCGGACTTACTTACTCGGTTTATTAATGATTTCATCCTAGCCGATTTCCCTACTAAGAATTTATTATTACAAAATTACACTAGCACTCAACAATTACAAACATTTATTGACTCTTTTTCTTTTCTTTCTTCTTCTTCTTCTTCTTTTTTTTTTTGACACTATAGGAACCAAATTTCGCAAAGGTTTGATTCGACATTGTTCTAACATGTGGGTTCTCTCTCAGGTATCGAATAACATTCCTATACAATTTTTCCATCAAAAGTCTTGTGCAAATGTGTCGTCTTGGTCTTTTAAGCAAAAATTTGTTCGACACAAGTTTCATGAGGAAAAACTTTACCTGACTACGTTCAAATTATCTAAAGGCATTATACATATAATTTTCGAAACATTGTCAACACCAATTAGTTCTAAAATTTAAAGAGTATGAAGGACAACTAAGCTAAAATATCTCTATTTTTGGATTTTTCAAATTTTTTTAATTTTTTTGGATTTTTCAATTTTATGTATTTACACTAAAAACCCTCCCTTATACCTAAATCATGCATTGTCCTCAATGTATGCAAAATGAACGAGAATAAAATAGAGAGGAGGAAATACCTGATAAGGGATGATGGAGAATGACAAACTGCTGAAAAACTACGAAAAAAAACAACTCACACACGCACACAAATCCTCCCCCATACCTACATTCTACTGTGTGAGGTACAAAACAAATATTTACTAACCAATACCTGCTCTCGGAAAAACTATTTTTGTTATACAACCAACATATTTCAGAAACTCACCCACAAAAATAGCATAGACCACTCGAACGATCCGATTAGGCGCAAGAATAAAACTCATATTCCTAACTTCATCCATAGACCACGAAGATGCTTCTTTTTGTTGTTTAAGCAAATTAATTATGATAAGATGTTGGTCATGAATATCATGAGTTTCGATGAAAGATGGAGCACGAGTGGAAAATGAAGAAATAGAAACGGGTGGGGGTGGCTCTTAGAAAAATGTTTTACCAACAGAATTAGGATCACAAGAACTATCCTTATGTTGGGTTTCCCATTTGGAACAAATATTCTTCATCTCCCCAAACATCTCTTCCGAGGTCAAATTCTTAAAAGATTCGTGAAGCTCTCGATTGGTCTCGTAATGCAATTGAAAATCTTGTTTAAGAAGAGACTCAATCTCATGATCGTCCAAATTTGGCCTTGAAACAACCTCCTTAACTAGATCAGCTCCTATTGGTTGAGTATGAAGTTCTTTGGGTTTTTCGGGAAGAGGTTTGGAAGATGAAAGGAAAAGTTCACTAGAAGAAGATGATGGTTGTCTAGGTGAAGCCACAAACTCAGAATCATCGAGATTCTTCGTTTGACCTAGAGAAAGAATGATGTCAGCATTAGAATCTTCTTCGTGTGAATCACCACCGAAAGGAGTGTCAACTTGAACATTAGACCTAGGAGAAATGATATCATCGAAAGTATCGATAGGTCTTTGAGTGATAAGAAATTCAGGGTTGACCTCGGGTGGATTCGAGGTGGTTATCGTCTCACGCTCGTACATGGTGGCTAATTGATTCACTTGAAATTCTAACTTAGATAAGGCTTGAGCATTAGAGTTCAAAATTTGCCTATCAGAAGTTATGGTTTGCATGAAGTTTGCTTGAGAAATCAATAAAGCCTCGATACTCTTTTCTAAGGTGTCAAGTTGACTCGGAATTGGATAAGAGTTCGGTTCTTGAAAATGTGGAGGCGGAGTTTGATAGCTATGACCTTGGTTCCATGAGAGATCGAGATAATCTCTCCAACCGGAATTAGAAGACGATGTAAAATGGTCATTTCGAGAGGTTGGGTGAAACATGGCGTTGACATGTTAAAAATCGAGACTCGGAGAGTTGAAATTTGGGTGCCAAGACGTGTGTGAAGGGCCTCTAAGGGTTTCTAAGGCTTCGAGTCATCTAGTAAGAGCATCTAATTCGGAGTCGATTGCAATATCGTGTTCACTATAATGCAAATCACTAAAAGTACTGTACGACTCGTTATATACACTAGGTTCCCTAGTTGACTCACACCACATCGTATTATCCGCTAATTCCTCGTCAAAATCCCAACCTTGGTAATAACGCTCCCTAAATGCTGCGGACATGGTAAAGATTGATCAAGGATAAAACCACGTAGCAAGTAAGTGCGAAAATGAAACACACAAAATAAATGGTGAGAAATCAAAAGAAAAATCTAACCTAGGTTCCCTAAACAAAATAACTAGACATTGCTCACATAACGTTAAGACACGCTAAAAATTCCGTAAATTAAGAATTATTCAGACCGATTCGGCCAGATTAGAGCAGGCATTGCCAAGAGGCCAAACTCGTCACTTAGACACCAAATCTTAACAGTCAGGCGAACCTTAGACACTGAAGGTCGTGAATAAGTCTTAATTACGTTTATTTGATGCAACAAACAACGAGATATATACAAAAACGATAAACAATTATGGATACTTACACGACGTGTCCTATTCTAAAAAAAAAAAAAATTAACGTACCTTTGGGTCCTCCAGCGATCACCACAATTTACTAGGTACGAAAAATTAAAAACAAGAAAATAAAAATCTAGATGATGTGCCCTAAGTGATGAATGCATGATGCAACAAATATGTATTTACAACTAATTTATTTATTTATTTATTTATTTTGGGAATTTTTTTTTCAATTTTTTTGTGATTTTTGATTTTTTTATTTTTTGTGATTTTTTTTAAAATAAAAAGGCGAAAAGAGAGAGATACGGGTTACCGAAGCATGCTTCCAAGAATTCCGATTTTTCCAAGCTCCGAGAGAATAGTCCCGAAATTTCAAACTTTCCTGAAAAAAACGAAATAAAAAAAAATAAGTCAAGAAATAAAACTAATCCGAAAAATTAAATATTAAGGCGTGAAAATTAATTAAGTCCCCGGCAGCGGCGCCAAAAACTTGGTGTGCCAGAAATATGATATTTAAAATCGCAAGCGCACGATCTCGTTTTAGTATTTTCAATTTAATCGAATTAGAACAAATTGATTTTTGGAGAATTTTTGAGTTTATACTAATTAATTACTACATGAAATCTATTTAACTACTTAAAAATTGAATTATTCTAAATTATTTTAAAACCTTAAATAAAATTCAAAGTTTGAATTAAATCTAAATTATTGTAAAAAAAATTCTTGATTTATTCTAAAATTAATCTAAAAATTATTCTAAAATATCTAAAATTTATTCTTAAATTATTCTAAAAAATTTAAATTTGAGTTAGAAAATTAGAAAAATTTTTTCTTTTTTTTTTAGAAGTTAATTACAAAAAAATATTTTTTCAAAAATCGGCATGAACCCAGAAATAACACCAAAACGAAAACTCATAAAACTCAGCAAATTCAACTGCAACAACAACTCCTAGAAATTTAAACAAAACCCAGGCACGTCGCAGCAACACATTAGCATAGCACTCAAGACAATGACTCGGCAATCTCGCAAACTTCGACTAGAACTGGCAGCATTTTGATTCAACGAATTAAACAAAACTGTGAACAGCCATGACACTTCAGACATCAAACAAATTCAGCAAAGTAACTTCGACTGAAACACGATCGAGACTCAGACTTGTCAGAACAAATAAGTAAACGCAACTCAGCAACATCGAAACTCGAAGCAACTCGCCTAGAAACACAGAAACCACTCGACATAACTCGCAAACTAGAACTCGAAAAAATCACAAAACAAAACAAACTCAACCAAATAAACAAAACTAAAATCAACTTCAATAAACAAAACAGATACAAAACAAGGCTCGAATTTAACAACTCAACCAAAGAAACGGAACTCAGAACTGCAAAAATCGGAATAAACAAAATCGCAACTCGGGGACTAAACCAAACGCAGCACAAAATTCAGGATCGACAGCATACGACAAACACCAGAACTTGATTTCAGTTATGAAAAACAATAAACAGCTACAAAGATTGTTGAAACATAGCCCAATATGCAGAATCAAGCGGAATCAAAATCGAAATAAAAAGAAGCAAAACGAAACTAAACAGAAAATAAAGTAGCAGGGGTTTGGGGGTTCTGAATCGACTAAAATTGGGGATTAAGAGAAACGGAAGAAGAGATTGGGGGTGAGTGTTGAGCAGTGATTATGGGGAAAAAAAGAAGGGGGCGAGAGAGGTGGGAGAGAGTTGTGGTTCGAATTGACAGGGGAGAGAAAGAAGAAGAAGAGAGAGAGAGAGAGAGAGAGAGAGAGAGAGAGAGAGAGAGAGAGAGAGAGAGAGAGAGAGAGAGAGAGAGAGAGAGAGAGAGAGAAGGAGAAGTTTGTGTTGCAGGAGAAGAAAGAATAAGGAGATGAGAATGGTGGGAAGTCGAAGAAAAGAGGGGTGTTGGTGGCGCTTTAACCGGAAAAGAGGGGAGAGAGGTTGAAGATGAAGAAAATAGTTACTGGGTTTGAGATTTGAGAAAACGAGAGTGATGGGCTTGGGTTTTGAGAGTTCGATTTACAGGAAAAAAAAATAGTAAGGCAATAGATTGGCTTGTACTAAAAATGCAGGGTATGCTAATACTTCGAATTACACAAATTATAGCTGGAAAAACATGTACTTAGAATTAAAATGCTTACAAGAATTGCAGAAAAATTACAACAATAAATTTAGGGGTGTCCTAAAACTAAAACTAAAACTAAAACAAAAAAAAATTGGTGTAATCCTAATTCTAAGTGATTTTACAAGAGAAAAAATGAATCTATTTATAGGAAATATAATAGATTGAGATTTGTGGTTGGTGTGGATTAATCCGCACCATTCATTTTTGTTTGGTGGGATTAAATCCTAGCCCTCCATTTTTAATTATTTTTTTTATTTATTCTTTTTTTCTTTTTTTTCTTTTTAGTTTTTAAATAAAAATTCAGCTTTTGCACCAAACTCCATCTTCTTTCCTTTTCTTCTATTTTGGTCCTTCTTCTTCTTCTTTTTCTCTTCTTTGACCTTTATTTCTTTATTTTTGCAATTTCTTCAATTTTTCTTGAATTTCCTGAAATACAACAAAATAATTTATTAAAATACGAATTCAAAAAATAAATAGGTAATAAAAATATGCAAAAATATGCACCTATCAGAGGTCGTTCAAACCTTACTTGGCAAGATGTTTGTGTATGTGCTAGGATTATGTCTAAAATGCCATTTAACTTACCCAAACTTGTCTTGGATACTATGTTTGCTGTTGTTGGAAAACAAAATTCTGGATTGCAATATGGATGCTTAATCACAAGAATTCTTCTGTTCTATAAGGTCACTCTCACTGGAATTGATTCGGTTCAGGCTAAAGAACATATTAATGCTAAGAACCTAGCTCAATCTAATCTGAAAATTGTAAATGGTTCTCTAATTCACATCTCAGAACCAAATCAGCCGGTTGAGGTTAATACTGGGGATACTCCTGCTACACATGCTACATCTGAAGTAATTAAACTGGTAGAACAAGTTGTGGTTGATACTACAATCCTCAAAGGAAATCATACTGTCCTGGTTGACAAAATCTCTGTACTTGAAGAGGAAATCAAGGTTCTAAAAACCATGATATCAATACTTATTGGAAAGGATGAGTCTGCGGAAGTTCCTGATGCTACTGCTATTCCTCCTGCTACTAGTACTAATATTGTCCCTCCTGCTGCTAATGTTACTAATACTGAGAAAGAAGACTCCAGGGAAGCTGATGCATAAACCTGTTCCCTTTTTAATGATTAAGGGGGAGAATATTTTAGTAGTAATGCTTGAAAATATTGCTGATGGTTGATGCTCTTAGATAACTTTTGAATTAAATTTGGTGTTTGTAAAACTTTAACTATCTGTGTTTGGTTGTTGAATTATAGCACTCTGTGCTTTATTTGTCGGCATGAATTATGTGGCTTAATTTAATTATGTGATCTGTGATCTAATTGCTTAAACTGGTATTTATGAATGCATGTGCTATAATTGTTTAATCCAGTTTACAGGATTGCAGGAATTTAGGGGGAGAATTCTCTCCTAAAATAATACTTCAATAATCATCAAAAAGGGGGAGATTGTAACCCTTATGTTTTGATGATTATAAAATAGCAAGCTGTATTTCATATTGTTTATCTATTCAGCAAGCTGTGTTATGTTGTACAGGATTATTTTCAGTAAGACTAACTGTTGTATTTCAGCAAGCTTTTATGGACAATTTGATATATTTCAGCAAGCTGAACTTACGGTCAGTTCAAAATCAGCCTGCTGATTCTGGGCGACAGAAAGAACAGAATCCAAGAAGAAATTTGTTTTTCAAGGAGCTATTTGTGTTTTTTATTAATATTGTAAGGGACCCTCTGAATTATACAAATACATCATACACTTCAATATTCTAATTCTCAAGTCTAGCAAAGTGGGAGACAACATATTCCTTTTCCTTTAAATAATGAAAGCACTTGCCTAACTTTACATTCTTTATTTGACTATACCCAACAAACACACTATCTATTCCTTCTTTGTCTTTGACAAGGCCGTCGCGTGTCTATCAAATAATAATTCTAACAAATCCTTCTAACTATGTAGTAGGGTAAGTCAGAGTCGATCCCACAGAGACAAACGTATCAATCACTAGTTGTTTCTGATTTAATTCGGCTAAGCAAGTAACACAATAGATTTTGAGAGATTATTAAACTAATTTTATACTAAGAGAATTTCGCTGTATTAATCAAATATTAAAAACATCCAGAATTAAGTATCCCTACTAGCATGAATTGATGCAATTGTGAATTCCCTCCCCAATTAATCGTACGCTGCTCAACAGGAAAGATGCGCCCTAAGAATACCAATAACCTCTCTCAAGTATTAATGGCTTCTATAAAATACAATCAAGCCTATTCTCATGGTATCATGCATATTAGAGACATTAAGCATAGCACCCTAATTTCCTAACAATCCATTCTACCTATTCTCATGGAGAATCTCATGTTCTTATTGGATAAATCACAACCATCTAAATCCAACTCTCGTTGATAATTAGATATTGGTTCAAACAATACACATAATCACGTCTGATTTGTAATTGCTAATTAAAACAACTCAATAAGCAAAAGCAATTAAACAATCAAATTGGGGGAATTGGGAAAATCACACATCAATCATAACTAGGGTTCTACTTAACCCTAGATTAATTATCTACTCACTCATAATTGAATTAACAAAACAAGAATTATAAATTGAACAAATCATATTATAAAGAAAAGAGAAAGAGAAAAACCTTCAATCTTCAAAGAAAATAAAAGTTCTCCACAAATCTCCACCAAAGATGTTTACAAAGTTCTAATGTGTGTATCTATCTTTTTCTTTTCACGCTCTCCTCCTCTTTTATAATAAAACTCCTTAATAAAATCTGATCTCTATCTCCTAATAAAAGTATTTTTAATATTTTAATCAATTTACAAAAAGATATCCATAATTGAATAGGATTTTCTTGTAAAATTCGTCACTTATTTTTCTCCTCTGTTTCTGGGCTCTTCCAGTTGGATTTTGCTTACTGGACCACCTCTGAATTAAAGATAATTCCCTAAGCTTCGCGTGGACAGTAAGATCGTTAAATTCTGACTTCTGGAACTCAAGATATGGCCCAAACAGTGCAGGCAGCCTGTGCAGCCCAATAATACGAATTTTCTCCTATTTTATCTCCAAAATAGCTCTTTTTTGCTCCAAATCCTTCCAAGTCATGAATTCTTTATTTCCTACAATAAAACAATAAAATCTATTAAATAAAAATCCAAATCAATGCAAAACACAATAAATATGAGAATAAAATCATCTAAAATATATATAAAAATATACTCTATCAAACATCCCCACACTAAGCATTTGCACGTCCTCGGGCAAATAAGTGAAATAAAAACTAAGTCCTAACATCACTTTCGTAGATGACACGATTGCATTGAGCATATGCAACAAGCCGTTAAACCCCTAGGCAGCCCTAGTAGGACGAGTGTTGTCTCGTGAGGGTTTATAGTGAATGTACCCACAAAATTCATCTAACCATGCAAAAGATCAATGCTAACACAACACCACACACACAAGTCCTCTCATGCCACATCAACTTAAGAATCAAAGCAAACATACGATGTCTTGGTGTCGAAAGTGCAAGTATTCACGTAGTCTACTCAACCAACATGCAGAAGATCATAAAAATTCATGTCAAGTGTAAAAATCGTTGGTAATCATGCTAAGCCCACAAGAAATACATCTTTAAGTCTAAACCTGGGATCTCCTATGCCAAAACAAGTAATAACTCACCTTTCACTCAAAAACGAATATTCAGTCAAGAACAAGGTTAAGTGTATCACTCAATTCCAACAAAATCATAAACACAACTTGACACTCGCAATCAATCTCACTCTCAACACAACATACATCACCGATGACAATCAAAAGGTCTTTATTCAGGTTGTAGCGTGGGCTAGGGACCAGGTATGTCAAGTAAAGCTAAAACAGGTTAAATGTCAAAAGCTAGTACCCAACAATATAATTCATTCCATTCCCTTTCTATTAAAACCACAAAAATACTTCCCCACACTTGGATTTTTCAATAACCCTTACATAATAACTTGACTAGTCGAATGAAGAAGGATCATACAAACATAAGAATGCTCTCAGATTTATTTATTTTTTCTCTTTTTTTTTCTTTTTTTTTCTATTTTTTTTCTTTTTCTGAGAGCCAAGGAATAAGCACAATGATCCATAGATATTTTTATGAATTTCGACTAACAAGCATCAACCAAAATCAATATTCCCCAATGGTATGATCATCAATAACCCCCCTTTTATGAACACCTTATTACTCCCTTAAGCACAATACTAGCCTTTGACAATTTAGGTTCAAATTCAATGTAAGGCCAATAGAATAAAAAGGATAATGGCAAGTAATGTGGTGTGTCACCGAAAGAATAGGATTAAGCTCAACGGGTTAACTAATTGATCATGTATAAAAGGTGTGGAAATATGGGAAATACGAGGTTAAACCTAAGTGCCTTATATCATCTCATCATCAAGTAATATCATGCATTTCAAGAAAGATCTCAAGTAAGTGCTAGCAATGTAAACAACATGTGGACACTCAAGCAAACGAAAAATCATGCAAAAGATATGCATATAGGCTCAAAACTCACTTGGTGTGACAAAACATAATCAATCCCAAGTAACAAGACTCTTTAACGCACCTACTTGTACTCAAAGCATGAAAACCAAGTCATCTTACACATATTCATGTCATTCTAATCACTTACTACATCCAATTAAGTCTACCAGCTTCAACTTGCTAGTGTAAGTTTGTGCACAAGAACAAAGCACGTCACTTCTCATACAAAAGAATCCATAAACACAAGAATTCTACGCATGCATGGGTGTATCAAGCAAAATACAACAACTAATCAAATTGCATGGCTAGAATTATTTTTGGTATTTTTAATTTTTTTAATTTTTTTTTGAATTTTATAATATATAATTTTTTTGTTTTTTTTTAATCATCGAAAACTCATCCCCACACTTAAGTTGTTCATTGTCCCCAATGAACTAATGAACAAGATACAAAACTACAACTAAAAACAAAATAAAACTACACTAAAAAGAAAAGAAAGAAAACTCCCCTGGAATCAAGTTGTCGGATGTGAAAACCACCCCTCATTCGCTTAGAAGCCACCCACTCACCACTTCCGTAGGTGATCACGGTTGCATTTGGCATAAAACTCCCGAACCACTCACTAATCATATGAACCAAACTAACAAATTTTTCTCGCAAAAATCCCCTTTCCTTAGCAATTAGCCTCACAGCAACCGATTAAATTTAACCTCCACCGTCGAAAATAAAAATTTCCCAACATTAGCACTATCTCTCCCATGTTTACGAGCCAAAAGAATCAATACCCAACTCACAAGAAGCTCCACCAAAAATTAACAAGCAATATCACACCAAAAATACCCCAATATATCAAGAATAATATAAATCACTATTTACAAGAACACAAATTCGCAATCAAAATAAAATTGGAGAGAAGAAATAAACCCACTACGAATTGGAGAGGTGAACTTGCAATTAATTCCTCTTTAGAATTGAATTTTTGGAGATTTAAAGAAAATAGAAGAGGAATTGGATTTGTATGGAAAGGTGTGTATATATATAAGATGATGGATAGGTTGAATAAAAATTTCAATTGTGTAGGAGAGATTTGGAGAGGTTAGGATTTGATGTAGGATAGATATAGGAATTTAGAATTGAAGAAATATGAGTTAGGATTAAATTTGGGGGAATTTTGGGGGTTAAAACAACAATTTTCGGGGGGGAAAAAATCTGGAAGGGGTGTAACGCAGCCGCAGGCTGCGTTTTAGGTCTGCAGACTGCGCGGGGGGCAGTAACGCAGGCGCAGCCTGCGTTACAGGGGGGCAGACTGCGTAATAGTCAGTAACGCAGGCGCAGCCTGCGTTACAGGGTTGCTGCCTGCGAAAATCACCTTTTTTTTTTCTTCTTTCTTTTTTTTCTTTCTTTTCTTTTTTTTTTCTTTTTTCCTTTCAAAGAAAATAAATCACAAAAGCTTGGGTTGCCTCCCAAGTAGCGCGTTTGTTTAATGTCGTTAGCCCGACATTGTCACTTCAATCATTCTGAAAGAGGAGAAGACAACCGAATATCCACCTCCTCGTTAATTGGTTCACCAGCTCGATAGTGTTTCACTCGTTGACCATTCACCTTAAACGACTCTCCTTTGGAATTCAACAATTCGACAGAACCATACGGAAAAACTTTGCGTACCTTGAACGGACCCGACCACCTAGAACGGAGTTTTCCGGGAAAAAGTCTTAACCTCGAATTGAATAGAAGAACTAACTCCCCTTCCTTAAATTCTCTACGTAATATCCCCTTATCATGCCACTTCTTTGTTTTCTCCTTGTAAAGCTTAGAACTCTCATAAGCCTCAAAACGAAGCTCTTCAAGCTCATTAAGTTGTAGAAGTCTCTTCTCACCCGCTGCTAACATATCGAAATTCAAACCTTTGATAGCCCAAAATGCACGGTGCTCCAACTCAACGGGAAGATGACATGCTTTTCCATAAACCAATCTATACGGAGTTGTCCCAATAGGTGTCTTAAACGCAGTTCTGTACGCCCAAAGTGCATCATCAAGTTTCATAGACCAATCTTTCCTTGATTTTGCTACTGTCTTTTCCAAGATAGTCTTTATTTCGCGATTAGAGATCTCCACCTGACCACTGGTTTGGGGATGATAAGAAAGTCCCAGCTTATGATAAACTCCATATTTCTTCAACATAGCTTCAAAACGATTCTCGAGAAAATGCTTTCCTCCATCTTTTACCAACTCAACGGGAAGATGACATGCTTTTCCATCTTTCCTTTGGCCTAGGACTGCACCAATAGCTTGATCACTAGCATCACACATTATCTCAAATGGTAGACTCCAATCCGGTGGTTGTATAATTGGAGCAGAAACAAGTGCTTTCTTCAATGTTTCAAAAGCCTCAACACAAGCATCAGTGAACACAAAAGGTACCTCCTTACCCAAGAGCTCGGTAAGAGGTCGAGCAATCTTCGAAAAATCTTTTATGAAACGGCGATAGAATCCAGCATGACCAAGAAAACTTCTTATCCCCTTGACTGAAGTAGGGGGTGGCAAGCGCTCAACAACCTCGACCTTGGCTTTATCAACTTCAATGCCTCTCTTCGAAACAACATGACCCTGAACAACTCCCTCTTGTACCATAAAGTGGCACTTTTCCCAATTGAGAATGAGATTAACTTCTTGACATCTATGAAGCACCTTCTTCAAGTTATGTAAGCACATGTCAAAAGAAGTTCCACCAACTGAGAAGTCATCCATAAAAACCTCCATAATGTCTTCAATGAAATCTGAGAAAATTGCCATCATACATCGCTGAAAGGTGGGAGGAGCACAACATAGACCAAACGGCATTCTGCGGTAGGCAAATGTACCATAGGGACATGTAAAAGTTGTCTTTTATTGATCATCTGGATGAATAGGAATCTGGAAAAAACCTGAATATCCATCTAAGAAGCAGAAGTAAGAATGTTTCGCCAACCTTTCAAGCATTTGATCAATAAAAGGGAGAGGAAAATGATCTTTCCTTGTGGCCTTATTCAATTTTCGATAATCAATGCACATGCGCCACCCTGTAACAGTTCTAGTAGAAATCATCTCACCCTTATCATTCTTCACCACGGTCATTCCTCCCTTCTTTGGAACAACATGTACCGGACTGACCCACTTGCTATCAGAGATAGGATAGATTATACCTGCATCAAGAAGTTTTAAAACCTCCTTTTTGACCACCTCCATCATATTAGGATTGAGTCTCCGTTGGTGCTCAATAGAAGAAGCTTGCTCATCTTCAAGAATAATCTTATGCATGCAGAATGATGGATTGATGCCCTTGATATCATCAATGGAATAGCCAATAACATTTTTATACTTTCTCAAAACCGTGAGCAATTGCTCAATTTGAATGTCATCAAGCTCAGAATTGACAATGATAGGATATGATTCATTAGGGCCCATAAACACATATTTCAAAGACGCAGGTAGGGGTTTCAGTTCTACCTTAGGAGGCGTGGAACTCTCCTTAACTTCCTCATGCTGTAGCACATTAGAATGTTCATGCTTATATGTAGGTGCTGCATCCAAAAGCTTCTCGTAACCCATACACTCTCCATCTTCTTCATTTACGTTACCCTCGAGAACGGCTTGAAGTGGATCCTCAGATAAAAGAATTTTTGTTTTCATGTCGATCACTTCCTCTAGTGCATCCACCCTATTAACAAACTCATCCGTAAAAGGATGTCCCATTGTACTTTGCAGCTTGAATTCCATCTTCTCGTCGCCTACTTCGAAAGAAATTCTTCCATTTTTCATGTCAATAATAGCTCCAGCTGTTGCTAAGAAAGGCCTCCCAAGAATGATAGGAATATTGGCATCTTCTTCCATTTCCATGACAACAAAATCGCATGGAATATAAAACCTTCCTACCTTAAGGGGCACATCTTCAAGAATTCCAAGTGGAAATTTCACACTTCTGTCGGCCAGTTGTAGAGAGATGCGTGTGGGTTTCAGTTCACCCATCTTAAGTTTTTCACAAATTGATAGTGGCATCAAACTGACACTTGCTCCAAGATCACATAAAGCCTTTTTTATTTCGACATCCCCAAGCTGAACAGGAATAGAGTAGCTACCTGGATCCGCTAACTTCTTTGGAAGATCATTTTGCAAGATGGCACTGCACTCTGCCGTTAATGAGATGGTAGAGCTTTCTTCAATCTTCCTTTTCCTTGACAAAATATCTTTTAAGAATTTTGCATAAGATGGCATCTCAGTGATAGCATCCATGAATGGGATATTGATATGTAGCTTCTGCAAAATTTCAAGGAACTTACCATACTTCTTCTCTAGCTTGGCTTGTGCCAACCTTTGTGGAAAAGGAACAGGTGGCACATATGGTTTAGGAAGAACAGCTTCTGATTCTTTCTTCTCTTCGTCCACGGCCTCTGGTTCTACCGGTTTCTCAGTTGCAATCGCCTCTTCACTTCCATTAGCATTCACAACATTTTTGCTCACGTTCAATTCCGGCTCCTTCAATTCTTTACCACTCCTTAACGTGACAGCATTGATATGACCCCTTGATGGTTGCTCAGTTTGACCAGGAAGTTGGCCTGAAGATTTATTTAGCTGGCTCAACTGTTGAGAAATCTGAGTGATAGTGTTCTCCATCATCTTGTTGTGAGCCTTTATCTCGTTAATGCTCGAATCAAAATGGTCATTCTTCTTTGATTGTGTAGCAATGAACCCTTCCATGAGAGTCTCCAAGTTAGATTTCTGTGGCGGATCTTGTTGAAAACCAGGAGGCTGAGAAAAATTGTTTTGTGAAGATTGAGTTTGACCCTGATTGTTCCTGTAGGAGAAATTTGGATGATCTCTCCACCCTGGATTGTATGTGTTGGAATAAGGATTATACTGCGGCCTTGGATTCTGATTGTAAAGAGCATTAGCCTGTTCAACTGCCATTCCAGAAGGATTGTATTGACAAGCAAGTTTGGTGTGTCCAACAACTCCACATACCTCACATGAAGCAACAGTAGATGAAGTACTCCTAGCATCCAATTGCTCAATCTTCTTAACCATTGCCTGCATAGTAGTATTCAACATGGTTAGAGCATCAACATCATACTTACCGCCCTTCTTAGGATGATTTCGATCATTGTATGGAAAATTGTCATTAGATGCCATCTCGTCTAACAAAGTTTTCGCATCTTCAGTACTTTTCTTCATAATAGAACCACCAGAAGAAGCATCAACAAAGTTTCGGAACTCTTGTGTCAACCCATTGTAGAATGTTTGGATCAACAACCAGTCAGGAATTCCATGGTGAGGGCATTGTCTCTGAAGTCGCTTAAATTTTCTCTAAGCATCATGAAGTGACTCGTCATCATCTTGACGAAAATTAGAGATCTCATTCCGTAGCTTAGAGGTCTTCTTCTGACTGAAGAATTTAAGTAGAAAAGCCTTCGCAAGACTATCCCAAGTAGTGAATGTATTTGGTCCTTCATCCTTCAACCAATCTTTTGCTGCATCCCGAAGAGAGAATGGAAATAATCGCAGCTTAACAGCTTCATCACTTACATTGGTCATCTTTATAGTATCACACTTCTCCAGAAAACTCTCAAGATGATCAACAGGATTTTCATTGGACAATCCTGGGAAAGAGTCATTAGAGATGAATTGGATGAACTGAGGCTTTAGTTCAAAGTGTGTAGCTGTGATTGCTGGTCTGACAATGCTTGAGAGTATGCCTTTAGCATCTGGCATACCATGCTCCCTGAGAGCTTTAGCTGGTGCATCACCCATAACTTCCTTGTTCTTGTTTTTCCTTCGCTTGCCTGCTTGCCTTCTTGCTGTAGCTTCAATTTCAGGATCAATAGTAATTAAATCTTCAGTACCTGAACTTCGAGTGTGCATGCAACAAGAGAACTAGAAACGATGATCAATTAACAAGGGAATAATAGCCGAAGCAACACAACTAAAATACTTAGCTAAATCAATTCAAAATTAACTAATCTAACACTGCTTTGTCCCCGGCAGCGGCGCCAAAAATTTGACAAGGCCGTCGCGTGCCTATCAAATAATAATTCTAACAAATCCTTCTAACTATGTAGTAGGGTAAGTCAGAGTCGATCCCACAGAGACAAACGTATCAATCACTAGTTGTTTCTGATTTAATTCGGCTAAGCAAGTAACACAATAGATTTTGAGAGATTATTAAACTAATTTTATACTAAGAGAATTTCGCTGTATTAATCAAATATTAAAAACATCCAGAATTAAGTATCCCCACTAGCATGAATTGATGCAATTGTGAATTCCCTCCCCAATTAATCGTACGCTGCTCAACAGGAAAGATGCGCCCTAAGAATACCAATAACCTCTCTCAAGTATTAATGGCTTCTCTAAAATACAATCAAGCCTATTCTCATGGTATCATGCATATTAGAGACATTAAGCATAGCACCCTAATTTCCTAACAATCCATTCTACCTATTCTCATGGAGAATCTCATGTTCTTATTGGATAAATCACAACCATCTAAATCCAACTCTCGTTGATAATTAGATATTGGTTCAAACAATACACATAATCACGTCTGATTTGTAATTGCTAATTAAAACAACTCAATAAGCAAAAGCAATTAAACAATCAAATTGGGGGAATTGGGAAAATCACACATCAATCATAACTAGGGTTCTACTTAACCCTAGATTAATTATCTACTCACTCATAATTGAATTAACAAAACAAGAATTATAAATTGAACAAATCATATTATAAAGAAAAGAGAAAGAGAAAAACCTTCAATCTTCAAAGAAAATAAAAGTTCTCCACAAATCTCCACCAAAGATGTTTACAAAGTTCTAATGTGTGTATCTATCTTTTTCTTTTCACGCTCTCCTCCTCTTTTATAATAAAACTCCTTAATAAAATCTGATCTCTATCTCCTAATAAAAGTATTTTTAATATTCTAATCAATTTACAAAAAGATATCCATAATTGAATAGGTTTTTCTTGTAAAATTCGTCACTTATTTTTCTCCTCTATTTCTGGGCTCTTCCAGTTGGATTTTGCTTACTGGACCACCTCTGAATTAAAGATAATTCCCTAAGATTCGCGTGGACAGTAAGATCGTTAAATTCTGACTTCTGGAACTCAAGATATGGCCCAAACAGTGCAGGCAGCCTGTGCAGCCCAATAATACGAATTTTCTCCTATTTTATCTCCAAAATAGCTCTTTTTTGCTCCAAATCCTTCCAAGTCATGAATTCTTTATTTCCTACAATAAAACAATAAAATCTATTAAATAAAAATCCAAATCAATGCAAAACACAATAAATATGAGAATAAAATCATCTAAAATATATATAAAAATATACTCTATCAGTCTTCACCATCATTTCAACTATACACGCTCCTCTTGACTATGAAGACAACAGCTCCTCCAAACGGCTCCTCCACATCTTCATCATTTATGATTACAAGACTTAGAAAAATCGATGGAGCCTTTTGAAGACTATATCTCAAATCTATCTTGTTTACCTATGAATATAGTGTTAGGCCTAATACACAATTATAATCAAGATCGTATGAGATATTAACAATAGAATACGCGTTTAAATAATTAAAAAACTGTTTGGAATTAATAACTCCTCTCTCAGTGATGTAAGATATCACAGAGAGCTGCTTAGGTTACAATGAATAATGTTTCACAATAATCGATACCCTTCTAGGGTTAACCTAACTATATTTATAAGATACACAGTTGCTATACAATCGATAATTGATACTCCTATAAATTAGCTATACAATTGATATCAATTACGATTGCTACACGTCTCCTTAGTCAACTCAATCTCTTTGACAGCTATCCAATCTTCAAAGATATTGCTTACTTAAATAATCTTCAAACACTGTTGACCAGTAGACGCTGCCTCCAGACAGAGTTTAACAAACTCTGTCGAGCTTCCAACTGTCAGCGTTTAACTAAACTCTGACTGATTCCAGCTAAACTCTGATTTATCACTATAACACTTAAACACTGATTAATATTCACATCAATTATTTGTAACAATCTCCCACAACTTGTTCATTAGCAAAAATGAACAAGTTTAACAATAATTGATGATGTCAAAACAAATAAATAAATACAGTGTTTAATATACAAACAGAGTTTAACTTCTACTTAACAAAATCTACAGAAAATAAGAAAATTATTACAGAGTTTTAATCCTTAATCTCCTCAACATCTGGTGTTGTTCTAAGGTAGTCAATAAGTAATCTTCTTTCAGCATTCTCAAGCTCTGTCTGCATAACCTCCTTGATCTCCTTTAGCTTAAGATCATCTTCACCTGTTTGATAAATAGCAGACCTCACATCATAGATTTTGTTTCTCCTCATCTTATTCCCCAGTCTGATGAACTGTGCTTTAGTTGACTCTGAGTTAAAATCAAGAACTGTTATACCCAGGTCTGTCTTCAATTTAGCACTACCCTTCTTCATCTCAACAATATTTCCATGATAATCTCTGTATTTTGGGACATATTGACTTTTGTATTTCATCCCTCTGACTGCCAAATTATGTAGCATTTTATTTCTTAGCACATTTGCAGCTTGTTGAGTGCTTCGATTTTTCACCTTGAAAAGATATAGAACATATTCTAATTCCTCCCATAGCTTCAAATCAAGATCATACTCACCAATTTTGTATACAGTACCATCTTCCAAGAAATACAGTAGAAAGTCTTTATCCAAGCTTCTTTGATGAATCAACTGTACTGACTCCAGTCTGTCTAAACTCTCCTGAGTAACACCAAGACCTGGAACAGTCAGTGATGAAGGATCTCTAGGACCAGTGTTCATTCTGACTTCTTTATGAGAGCCCAATCTAGATTTATCTCGACCTTGTTTTCCTGTTAAAGCTCTACCATGCAGAAAATTAGTAGTAGTACCTTCAGTCATCAGAGATGGATCATGAAGTGTTGGTTTTCCAAAAACCATTTGCATCTGAGTAGATAAAGGTCTCTGTACAACTTGTGTAGAAACAGAGGTTGTATTCTTCTTCTTTGAGTCTTCTCCTTCTCTAGCAATGCCTTTTAGCTTCAGTCTAGCTTCAGCTTCTGTTGGTTTCTTAGATAATTGTGATCTTTGATCAGCACCAACATTTTCTTTAATCACAATGCCTTTTAGAACAGGCCTAGGAGCTTTTTCTTTCTTTTTAAACTTTCCAGACTTCAAAGCTTTCTGATGTTGTTCTTGTAAGTTCTTTTCTTCAGCTTTAATATCTTCAATAGTAGCTACTTCTTCATTTTCTTCAAGAAATAACTTAGTAGCCAATTCCTCATCAGTCAGTGGATTTTCAGTGAATAATAAACTCTTGGTGTTTGAAGTACCCTGAGTATCAGTGTATATTCCAACAGACTTTGACTTAGAAGACTTGCTAAATTTCAGACTTTGATCAGCTCTTAATATTTTCTTCCCTTTGTCCTTTGCTCCTGCTCCTCCATCTTCAGTATCTTCATCCTCTTTAGTCAGAGTTTGAGATTGCCTGCACTTAGACTTAGCAACTCTCTCCCCTTTTTGACATCATCAGGATTGAAGATAGAAGTGATCAGTTCCAAGGAGTTAGCAATGGAGTCAATCTTTCCAGACAAGTTAGTCTGATTCTGTTCAACTTGACCCAGTCTCTGAAACAGAGTTTCTTGAGCTTTGGAAATGGTCTTGAACTTTATTTGATTATCCATTTGCATAGTCATATCTCTAGCAACAACATCAGCTCTTAGTTCATTAATTGATTTTTGAGACTCATCAAATCTTTCATTCAGAGTCTTGACTTGAACAATGGTTGCTTGCAGACTTGAGATAATATCGGGATTTGAGATCTTTGTAGCAGATTGATGAATAAATTTAGCTGCTCTTTCCATGGGAAAAATACAGTCTGACTTATACCAATCCCTTGAATTCTTGGCAAAGTGCTCAGCTTCAATGTCATGTTGTTCTGAAGGTTTAGAAAAAGGTGTGTGCTTAGCATGAGTTTGAACTGGTATACTCTGAGAAGAGTTTGACTCTGCACTTCCTTTATCTTCAACATCAACAGCTGCATCTTCAACTTGATCAGTATGCACTGCAACATTCTCTTCAACAAACTCTGTAGTTTCAGTAACATTCACTGCTACTTCAGAAACAATCTCTGCAGTTGTGTCTCTAGCCTCAACAGACTGTGGAACTTCAACTTGTTCAACCTCTTGACCTTGTTCAGGAACCTGGTGAGCATCAGAGAATAACTCAGTGTGTGATGCAACAGTTTCATCAAGAACTACAGTTGGTTGATCAGCTGCACTAGTTTCTTCAGAGTTTGCAACAACAGGTGAGAGAGGAACATCAATGTGATCAGAGAATGGTATGAATGTCTCAACAAAATCATCCATAGCAGTAAAATCTTCTCTGTTATCCTCATCCATTTGTACATTGGCAGGTGTATTGGCAGCTTCTTCTGCATTATTTGTCTCAACAGTAGGTATTTCCTTGAAAATCACCTCTGGAGCTTCAATGTTCATTTCTTCATCAGAATCATCAAGAATCAATCTTCTTCTTTTAACCTGCGGCACTTCAACTGTCTCTCCCTCAGTAGAATCATCTAAGACAGAAGGTGATGGAGGTCTGTTTGCCCTTTCCTTTCTAGCCCTTTTAGGTCTGGCAGACTCCTTTTGAAATTTAGCAGAATCTCTTTTTGCTTTAGCTAATCGATGCTGTGTATTTGATGCTGTGTGTTTTCTTCTACCTCCATGATTTGGTTTGGGTTGGTTAACTGGTGATTGTTGTTCAGGTTAAGATTGGGTAAGTGGTGGTTCAGTGGTTTGAGTTTGAGATTCAATGTTTGGAGTTGGTTGTATGGGTTCAGTGCTTAGATTTTGGTGAGGTTCAGAGTTTGTAGGTTCAGGGTTAGGCTGTGGAGGTTCTTGAGGTTGTGGAGACTGTGGAGGTTCTTGAGGTTGGTGTAGAAAGTTTTGAATTGCAAGTGGCAACACCAAATCAGGTAATTGCTCCTTGTTAGCATCTTTGTTGGTTAGATCAAAGAATATCCTCTTGTTAACTTTAAAGGCTAGAATGGTATCATTCTCAGCAATCTCGACACCAGAAAACACAGGCAGTGAATAATAATTGACAAAATCTAGCAAAATAGACAGTACTAGATTCTAGCAACCTATCACCTATGTTCATTAAGACAAGTCTACCAAAATCAAAATTACTTCCATAGAGAAGAGAATACCCGATTTGAAGACTGTCAGTAGGAATGGAATCCCAGTTGGTGACTTTCTTGCCAAAACCTCTTGTGATGCAATCAAAGAAGAAACTCCATTCCTTTCTGAGCCCTGGCCTTTTTACATTACCAAGCTTGTCTAAAGAACCAGAAAACCTCAGCTGCTGCAACATCTCCTTCAATTGATTCTCACCAGCAACAGTGTATGAAGTGTGAGTGTCAAAACCCATAGTATCTCTAACAGTTGCAGGAGTAATCACATACTCTGTCTCCTCATACGTGAAAACAATTGATGGATTTCCATTCTCTCCTCCATCATCATACACAGAGTTATTCCAGAAAGTAGCAATCTACGTGGCAGAAAGCGTTTGTGGTTCGACTAGAGCTGTTCCAATCTCTAAATCTCTCAAAAAGTTTTGAATCAAGTGAAACGCCTCTGGAACTTTTTCATTGTTCAATGGGGTTGCATAATTGTTAGGAACAAACAATAGTCCTTGGGAAGTAAAAGCTTTAGTGGCCATTAGAATCGATTTGAGAAGAAAATATGAGTGAAAAAGATATGTAGCAAAGGTGTTTGTGAAAATGTGTAAACGAGATAGCAAGAAATTGTGAGTGGATTGTGTGCAGAGAAAATAACCGTGTAAGTAAAAATGATTAGTGTTGTAATGAAAAAGTAAAACCCAATCGTTTTAACATTAAGACACTCAACCAATTACTCAAATAATGTGCAAGTGGGACACATTATTGGGTGAGTGGGACACGTGGCACATATATAATGGAACAAATATGCACGTTTAGTAACTATAGCAATAATTACTGCTAATTTCTCTCCCATTACCAACACACTTTACCACTCCAACACTCATTAACAGTTGGCAATAATTTATTTCATTTTTCAAAAACTCTTTTTACCCCAAGTATGTAAATTGTCTGAAATAAATTACCTTAGAGTATTAGACAAAATTCGTCAGCGTTTGTCAATTCTCCAATTGCATTACCATAATCCTTTCAAAAACTGCACAGGTGTGAATATATGTGTGTGTATAGCAGAGTTTACTAATTCAAATTTTAGAGCATCTAATTTTTCATAAAATCCATAAAGTAAATCAGTAAACACTGGATGCACAAACTCTCATAGTAAACACTGAATGTGTGATGAATGCTAAACTCTGTAGTAAACGATTTATATACAGTAATATTTAATTAATTTATAACCCCCCCCCCCTTTTTTTGTTTCTCCAGTAATCAGAGGTTGGAACTAGTCACCAAAAATCCTATAATTTTAACCCTTATCATCTTTGATAAGTTCCTGGATCTTCCTAGTCTTTGACTAGTCACCAAAAATTAAAGAATTTTAGCCCTTACTATATACCAGCAAGTTCCTGGGTCGTCCTAGACACCAACATAATCTCAAAGGAGTTCTAATAGTCTATATACATTTACTTTGGGGGGTAGACTAATAACAGAATTTAACTTAACAGTGTATAACTAACAGAGTTTAGAGCTCATCAACATCAGAAATTATTCATGAGAGGCAATGCACACAATATTTACAGACTCAGAGTTTAGGATAAATAAACTAAGAGATGCTATAAATATGAAACAGTATCATGTTGTGTTAATTTTCTGCACAATCTAAGATTAGATCACAAATAACTTAGAAGGATTCATGATTAATTACTGAGAATCATGCTTCATACAAATTTCTTCATTGGTGTTAACATTCAGACAAAAACATTATCAGAGTTTCTCAGAGTTAATCCAACATGTCAACAGTGTATGACATACAAAGCATGCTATCAGAGCTTGACAGTTAACGAACAGAGTTTGCATAGCAGAGTTTATCAACAGAGTTCACATAGCAGTTAACATACCATAGAATTATGAGCAACACATTACATAAGTAAAATTTTGAGTCTAACCAATTTCTCTAGTCAAAACCAGAGACCATTCCTAATTCATTTACCATCCTTGTAAATACAGATTCACTCAATGGCTTGGTGAAGATATCTGCAAGCTGTTGTTCTGTAGACACAAAATGAAGCTCAATATTCCCTTCCTCTACATGTTCTCTGATAAAGTGGTACCTTATGCTGATGTGCTTGGTCATTGAATGCTGTACTAGATTACCTGTCATAGCAATAGCACTTTGATTATCACAGTAAATCCATAATCCAGCAATTGATTCTTCATCCACGAAATCTGTGCACAACAGCTACCAGCAGTAATATACTCTACTTCAGCTGTAGATGTAGAAATTGATTTCTGTTTCTTGCTGTACCAAGAAACTAGTCTATCACCCAGAAATTGACAACTTCCACTGGTGTTTTTTCTGTCTATCTTGCAGCCTGCAAAGTCTGCATTAGAGTAACCAAGTAGCTTGAAGTCTGATTCTCTAGGATACCACAAACCTAAGGTTATGGTTCCCTTGAGATACTTAAAAATCCTCTTCACAGCTGTTAGATGTGGTTCTCTGGGGTCTGCCTGAAACCTTGCACAGAGACAAGTTGCATACATGATATCAGGCCTGCTAGCTGTTAGATAAAGAAAAGATCCTATCATTCCTCTGTAGTTTGTCATATCAACTGAAGCTCCTGTGTCTTTGTCCAACTTTGTTGCTGTTGCCATAGGAGTTGATGCAGATGAGCAGTCAAGCATAGCAAATTTCTTGAGAAGATTTCTGGTATATTTTGCTTGATTTATGAAAATTCCATCATCTGTTTGCTTCACCTGTAGGCCTATAAAATAACTAAGCTCTCCCATCATGCTCATTTGATCCTGGACTGCATGAGCTTGGCAAACTTTTTACAGAGTTTATCATTAGTAGACCCAAAAATTATGTCATCAACATATATCTAACCTAAAAGCAAGTCATCACCATAGTTAAAATAGAACAGTGTTTTATCAATTGCACCTCTATTGAACCCACTTTCTAAAAGAAATTGAGCCAGAGTTTCATACCATGCTCTTGGTGCCTGCTTAAGTCCATAGAGTGCCTTATCCAGCCTGTAGACATAGTTTGGATATTTTGGGTCCATAAAACCTGGTGGTTGTTCAACAAACACTTCTTCTTCGAGCTTCCTATTCAGAAAAGCACTTTTCACATCCATCTGAAATACCTTGAATTTCTTGTGAGAGGCATATGCTAGAAAAATTCTTATTGCCTCCAATCTTGCAACTGGAGCAAAAGTTTCATCATAGTCTATTCCTTCCTGCTGTGAATAGCATTTTACCACAAGTCTAGCCTTGTTCCTTGTAACAACTCCCTCACTGTCAGTTTTGTTTCTGAAAACCCATCTAGTACCAACAACAGATCTATTCTTTGGTCTAGGTACAAGGGTCCATACTTCATTCCTCTCAAATTCATTTAACTCCTCCTGCATTGCTGTTATCCAATCAGCATCTTGAAGAGCTTCTTCTACCTTCTTTGGTTCATTCTTAGACAAGAATGCATGTAACAGACATTCACTTGCTGTAGCACTTCTTGTCCTTACTTTTGCATCTGGATCTCCAATAATTAAATCAGGTGTATGAGATTTTGTCCATTTCCTAGCTGAAGGTAAATGGCTTCTATCAGTTTGTGATCCTCCCCCTTGATCCATGTTCTCCTGATTTTCTTGTTGTCTTTCTTCATTTTCTGAGGCTCCCCCTGAATTTTACTGCTCAGAGTTTGAACTGTCAGATTTTGCATTTTCAGAGTTTGAGTCATCAGAGTTTGATCCAGATTTTTCAGTTGACTCACTATCAGAATTTGAGTCATCATTTTGATCATGCTCCCCCTCAACTGGTTCTGCCCTTTGTTCTGGCTGAGAAGTTTCTTCAGTGTTTACGAGTAGAGGTTCAGAGTATGCTTCAACAGAGTTTGTCAGATCAGTTTCATCAGAGTTTACTTCATCAGAGATTAAGTCTTCATTTTCAAAGTGCAGTTGATCATGTTCATCTACATCTTCAAGTCCAGTTATTTTCTTGTCATCAAATGACACATGAATTGACTCCATGATCACTTTAGTTCTCAGATTATAAACTCTGAATGCCTTAGTTGACAGTGGATAGCCAACAAAAATTCCTTCATCAGCTTTTAACTCAAATTTGGTCAACTGTTCAGGATGAGTTTTCAACACAAAGCATTTGCACCCAAAAATATGAAAATATTTCAGGTTTGGCTTCTTTTCTCTCACCATCTCATATGGTGTTTTTGTTGGGTTTCAAGCAATCAAACGCAGCCAAAAACGCGAAAAATAAAATAAAATTGAAACCCACCGCAAGGATCCATGCGAGAATTGTATATTTAATTCGTAGTTCATAGAAATCAGTACCTTTTAAAAGCTTTCCGAGGTCTGAGATTGTAGGAAGGATGTTCGATCACCACGTATCCCGCACGAGCGATGTACGTCTCTATCGGTATCCACACGAATGAATTATCGAAGGTAGATGTGTACTAGCACCACTGATCCGTTCTTTCTCTCTCTCTTTTAGGGTTTTTATAAAAACGTGAACCCTAATATGAAATCATAATTTCATTATATAGTGAGAGTGAAAACGAATCCTAAGTCTAGTATAAATCAGAATTTTGACAAATCCGAAATTCTATCTTTTTAATACTTTAAGTCCAACTTAAAGTCTTAATAAAATAATTTCAGATTTTATTCTAATTTAAATTAGAGTTTTATCTAATCCGAAATTCGTATTTTAAAGGTTATTAAGTCTAACTTAAAGTCTTTAATAAATCTGATTTCGAATTATATTTATTTATAAATTCGAAATTCAATATTTTAATTAATTAAGTCAAACTTAATTTAATTAAATAATTTTGAATTATATTTGATTTAAATTAAATCCGAATTTAATTTAAATAATCCTTCATTCATTCTTTTATGTTACCCTATAGGTTATTATTATATTGGCAACAATTTTATTTAATAAATAAAATCGTAAACAATGAGCGGCATCTAGTAATACATCATTGTTACCCAAATAATAATAATTAAATCGGTGAATCGATTTCGCCTTTCGTGAATAATGTACAATGTAATATAATCTCTTTAACCTTGATATTATAGATTAAACTAGAGGCATGGAATGTGTCATCCTCGTCATAATTTAATCTTTATTTTCTTGATCGATGAGTAGACTATTCAAACAAATCACTATTTGAGCACGGCCATGCATTTCATAGTCTCACTCAAACAAGAGGCCAATAATATCACTCCTATATATTTATATATATTAAGGAGGGTTAAATTCCATCTAGATCATTCACATTTCTCATACGAATCATAATATACCCAAGACCATCTTTATCATTACCCGATTAAAGATAACTTTTGATAGAATCAAAGTATATTAATTCTCATATAGAAATGTAATGACTTCAGGTCTAAGGATCATTACATCATTATCACATTGAGATTCATAATGACACATTTAATCATTCCATGTTGAATCTCATAGTGGGTCTATCCAGTACATCGTACTATACATGTACCTATGCATTGACTTTAGTATCATCATACTTATGATCAATGAGAAGTGATCATCAGTCAATCAACATACTAGTCTCGATGTATTATTATTCTCCCAATAACAATAATACTCGACTAGGGATATTCAAGATTATTATACTGTATATTATCTCATAATTATATAGTTCGTATTAATAATCTAGGGACATTTATTATACTAACAATTATATCGCAGTAAATACTAAGCATAATAAAACATCAATATAATCAAAATAGAACATAAATGTCAATGATGAAGTTTAAATAAACTGAAATGTATTGCCTCTAGGGCACCTACACAAACAATCTCCCACTTGCAGTAGAGCCAATCATTCATATTCCTAATACCTATGGAACTAGTGTGACTTTCGTGCTTCTGCTGCGACAGAGGCTTAATCAGTGGATCGTGTAAGAACCCCAAATTTTGGATATAATTAAAACTTTTTATTAAGTAATGATAAAATGAGGAACAATGATTCCGACAACAAGGTCACCAGCTCTAATGAATGGTGGTTTCAAAGAACAATGATTGTAATGAATGGATATTGCTTTGGACAATGATCCTGATGCATTGGTATATTGTCAGAATAGAGTAATTCGATGGTTGAGGACCTAGATAAGAATAATCTACCATCCAGGAAGGAGCTAATGGATCCTTGAAGGGAAATGAGTACGTGCATAGTGTTTCCCATACGTGCATAGTATTTCCCATACGTGCATAGTGTTTCCTGTACGTGCATAGTAATTTGGTGGATGAATAGTGATTTTGTAAGTTGGAAAACTTTTCACTCCACCCTATGTACGGGACGTGATATGGATGTTTCGAAGTCATATTAGTAATACGCGGAGGAAATAAGTGAATGCAGAGACGACAGGAATTCAGAAATTCCAAATTCTTTTCGGTATAATATTTGACCGGACAGTGGATTAAATATTATTATAATCCAAGAATTGAGATATTAACTTTGAGAATTTTATATTTTGGAATGTTATTATATTTGATTTAAGAATGAAGGTAGGAAACCACTGAGGAGTGGTTATGGCTACAATGTAATAATTGATATTTGGAAAGAATGAATGGAATTCGACTTTATTATTTCTATGTCTTGAAGAATGCTAAAGGGTAACAACATAGGTAAGAATAATCTATCTTCTAAGGGAATAAGATATGGCAATTTCAAGCAGGAGAATATTCTCATGTCATCCAGATCGGTAACGATTAATCCAGTAGTTCCGTAAAAAGGATAAGGAACGATCGAAAGAGAATACGGACAATTGTACCACCCTAAGAGAACAAGTAAAGAATACAGAATGAATAATGTTTTGGTGGGAGTATGTAATAATATGAGACGACACTATATAGAAGCATTCGGAACGGATTTCCGAGTTCGTATTAGTGATCCAGGGGGAAAATAAGTGTATGTAAAAGCTGTCGGATTCAGAAAAACCGCACTTTTAATTTCTCCGAGAGTTCCCTGGACACTGATAGCCTTAAGTATTTAACGAATGGATTTAAGGAATATAAATTGGAAAGTTAGAATGAAAGATGGAGAATGAAAGTATTAATATTAAAAAGGATTCCCGGTAAACCCTAATTAGAAATCCGTGAAATATTCCTACGAACGATCAATCGAAACGGGCAATAACCGGACACAGAAACAAGCAGAGGAAGCAAGAGTCTTGTGCAAGCTACTAGTATAAAATATCTAGTAACCAAACTAGAATCAAGGAACTAGCACCCTAGAGAATGCAACTAAGTACTTAGCAAGGCAACCATGTAGTTAGGCTAAAACCACCACATTTTCAACACTTGTCATGGTATTTCCTCATCCAACACCTCATCACTTTAATAAAGTGAATTTATACAAGATATTATCTTGATAATAGATGAGAATGGATGAGATTAAAACAAAATAAACCAAGCAACTCTTCCCCCCCCCCTTGAAAATTCCATTCGGCCATACCCTTAATTCCAAAATCAAAACCCCTCTTCCCACCATCTCTTGATCTTGTAAAAATTATGGTGAGTCTTACATTTCCTAAAAGTGATCCCCTAAAAATTTCAAAGCCAAACTCTCTTGTTTCCATTTTCAAAGAAATCATCAAAGACTAGGGTGAATAGTGATTTTCAAGAACAACTCTTGATTTTCTTGATTTCTAGGATGATCTAAGCTTGGTTATGGGTATACAAGGACTATGCAAAGCTTAGCAAGGTCTTTACACACTCCAAGGAAGGTATAAAGCTCTTAAAACCCTAACCCTTGTTTGAGATTTAAGCATGTTTATGATAGTTATAACTTAGTTATGGTTATGTTAAGATTATAAGCATGATTATGTATGGATTTTGGATTAATGATGTAAATAGCTAGATGAACGGAAAGGCATTGCTTGGCCTCAGTTCATGTATATAAGTCATGTATATGTTGTTTAGGTTGGATACTATGTTTATGGGAAGATTCGAAATTGGTAGATATTCGATTTACAGCCGTTATAATGCCCGATTTTGCAATACCATGTTTTGTATGCCATTTTCCATGTCGAACCCCTACTGTCCAGAGATCTTATCTGCCATGATAGGATAGGTAATGTTCTAAGCTTCGTTTTGATATAAAGATCACGTGAAACGGACTTACGGTTTAGGATTTATGACCAAATTACTAAAAGTAGTTCGAATCCGTAAACGAAAGTTCGTAACTGTAATTGAACCCTCGTAAACTATGTAACGTCATGGCGAATCTTGGTAAATAAATACTAGAGGTAAAAAGGAAGGCGTGAAAGAAAACCGTATGTCAAAAGGATCATTTTTCGATTTATTAAAAATGTTCGAGTCGAGGTTAAACGCGAACGAACCCCTAAAAGACGACTCTTTTATAACTTCGGTAAAACACTTAGAAAACGGGCGATAAAACTCGGAGTATTGTACGGATGTCGGGTCGGATCAGTGATAAAAGTAATCCACTAAAAGGGGTATAACGAGATAACTCGAGAACGTGTTTCGAATTAAGTATAACTTAACTTTTAATATGTTAAGTGATTAATCCCGAATGCCTTGGCTATTTATAGATCACCAAGCTGAACCGGGACCCCCTACCACTACCCCTTACCGTACTCGACTACCAGGCAAGTTTCAATTCCCTTCTTTTAGGCTGTTGTTGTGATTGAATATATATATATATATATATATATATATATATATATGATTGCTGATATACATATGCCATTGCATGCATGCCTACTTTCAAGTTGAATTGATATACTTGTTCCCTGAATGTTATTGTTGGCTTATAAGCTAGATAGTTATATATCAGTTATAAGCCGGTTATTGTAAGACCCTCATAGAAGGGCGTATACATCTTATTAATCAAAAATTGACCGGGAGTCAATATTCCTTGATATATCGAGATTACCTCGGAGGAAAATATTTAAGTAAATATTTTCTATTATTTGGGCGACGAATATTATTTGAATATTCGTTCGAGATTAATTATTTTAACGATCCTTACTTCAAATAATTATTTGAACGTAACTATTCAACGGATAATATTTCTCAATATTCATTCAGAGTCGAATTGATTATCGATTATTATTTCGAATATTCTTCTAAAGATGAGACTACTAAATGAATATTATTTGGATATTCTTTTAGAATATTATTTTATTAAATAAATATTACTTTTGAATATTCATTTAAGATATTGAATACTTGATGAATATTATTTTAATATTCATCTGAAGCTTGATTTAATTATCGAATATTATCCCGAATATTCCTTAAGGCTTGGATTACTAAATGAATATTACTTGATATTCATTTAGGATATTATTCATTAAATAAATATTACTTTTGAATATTCATTTAAATTCCTAATTAATTATGAATATTACCTTAAATATTCTTTTCAGGTCTTATTAATTAATGAATATTGTTTTGAGTATTCATTTAAATATTTATTTATTCAATAAATATTCTCCTGATATTTCTTCAGGGATTATTTTGAGAAATACTCTGATTAAAGATATTCTTTCATATTCCCAAATATTCTTTAAATATTTTAACTCAATAAATATTCTCTGAATATTTATTCCATACTTAGATTAATCTCGATAAGGTTTATCTTCTTCGATTATTACAGAAAATATCTCGGAGTCATATTATTATTAATCTTATATCAAGAAAGGTTCTCAGACATCATTCTTCTTTGAGTCTATCCCCTTAATAATAAGGGAACCTCACTTGGAAAATGTTATTTATCTTGTCGACTTCCCGGTCATAAAGTATTCCCTTCACCCACAACTCGGGTGCTGTTGACTTATTAAGTCGTTGCTTACCTTCTCATTTTTCGAGGGGTAAGATTACTGGAACAAGTTGATATCCGTTACCAAGTAATAGCTTGGGAGTTATTGGTAAATTTTCCTTTCCAACTAGATACGACTACTTTGTGGAGTCTTATCAACAAGTATTATACTTGGGGAAAGGAGGACGAACGTTACATTCAGAATCATGAATTCTATGTGAACTAGGAGTCGTGTAAGAGGCGAGTAGCGCCGATCCATCCCCTTTGGCCCAACCGTTGGCCGGGGAGAGCTAGTAAGGCGGTATACAAGTAAAGCTGTCAGTTCTTCCTTCTACCGGCAGTAAATCTAAATTGAGCTGTACGATCTCGACTGATCATCAAGATTGGAACAGCGGGCGCGGTGAATACTCCATCATTGGTTCATCATCCAAATTTATTTATTTCCTGCAACATGATTACTGTTGGCAGAGTTGGAAAAAGGGTCATAACTGGAATTGCAACCTTTTCTTGCAAGTTCATCTTCTTAATAACAATAAGAATATCTCGCTTACTGTGATGTAGCAGATATTTCTACAAACAACTACTTTAAGTTACCTTGTAACTTCATCGTTCATATTATACTGTCATCATTTCCGTAAATGCATGGCATATGGTTTGAAAGATACTTTTGAACTGTTATACATTATCGTTCAGTTATATATTATTGTTGGTGGGCTATTGCTCACCCTTGCTTTATTATTATATCACAACAACAGCTAGACCAGATGACTCGCACAAGGCGCACTCGGCGCGGGCGAGGACGATGAGACTACCAGAGCTGAAGAAGAAGCTATTGGTAGGGTATATTTATTCTTTCAGTACCAAGAATATGGTCTAGTATGACTTATGTAAATGGATGGCAAAGAGTATGTATTTATATTGAAATTCTTTTGGATTGTAAGAACTCATAATGTGATTAATAAAAATTTGATTGTTACTCTGATTTCATCTCTGGGACTATAACGGGTGTGTTTTATATGGTTGTGTTGGGTTATAGAGACGTAATTTATTTTATGTTAAGGAAAGTTCAATTGTTGTGGACAGAATTGGAAACCGTAACCACCGGATCCTGGACCCCGGATCTGGGGGTGTTACAGAAGTGGTATCAGAGCGTACGTTATAAACCCCAGAGATGAGGTGACGTTAAAACAATAAATTCAATAAGATAATAAGAACTCTTGCCAAGTTCATAGTCGGACTACTTAATGTAGTGATGACATATAAAACCCTTATGGGAACTCGTAAGTATAATGATAGTAACTTAGCTCGATATCGTATCGACGAGTAAGGCGACTGACCTTGAGGCATACGAGCAACAGCGCGATGATGCTTTATATGCTGAAGATCAGCGGGTAATTCGATGGAGTACCCTACTGGAGACCCGGAAGAGGTTCCAACAGATAAGGAAAATCCTGTTAGGATAAGGAGCTTACCCATGGGTAATGAGGGTCGCAGCCAGAATGACTGTGATGATTAAGATATGGTGCTCCGAAAAGTGAGTATAAAGAACCGAGATATTATTAAGAGATCTGAAGATGCATGTTGAATTCATAGCCGGACTACCAGATGTAGTACCAGCAAGAAAGAAGGATTGGAAGAATTACTTGAGATCTTATACGGAAATAGATGAGAATCCTTAGAGATTTTCATCTTAACAAAGAAAGAGCTAGAGGGATGTATGTAATATTCCGTAATTTTTAGAATAATAATAAAAAAGAATAATAGAATAAAAAGGATTAAAATTAGATATTAAATAGGATTTAAAATTGGATTAGAATAATGGGCTTAAAATATGGATCAGATTTGTATGCAGATTATTAGTAGGTCTGGAATTAGGGTTGTAAGACATTATAAATACATCATATTCTCCTTATTCATATTTATTATCAAAATTCGTAGGTCTCCTTCACGCATAATTCAGCAGTTTTGTAAAATTCGTAGAAAATTCATCATACGTCGGAATTCATTGATTCTGGACTTTTCGGAAAGATATTTCCGTGCTCTACAACTTTCGTGTTTTGAGTTTTCCAAGAAAACATCGTTTAGAGGGTCAAAAAGGCTAAATACAGATCTGATCAGAATTGTAATCATGGAGTCTTTCAAGATTTTAGATGTTTTGCTTATGAGGGGTTGCTACATGTGTTCGTATGTGATTATGTGAATTCTTGATTTGCGTAATTGAGGTAAGTAACTATTCGTTGCTCCGTATTAATTTGAAACATGTTTTATATTATTTGATTACATGTTAGATATTTGTTTTAGTTATCGAAAATATGATTTTGATATGTGATTGATAAGATAAGAACTTTGTTTTGATTCCCCAGTTTTAGTTGCGTATCGAATCATAGAATCCGGTCACTGGATAGTGTGGCATATAGAACTAGTTTATGCACGTTCTGGAACACATAGATACCTTGTTGAGTTTGACTTAACGAGGGACGTAAACTGGCCCCCATCGAACCATCGAATTATAGAAGCCGTGTCATTGGCATAGTGTGACCGTATTTTAGAACTGTGGGAATTAAAATAAGAATTTTATACTTGTTATAGAATGTATTATGTGAAATTTTATTGTAATTGTTATCGAGTATGTTGTGTAAAACTATGCGATAGATGTTATGTGCTACATGTGAAAATCGTGTTTTTGAAAAATATAAAAATATTATTTTGGGCAGTCAGACGATAGTTGCTTGCTGGGCTTCGTAGCTCATTCTTTTAATTTTCAGGTTCGGTGTACAATCGAGTTTGGTAGCGTTGGAGTTCGAAGACCATAGAATTGGGCTAGATTGACTTTTCGATAGATGTTAGTTGCGCTTTTGTAATAAGTACCTTTGTAATAGACTTTTGGTTTAATAAATTGTAATTTGTTTTAGTTTTCGATTTAGAATTAATAGTCCGAAAAGTCGGGCTGTTGCAGTTGGTATCAAGAGCAGGCTGTCCTACGGAGTGTGTTAGGTATGTGACTAGTACATTCCCTAGGATGCGATCCTATAGACTATCGTTTAGGAGTAGACGTTTAGAATAGATGTGTCGCGGACTTTTGGAGTATAGGAGTTTGAGAATTTGAGGACAAATTCTTTTTAAGGAGGGTAGTATGTAATATTCCGTAATTTTTAGAATAATAATAAAAAAGAATAATAGAATAAAAAGGATTAAAATTAGATATTAAATAGGATTTAAAATTGGATTAGAATAATGGGCTTAAAACATGGATCAGATTTGTATGCAGATTATTAGTAGGTCTGGAATTAGGGTTGTAAGACATTATAAATACATCATATTCTCCTTATTCATATTTATTATCAAAATTCGTAGGTCTCCTTCACGCATAATTCAGCAGTTTTGTAAAATTCGTAGAAAATTCATCAAATGTCGGAATTCATTGATTCTGGACTTTTCGGAAAGATATTTTCGTGCTCTACAACTTTCGTGTTTTGAGTTTTCCAAGAAAACATCGTTTAGAGGGTCAAAAAGGCTAAATACAGATCTGATCAGAATTGTAATCATGGAGTCTTTCAAGATTTTAGATGTTTTGCTTATGAGGGGTTGCTACATGTGTTCGTATGTGATTATGTGAATTCTTGATTTGCGTAATTGAGGTAAGTAACTATTCGTTGCTCCGTATTAATTTGAAACATGTTTTATATTATTTGATTACATGTTAGATATTTGTTTTAGTTATCGAAAATATGATTTTGATATGTGATTGATAAGATAAGAACTTTGTTTTGATTCCCCAGTTTTAGTTGCGTATCGAATCATAGAATCCGGTCACTGGATAGTGTGGCATATAGAACTAGTTTATGCACGTTCCGGAACACATAGATACCTTGTTGAGTTTGACTTAACGAGGGACGTAAACTGGCCCCCATCGAACCATCGAATTATAGAAGCCGTGTCACTGGCATAGTGTGACCGTATTTTAGAACTGTGGGAATTAAAATAAGAATTTTATACTTGTTATAGAATGTATTATGTGAAATTTTATTGTAATTGTTATCGAGTATGTTGTGTAAAACTATGCGATAGATGTTATGTGCTACATGTGAAAATCGTGTTTTTGAAAAATATAAAAATATTATTTTGGGCAGTCAGACGATAGTTGCTTGCTGGGCTTCGTAGCTCATTCTTTTAATTTTCAGGTTCGGTGTACAATCGAGTTTGGTGGCGTTGGAGTTCGAAGACCATAGAATTGGGCTAGATTGACTTTTCGATAGATGTTAGTTGCGCTTTTGTAATAAGTACCTTTGTAATAGACTTTTGGTTTAATAAATTGTAATTTGTTTTAGTTTTCGATTTAGAATTAATAGTCCGAAAAGTCGGGCTAGAAGCCGTGTCACTGGCATAGTGTGACCGTATTTTAGAACTGTGGGAATTAAAATAAGAATTTTATACTTGTTATAGAATGTATTATGTGAAATTTTATTGTAATTGTTATCGAGTATGTTGTGTAAAACTATGCGATAGATGTTATGTGCTACATGTGAAAATCGTGTTTTTGAAAAATATAAAAATATTATTTTGGGCAGTCAGACGATAGTTGCTTGCTGGGCTTCGTAGCTCATTCTTTTAATTTTTCAGGTTCGGTGTACAATCGAGTTTGGTAGCGTTGGAGTTCGAAGACCATAGAATTGGGCTACATTGACTTTTCGATAGATGTTAGTTGCGCTTTTGTAATAAGTACCTTTGTAATAGACTTTTGGTTTAATAAATTGTAATTTGTTTTAGTTTTCGATTTAGAATTAATAGTCCGAAAAGTCGGGCTGTTACAATGTATGATTATCAAAGACATCGATTTAGGGCGAGGAGCAGAGTCCCTAGGAATAGTTGAGAAGGAGGCAGTAAGTGTCATATCATTTGATAAATGAATTAGTATGGATATGGTCAGTAATAATTCGCCATGAGAAGGCAGGTGTCATAGGTTGTAAATTATGGAACCAAATTGAGGTTAATAAGGTGGTTTTATTAAGGAAAATGTTCATTTTATGAATGAATCATTTAGAAAGTAAAGTCATTGGGAAGTGATAGCATGATTGGGTAAAGTTATATAAGGAAGTAGTAAGCAAGACAATGATCTCAGAACCTACCGGAAGATAAGACCAGTGAGTCAAGATGAACTCGTAATGAGACTACTGCCAGAGACTGAGTATAGAGTTAATTCAACTCAGTTAAATGATGAACCAGAAACGTTAGATGCATGTGATTCAGAGGAATATTAAATTCCTTCTTCTCTTTGAATGGATTATAGTAGTTACCTTAAGTTTACTCCGACACGGAATTATAATAGATCAAGTAATACGATCAGCAGTTAAAGAGAAAAATGTGAGAAAATCTTCCTGGAGCTAAAAGGTGAAATTGGTAATGACCAAGAGCTGGCATTGCTTAATGGAAAAAGGAGACTTTGTGCTTCCAATGACGCTTCGCATAAAGGGTTAGGTAGACCGACATTTGGTAGTATTGAATATCAGGACGTTGTGACAGGTTTCAGTTTGAAACTATTGATTCCCTTCTAAGGGATGGATATAATTGATTCCTCTCCAGTGGGTAAACTTCCAATCCGATGATGATTATTTCGTTAACTATGACTGCTTATGATTCCACCTGCTTGGAGGTTCATAGAACTATTCTTCAGGTTTCGAAACTGGTCTCCTTAATGTTACCAGTAGGTGGGTAGATTGATCAAAATTTCCCTGAGTCTGGAAAGGAATTCGGTGAATTTTGGAAAACCTTGTCTTTCTGATTATCAGAGAATGTCATGGAAGAGAGTAAAAATTGGAGCAAACCCTGTGATTTGGGTAAGGATGCTGTAAAATGGGTTAGTAAACGGACCCTGAGCATTACAATCGACGGTAGTGATAAAATGATAAAGTGAGATTGGACGAAAATAGGAAATGTAAGTAAGAAACCAGCCGGACTGAGAAATTCCAGGATTGACTTAAATGAAAAGGCTGTTATGCCAGGAATGGTAAGCTTGTGTGGCACGCAGGATTGATAAGAATAGTTGAAAAGATAAAAGTGGAGGAAAGGTGACCGGAGACGGTGCCGAGTAGTCGATTAAGACTTATATGGAGTAAAGTTTTGGAAAGGTAGAAAGGTATCAAAGAAGAAGGCACTATGCCGGCAATTGCTAGAAAAGTAATGCTATTAGCCAACCCCTAAAATCATATATTTTTATGTGTGGCCAGTTGAGGCCAAGTCACAACGGACTATAAAGTGACTAGACCAGCAATGAAAAGACAAAGCAGGGTTGCTTCTAAGAAAGCACCGACTGAAAGGGCTTCTGATATAAAGGAAACATTAATGAGATCGTTTGAATCTTCTGCCGAACAACCCATGTTTTGATTGGGAATTCACTAGACCTTTTTGGGATGGGGTCACCCGTACTAAAGTGACTCATGTGTATATGGTTGTCCAAGATTTCGAGTAAAATGGAAGTATAGTGACTTGAGATGTATGATGTTAGGGTATCATGAATACCATGAATATATTATGACGGAGGAAAGTAAACAATGAAGGTATATGAAGAGGGTATAGAAAAGGTCAGAAATTGAACAGTATGCTGTAGGAATTTTGTCTGAGGCAAGTACCTTTGCGAAGAACGATAAGCACTAAGAGATTCACGTTGAACTCGACCAATATCTTCCCGAACATCCTTGCTACCATTAACAAGTTCGGTAAGAGAAGAGATTGGCATACGTTGCCTTTTTGGAAGGCCAAATAGGCTGACAACTATCTGAAAGAAGAGGGTGGCATTAAACCACCGATCGATTATCAAATGAGAATGATTGAAAAGAGACCTTTATTAAGGATACATGATCTGATTGCCAATTATAAGATGCAAGAATTCCTTGGCAGTTGAATTAAGGATAGGATATCCATAAATTAAGACAAACCCTGGGGAATGCACAAGGGGTGGCATTAACCCTAATAACGACATTATGACTTCAGATGATATGAGCTGGACTTGCTAAGGCAACAATGACCGGTAAGGATTATTAAAAAAGAGTTCTGGAAAGAACATAGATAGAATTATTAGAGTATTGATCAATGACATTTTGATATACCCGGTACCCAGAAAATACCGGAGGAATGATAAGGATGGCCTACGAAACCTTACAAGGAAAAAGGGTAATATTCTGAACTTCAAAAATGGAAGTTTGGTAAGGAATGTTTGACATCGTAACAATAATGCCAGATGAGGCATGTATGAAACCCTGAGGAAGTATGGGTTGAACCTATAAAGGTTGAGATTATCCTAAGATAAAGAAAGAACTAAGAAAAGAAGTATCCTAAGTAGGATTGGGAATAAACGTGATAAAGTTCCCACGGGTAGGTGGAAGCAATGACTTATGGAAATGACTGATAGTTATATTTTCTCCTTCAGCAGAGCTTAAGGGAGAATGCTTTAACCCAACAGTGATGGGAATGAGGTAGAATGAGCTGGAATGTACCCAGAAAACATGGGTTACAAGAAATCATTATCATCAAGAAAGGCCAATGAGGTGGCCGACAATCTAAGTATAAAGGAATAATTACAAATGTTCATACCGAAGAAACAGGATGATATTTGGAAGGACCTTGAAGGTCATATCGGAATGGAGGAATTTACATTCCTTCTGATGACTGTGCAAGAATTAACAGTAATAATAGTTTAAGTAAAGATTTGATTCCTGATGGAGTCTTAAGCATATTACGTACCTTAGAAGGTCTCGTTTTGAGGCAAACCAGGACCATGGTACAAAATTGATGAAGTAAACCGTTAAGTTTCCAGTCTTTTATGGAAGATGCATAAGTGATAGTTTCATCAACCGGACCTAGCTGCGATGCTTGAAACTCTTCTACATTTCTATCTGCTTCACGTTATATCTACATCAAGTTCAGGAAGTGTTCCTTATGGATAAGGAATAATGATTACTTTGTCTCCCTAAGGGATTTGAAACCCGTAGGGTTAGCTATTAACGCACTACGTAAACAACAAGTGATGGTGATTCTTCTAAGAAAGGAGATGACAACGTAAAGATAAAGAAAGTGCTGCTATTGATAAGCTAAATGGCATGTTGATGAATGACAAGCAAGTTTTTGTTAGTGTGCTTCTGCACAAGCAAGATAGAGAATATGAGGTTGATAATTCATGATGCTAAACGTATTCCCGTAGAAAGAATTAATGAGACTTGGAGGGAAGGGCGGTTGAGCCCAAGACTTATTGGGCCACTTGAGAGTTTAAAGTGTTCGGACGGCGGTATTCGAGCCAGCCTTACCCCCAAAATTATAGCACGGTCATAACGGGTTTTCATGTGGCCAGGCTACGCCAGTAAAATGCAGATGTTCAACAGATGATAGGAGTACGAGCATGTAGATATACGACCTGGTCTGACTTACGAAAGACAACCTGTTGAAAACCACGGATAGAAAAGAACAAGTAATGAGAAACAAGGTTGGCAGAAGTAGATTATATGAATCTAAGTTAAAGGAATCGGGCCAGATTCATTTCGGAAAGTTTAAATTGAAATAACGTGATGATTATAGAATAAATGAGACGGAATACTGATAAGGAGGTACCAAGTGCAAAAAGGTGTCTCAATAAAGAGGTGAAGGTGAAAGTAAATAATAGAAATGAGTAAGAATCAGCTAATAAGAAGGATGTGATTGATAAAGAAAAGGCTAGGGAAGCAACTATGGAATGAGAAGCAAGGAATGTTATGAATGGTTTTTCTAATGAATTCTCAGGATGACAACCTGATAGTGTCAATATTATAGTTATGAAAAAGCTAGTAACATGATATGGGATGTCAGTAATAATGATGTCAAGTGAGAAATCTAAGATTTAACCTGAAAGGTTGAAGGATTTCCCGAATGTGAGTATCGCTAAGATTGAACAAGAGTATTTGTCCATAGAATAATGGACAAAGCAGCAAGATAGGTTGACACGTGAGATTGCGATCAAATAGTATTGGATATAATTATGATTAATTTCTTCTTTGATAAACCTCTATAGTTCAGAGGTAAATTCTGAGTATGATATTCTACAATCATGAAAGCTTTCTATAATCCTTTAGAACTCTTTTCTCTTCTTCTCTCTTATTCATCTTCTTTATGAATTGAGAAGAACAACCCTTTTAGGAGGGGAGGTACTGCTACGTGACTATCTGTCTATGTGATAGAAGTCTAAGTGGAATGCCATGACTTGTTTAATTGCTTGTCAAGTACTAAAGGCTGGCCCCCTTCTGTACTAACTATGCAATATAACAAATGTTCAATTGATCATAGTGATCTATCAATAAATCTTTCCACTTCTCTATATTGATCGAGATTGCGAAGATTAAAGCGATCAGGAAATGCACAGTACGAGCGAGGTTACCTCCGAATCGTAGGGTGATAGTGATACCAATGTTACTGCAGGTATCAATAAGGATAAGACTGAGTAAGAGTATAACCCGGATAGTGAGTTGTATGAAAAGTAGCAACGTTGATGGAAAAAGGATAAAGTATGAATTGTAGCACTAGAAGATGTGCTGAGGAAGGGTAGAACGACTAAGAATTGATCGGGAAGCTAAAGAGTGAACGGCAGGCAAACGACTCTTTGCTTCCTACCTGATTCCGGGACGGAATCCTTTTAAGGAGGGGAGACTGTAAGAACCCCAAATTTTGGATATAATTAAAACTTTTTATTAAGTAATGATAAAATGAGGAACAATGATTCCGACAACAAGGTCACCAGCTCTAATGAATGGTGGTTTCAAAGAACAATGATTGTAATGAACTGATATTGCTTTGGACAATGATCCTGATGCATTGGTATATTGTCAGAATAGAGTAATTCGATGGTTGAGGACCTAGATAAGAATAATCTACCATCCAGGAAGGAGCTAATGGATCCTTGAAGGGAAATGAGTACGTGCATAGTGTTTCCCATACGTGCATAGTATTTCCCGTACGTGCATAGTGTTTCCTGTACGTGCATAGTAATTTGGTGGATGAATAGTGATTTTGTAAGTTGGAAAACTTTTCACTCCACCCTATGTACGGGACGTGATATGGATGTTTCGAAGTCATATTAGTAATACGCGGAGGAAATAAGTGAATGCAGAGACGACCGGAATTCAGAAATTCCAAATTCTTTTCGGTATAATATTTGACCGGACAGTGGATTAAATATTATTATAATCCAAGAATTGAGATATTAACTTTGAGGATTTGATATTTTGGGATGTTATTATATTTGATTTAAGAATGAAGGTAGGAAACCACTGAGGAATGGTTATGGCTACAATGTAATAATTGATATTTGGAAAGAATGAATGGAATTCGACTTTATTATTTCTATGTCTTGAAGAATGCTAAAGGGTAACAACATAGGTAAGAATAATCTATCTTCTAAGGGAATAAGATATGGCAATTTCAAGCAGGAGAATATTCTCATGTCATCCAGATCGGTAACGATTAATCCAGTAGTTCCGTAAAAAGGATAAGGAACGATCGAAAGAGAATACGGACAATTGTACCACCCTAAGAGAACAAGTAAAGAATACAGAATGAATAGTGTTTTGGTGGGAGTATGTAAAAGCTGTCGGATTCTGAAAAACCGCACTTTTATTTTCTCCGAGAGTTCCCTGGACACTGATAGCCTTAAGTATTTAACGAATGGATTTAAGGAATATAAATTGGAAAGTTAGAATGAAAGATGGAGAATGAAAGTATTAATATTAAAAAGGATTCCCGGTAAACCCTAATTAGAAATCCGTGAAATATTCCTACGAACGATCAATCGAAACGGGCAATAACCGGACACAGAAACAAGCAGAGGAAGCAAGAGTCTTGTGCAAGCTACTAGTATAAAATATCTAGTAACCAAACTAGAATCAAGGAACTAGCACCCTAGAGAATGCAACTAAGTACTTAGCAAGGCAACCATGTAGTTAGGCTAAAACCACCACATTTTCAACACTTGTCATGGTATTTCCTCATCCAACACCTCATCACTTTAATAAAGTGAATTTATACAAGATATTATCTTGATAATAGATGAGAATGGATGAGATTAAAACAAAATAAACCAAGCAACTCTTCCCCCCCCCCTTGAAAATTCCATTCGGCCATACCCTTAATTCCAAAATCAAAACCCCTCTTCCCACCATCTCTTGATCTTGTAAAAATTATGGTGAGTCTTACATTTCCTAAAAGTGATCCCCTAAAAATTTCAAAGCCAAACTCTCTTGTTTCCATTTTCAAAGAAATCATCAAAGACTAGGGTGAATAGTGATTTTCAAGAACAACTCTTGATTTTCTTGATTTCTAGGATGATCTAAGCTTGGTTATGGGTATACAAGGACTATGCAAAGCTTAGCAAGGTCTTTACACACTCCAAGGAAGGTATAAAGCTCTTAAAACCCTAACCCTTGTTTGAGATTTAAGCATGTTTATGATAGTTATAACTTAGTTATGGTTATGTTAAGATTATAAGCATGATTATGTATGGATTTTGGATTAATGATGTAAATAGCTAGATGAACGGAAAGGCATTGCTTGACCTCAGTTCATGTATATAAGTCATGTATATGTTGTTTGGGTTGGATACTATGTTTATTGGAAGATTCGAAATTGGTAGATATTCGATTTACAACCGTTATAATGCCCGATTTTGCAATACCATGTTTTGTATGCCATTTTCCATGTCGAACCCCTACTGTCCAGAGACCTTATCTGCCATGATAGGATAGGTAATGTTCTAAGCTTCGTTTTGATATAAAGATCACGTGAAACGGACTTACGGTTTAGGATTTATGACCAAATTACTAAAAGTAGTTCGAATCCGTAAACGAAAGTTCGTAACTGTAATTGAACCCTCGTAAACTATGTAACGTCATGGCGAATCTTGGTAAATAAATACTAGAGGTAAAAAGGAAGGCGTGAAAGAAAACCGTATGTCAAAAGGATCATTTTTCGATTTATTAAAAATGTTCGAGTCGAGGTTAAACGCGAACGAACCCCTAAAAGACGACTCTTTTATAACTTCGGTAAAACACTTAGAAAACGGGCGATAAAACTCGGAGTATAGTATTGGTTCGTAACGATCGACTTTAGAACTCATATGACTTAAGTATGTCCCAAGTATAAGTACAATGACATGTCGTATTAACGAACGAATGTCGGGTCGGATCAGTGATAAAAGTAATCCACTAAAAGGGGTATAACGAGATAACTCGAGAACGTGTTTCGAATTAAGTATAACTTAACTTTTAATATGTTAAGTGATTAATCCCGAATGCCTTGGCTATTTATAGATCACCAAGCTGAACCGGGACCCGCTACCACTACCCCTTACCGTACTCGACTACCAGGCAAGTTTCAATTCCCTTCTTTTAGGCTGTTGTTGTGATTGAATAAATGTATATATATATATATATATATATATATATATATATATATATATATATATATATATATATATATATATATATATATATATGATTGCTGATATACATATGCCATTGCATGCATGTCTACTTTCAAGTTGAATTGATATACTTGTTCCCTGAATGTTATTGTTGGCTTATAAGCTAGATAGTTATATATCAGTTATAAGCCGGTTATTGTAAGACCCTCATAGAAGGGCGTATACATCTTATTAATCAAAAATAGACAGGGAGTCAATATTCCTTGATATATCGAGATTACCTCGGAGGAAAATATTTAAGTAAATATTTTCTATTATTTGGGCGACGAATATTATTTGAATATTCGTTCGAGACTAATTATTTTAACGATCCTTACTTCAAATAATTATTTGAACGTAACTATTCAACGAATAATATTTCTCAATATTCATTCAGAGTCGAATTGATTATCGATTATTATTTCGAATATTCTTCTAAAGATGAGACTACTAAATGAATATTATTTGGATATTCTTTTAGAATATTATTTTATTAAATAAATATTACTTTTGAATATTCATTTAAGATATTGAATACTTGATGACTATTATTTTAATATTCATCTGAAGCTTGATTTAATTATCGAATATTATCCCGAATATTCCTTAAGGCTTGGATTACTAAATGAATATTACTTGATATTCATTTAGGATATTATTCATTAAATAAATATTACTTTTGAATATTCATTTAAGTTCCTAATTAATTATGAATATTACCTTAAATATTCTTTCCAGGTCTTATTAATTAATGAATATTGTTTTGAGTATTCATTTAAATATTTATTTATTCAATAAATATTCTCCTGATATTTCTTCAGGGATTATTTTGAGAAATACTCTGATTAAAGATATTCTTTCATATTCCCAAATATTCTTTAAATATTTTAACTCAATAAATATTCTCTGAATATTTATTCCATACTTAGAATAATCTCGATAAGGTTTATCTTGTTCGATTATTACAGAAAATATCTCGGAGTCATATTATTATTAATCTTATATCAAGAAAGGTTCTCAGACATCATTCTTCTTTGAGTCTATCCCCTTAATAATAAGGGAACCTTACTTGGAAAATGTTATTTATCTTGTCGACTTCCCGGTCATAAAGTATTCCCTTCACCCGCAACTCGGGTGCTGTTGACTTATTAAGTCGTTGCTTACCTTCTCATCTTTCGAGGGGTAAGATTACTGGAACAAGTTGATATCCGTTACCAAGTAATAGCTTGGGAGTTATTGGTAAATTTTCCTTTCCAACTAGATACGACTACTTTGTGGAGTCTTATCAACAAGTATTATACTTGGGGAAAGGAGGACGAATGTTACATTCAGAATCATGAATTCTATGTGAACTAGGAGTCGTGTAAGAGGTCGAGTAGCGCCGGTCCATCCCCTTTGGCCCAACCGTTGGCCGGGGAGAGCTAGTAAGGCGGTATACAAGTAAAGTCGTCAGTTCTTCCTTCTACCGGTAGTAAATTTAAATTGAGCTGTACGATCTCGACTGATCATCAAGATTGGAACAGCGGGCGCGGTGAATACTCCATCATTGGTTCATCATCCAAATTTATTTATTTCCTGCAACATGATTACTGTTGGCAGAGTTGGAAAAAGGGTCATAACTGGAATTGCAACCTTTTCTTGCAAGTTCCTCTTCTTAATAACAATAAGAATATCTCGCTTACTTTGATGTAGCAGATATTTCTACAAACAACCACTTTAAGTTACCTTGTAACTTCATCGTTCATATTATACTAGCATCATTTCCGTAAATGCATGGCATATGGTTTGAAAGATACTTTTGAACTGTTATACATTATCGTTCAGTTATATATTATTGTTGGTTGGCTATTGCTCACCCTCTCTTTATTATTATATCACAACAACAGCTAGACCAGATGACTCGCACAAGGCGCACTCGACGCGGGCGAGGACGATGAGACTACCAGAGCTGAAGAAGAAGCTATTGGTAGGGTATATTTATTCTTTCAGTACCAAGAATATGGTCTAGTATGACTTATGTAAATGGATGGCAAAGAGTATGTACTTATATTGAAATTCTTTTGGATTGTAAGAACTCATAATGTGATTAATAAAAATTTGGTTGTTACTCTGATTTCATCTGTGGGACTATAACGGGTGTGTTTTATATGGTTGTGTTGGGTTATAGAGACGTAATTTATTTTATGTTAAGGAAAGTTCAATTGTTGTGGACAGAATTGGAAACCGTAACCACCTGATCCCGGACCCCGGATCTGGGGTGTTACAGATCAGCAACGTTATCATTGGTATGCACTTTACATATGTGTATATCTCCTCGCTCGTTAATCTCACGAATAAGATGATATCTTCTAAGTATATGTTTCGCCCTGGAGTGCGATCTTGGTTCCTTTGCTTGTGCTATGGCTCCATTATTATCGCAATAGAGATCAATGGGATCTGCTATCGATGGAACCACACCAAGCTCAGTGATGAAGTTTCGGATCCAAACTGCCTCCTTAGCTGCTTCACAAGCAGCAATATACTCAGCCTCCATTGTAGAATCAGTTATTGTTTCTTGTTTCGAACTTTTCTAGCTAACAGCACCTCCGTTGAGACAAAACACAAAACCAGACTGGGATATAGAATCATCCTTGTCTGTTTGGAAACTAGAATCAGTGTAACCTTTTACAACTAGTCCATCTTCCCCTCCATACACCAAGAACGAATCTTTAGTCCTTTTTAAGTACTTTAGAATATTCTTGACAGTTGTCCAGTGAGCTTCACCTGGATTAGACTGAAACCTGCTCGTCATGCTTAAAGCATACGACACATCAGGACGAGTACATATCATTGCATACATGATAGATCCAATTGCAGAAGCATATGGAATCTTACTCATGCGATCCTTTTCATCTTTCGATTTAGGACTATCTTTATCTGAGATCGTTATCCCATGAGACATAGGGACAAATCCCCTTTTTGCATCTTGCATCCCAAAACGATGCAATACTTTGTCAATGTATGTACTCTGACTTAGGCCAATCAATCTTCTTGATCTATCTCTATAGATCTTGATCCCTAATATATAGGAAGCCTCACCTAAGTCTTTCATGGAGAAATTCTTTCCTAACCATGCCTTAACAGCCTGTAGAGAAGGTATGTCATTCCCAATCAGTAATATATCATCAACATATAGAACTAGGAATGCCACAGTGCTCCCACTAACCTTCTTGTAAACACAAGGTTTATTTTTATTTTGAACGAAGCCAAACTCTTTGACTGTTTGGTCAAAACGAATATTCCATCTCCTTGAAGCTTGCTTTTGTCCATAAATGGACCTGATTAGCTTACATATCTTTCTAGCATCCTTTGGATTTACAAAACCTTTAGGTTGTATCATATATACATCCTCTTCAAGGCTTCCATTAAGGAAGGCTGTCTTGACATCCATCTGCCAGATTTCATAATCGTTGTAAGCTGCTATCGCAAGCAAAATCCTAATGGATTTGACCATTGCTACTGGTGAAAAAGTTTCATCATAGTCAATACCATGAATTTGTTTGAAACCTTTTGCAACCAACCTAGCTTTATAGGTCTGGACCTTTCCATCCATGTCAGTCTTTATTTTGAAGACCCATTTGCACCCAATGGGTTTTACCCCTTCAGGTGGATCAACCAAAGTCCATACTTTGTTTTCATACATGGAATCCATTTCAGATTTCATGGCTTCTAGCCATTTCTCAGAGTTTGGACTGTTCATAGCATCTTGATAGGTAAGAGGTTCATTTTGATCCATGAGCATTATATCACCATTATCGACTAGGAGAAATCCATAATATCTCACAGGCTCATGGCGAATCCTACCAGATCTACGAACAACTTGTGTTTCTTGAGCAATATTCTCTTCAAGACTATCTTGAATATCTTGCTCACGTTCCATTTCCGGTTCAATGTTATCTTGTGGTTCTCGAACTTCATCGAGGTCTACTTTCCTCCCACTATTTCTTCTGGAGACAAATTCTCTTTCTAGAAATACAGCATTTCGAGAAACAACTATTTTGTTCTCAATTGGATTATAGAAATAATAACCCTTAGTTTCCTTTGGGTACCCCACAAAATAACATTTGTCTGATTTGGGTCCAAGCTTGTCAGAGGTCAAGCGTTTTAGAAATGCTTCACATCCCCATATTTTCATGAATGACATGCTTTGACGCTTTCTAGTCCATATCTCATATGGAGTCTTTTGAACCGATTTTGATGGAACACGGTTTAGTGTATATGCAGCAGTTTCTAGGGCATCACCCCAGAAACTTATTGGAAGATCAACATGACTCATCATCGATCGTACCATGTCCAACAAAGTACGATTCCTCCTTTCAGAAACGCCATTCCATTGTGGTGTTCCAGGAGGAGTGAGTTGTGATACAATACCACATTCCTTAAAGAAATTCTTAAATTCCAGGGTTAAGTATTCACCTCCTCGATCAGATCGAAGAATTTTAATACTCTCAACCTTTTGCTTTTCTACTTCAGCTTTGTATTCTTTGAACTTTTCAAAAGCTTCAGATTTGTGCTTCATTAGATACACATATCCGTATCTACTGTAATCATCAGTAAATGTTATGAAGTAGTAAAAGCCTCCTCTTGCCATAGAACGCATTGGACCACATACATCACTATGTATTAGTTCTAATCGTTCAGTGGCCCTTTCACCTTGTTTGTTAAAAGGGGCCTTTGCCATTTTACCAAGTAAACAAGCTTCGCATTCATCGTATGATTCAAAATCAAATTTATCCAAAAATCCATCTTTATGGAGCTTGGATATGAGATTCTCATTTATATGGCCTAATCGACAATGCCATAGGAAGGTTTGATTAGAGTCATTTGCTTTAAGGCGTTTATTAACATTATAGACAGGAGTAAAATTTAAATCTAGAACATATAAACCATTAAACATGCGTGCAATGCCATAAGTTAAATCATTCAAACCAAAAGAGCAACAATTGTCTTTAATAGTAAATGAAAAACCCTTCTTGTCCAAACAAGAAATAGAAATAATGTTTCTGCAAATCGCAGGCACGTAATAGCAATTATCAAGTTCTAAAATAAGCCCAGAGGGCAACGATAAATAATAAGTTCCTACGGCTAAAGCAGCAACCTTTGCTCCATTGCCTACTCGTAGGTCAACTTCTCCCTTGCCAATGTCCTACTCCTTCGCAGTTCCTGCACATTAATACAAATGTGAGAACCACATCCAGTATCCAATACCCAAGATGTTGAAATAGATAAATTGACTTCTATAACATAAATACCTGAATCAGTAGAAATCTTGACAGACTTCATCTTCTTCAGATCCTCCAAGTAGTTAGGACAGTTCCTCTTCCAGTGACCAGGCTTGTTGCAATAGTGACAATCACCCTTGTCAGCCTTTGCGACATCTCCCTTCGGCTTTCCAGCCTTTTTGAAGGAGGGCTTGGAAGGAGCAAGAGCTTTTGATGCAACCTTTTTCTTCCCCTTCCATTTCCCCTTTCCCTTAGCACCTTTCTTGCCCACCATCATTATGGGAGCTTTCTCAGGTGCCTTGACCATATTTGCTTCAGTGGTTCTCAGCATGGCCAACAATTCCATAGGAGTCTTATCTTGCTCAGTCATATTAAAAGTCATAATAAACTGAGTATAGTCGCTGTTCAAAGATTGCAAGATTATATCGATTTGAGCCTCTCGCTAAAGCGGGAAACCCAAACGAGCAAGGTAATCACAATACCCAATCATCTTTAGAACATGTGGTCCCACTGGTCCGTTGCCCTGCTTGCATGAGTAGAGTGCTTTGCTCGTGTTAAACTTTTCCACACGAGCCTGTGATTGAAACATCGTTGAAAGATGTTCAAACATAGCATGTGCATTCATATCCAGATGCTGCTTCTGAAGCTCCGCATTCATTGTAGCAAGCATAAGACAAGCCACATCGTTAGCATCATCAATATGCTTCTGATAAGCATTTTACACAGCACGAGTGGCATTGGCAACAGGGGCTTCAGGTTGAGGATTATCAATCACATAAGATTTCTTTTCCTACATGAGAACAATTCTCAAATTCCTAGACCAGTCAAGGAAGTTTGATCCTGTCAGCTTGTCCTTCTCAAGGACTGATCGCATAGAGAAAGTGTTGTTTGTGTTTTGTGCCATTTGTTATCTACAATGATAAAATGCATAAGATATGTTAGATTGTTACAATAATTATGTTCAAGTGATTATGGTACATTCAACTTAAGTCCTTCTCAAGGACTGATCGCACAGAGAAAGTGTTGTTTGTGTTTTGTGCCATTTGTTATCTACAATGATAAAATGCATAAGATAAGTTATATTGTTACAATAATTATGTTCAAGTGATTATGGTACATTCAACTTAATATACCTCCCACTATTTTTATCAAATTAATAGCCCTCACTATTAACTCGGAAAGTATATGCGAAACTTTACTTTCTAGTGGGCCAAGATCCATATTTTATTATGTCTTGGGTCAGCGTTGGCCGATACTCCCAAAACAAAACTATTTAGGTAGACAACATTTGTCAATTATATCTCGTATATAATTCTTGGACAGTTTGGTGAACAACAATTGCTCTAATTTATTAAATAAATTTTCCGCCAAACCTATGCTTCTAAGTTCTCATTTCACAATCCTATTGTGATAACTTAGTTAAGTTAGACCCAATTGATTAACATGTCGAATATCACATTTATTCTTTCGCACCTAACCATGATAATTAGGAATGCTTTACTTTGGCAAACCAACTCCTAATGATCTAGGTTTTGATGAGTGTTATTCAATTGGAAAGCATCTAATAACTTAATATTTAATTAAGGGATTTTTAATTAAAACGACCATGATCCCATCATAAAGAGATCCCCAATTTTTCCTTGAATTAAATATTTCAAATCATAGTTCGCTGAATTAATGATTTCCAGGTAGAAAGGTTAACGCACAAATGGCATTATTGACACCTTTTAACCTTACAAGAAATTAATCTCGTTGTTGACAAAATCATTTCATCCTTGAACTATAATAATTCATATTTAATTACCGTGTTTCATAAACACAGGAATCTCATGATCATTTTGTTTAATCTTCATCTTAAATCGTTACGGATTTTATCTTGTTTAGCATGGCATGGATGACGTATCTAATACATACATACATTCTACTTATTCTAATTAAGCATGCATATCTATCACTACGCATACATATCATCATATGTAAAGTGCATGAATATAAAATCGTGCTTGGTTATGGCCAAATCCTATATGATCTTTCCAAGCTAATGGAAAAATCTAGGTCAATCTATGGTGCTTAATAAAACTAAATTATTACATAGTTGGTCTTCATAAATACATGTCTTTATGTCTTCTTTGTGTCAACTGCCTTCATCTCCATTGATCCTTCATTGCAAGCCTCCAATGAACTTCTTATTACATAAAAAATAAAACATAACTATACTAATGTAATTACATAAGAACTCGAGTTACATTCGAGATGAACAATTACAAAGGAAAAAGAAAACGACATGCAAGTCGTATTTATAAAATCAAAACAATAATAAATAAAACCACTAACCTACGGGTCTCAAGGCCATAACCAATCACCATGCTCAATTAACACTTAAGAACATCATAAATCACATTATCATATCATAACATATCTAAATATGTCACAAGCCCAAATTAAAACAAAGCCCTAACCCGCGGATCATAATACAAGCAAAACATGTATCAGAATACAATTCCAGAAGCATGTATCAGTATACAGACGACCTTAATTCCAATTACCAGAAACATGTATCATTATACACGTACCCCTAATCCCTGTTTACGGATCATATCCAATAGCATCCTTCCGATAGTTTATATCATCATACAAACCAAACAGCATGCATATGAGTCATGGCAGATTCTAAACATACTATTATCGTTATATCATATTACATGCAGATTCATTATATCATCCATATAACATAATTGTATCATGGCATAATATCAGAATAGTATATACAGCATGCATAATATCAGAATATTCATAGATAGCAATCTGACAGATTACAAACATGCATATATTCGAAAGCTTAAACACATAAACGAATTAAATAACCTCTCGCACGTAGCTCATGATACCATTATTGGGTTTCAAGCAATCAAACGAAGCGAAAAACGCGAAAAATAAAATAAAATTGAAACCCACCGCAAGCATCCATGCGAGAATTGTATATTTAATTCGTAGTTCACAGAAATCAGTACCTTTTAAAAGCTTTCCGAGGTCTGAGATTGTAGGAAGGATGTTTGATCACCACGTATCCCGCACGAGCGATGTACGTCTCTATCGGTATCCACACGAATGAATTATCGAAGGTAGATGTGTACTAGCACCACTGATCCGTTCTTGCTCTCTCTCTCTTTTAGGGTTTTTATAAAAACGTGAACCCTAATATGAAATCATAATTTCATTATATAGTGAGAGTGAAAACGAATCCTAAGTCTAGTATAAATCAGAATTTTGACAAATCCGAAATTCTATCTTTTTAATACTTTAAGTCCAACTTAAAGTCTTAATAAAATAATTTCAGATTTTATTCTAATTTAAATTAAAGTTTTATCTAGTCCGAAATTCGTATTTTAAAGCTTATTAAGTCTAACTTAAAGTCTTTAATAAATCTGATTTCGAATTATATTTATTTATAAATTCAAAATTCAATATTTTAATTAATTAAGTCAAACTTAATTTAATTAAATAATTTCGAATTATATTTGATTTAAATTAAATCCGAATTTAATTTAAATAATCCTTCATTCATTCTTTTGTGTGACCCTATAGGTTATTATTATATTGGCAACAATTTTATTTAATAAATAAAATTGTAAACAATGAGCGGCATCTAGTAATACATCATTGTTACCCAAATAATAATAATTAAATCGATGAATCGATTTCGCCTTTCATGAATAATGTACAATGTAATATAATCTCTTTAACCTTGATATTATAGATTAAACTAGAGGCATGGAATGTGTCATCCTCGTCATAATTTAATCTTTATTTTCTTGATCGATGAGTAGACTATTCAAACAAATCACTATTTGAGCACGGCCATGCATTTCATAGTCTCACTCAAATAAGAGGCCAATAATATCACTCCTATATATTTATATATATTAAGGAGGGTTAAATTCCATCTAGATCATTCACATTTCTCATACGATTCATAATATACCCAAGACCATCTTTATCATTACCCGATTAAAGATAACTTTTGATAGAATCAAAGTATATTAATTCTCATATAGAAATGTAATGACTTTAGGTCTAAGGATCATTACATCATTATCACATTGAGATTCATAATGACACATTTATTCATTCCATGTCGAATCTCATAGTGGGTCTATCCAGTACATCGTACTCATACATGTACCTATGCATTGACTTTAGTATCATCATACTTATGATCAATGAGAAGTGATCATCAGTCAATCAACATACTAGTCTCGATGTATTATTATTGTCCCAATAACAATAATACTCGACTAGGGATATTCAAGATTATTATACTGTATATTATCTCATAATTATATAGTTCATATCAATAATCTAGGGACATTTATTATACTAACAATTATATCGCAGTAAATACTAAGCATAATAAAACATCAATATAATCAAAATAGAACATAAATGTCAATGATGAAGTTTAAATAAACTGAAATGTATTGCCTCTAGGGCACCTACACTAACAGTTTTTCCATGCTTGTTGATCAGTGTGGCATTTTGAGTAAAACAAGCTGTTTGAACTGCTTCTGCCCAGAAATAGGTTGGCAATTTTGCTTCATCAAACATAGTTCTGGCAGCTTCTATCAAGGTTCTGTTCTTCCTCTCAACTACACCATTTTGCTGTGGTGTACCAGGTGCAAAAAACTCTTGCTTCAATCCTTTGTTCTTGCAGAATTCTTCCATTGTTGCATTCCTGAATTCAGTTCCATTATCACTCCTGATTATTTTGACTTTGTGTTTTGATCCCATGTCCAGCAGCTTTACATGCTCCATCAGAGTTAATGCAGTTTCATCTTTCTTTGATAGAAAATACACCCATGTATATCTGGTGTGTTCATCAACAATGACTAGAGCATATTTCTTTCTTCCAATTGACAAGACATTCATTGGTCCAAAGAGATCAACATGTAGAAGATGATAAGGATCAACAATTGAAGATTCAGACTTGCTCTTGAAAGATGACTTCCTTTGTTTGGCCTTTTGACAGGAATCACACAGGCCATCAACATTTAATGAGGACTTTGGAAGTCCTCTTACAAGATCCTTTCTTATCAACTCATTAATGTTGTTCAGATTAAGATGAGAGACTTTCTTATGCCATTTCCAACTCTCTTCACTAGACATCCTTGTGGACAGGCACACGGCTTTTCCATCAGAGTTTGCCAATAACTTGGCTTCATAGATATTATTGTGCCTGTGTCCAACTAGAACAACTTTCCCTGTAGATTTACTGATGATTTCACAGTATTCAGGCTGAAAATCTACATGAAATCCTCTGTCACAGATTTGACTAACAGATAGCAGATCATGCTTGAGTCCTGGAACCAGAGCTACATTTGTGATGATGACTCTTCCAAGATTGATATTGCCATATCCCAGAGTACGTCCTATGTTGCCATCTTCATAGGAAACTTTTGGGTCAGCCTTCTCCACATACTCTGATAGCAGGGCTTTATTTCCAGTCATGTGTCCTGAACATCCACTGTCCACGACTAGGGTACTTTCCCTGATGCCCTGCGATCATAAACAATTACTGAAGATTAGATTTAAGGATCCAGACTTGCTTGGATCCTTTGGCTTTCTTAATTTTGTTAGCTTTAGCAGCGGAATTTACATTATCAGAGTTTAAGCTAACTTTATCAGAGTTTACACTTGCAAAATTAACATTAACCCATTTCAAATTGGGCTTAAGTTCATAGTAGTTATGATAAATAGCGTGATAATCCCTGTAAGTATAAATAGAATGCCAAGTACTTCCACAATGTTTGCATAAAGTCTGTGGTCTAGATCTAACATTATCTTTCTTTACTTCAGACTTGGAAGGTAAAGAATTAATGTTTTTGTTCTTCCAGCAGAAACTAGCAAGATGGTTAGTGCTACCACAGTTATGACATGTCTTTCTTGGAGTAAAAGTAGCAAGCATTGGATAACTACCTTGAGTAATGCCTACTTTACCATTTCTATCCTTCCTAGACACTTTCTGTTTCTTGACAGATTTTAACTCTTTAAGCTTATGCTTGAGTTGTTTATCTGTCATTGAACCAATATTAACCTGTTTAACACTAGTTTTTACTGGTTCTTTCTTAACAGCTTCTTTTTCAACTTCAGACTTAGGTTCATTTATTCCATGAACAAATTTTGTAGATGGAAGATGTGTTCTAATTTTGACTTTGTTTTGAAACCTAAGTTCATCTCCCTCACAGTAACCTAAACCAACTGTGTTTGACTGAAAAACCTCTTGAGTGTCTTTTCCAGAATGAGTCCAAGTTTTAATCATGTGATTTGCCTTCTCCAATTCAGATTCAAGTTGCTTATATTTTCCTAGCAAATCCTGTTCTAGATAAACAGCATCATCTCTTTCTTTCTGAACTTGTTGCATGTTTTCAAGTTTTTCTTCAACAATTTTATTTCTCACTTTAAGTTCAGAATTTTCAGATTTGATTCTCTCATTCTCTAAAGTCTGATCCCTATAACTGATATGCAAAGCCTTAAGATAAATTCTTAATTCAGTTATATCATCAGTATTATAAGCATAGGTAGTTAGAGGTGCCTTGTTTTCAGAATCTTCAGATTCATTCTCAATAGAAGCCATGAGAGCATAGTTAACATCCACATCTGAGTTTGAAGTGTCTGCCCAGTCTCTGCCTTTTGTGAAGAGTACTTTTTAAGTTTTACCCTTCTTGCACTCAGGAGCATAGTGACCCATCTCCTTACACTTGTAGCATTGAATCTCAGACTTATTTTTCTGTCAGAGTTTGAATCTTTCTTAGAAAACCTTTTTCCCTTCTTGAAGTTCTTGAAACCCATATTCTTGAAGGTCTTCACCATCAAAGCAGCCATTTGCAACATTTCTTCTTCATCATCCTCAGAGTCAGATGATTCATCAGTGTTTGAATCGACATCAGAGTTTGATGACTCACTTTCAGAATGTATGACTAAAGCCTTTCCCTTAGCTTTCTTCCTTGATGCTTCCTTCTTCAAGGGTTTTCTTCAACCTTAAGAGCAACAGACTTTGTCTTCTTGCCTGATCTCCTGTTTCTCTGCTCCAATTCCAATTCATAAGTTTTGAGCAGCCCATAGATTTCATCAATCTCAGTATCAGCAAGATCATAGTTATCTCTTATGGTGGTTGTCTTCACATCCCACTTTCCAGGTAAAGCAAGAGGAAATTTGAGATTTGAGTCTTCCAGATCATACTCTTTATTAACCAATGACAAATCATTGAGCAGTTTACAGAATCTATCAAATGTTTCTGTCATGGTTTCTTCAGATTTAGCCTCAAAGTGCTCATACTCATGTGTGAGTATGTTCCTTCTATTCTTCTTTATTGCAGCAGTTCCTTGACATCTAACCTCAAGAGCATCCCAAATTTCTTTGGCAGTAGTGCAGTTAATCACTTTATTAGACATAACATTGTCTAAAGCACTATGAAGTAGATGCCTAACTTTTGCATCCTTAGCAATAGATGAAAGATCTTCAGGAGTTAGATCTTCCTTTTCCTTTGGAACTGTTTTAGCTTCTTGACCAGCAGTAGCAACAGATAGCTTTATAGGTTTATGAAGACCTTCATAAATTCTGTCAAGATATTCTGGATCTGTAGCCTCCAAAAACATGATCATCTTTACCTTCCAGATTGAATACTCTGCTGGCCTGAGAATAGGAACCCTGATTGTCTCACAACGACTCACAGTAGTAGGTTGAGCCTTCTCAGAACTTGAACCTGTTGGAGGAGGTATCTCTGCCATTGATTATAGCTGTGTGTGTGGATCTTAAACTGTATAAAGTAAGAGATTTGCTCTGATACCAATTATTAGGCCGAATACACAATTATAATCAAGATCATATGAGAGATTAACAATAGAATACGCGTTTAAATAATTAAAAAACTGTTTGGAATTAATAACTCCTCTCTCAGTGATGTAAGATATCACAGAGAGCTGCTTAGGTTACAATGAATAATGTTTCACAATAATCGATACCCTTCTAGGGTTAACCTAACTGTATTTATAAGATATACAGTTGCTATACAATCGATAATTGATACTTCTATAAATTAGCTATACAATTGATATCAATTACGATTGCTACACGTCTCCTTAGTCAACTCAATCTCTTTGACAGCTATCCAATCTTCAAAGATATTGCTTCCTTAAATAATCTTCAAACACTGTTGACCAGTAGACGCTGCCTCTAGACAGAGTTTAACAAACTCTGTCGAGCTTCCAACTGTCAGCGTTTAACTAAACTCTGACTGCTTCCAGCTAAACTCTGATTTATCACTGTAACCCTTAAACACTGATTAATATTCACATCAATTATTTGTAACATATAGAACTTGCTTGATCAGTTCAAACATCCAACGAAGTGCAAAAACAAGATACAATAAACACACAACTTCGAGCTGTCTTGCTACATTCTTGAAAACCTCTCAAACTCACATACATTCGAATATATATATTTTCAGAGGGTTTTGTAGGTTGAGTTGTAACCATTCAAAACTTTGTATTGTTCAAGTTGTAAAGTTTAGTTGTTGTACAAGTTTTGGCTTCAGGTTTTGGGTGGGTAGAACTAGACTAGAGAAGGTTACTTGGGAAGTATTGCTTAGAGAGTTAGTTCATATCAGCACATCAAATTCAGCAAGCCAAATTGTAAGCAGCTGGGTGTAAAGGGAGATATATTATTGGATCTTGTAATCGGTTTATAGTGATCAATAATATATTCTTTTACCAAGTTGGTAAGGGACCAGGACGTAGACCATAGGGGATTAGGGGTCGAACCTGGCTAAAAGATCTTGTGTTTCATTTTATTATTCTGCACATTTCATACTGCACTGCATCTGTTCTTAAAATCAGCCTGCTGTTATTAACCTGTTAGGTCATATCAGCAAGCCATTTCTGGAAAATTTAAAACAGGTCATAGTTAACCAATATCAGCCATAATACACCTATTCACCCCCCCCCCCCTCTAGGTGTGTTTTCAATTTTCACAAACAATTCAAGTTGTGCAAATTGACAATTGTACAGAGTTTCAATGTTTTCTTGATTATTTTGCCACAACTGGGATTTTTTTTCAAACATCTTGTGTAGGAACACCGCAACAAAACGGGAGGGTTGAGAGAAAACACAAACACATTTTAATAGTTGGGAGAGCTTTGCGATTTCAAGCAAAATTTCCAATTTATTTTTGGGGGGAGTGTGTTCTTGCTGCAGCCTATTAATTAATCGTACGCCAACTCGTTTGCTTCAAAATAAAACTCCATTTGAAATTCTTTTTAAAAAACCACCTATCTTTGATGCAATTCGCACGTTTGGGTATTTGTGCTTTGCTCATAATCAAAAAACAGATGGAGACAAATTTGCTAGTAGAAGTCGAAAATGTGTTTTTGTGGGCTATCCGTTTGGAAAGAAAGGGTGGAGATTGTATGACCTCGATTTAAAAGTTTTCTTTGTTTCTCGGGATGTTAAATTTGTTGAGAATGTGTTTCCTTTTAGTTGTCCAGAAGACGAGAATATGATGTCAGATGCCTATGACACGAGTGGTGACATTCATGATGATTTTGTTGCATCCAAGTTGGGGGATGAAAATAGTAAAATTTTTGATGATAATGGTGGGAAAAATGTTGAGGAGCAGACAGACAACCCCCCACGTACAGAACAAGCAGGCACTGGCGAGGCTAGTCGCACAGCAGCCGCAGAACAGCAACAACCCACGGAGTCTGTGGGTCGTGGATTTCGGGAAAAATATCCCTCGGTCTTGCTTCGCGATTTTGTGACTCATTCGGTGTTTGCTAATAGTACATCCTCCTCCATTCCGTCTTCTGATCCTCCTTCAAGTACTCCTTATCCTTTAGCACATTATATAAATTGTGAGAATTATTCTGTGAATTATCAAAAGTTTATAGCAGCAACTGTGAATACAAAAGATCCAAGATCATTTAAGGAGGCCATGACACATGAGGGTTGGCGTCATTCCATGAAAGAAGAAATAAAAGCCTTGGAAGACAATGGGACGTGGACTTTGGAGCATCTCCCTCCTGGAAAACGTGCTCTTGGTTGTCAATGGGTGTACAAAACAAAATTTCAGTCCAATGGAGAAGTTGAGCGTTTAAAATCACGTTTGGTTGTGTTAGGTAATCATCAACAGTCAGGAATAGATTACAACGAGACTTTTGCCCCGGTTGCAAAAATGATTACAGTACGAGTCTTTCTTGTTATTGCGGCATCCAAAAACTGGGAACTTCATCAGATGGATGTTCACAATGTTTTTTTACACGGAGATCTTGATGAAGAGGTATACATGAAATTACCTTCCGGATTTTCTAGTTCGGATTCTTCTTTGGTGTGCCAATTGAGAAAATCATTGTATGGCCTGAAACAAGCTCCCAGATGTTGGTTTGCAAAGTTAGTTGCTGCTTTGAAAGGGTACGTTTTCTTCAGTCTAATTCCGATTATTCTCTTTTCACATATACTAATGGCAATGTTCAAATAAATGTCTTAGTCTATGTGGACGACCTTATTATTTCTGGGAATGACTCCACTGCACTTATTGTTTTCAAAGAGTATCTCAGTGATTGTTTCAAAATGAAAGATCTTGGCTCTTTGAAGTATTTTCTTGGTATTAAGGTTGCCTGTAGCTCAGCAGGCTTGTTTTTGTGTCAACAAAAGTACACTTTGGATATTATCTCTGAATCAGGTTTGTTGGGTGCAAAGCCGAGTGGTTTTCCCATTGAGCAAAATCACAAACTGGGTCTTGCCAAAGGAGACTTTCTTCCAGATCCCGAGTCCTAGCGACGGCTGGTCGGTCGCTTGATCTATCTTGCGATCACAAGGCCGGATTTAGCCTATTCGGTCCACATTCTTTCTCAGTTTATGCAGGCGCCCCGCCATGAACATTGGGAAGGGGCTTTGCGTGTAGTTCGTTATTTAAAAGGCACACCAGGTCTGGGAATTTTGCTGCGTGCAGATAGTGAGCTAACCTTACAGGGTTGGTGTGATTCCGATTGGGTGGCTTGTCCGCTTACTCGTCGTTCATTGACAGGTTGGCTGGTATTTCTTGGTAACTCTCCTATTTCTTGGAAAACAAAGAAGCAACATACTGTGTCCCGGTCCTCTGCGGAGGCTGAATATAGATCTATGTCTGCTATCACGTGTGAGTTGAAGTGGTTTAAAGGTTTGTTGTCGAGCTTAGGAGTCCAACACCCTAAATCGATCAAGTTGTTTTGTGATAGTGAGTCTGCGTTACATATTGCAAAGAATCCTGTTTTTCACGAACACACGAAGCACATAGAGGTTGATTGTCACTTCGTCCGTGATGCGATTAATGATGGTTTGCTATCTCCGTCACATGTTTCAACATCTTCACAATTGGCGGATATTTTTACTAAGGCTCTTGGGAAGTCTCGTTTTGATTTTCTTCTTTCCAAGTTGGGCATTTTTGAACCTCATGCTCCAACTTGAGGGGGGTATTATGAATGTTAAATATAATTGATGTGTTTTAATCAGTGTTTAAGTGTTACAGGGAGTTATCAGAGTTTAGCTGGAAGCAGTCAGAGTTTGCGTAAACTCTGACAGTTGGAAGCTTGACAGAGTTTGTTAAACTCTGTCTGAAGGAAGCGCGTCTACTGTTCAACAGTGATTAAAGATTAATTATGGAAGCGATATCTTTGAAGATTGGATAGCTATCAAAGAGATTGAGTTGACATAGGAGACGTGTGACAATCTGTAATTGATATCATTGTATAGCTGATTATTAGGAATATCAATTAGAGATTGTATCGTAGCTGTATGTTATATAAATACAGATAGGTTAACCCTAGAAGGGTATCGATAACGAATTATCATTATTGTAACCTAGCAGCTCTTTGTGATATTTTTACATCACGAAGAGGGTTTGAAATACAAGAAGTTTTTAAGTGCATAAACGCTTTTACTTGTTAATCTCTCATACAAAGTTGATTATTATTTGTGTATTCGGCCTAACAAGTGGTATCAGAGCTAATCTGTTACTTTATTACAGGTTAAGATCCAAACACAACAATAATCATGTCAGAAATTCCTCCACCAACACCTACTGTTTCTGAAAAGGCTCCTACTACTGTGAGTCGTTATGAACCAATCAGGGTTCCTATTCTGAGGCCATTAGAGTATGCTATGTGGAAGGTCAAGATGACTATGTTTCTGGAGGCTACAGATCCAGAATATCTTGAAAGGATTTATGAAGGCCCTCACAATCCTACAAAGCTATCTGTTGCAGTTGCTGGTGAAGCAGCAAAAATGGTTCCAAAGGAAAAGAAGGACATGACTCCTAAAGATCTATCATCAATTGCTAAGGATGCAAAAGTTAGGCATTTACTGCATAGTGCCTTAGACAATGTTATGTCTAACAAAGTCATTAACTGCACCACTGCAAAAGAGATATGGGATGCACTTGAAGTCAGGTGTCAAGGAACTGCAGCTATTAAGAAGAATAGGAGAAACATACTCACACAAGAGTATGAGCATTTTGAGGCTAAGCCTGAAGAGACCATGACAGAAACATTTGATAGATTCTGTAAACTGATTAATGATCTGTCATTGGTCAACAAAGAGTATGATCTAGAAGACTCGAATCTCAAGTTTCTTCTTTCTCTACCTGAAAAGTGGGATGTGAAAACAACCACTATTAGAGACAACTATGATCTTGCTGAAACAGAGATTGATGAAATATATGGACTGCTCAAAACTTATGAATTGGAAATGGAGCAGAGAAGCAGGAGATCAAGCAGAAAAGGAAAGTCTGTTGCTCTTAATGTTGAAGAGAAGCCTCAGAAGAAAGAGGCAACAAGAAGGAAAATGAAGGGAAAAGCTTTGGTCATACATTCAGAAAGTGATTCACCAAACTCTGATTATGATTCAAACTCTTCTGAATTATCTGACTCTGAGAATGATGAAGAAGAAATGAGAAAAATGGCTGTGCTGATGGTGAAGACTTTCAAGAAAATGGGATTCAAGAATTTCAAGAAAGGAAAAAGGTTTTCTAGGGATTCAAATGAAGACAGGAAAAACTACAGGAAGTCTGATAAGAGATATTCTAAAGGGAAGAAGGATAAGTCTGAAATTCAATGCTACAAGTGTAAGGAGATGGGTCACTATGCTCCTGAGTGCAAGAAGGGTAAAACTGGAAAGGTACTCTACACTAAAGGCAGAGATTGGGCAGATACTTCAGATTCTGATGAAGAAGTGAACTATGCTCTCATGGCTACTACTGAATCAGAATCCTCTGAAAATCAGGTACCTCCAACTACTTATGCTTATAATATTGATGACATTGCTCAATTAAGAATTTTTCTTAAGTCATTGCATATAAGTTATAGGGATCAGACTTTAGAAAATGAGAGGATAAAAGCTGAAAATTCTGAACTTAAAGAGAGAAATAAACTTGTTGAAGAGAAACTTGAAAACATGCAACAAGTTCAGAAAGAGAGAGATGATGCTGTTTGCAAAGAACAGATTTTGCTTCAGAAGTATAAACAACTAGAATCTGAGTTGGAGGAAGCAAATAAGAAAATTAGGACTTGGACTAATTCTGGAAAGGACACTCAACAGATTTTTCAAACAGACACTGTTGGTCTAGGTTATAATGAGGGAGATGAACTTAGATTTCAAAATCAAGTTAAAGTCAGAACTAAATTTGTTCATGGAACCAGTAAATTTTTGTCTGAGAATGAAAAAGAAGTTGTCCAAAGAAAACCAGTAAAAACTAGTGTTAAACAGGTTAATATTGGTTCAATGACAGATAAACAACTCAAACATAAACTGAAGGAGTTAAAATCTGTTGAGAAAAAGAAAATGTCAAACAAGAACAGAAATGGAAAAGTAGGCATCACTTCAGGAAATAAACCAATGCTTGCTAGTTATGCTCCAAGAAAGACATGTCATAACTGTGGTAGTACTAAGCATCTTGCAAATTTCTGCAAGAAAAATAAAAATATAAATTCTTTACCTACAAAGTCTGAGGTAAAGAAGGATTTTGCTAGAACTAAGCCACAGACTCTATGCATACACTGTGGAAGCACTTGGCATTCCATCTATACTTGCAGAAAATATCATGCTATCTATCATAATTACTATGAACTGAAACCCAATCTAAAATGGGTTAAAGTTGATACTGCAAGTGTAAACACTGATACTGTTAGCTCAAACTCTGATAATGTTAATTCCGCTGCAAAAGCTAACAAAGTTAAGAATGCCAAAGGATCCAAGCAAGTCTGGATCCTTAAAACTAATCCTCAGTAATTGTTTGTGATTGCAGGGTAACAGGGAGGCAACCCTAGTCGTGGACAGTGGATGTTCAGGACACATGACTGGAAATAAAGCCCTGCTATCAGAATATGAGGAGAAGGCTGGCCCAAAAGTTTCCTATGGTGATGGCAATATAGGAAGAACATTGGGATATGGCAATATCAATCTTGGAAATGTCATCATCAACAATGTAGCTCATGTCCCAGGACTCAAGCATGACTTGCTATCTGTGAGTCAAATCTGTGACAAGGGATATCATGTAGATTTCCAACCTGAATATTGTGAAGTTATCAGCAAATCTACAGGAAAGGTTGTTCTAGTTGGTCACAGGCAAAACAACATTTATGAAATCAAGCTTTTGATAGACTCTGTTGGAAAAGCTGTTTGCCTGTCTACAAGAATGTCTAGTGAAGAGAGTTGGAAGTGGCATAAGAAACTCTCACATTTGAACTTGAATAACATCAATGAACTGATCAGAAAGGATCTTGTAAGAGGACTCCCAAAGACCCTGTTAAATGTTGATGGCCTATGTGACTCATGTCAGAAGGCTAAACAAAGGAAGTCATCTTTCAAGAGCAAGACAGAATTTTCTATCACTGATCCCTATCATCTTCTGCATGTTGATCTCTTTGGTCCAGTAAATGTTATGTCTATTGCAAGGAAGAAATATGCTTTAGTCATTGTTGATGAATACACTAGATTCACCTGGGTGTATTTTCTAGCAAAGAAGGATGAAACTGCATCGACTCTGATGGAGCATGTGAAGCTTCTGGACAAAGGATCAAGCAACAAAGTCAGAATCATCAGAAGTGATAATGGAACTGAGTTCAGAAATGCAACAATGGAAGAATTCTGCAAGGACAATGGAGTGAAACAAGAATTTTCAGCACCTGGTACACCACAACAAAATGGTGTAGTTTAAAGGAAAAATAGAACCTTAATTGAAGCTGCCAGAACTATGCTTGATGAAGCAAAATTGCCAACTTATTTCTGGGCAGAAGCTGTTCAAACTGCTTGTTTTACTCAAAATGCAACACTGATCAATAAGCATGGAAAGACACCATATGAGATGGTGAAGAAAAAGAAGCCTAACCTGAAATACTTTCATATTTTCGGGTGCAAATGTTTCGTTTTGAAGACTCATCCAGAACAGTTGACCAAGTTTGAGTTAAAGGCAGATGAAGGAATTTTTGTTGGCTATTCACTGTCAACAAAGGCATTCAGAGTTTACAATCTGAGAACTAAAGTGATCATGGAATCTATACATGTTTCTTTTGATGATAAGAAGATAACTGGACTTGAAGACAAAGACGAATATGATCAACTGAACTTTGAAAATGAAGTTTTAAACTCTGATGAAGGAAACTCTGATGAAACAATTCTGACAGACTCTGTTGAAACAAACTCTGAACCTCTACTGGTAAATTCTGGAGAAACTTCTCAGTCACAACAAAGAGGAGAACCAGTTGAGGGGGAGCATGATCAAGATGAAGACTCAAACACTGATACTGAGTCAACTGAAAAATCTGGATCAAACTCTGATGCTTCAAACTCTGAAAATTCAAATTCTGACTCTGGACAGTCAAGTTCAGGGGGAGTCTCAGAAAACGAAGATAGATCACAACAGAATCAGGAGAGCATGGATCAAGGGGGAGGATCACATGCTGACAGAAGTCATTTGCCTTCTGCTAGGAAATGGACTAAATCACATACACCTGATTTGATAATTGGTGATCCAGATGCAAAAGTAAAGACAAGAAGTGCTACTGCAAGTGAATGTCTGTTTCATGCATTCTTGTCTAAAAATGAACCAAAGAAAGTGGAAGAAGCTCTTCAAGATGTAGACTGGATAACAGCAATGCAGGAAGAGTTAAATGAATTTGAAAGGAATGAAGTTTGGACCCTTGTACCAAGACCAAAGAACAGATTTATTGTGGGTACTAAATGGGTTTTCAGAAACAAGACTGACAGTGAAGGTGTTATCACAAGGAACAAGGCTAGACTGGTAGCAAAAGGTTATTCACAGCAGGAAGGAATAGATTATGATGAAACATTTGCTCCAGTAGCAAGATTGGAGGCAATCAGAATTTTTCTAGCATATGCCTCTCACAAGAAATTCAAAGTGTTCCAGATGGATGTGAAAAGTGCTTTTCTGAATGGAAAGCTTGAAGAAGAAGTGTTTGTTGAACAACCACCAGGATTTGTGGACCCCAAATATCCAGATTATGTCTACAGGCTAGATAAGGCACTATATGGACTTAAGCAGGCACCAAGAGCATGGTATGAGACACTTGCTCAGTTTCTTCTAGAAAGTGGATTCAACAGAGGAACAATTGACAAAACTCTGTTTTATTTCAATCAAGGAAGTGACCTCCTTTTAGTTCAAATCTATGTTGATGACATCATCTTTGGGTCTACTAATGATAAACTCTGTAAGAAGTTTGCCAAGCTCATGCAGTCCAGATATCAAATGAGCATGATGGGAGAGCTTAGTTACTTTCTAGGCCTACAGGTGAAACAAACAGAAGATGGAATTTTCATTAATCAAGAAAAATACACCAGAAATCTTCTCAAAAAATTTGGTATGCTTGACTGTTCATCTGCATCAACTCCCATGGCAACAGCAACTAAATTGGACAAAGACACAGGAGTTTCAGTGGATATGACAAACTACAGGGGCATGATAGGATCTCTTCTATACTTGACAGCTAGTAGGCCTGACATCATGTATGCAACCTGTCTTTGTGCAAGGTTTCAGGCAGATCCTAGAGAGCCACATCTAACAGCTGTGAAAAGAATCTTCAAGTATCTCAAGGGCACCATATCATTAGGTCTGTGGTACCCCAGAGAATCAGATTTTAAACTACTTGGGTATTCTGATGCAGACTTTGCAGGCTGTAAGGTAGACAGAAAGAGCACTAGTGGAAGTTGTCAATTTCTTGGTGACAGACTTGTTTCCTGGTACAGCAAGAAACAGAAATCAATCTCCACATCAACAGCTGAAGCAGAGTATATTGCAGCTGGTAGCTGTTGTGCACAGATCTTATGGATGAAGAATCAATTGCTGGATTATGGATTGAGGTACAGTAATATACCTATTTACTGTGATAACCAAAGTGCTATTGCTATGACAGGTAATCCAGTACAGCATTCAATGACCAAGCACATCAGCATAAGGTACCACTTCATCAGAGAACATGTGGAAGAAGGAAATATTGAACAATATTTTGTCTCTACAGAACAACAGCTTGCAGATATCTTCACTAAACCATTGAGTGAAGCTACATTTACAAGGCTGGTTAATGAACTAGGAATGATCTCTGGTTCTGACTAGAAATGTTGGTTAGATTCAAACTTTACTTATGTGATGTATTAATCATATTTCCTGATTGGTTAAATGTTGAGTGAGCTCTGTTGATTAAACTCTGTTATGCATACTCTGCTAAACTCTGTCAGCATGTCTGTATGTCATACACTGTTAATAAGTTTGATAAACTCTGTGAACTTTGAGTTGATTTTTGTCTGAATGAAAACACCAATGAAGAAATATGTATGAAGCATGATTCTCAGCAATTAATCATGAATCTTTCTGAGTTATTGAGATCTAATCTTAGATTGTGCAGAAAGTTAACATAGCATGATACTGGCTCATATTTATAGCATCTCTTAGTTTATTTTGTCCTAAACTCTGAGTCTATAAATACTGTGTGCATTACCTTTCATGAAGAACTACTGATGTTGATGAACTCTAAACTCTGTTAGTTATACTCTGATAAAATAAAATGTTTACTGCAATACCCCAAAGAAAATGTATATAGGTTATTATACTCCTTTGAGATTATGTTGGATACTAGGATGACCCAGGAACCTATTGGTATATAATATGTGCTAAAATTCTCTGATTTTTGGTGACTAGTTAAATACTAGGATGACCCAGGAACTTATCAAAATGATAAGGGCTAAAATTTTTGAATTTTTGGTGACTGGTTCCAACCTCTGATTACTGGAATGAAAAATAAAAAAAATAAAAATAAAAATAAAAATAAATGAAAAAAAAAATGAAAAAAAAATGTGTATATAAAGGGGGTATAAAATAAAAATTACTGTATAAAGTTTGATTACTTCAGAGTTTAGCTTTCATCATACAGTCAGTGTTTACTATGACAGTTTGTGCATCCAGTGTTTATTGATTTACTTTATGGATTTTATGAAAAATTAGATGCTCTAAAAATTGACTTAGTAAACTCTGCTTCACACACACAAATACTCACAACTGTACAATTTATGAAAGGGTTTCGGTGATAAAGTTGGAGAATTGACAAACGCTGTTGATTCGTGATTTGTACTCTAAGGTAAATTTTCACTTGGACAATTTGAAAGTCTTGGAGTAAGTAGGGTTTTTGACAACTGTTAATCAGTGGATAGTTGATGAATGTGTTCTTTATATGATTACTTTAATTAGTTTTCATATTCACTTCTTGATGCATTTTCTTGAAGAATAGTTCATATAACACAAATAACAGTTGCAGAACACAATGAATATGATTAGAAAAACAAAATTTTCATTGATAATAAGAAAGAGATTACAAGCAAATATTACATCTTTTTGTTCTCTCTATCTGCTAATCTATTCAACAGGAAAGTAAAAGGTCCGTCCACACCACTCCATTGTTAGCAAAAATTCCCAGATCCCATCTTTGCCACTTTGTTTGGGTGGAAGTTGAAGGGATAAGGTTATTTTTGCTGACATATTCATTAACAATGGTTGGTGGTGGTGGATAAGGATGCCTTCGAGGAGAGCCATGCCAATGTTGCTTGGAGGGCAGCATCGATGTCGATCACCCTTGCAGGTTTCTCTCTCTCGAGCTCTTCCAGACCAGCATCCATTTGCAGCCACAGCGTCTCAAGCTGCCTTTCCCACTCAAACGCTTCAAATTCTTCACGCGTATAGCTGAAGATGTCCCTATTCTCGACAAGATGAAGGTTTTTCTCTTTGATGGTAAGGTTGGCCATTGTTTTTCAAGAGTATTTGGTTTGAAGGGTTTGTGATTTTACAGGGGAGACTGAAAGGTTAAAGGTTTAATGAATAATCTGAGCAAGTCTCTAGGCCTTAAATAGAGATGGGTAAGAACGAAGTCCTTAATCGCTTCGTATTCTGGTTATTAAAGGCAACAGGTAAACGATTCAAATTCTGATTTTACTTGGGTCCAGATATTTTTAAAAGAGTATTATTTGATTTTTGTTAAAATCAAATATTTTAATGTTTTAATTTTAATATACTCTTTTTAAAAATAGGCGCACATGACCCACTCGCCTTTAATGTGTCCCACTTACCTATTATCGTGTCCCACTTCACATTAATCAAGGAACTGATTGACTGTTTGTTACATAAGAGATTGAGTTTTTCATTAATTTAATCAATTTTGTGTCCAAACGAGTTTGCTTTACTCTTACTCTCACAGTTTTCTTATTTCTCTCTTGGGCACTCACGCAAACACCTTTCTACATACATATCTCTTGGAAATTCTTAACTCAATGGCATCGAAAGCATTCACTGCTCTTGGCTTACGGTTTGTTCCTAATAACTATGAAGTTCCACTCTATCATGAACGCGTTCCAGAATCGTTTCATCTCATGCAGAACTTTTTGAGGGATTCAGAGATTGGACAAGCTCTGACTGGACCTGCTACTCTTTCTGCGTCTCAAATTGCTTCATTCTGGCAGAATTCAGTTTATGTGGATGGAGGAGAAAGTGGAACTCCTACCATTATCTTCACTTACGAAGACCAAACCAAGATCATGTGATTACTCCACAGACTGTACGAGATACAATGGGGTTTGATACACATACTTCCTATACTCTCGTTAATGAAACTTATCTGAGAGAGATGCTACAAGAGATAGGTTACATGGAATCTCTTGACAAGCTTGGCAGTATAAGAAGGCCAAATCTCAGAAAAGAATGGAATTTCTTCTTTGATTGCATAACGAGGACGTTCCAGAAGAAAGTCACAAACTGGGATGCTATTCCAATAGACAGTCTTCAAATCGGGTATTCTCTGCTCTATGGTTCTAATTTTGATTTTGGTCGACATGTTTTGATGAGCTTAGGTGATAAATTGTCAGAGTCTACCACTGTCTATTATGCTCGTTTCTGTCAAATGTTGTTTAATGCATGTGTACCTGGTCTTGAAATTGCTGAAACTGATGAAATTGATCCGTTTAGAGTCAATAAGCGCATGTTCTCTGATATGACTAACAAGGATGTTGGTAAAGAAAATCTTCCTGAGTTTGTCATGCCTCTTGTTCTACGAAATTTTCTAAATCAACCACAAGAACCACAACAAGACCAACAGGAACCACAACACGATGCACCACAACAAGATGAACCTGAACAAGAACCACAACAACCTGAACCACACCCTGAACCTCAACCAGAACCAAACACTGAATCACCTACAAAGCAACCTTCACCCACTTCAAACACAAACTCTGATTCGTCACAATCTCCACCAGCATCACAGTCTAGAATGCAAAGAGTTAAGAAGGCAGTTACTAAACGACGTGCAAGTCTAAAGCAGGCAGAAGAGACACAAAGTAAATCAAAACGGAAATCTCCTGAAGCTGTTTACACTAGAAGGGGGAAAAGAATGAAAGCTCGGGCAAACATATCTAAGTCACTCTCAGTGGTAGAACAAACTCCACCAACTAGTGAAGAGGATTTAGATAATGTACCTCTAGCAAAACGAAGAAAAGTGATATTCTCTGATTCTGTGGATGAAGATATTGAAGCTCCAGAGGTTGTTTCACAGCAAACACCTCCTGTTGAGGTTGAGAAAGATGCAATACCTGTAGAGGATGTAATACCTGCAGAGGATGTAATGCCTACAGAGGATGTAATGCCTGCAGAGGATAAAATGCCTGCAGAAGAGGATGCAAGAGATGGTGTTTCTTCAATAAATGATGTTCCTCATTCATTTATGCCATTCTCTGATCCTATCTCTAATATTGGTGTAGCTGATCAACCTACGTCTGTTCCTTCTGAAGCTGTGGCATCTCATACTGAGATATTATCTGATGCTCACCACACTGTTGAAGAAGGTGAAGAAATTGATCAGGGAACCAAAGTAACTTCTCAGTCAATGCTTGTTGCTGAGCCTGAGCAACATGAAGAAAATCCTGAAAAGCCTACAGAAGATATTGCTAAACCTATGGCTGAAGATGAACCAGTTAAAGCTACAAGTGTTGAAGCTGAAGGTGACAGTAGTGCAAACTCTGATACTTCTCTGAGTGCACCAGTACAAACTGATGATAAACATACACCTTTTTCTCAACCTTGTACTTCTCATGAAGTTGAGAGAGCACAATTTGCCAAGAATGCTGCTGAATGGTACAAAGAAGATTGTATTTTTCCACCAGGAAGAGCAGCTAAGTTTGTTAAGCAAAGTGCTGATGCTATCTCTAATCCAGAGATTCTTTCTTGCTTGAAAGCAACTATAGTTCAAGTTAAAACTCTGGATAGACGGTTTGATGATACTAATTTGGCAATCACTTCTTTGCGAAATGAGGTTGTAGCTAGAGAGATGAAAATGGAAACACATTCAAAACTAGTGACTACAAAATTCTCTAAAGCTCAAGACAATATCCTTGCCAGGCTGAGTAAAGTTGAAGAGAACCAGTCTGATTTATCTGCTAAAATTGATTCTATTGCTACCTCCCTAGAGTTAATTACTTCTATCCTTATGCCTGATGATGTCAAAAAGGGAGAGAGAGTTGTCAGAAGGGATAGTGCTGGAGATGGAGGGGCAAGTAACAAAGGAAAGAAAAAGGCTGAGGAGGTTCAAACTCTGAGAACTAGTAAGTCATCCAAATCACAGTCTGTTGGGAGAAATACTGATACTCAAGGAACTTCAAGGACCAAGAGTTTACTGTTATCTTCAAATCCACAAACTGATGAAGAGTTGGCTGTTAAGTTGTTCATTGAAGAGAATGAGGAAGGAGTAACGATTGAGGACATTGAAGCTGAGGAAAAGAGTTTACAAGAAGAACATCTTAAAGCTTTAAAGTCTGATAAGGTACAAAGAGGAAAAGCTCCTAGACCTGTTGTTAAAGGTGTTGTGATCAGAGAGAGGACTGATGTTAGTCAAAGTTCTCGGTTCTCAAAGGAAGCAATTGCAGCAGAGGCTAAACTTAAGCTAAAAGGCATTGAAGGTGAAAGTTCACAGAAGAAAGTTACAACTTCTGTTGCATCTCAAGCAATGATCACACCTTTACACTCTTCACAGTTAAAATCTGTTTTTGGTAAAGGAAGAATTTCTGATCCAAATGTGTTATCTGGAGTCTCAATGAATATTTCTGATGGAAAAGCTTTATCTGGCAAGATTGGAAATAATAAGGCTGGACTAGGTTCACATAGAGACAGAAGGCAATATACTGGTCCTAGAGATCCTTCTTCACTGGCTGTTCCAGGTCGTGGTGTTCCTCAAGAGAGTCTGGATAGACTGGAATCAGTGCAGTTGGTTCATCAGAAGAGTTTAGACAAAGATTTTCTTCTATACTTCATGGCTGATGGGACAGTATTCAAAATTGGTGAGGATGATATCGGCTTGAAATATTGGGAAGAACTAGAGTATGTTCTATATCTTCTCCAGGTGAATAGTCGAAGGACTCAATCAGTTGCCAATGTACTCAGACAGAAGATGACTCAGAATCTGGCAATTAGATGACAGAAATACAACAGCAGATATATTCCTATGTACAGGGATTACCAAGGCAATCTCATTGAAATGAAGAAAGGTACTGCAAAGTTAAAAACTGATTTGGGAATCACAGTACTTGACTTCAATACTCAGGCAGAAAAAGTCAGATTTATCAGACTGGGTAATGAAATGAGAAGGAACAAGATTTATGATCTTAGGGCTGCTATTTACCAAACAGATGAAAGTGATCCTCAACTCAGAGAAATCAAAGAAGCAATGAAGATTGAACTTGAAAATGCAGAAAGAAGATTACTGATTGATTATCTCAGAACCATGCCAGATCTTGAAATGATTAGAGATTAAGTTCTGTAAGAATTTTCTTATTCTCTATAGTTTTTAAGCTTAAACTCTGAATCTGTATAAACACTGTATTTATCTATTTGTTTTGACATCATCAATTACTGTCATTAACTTGTACATTTTTGCTAATGAACAAGTTGGGGGAGATTGTTAAATATAATTGATGTGTTTTAATCAGTGTTTAAGTGTTACAGGGAGTTATCAGAGTTTAGCTGGAAGCAGTCAGAGTTTGCGTAAACTCTGACAGTTGGAAGCTTGACAGAGTTTGTTAAACTCTGTCTGAAGGAAGCGCGTCTACTGTTCAACAGTGATTAAAGATTAATTATGGAAGCGATATCTTTGAAGATTGGATAGCTATCAAAGAGATTGAGTTGACATAGGAGACGTGTGACAATCTGTAATTGATATCATTGTATAGCTGATTATTAGGAATATCAATTAGAGATTGTATCGTAGCTGTATGTTATATAAATACAGATAGGTTAACCCTAGAAGGGTATCGATAACGAATTATCATTATTGTAACCTAGCAGCTCTTTGTGATATTTTTACATCACGAAGAGGGTTTGAAATACAAGAAGTTTTTAAGTGCATAAACGCTTTTACTTGTTAATCTCTCATACAAAGTTGATTATTATTTGTGTATTCGGCCTAACAATGAATGTATCATATTCAACATTGTAGGATAGTCAAAATTTTAGGCTAGCTAGATGATGTAAGGCATGATGCATATCTTAGTAGGTGATGTAAGGCATGATGCATATCTTAGTTTTAAAGCCCTATAAATAGCTTGAGCTGGGGTCTTGTAAGACAACACAAAAACACCAAAAATAAAAAGTTTTGGATAATTCTTCATATTCTTCAGTTTATATAAAATCTTTCAAATCTCCCAAGCATAACATCCATTGACGAACTAAGAACCCCTGCATTTGAGGAACTGTTGAAGTCATTCTGGGATTCAAAAGCTTCAAAGCAAGCAAATGGAGATATAAAGCAACATATTCTTGGGGATTCCAGGATCCCCGCTAACCACTATTAATTAAATAAAGAGGTGGAAAGTAGCAAGAGTAGGATTATGTATAGTACATATTTTTCTTCTTATTGCATTTACCTTGCATGTCTATTATTTTTCCCCCCTATATGATCTTGGTGAATGGTTCAGTCCATTGAAACAATATCCCAAGATGGAGTACAATATTCTCAAAGTCTTCTAGATGAATGTATTCATTGATTTTTTTAAAGTGTTTCACTGCTAAATTATTCTTTTCCGATCATCTGTTCTTTTTCTATATTCTGTTAATTTCTTCCGAATCATAGGGTCTCTACGACTTGGTTTTCTATTACAGCTATCAACCCGGATGAGAACGTAAATGAAGTAATTTACAATCTTGAAACACAGAGTAGTATTTTATAAAATAGTATGTCAAAAAACTATTCATATAATGAACGTTGTATATCAATTTTTATTTCTTCCACCTAGGAGGTTGAGATAATGTTTTTTCTATAGAAAAAGGAAAAACAATATCTATTCATCAAACACAAACCTCTTTGTAACAATCTTGCCCTCCTTCATCGTAGAAGATGGTACTAGAACTGTCTTGATCTTTGCTGATAAATCACTAGTTGGAAAATAAACTGCGATGCCAAATTCATATTCGATTTTTTGTAAAAACATCTTCATGATTAATGGTGTCTAGTAGATTACTTGTAGTAATAGCCCATTCATGAACAAATGTTGTAGTTGTTTATCCACCAGCAGTAATATGTGAAAGAAGTATAACCACATTTGATCATAGTCACTTTTATTCCCATAATTGGAATAGTAACCAAACTAGTTTCTCCGATGCTATTCCGTGGAACAAGATTATTTACCAAGTGAATGTTTTTACTTGCAACGCCTTGAAATTCTTTTAGTTCAATATTAACTTCGGCTCCAACATACAACACTCCCTTGTCATTGCAATCAACATAGAAACCATCTTAAACAAATTATCTCCCGGCCAATGGATAAAACTTTTGCTAGGGCTTGGATAGTGATTTTACTAAACTTAGCCATATTTCTCTAGAGCTAGATCAAAGAATGGACCGAAATATGTCCTTAAGAAATTTAAATCCTAGCCATTGAATGATCTAACCTCCAAAAACTGTATGTTGCGTAAATCGTCCCGGCAATCATATGCCAGGGACCGGACACCTTGATCAAAATCTTATATTAACCTTAAGAGCCAAGGTTAGCAAATCCACAAATATTAGCCAGCCAACACGTGTAGAAGTTGTGCGTACATCCACAATATGGAAGTCTCTAGTTAACATTGCTGCCTACCTATCTAAACGTAAACAGTCTACATTGTATCTTCATCTCAATCTCCGGACAAGGATAAGCATGATGGCGCCGCCCCCTTAGCTTTGGACAATACTTCCCTATGCGGAAACTTTTAAATGGAGGTTCCTACCAAGATTAATACCAACAAAACAGATGCAAGGGAATTGCATGACTTGGAGAATTTGTTAAGGGTGCGTTTAAGGAATGCACTCGGTAGATGCTCGAAAATTTCGACCCTCGAGGAAATGTTATTAGAACTAGCTAAGAATTATGATGAGATAGAAGGGGGAGAAGGGGAATAAAGAAATGGATGTTCATCTTTTAAGTACATTACGCAGGTTTCCAGTTTATGAAGTTGATTTTGGATGGGAAAGCCAGAATGGGTAGCTGAGAAACAAAAACAAAAATCCTACGAGAATTCTTGGGTGTCATAAGAGATCCTGTGAGAGTTCGTGGGTGAGAGGAGAGTTCATGGTGTGAGATAAAAAAAGAGATCCTGCAAGAATTTGTGTGTCAAAAAAAATTCATGAGAGTTCGTGGATATGAAGAAAAATCTTGAGAACGAAGACGATGACAAGTAAACACAACAACAATGCAGATGATGGATTTATGGTGGATTTGTGTAAGAGGCTGTCTAACTCAATGATGACGACGCAAAAAAAGATTTTTGAGAATAATCGAGTCAATGACAAAAAAAAAGATTTTGAAAAGGATCGTGATAGAAACTATGATAATGGCAGTGATGATAAAGATGACGGTCATAACAAATATTATGATGAGGATGAAGAGATGATCATAACGAGGAAGCTGATCGAAGTGGATGGTTTTGTTGATTTGATGCTGGCGATTCTCGATTTAGAGTATCGTGAGTTTGAGGGGGACGTTAATATATATTATTAGAGGAAAATATTAATAGTTGCCTTTATTATTATGATTAATGAAATTGGAAGAGTTCTTTGTTTTATTAGCTTTATTATTGATTAGATATTGACTTGTAAAATTTTAATAAAGCTCGAGGTTCATGACTCCAATATTGAATGAGTAAAGAATCCGACCATTTTATCAGTAACTTGCTACTGGTGGAATGCCTGCTGGAGTTGATATTTTTGTTTGACACAAAATGCGAGACAGGAATTGAAGCGATTGTCAACTTGCATGAAGCGGATATGATCGAGTATGAAAATGATCCGGACATGAATGCATACACTTCGTAATTCAATTAAATTAAACTTGAGTTTAATTTGTTGTTTTTTCTGTTCTCTTGAACACATCCACACGTACACAAGGTTTTTTACAAATTACTGTAATTTATAGGTAGTCAAGTTTGTACTAAAGCCATTATCATTGTTTCTACTTTCTAGTACTGTTGGAATTTGCAATTAAGTCGTTATAATTAGAAGAGAAACTAAATACTGCATCCAAGGTGAATTAGGATTAATTTCGGGCTTCGAGATCCGTGGCATACATAGCATTCCCGTCCATAAACTGCAATTAGAAAATACGGAGAGGCCTGTGATATTTTAAAATATTTGGTACTCCACTAGGTAAGGCTTTGTAGTAAGTGATCGCGTATCTTCAAGACACCAGCTGGGATTAATTAGCAGCGAAACTGTTACGAAAATTAAATTAAGCCGGGTTCATCTATTTTAGTACTTGTGTCGTTTTGGCAATTTGCATTCGTAAATACACACTTACACACTACAGCTGGGATCGATTAGCTAGCATGCCCAAAAGTGAATTTGTAATGAAAATCTTGGAAAAGGCAATAGAAAGAAAAGTACTCTCTTTTTTGTGCAAACAAAATCTCTTTAGAAACCCAATTCACAATTTTTTGAATTTAAAATCAGACATCAGAAGCATTAAGCGTACGTACTTGATGGGTGCGGAAAAAACAGACTGAGATGGCTCTCTTGAGTCTTGAATATTTAACATTTATCATCCCATGCACCAAATGATGACGTAACAGTTTGCCATGTATAATTTAACCATCCGACACAACGACAAATTCAGTCCATCACCACATTATGGATATATACCCGCGACATCCAGTATATATTTATTGACCAGCAAAAAGGCACCGACTCTTTGATGATCTCACAACATATGTATACATAGTAATCTGCCTAGCAGTAAAGAAGGATAACTTGTTTAAATTCTAACAATACATCCAATCCATCTTGTAAAAATATCAACTGCTACTAAATGCACAAAAATTTGTGAGCCGCAAAGCAGAGCAGAGAGCAGCAACTATTTATTTCACTAGATATTCACCTGTCCTGAATATATTGGACTCAACATATTCATACTTCATTGTCCTAATTCCATGCCGAAACTGATATTTGCTCAATTTCCACTGAATCGTGCACGTTGATTGGATAGAAGCGGATGAACAACGTGATGAATTCCTGCAAGAAAGGAAGTGGTTTATGGTGTTGGAAACTAGGAATAATATCCTTTAATGACATCATTACAACAGCGAAAAAAACAAAAATAATTCTTAAGATGCAGCATATACTACGACATCAAAGATTGCATCATCAAAAGAAACAAAAAGGAAGATTACATCAGTTTTAACAATTTCAATACTGATTGCATGCAAGTAGATTCCAAAATGTTACCAAAAAAAAAAGACAGTGAGATTTGACAGAAAGACCAACCAATCTCTTGTACCATACAGCTAAAACCAGAGATGAGATATCTACGACTATAAGACCAGCCAGATGTGTTTGGTGTCCATATATTCACTCATTATTCACATTACAACAGAGCACTCAGAGTCAAACTATTATAATCATTTTAAAAAAATCAAAAGAAATTGGCAATATAGAAAAGCTTCACACACAAAACAGGAAGAAAACTGTAAAAAAAAGCTACTCACTGCGGCTATGCATACATGAATTCAGAAAAACAGCAGAAGTTACCACTTTAGGCACAAAGATATAACAAATTATTTTGCCAAGTCATAAAATAGATAAATTACCTCAAGCTTTTCTCAAGATAAACCTGTGCCTAAGGCATCATCTGGTTGTTCTTTGCCAAAAGTTTCACCATCAAAAACCTCAGTTGCCAAATTTTCCTGACCTAAAAGTCTACTTTGGTGGACAGGATTTAAGGCAAAAGTCTCCCATACCACTGGAGGAGGACCTGGAAGCAAGGGCCCTGGTTCAGATCTAAGACCCTCAATGTTGTCTTCCATAATATTTCTATCATCATAATACAAAAGATCAACCCTCTTATCATCATCCATGCATGAAGGGTCAAGATTGAGATCAGAGCTCAAATCAAACCTATTCTGGTCCTCGTCTTCATTCCCATGAAAAGCTACAGTAACTGTTCCCTGTTCAGATGATTCAGTAACTTCTTTCTTTTGCCGCTTCCATTTCTTAGTAGAAGACGTCCCATCATCCTCAAAATCTTCCTCTTCTCTTTCTCTATGTAAATAAACCCACAATTTTCTCTCCCCATCAAATTGCACGCAAGGATCACGTTCATAATGCAATCGATCCAAGGCTCCACTAACAACTTGATTAACCTGTGCATCAGATACATCTTCAACAATGTATTGCGAATCTCTAATCAAGGTACAAACATCTGCCCTTGTTCCTATACTGCCGGGCAGTCTTGCAGCTGCATCTCGTACAAGACAAAGAATTGTAACATGCGGCGGACGATCTCGTTTTAACATAAAATGATCCCGGGCTTTTGATGTTGGCTTACCGCCACATCTTCTCAAGGGAGCTACAATGGATTTCTTACCGTCAATAGCGGTGTATGAGAATGCCCTATCAGGAATTGAATACCTGAGAGCTTCCTCCTTCCGAAAATAATTTCTTACTTCATCAGAACTCAGGCTGATGGTGTTGAGACTCTTCTGAGCTCTCAGGTCTCTGAACCTTTCTTTCTCATCTAAGTTAAGTTGCATGAGTGTCAAAGGCGGAGGAGGAAGAGTACCTATTTGTTGGAGAGTCTCTTGACTACTCTTCAGCCAATTAGCAAATGAGTCCACTAACTTAACAAGCATCTTGTGAGGGATACCCCAGGCTTCAGGAGATGTCACCTCCTCAACAACCTCATGATCTGATGAACCCTGAGCAACAGGACCAATCCAGGACCAACCTTTTGTACTTTTTTCATATAAGACGAGTGTCTTCCAACCTTTTGCTCCCAATGGTGCTGTTTTGGATGAAAATATTTTGAGAACACCTCTGACCAAGTCCTGAAGCGGTTCCTGAGTCTCAAGAATACAGGGATCTAAAGGATTTGATCTCACACGGTTCACTATCTCCTGAACAGTAAGAGATGGTACATTAACTTCTCCTGATTGCTCCGACTTATCTATATCCATCAGGGCTGGAGGCTTTTCATCCTGACCCTCCTGATGCTTAACCATGTCAACGGGAAGCAAGGTGATCATTGCCATCCGAACAGCCGAAAGAAGATGAACAACTGAGAATGAGAATCCAGTGTGAACTGAGGGAGTGATCGGTATATATGGTTTCTTTTGAGCTTTTTTTTCTAGCTCAACATCTTCTGCTGCCACTTCAATGACAGCTAGCTCAGAAGCACCTTTTTCAGAAGTACCCATGTCATCTTCTAGTTTCCTTTTACCACGTTTTCTTGATGGAGTTGTATCATCAATATGCTGCTGATTTAAGTAATTAATATCATCTGGCTCATTCATGTATGACAGCTCATAGTTCACCTTCCCTTTTCTTGTCAAAGAGTTTTCTGATAACTGGAGATCAGCTTCATAGTGATCATTCTCATATGCTTCGCTGTGATGTCCTTTCTTCCGCATTTTTCCTGTTGCCCCATTATCCCTTGCCAACTTGCGTACTTTATATGACTCATCTTTTTCATCACCGTAATCTTGCAAGTACGCTGCCAAAGGGTAATCCCGCATAGTATCAGCATTCTGCCTTCTCCCAGCAGGATAAGGCTTCAATGATGACATTGAAAACCTTTCATTCTGCAACTGATCATTCTTCAAAGACCTGTACTGTTCTCTCCAATGATGTTCATCATTCACAGTTACATTCACACTACTAGGGTCGAGGAACATACTGTGTTCAGGTCCTTTAGCTATGTAATTATTTGACTGATTAACATCATGCATCTTACCTCGCTGCTTTGATTTCAAAGTGTACAGATCTCCTTCTGCCATATGGAAATGTTCGCCGTGGTCCCCTAACTTCTTTACGGATTGTGATGAACCATCAAGAAGCCCAGTACTCTTCCTATTTTTATTAACAAGGCTTGCCTTCTTGGTAAATGAGGATTTTAAACCAGAGACGCCGCTGGGGTAAGCCAACTTGCTCCTCATCAAAGGATTATCATCCTCCTCTTCTTCAGATTGCACAGACGAGTCTGAATCGGTCTCCTCACCTTTCATGAACATTGCAGGGCCTTTCATGGTAGCCAAATCTCGCTGCTTCTTGTGCACGGATATCACCCTTTCCTCCTGTGATGGTTTTTCTCTGTACCCAGATTGATATAACCTATCAGCTCTGATATCAGGCGAGTTTCCTCCAAGCTTCCACTTCTTGCTTTCAAAATTTCTATCACTATACTTAGATTGATCCACAGGAAAAGGCTCTCCTTGTACTTTGCCCTGCCAAAATTGGTCCGCTCTATCTGGCAACCCAACTTGACTTCCTTGCATTGAAAATTTTGGAGGTCGAGCATTACCATACTTTATCTGGTCCTCAACATTGACCGGACGCATAATATCAGGGTACTTGGGTTTCTTGCCATATTCATATGGAAGTCTTAAATTAGATGGTTTTGTGGTCAACATCTCGATATCTGACAACTGATTCACAGCTCGATTTCTATTGAAGGCAGGGAAGTCATTTTTCAGCGAACTGGGTAAGCTGATCAAACTGTTCGCGTGTTCATTACCTCTGGAACCCTCATACTTCTTTGCCATCTTAAAGGTACCTGCTGTATCCATTGGACCATTTCTTGGTCCCTGGACAGCCACTTCATACATTCCTTCTTCTGCATCATCATTGCCTCTGATCTGATCTCTCATCCGTACTGACAACCCTGAATCATACCCTGATGCCTTGTTCTGTCTCGGAGGAGCTAATGCGGAATTATAAGGACTCATTTCCATGCCGAGGTTAACAGCAGGAAAATGACCTGTTACTTCATTTGTTGTGGACTTCTTTGGTCTTGACAACTTTAAGGTCCCTTTCAGATTCTGCTTTTCGTAGGCTGCTGGTTCCAAAAGCATCTGCCTCCCTCTAGAGGAGTCCAAGGTTGGACTCATTCTCTGTGCAGGATATGGACCTGTTTTTTGCCCAATTTTCTGATCTTTCACCCTTTTGGTCCACAAACCATCAACTGAATCTCCTCTTTCTGAGGAGTCGGTTTCCAACTCTTCCATATTTTCATGCATCAAGCTCTTCTCACTTTTCATAATGTTCAAAACTCGGAGTTTCTCTTCAATGCTGTACCCCCTGCAGTTAGCCCAAGCATCCTTTATCTGATTAAAATTAGTGACCATTGTGTTTTGACGCTTCTGCAGAAGATGGTAGTGTTTGCAATTCTGGAAGAAACTCATTCCCTGTCTGTAAAGAGCAACTCTTGGTTCACATAAACCTCCTTTAAACATATCAAATAGCTTAGTAATAGGACTTCCAAAATGTATATTACAACCGGTAAAGAGCTCCTTCAAAGTTCTCATAAACATATCTTGATCCATATCAGGAAGATACTTTGAGAGACTAAATCTCTCTCCCTCGGTCAAACAATCGTTCCACACATCCATAGACAATATATCATCAAAGCCAGGCAAATCATACAACTCAAACGGAATGCTACATGTCTGCTCTCCAACTTGAACAAACTCCTCACCAGTTTCCCCCAACTCCAATAAATCAAAGTCATCCGAACCTGCCCCCGAGTCACAATCGTCAAATTCATCGTCATCCTCATCAGATTCAACAGCTTTCGTATAATCATCATCGTCACTTGACATACTCCCCTTACTCCGCAAAGATAACTCGGATTCCATCCTCATAACCTTAAAACAATTCTTTTCAATTGCCATCGAGCATAACAAAACACCACTCACGCATATACCCTACAAAAATTAAAAGATAGAAAAACCCAATTTAACCCTAACAAGAAACATAGTATTTACCACATTTTCAAAACCAATGCATAATAATACATAAAGAAAAATCATATAGCCAAATCACCTCATAAAGATTCAATATTTATGTTTCTCGATGGTAAAGATTCAATATTTTTTGTCTAATACACTAATCAAGACAGATAAATGATGAAATAATTAAAGAATCAAGTGAAACTACACACCTTCACAAATCTAGGGCAAATATATGAAGAAATTAAAGGAGAAATATCAAAATTGAGACTGTATTCAACACAAATAAGCAGATATATAGTGAAAAAAATCAAGAGAAGTAAAATTTCATACCTTTACAAATCTAGGGTGACATACGAGAAAAGTTTCAAGAAGAATATATGATTAAGAGAGAGAGAGAGAGAGAGAGAGAGAGAGAGGTTAATTAGTGTGTTCTAGGGAGAGAGATAGAAAGGGGGGCTGGAGCCTCAAAAACCCTAGAAAAGTGAATAAGAGGGAAGGAGTCCTGGTGGTATACATATATTATATTATTATATTATAAATAAATAAATAAATAAATGTAGACACATAAAACGTATGCATGTGTGTATTGGGGACGAAGAAGACGACTGTACGTGGAGGAATGTGGGCCGTTTGATGAAGAGGGGAGGATGGAAAAAGACGGAAAAGGGCATAAAACGAGAGAGAGAGAGAGAGAGTTGGATCATCATCGTGATGATTCGTTTGATAGATCTTAATTGGCAAGGGAGAGAACGAGTTGGACTCGGTGACCGACTCAGAACGTTGCAGGGGAAATTAAAATTCTTTTTCGGTGACCCATTTTCTCGTTGTCCGTACTTGTGTAACATACAATTTTGTGATAAGTTTTAAAATTAAAATAGGCTAATTCGATTCTTTATATTAAACTAGCATGATAGCCCGTGCTCACGGGCCACATTTTAAATTCATCTAATTTTTGTAAAATGTCACGGTATTAATCATTCTCTCGTATCAGTTTAATTCATGTATTTCAATCTATCTAAGGTATTATATTTTCAAAATTTCATCTAATTCTGAATCTTAAAAGTTATATTTTTAACAGTGTTTGATCAATACAAGAAGAATGATTGGCAAAAGTGGTAAACCGATAAGAGTTGACAATAACTACCAAGTTTTATCACAATAATAAGGGTGTACTCAAATGCATGAAAAGGCAAGTAGTTTATTTATTTTGGTATGAAGAAGAATAAGATACTATATTATTTCTGATATCGTAATAAATAATGTGATGTGACTGAAAAATACAAATAATAGAGTCATATAGCTTTACCTAAAAAATTTGAGCGCATATTTCTAGTTTTGGATCCTTTTCTCCGACAAATTTTGGAGAACAATAAATTTATCTTAATAGTTATGCACGTCCAAAATAAATATATGTTATGTGCTTTTATAGGATCATGGTATTGACTATTTAGAAGTAGCATTTCAATAGCAAATTGATCATAACAAATTTTTTTCTTACAATATCTTGTATTATCCATTGTCAAAAGCGAACTTTAAAAATACAGGGTAATACCTTAAATTTCAAGACAAATCAGATTTGGACATGTACAAATCCAAGCACATACACCAAATTAAAAACTCAGATTTGGGCATGTACAAATCAGATTTGGACACGTACAAATCAGATTTGGACATGTACGAGTAACTAAAATTAAAAAGTCATTTTTCATAACGTGTTTTTAAAACGAGATGTGTTAATGTATTCGCTGAATGAACTTTTTAATGTATTCACTAAATGAACTATGTTGCAAAAGTTTACGTATACATTAAAATTCAATCTACGAAAAAAGATAGGCATTATATACCAAATTCGGGATCTTAAGACATTGTACATATCAGCTACTTTCAAGTTTCATTAGTTTTACACAGAGTAAAACTCGTATATTGCTGTTTAAAAATCAAGTGAAATTGGTATATCACAACTTAGGTATTGTAGTAGTGTAAGCGCGCACACGCGCATATAAATTTTGTGAAACTCCTTTATATGAAATTTGTAACATTTGGATATTACAAAAATGATACAAAAATAGAATGTGATAAAGATATCAAAATCCTTCGACACTGTTTTTACCATATTCAAATTTCATATGTAAATTATTATCATTTTAATTTTTAATCTTTTAATTAGCCAATCTATAAATTGTCCGATGCTAATATAATTAACCGATATAATGCAAATATAATTAATACAGAATATTGTACTAATATCAATTAAAAATATATTATACACTTCATTTATTTTTTTATATTAATTTAACAATAACATATTCTGGTCATTCGACTAATAATATAAACATAATAATTAAAAGAGAGAAATATTGTTATAATTTGTTAATAGAATACAACATAATAGTTATTAATTTAGTTAAAGATTTTCAAAATATAATCAAAAAGTTTTATGGTTATTTAAAAGTTATGGGCTCGTTTATATTGTTAAACATATTTCTTTTTTAAATTTACTATATATAAGGATATATTGGTCAAAATTATGTATTTGAAGACAATTTCATATCTATCCATTTATATTTTATCCATTTATATTTTCTCTCACTGACAAACATTTTTTACATTATAAGAGAAAAATATTTCAATGATTTTATCCTAATAAATTATAAAATAAACATGAATATAATTTTTTTGAGTATGTGAGTGTCATGGGTTTAATTCCCCTCAAAATCAAAATTATAATTGTAGTCAATGAATAAGTTATAAATAAATATTACATAGATGCGGTAAGTGGGTTATTCGAGCATGTAGTCAATGATTTTAAAATGTGTTAAAAAAATGTGATTTGGTTTAGTGGTTGTATATGTGATAATAAATAAATATTTCATAGAATGTAGTTAGGAGTTATTCAAGCATGTAGATAATGATTTTAAAATATGTCATTAAAAGGGATTTGGTGTAGTGGTTGTACATGCAAACATAAAGTTATAGGTATATGGAGGTCATAGGTTCGATTCTTATCAAATTCAATTTTTTTGACATTATTATATGGTTTAAGGGTATATTGGTAATTTACTAAATAGTTTCAAACCCCATGTTGGGCTATAATAGATATAATGGATGTGTTCACACATAAGTAAATGTGTTCTTTTATTAAGATTTTAAAACATAAATTTGTTAAGAAGGATGTATTCAATCCAAATTTTGAAGGATTTTTTTGAATTTCTAAAATTATAGAGTATTCAATTTAGATTTTAAAAAGTCCTTTGAAATTTGGTGGTATTTAATAAGGATTTCAAAAAATCCATTAAAATCTGGGTGTATTCGTTTTAGATTTTAAAAAGTTCATTAAAATCTGGGTGTACTCGTTTTAGATTTAAAAAAGTCTTTTCAAATTTGATGGTATTCAAAATTTCATGGATTTTTTCTGTATTTGATAAAATGATAGATTGTGAAGGATTTGCTAGTATATTTTATATCATTTGAAATCTAACCAAAATTAATGAAATTTTGAATAATTTGTCGAGAATCCTAGTTAAATCAACAAGACTTATAATCAACGGCCCATGTGAAATTAACAAAATAATCTTTAATTTACTGATGGTTTAATAATTTTTTCTAATTAATACGAAGAAACAAAAAAGAGAAGAAATTGACGATTTTTTACGGTGAAAATTCTATTTGATTTATGAATTCTACTAATAATTCGTTTTGATTATCAAAATACCCTTGTAATTTTTTTTAATTTAGTTCTATTAACAACCAAATACAATTTTAAAAATAAGTGCAAGTGGGATTTTGTCCAAAACTTTGATAATCGGTAGTGTGATCTTCCGTACGACAAAGATCTTAAAATAAATAGATGAAACCTGTTGGATCTAGCATAAAAAAAAATATTTCATATTTTAATATGTTATAAACTAAAATTTGTATTTATATTGAAATACGAAAATGTATATATCAATGATTTAAATCATATATAATTAGGTTTTCTACATTGAATAGCGTTATCAATATAGGAATTCTACAATAAATAGGATTAATGTAAAAATTCGTAATTATATTTTCTCTTAAGATTCTGAGTATTTCATTTGAATAATAATAATTAAATCATCACTAAATTAAAGATAATTTTATGAGGCTCGCGTGAATTGTAAAATCATCCAAATCTGAATATTAGATCTCAAGATAAAGTCCAAATAGTAAATATGAATTTTTTAAATACTAATAAAAAAATAAATAAAATTTAATTCTAATGCAACCTTTTTAATTTAATCTTTTTCATATTATAATTTTATTTTTAAAATTCAATTCTAATACAACCTTTATTAATAAGTGTAAGAGGGTTTTGTCTAAAACTTGGATAATCGGTAGTCTGGTCCTCCGTACGACAAAAATCTTAAAATAAATAGATGAAAACTATTGGATCTAACATAAAAAAATATTTTAAATTTTAATATGTTATGAACTAAAAAATTATTTATATTAAAATACGAACATGTATATGTCAATGATTTAAATCATATATAATTAGGTTTTTTTTACATTGAATAGGATTAATGTAAAAATTCGTAATTATATTTTCTCTTAAGATTCTGAGTATTTCCATTTGAATAATAATTATTAAATCATTACTAAATTAAAGATAATTTTATAAGTTTCGCGTGCATTGTAAAATCATCCAAATCTGATTTCTAGATCTCAAGATAAAACCCAAATAGTAAATATGAATTTTTTTAATAGCAATAAAAAAAATATAAAAAAATTCAATTATAATACAACTTTTTTTAATTACATCCTTTTTAGTTAATAATTTTCTTTTTAAAATTTAATTCTAATACAACCTTTTTAATTATATCCTTTTTCTATTATTATTATTTTTTTTTAAATTTACTTCTAATACAACATTTTCTAATTATATCATTTTTAGATTATAATTTTCTATTTAATGTGATCTAATCTTGATCGTCTATTTTTTATTCAACGAACCATATGATTTTGGTAGGGTGAGTGCCCAAAATACCCACTTTTTTAGTACTCACTTACCAAAATACCCAAACCCCGCGCTGCGTGCCCAAAATGCCCATGGGATACGCCCATGGGGGAGGAGTATCCCCGGATACGCCCATGGATGAGGAGTAAATAGTGGGATACGCCCATGGGTGAGGAGTAAGCAGTTGGTTACGTCTGTGCCATAGTCGAATGTACAGGTGATACGCATTTCTATTCGGCGTATTGCATATCACGCATCTGTGACATGCGTGATGACGTCATCTGACATCATCGTCATTTTTCTCAGAAAATCGCGAGCTATGGCGATTTTCGACGAAAACTCCGACGATGCTCATTCAACACCATCAGCCTTTTTCCCTTTACGTTCTATACATCACTGCAATGGCCTTTTCATCCTCTACAACCCTATACCATTCGTTTATCGTTTCTAATGCAGGATTGTAAACCCCCATTTCGAACAAAAAACTCAATTTTCCGATGAAACATATCTCTCCTCCGTTCACCATCTCCGTTTACTTTCCGTTGACGTTTATAGTCCATTAGATTCGTCTCTCGACGATCTACAATTTTGTATTAATATTAATCCATTTGTATTGCCGGATTATTTTGCCCCAAACGACGATTGAACGTCGGAGAGAGAGACATCCGGAGAGGAAGAGAAACACGATTGCTACAGTAAAAATGAAGGATATGCCTTTTCCAAACGCGTATCAGGTGGGTATTTTGGGCAGTGTATTGTAAATTGGGTATTTTGGGAAGTGGGTAGTAAAAAAAATGGGTATTTTGGGCAATTTTTCATTTTGGTAGTATAGTGACCAGACCAAAAATTTGGATATGATCCCTCTTATGCTTATTATATATAAGGATATAATTCTTCTATGTTATTATATTATAATTGAAATATTAAAAATTTATCGATTTAGTTTTCAGTTTGATTATTGTAATTATTAAAATAATTTAATTAATAATAATAAGTCGATTGTCATTTTCAATTAAAACACTTTTACTTCTAATTAAATATTATCTTTTATAAACATCTAAAACCATCAATTATAAAATATCTTTCAATCATTAATATTTCTTTCTGAATTAAAATATGTTACCTTTTAATTTAAAATATAATCTTTCAATCATTAATATACACCCAAAACTAACACACAATATTTTTCAATCATTAAAAAAATATATTAAAAATATGTATCCATACTATTATATTGAAACGGAAACATTGAAAGTTTAAGTTTTCGATCATTTAATAAATAATAAAATAATACCTTTTTAGAATTAAAACATGTTATGTTTTAATTAAAACATATTATCTTTTATAAACATACCTAAAAAAATATTAGTTACACCATATCTTCCCATGCCTATTTTAATTTTAGTAAAACAAATTATCTTCTATAAATACATGTAGGAATACCATTATATTATAGAGGCTTTTTCATAAATATCCAAACTAAGAAATTTTTTTAAAAACATACTTTTTTGAAAGAAAATATTTGCGAAAATACCAATTTTTATAAAATATTTTCAAAAATACTTTCTTCAACTTTGCAATCACATAACACTTGCTTATAACCCGTGCAACGCACGACTTTTTTTAAATATTTATAATTATATATACATACTAGCTTAAAACCCGTACGATTCATGTAATTTATTTAATATTATATAAAATTTTGTTAAATCTAATTAAAATTTTAAAGAACATAAATTTTATAGGTTTAAAATTTTAAATAATGTGATTTGATCATACATATGCTTTTTGTGATATGTTTAGAAAATGAGAGATTTTACTTTAAAAATTTATAAAAGATGATATGTTTCGTGATATTATTTTGAAATTATAGGTTTCGATTAGAAAAAATAAAATAGGTAACACGTTTTAAATGAAAAAAAGTAATTGTTTAATTATTACTAATTATACTATTATCATTTAATTTAATTAAATAGAACTCACTGTAGTATTTTGAGAAGAAAATATTTTAATTGGATAGAATGCAAAAGATAAGATGCTTTATCTGAAAATAGGAATTGATTGATTATTGAAAAATAGAAAATATAACATGTTTCTCTTGAAAAAGAAAATTGATTAGTAATTGGTAATTATAATATTATTTTATTCAATTAAGTAGAATTATGGATCAAAAAAGAAGTTACAACAAATAGGGGAGGGACTATAGTGCCAGTGCCAAGTATAAGTTAAAAAAATTGTTTTTTTCTTTAATTTGAGTAAGTTTCTTAAGACATGAATTTCGTGGTTTCAAATTTTTAAATGATATAATTTGATAATGATTACATTAATGTAATGCCCGTGATATTTTTAGGAAATGAGGAATTTTAGTTAGAAAATATTGAAAAGATGATACATTTTAGGTAAGAAAAGGTATTCGATTAATTATTAGTAATTAAATATAAAAGGAAATTGATTAGTTATTAAAGGTAACATGTTTTACATGAAAAGGGAAATTGATTAGTTATTAGTAAAGGTAATTAAGTAATGCTATAAATTATTAAGTAAGGATAAGTAAATAATGATAATAAAAAATTGAGTAAGGGTAATTATGTAAAAACATAAATTACCGTACCGACCAACCAATTAAACTTTCAATATTTCGGCTATTATAATATAGTATATAGATATGTAACTGGATGCAACCTGATGTGTAGAAACATATGTAAATTCAACTTTAAAATTTTCATAATCCACCAAAATCAACTAAAGTCTACCAACTGCAACACCAAATTTACCAAAATATAAAACTTAAGCAACAAACATCAACTTCGATAAAAACAGGTTGGATTTGGCTGCAGAAGGTACTTTTGCACATATTTTATAAAAGTTGATATTTTTGCAAAATATTTTTTTTAAAAAGGTATTTTTGCAAATATTTTGAAAATATGGTAAAATCACAAAAAAAAACGTAGAAAAAGTGGTATTTTTGGTAAATATCCTATATTATATCTTTCAGTATTTTATATATTTCGATTTTAATATAATTGTATAGATATAATTATAGTAATAGTCGATTACCTTTTATAATTAGGGAAATTCTCGTTGGTACCCTTTTGGAATTGGCTTTTCCAGATGGTGCCATTCATGTTTTGGGCTTACGACTGGCACCCCTAAAGTAACTGACTACCCTAATTATGCCATTCTGTTAATCAAAACGTTAACAAACGTTAACCACACACAAATAACCCTTAAATAGACAATTCCATTAAGTTCTTACAACTGCAATATCCTGATACACTTGGAAACATGATGATCAAAAGATAATAACAAAAGATGGTTTAAACCAGCAAAACTAGTACAAAAGCATCATCATAATGTTTCAAAATATCATAATTCCAAGTCATAAAGTTAAAATAAGATCATATCATGGCTGAGATTAAGATGCAGGCCCTTGTGACTTGTTGACAAATGCTTGTGAGGCTGCTGCTTTGGCTGTCTTGGCTGCTGCTCTTGCTGCCTTGGCTGCATTAGTTTGATCTCTTTTCCTAGGAAGCCTAACAACAACTGTAACCATAATTCCATCATCTCATATCATTATTCTGTTTTTAGTATAGAAATCTGAAACCATTGTCTACACTTTCTTTTAAAAAACATTGGGGATATCTGCTGTCGCCTTATACGTTAGGACGATGATCAGTCGCCTAATCGTACCTGCTCTCTTTTTACTACCGGTAGAAGGAATGAAGATCATCCCTGGAGGAAGGCCACCTGCTAACATCCTCCCTTGGCATCTTCGTGCCGTAATAAAAATAATAATAAATGCTGGACTGTGTCGCACACAGCCCTGACACAGCCACCTACGCAAGTCTGTTGCAATCCCCCTTTTTATCACATCATTATTCCCTTTTCAAAATATCATTCCACATTTCCATTTCCTCGCTTTCATTTCCACATGTCATTCTCTCATATCATTTCCATTCTCGCACATTACTTCTATAAAATATATATATATATATATATATATATATTATAATGCTTTGATTTTGATCCAGACATCTCTTTCATATTCAGGAATCAAATATACTTTTATATTCATAAAATATTCCGTCTATTTTAAGAGTAATGCATGATAATTAAATAATGTTTATTAACCCACTGATACTCAAAAAGAACATTTTTAATATAGTATTATAACCATATAACCCTAGATAACAATTGATACCATTCTCTCTTATTCTCTTAATCATAAGGCATGTTCAATTCATGCATAATCATCTCTATACATATCCATCTCGTACTCTTATTCATATTCATATTCATCTCATACTCATATCCATATTCATATACATCTTCGTATATCTTTCTTTTCAATATTAATACTCAAGGAAGACAATTTCTTCACAATATAGTAATAATAGCATCACATATATATTCCATGAAATCAAGTTTCTTTGTGAAGATAAGTAATTTTACAAAGTAAGGATAGAAGAAATCTTGCCTCGGTTTCGGTATCCTGACAGTATGGTTCGTTCCTCTTCTGGAGTTTCTATAAACACAAAAGGACCGTCGTTAGAATACCACTTCTCTTACTCACTACACTCTTGTATAACATTACCTTTGAAACTTTAATATATGTTTAACGTATTATTATTACCCCAAAGGTTCAAGAACTTAGCCATTTAAAACCTTAATCGAAGTTTCAGGGGTTTTCACCATTTCCCTTAACGATCACACTTAACTGTAAAAATTCTCAGAAAATAAGGATTTTGAATTTTACCACAAGGTCAACTGGTAACAACTCTTTGACTACCTTACTACACTATCCCAAAGTTTCATAATTTTTAAAAAATGTTTAAGTATGGTAGTCATTGCCTCAAAGTTGACACAACTACGTTTTCTCGGTTTCTGAACCGCTTTCACTAAAACTGACTTTTCTCCTAAACCGTTCATCAGATTTTAACGTACCTTATATCAAAACGATCTATGAACTAAGCTCCATCATTACATGGTCAATTGGTAACCTAGGCAGTAGGGTACCGTACGGATACAGGGGTCACAAAACAGGGCAGATTTTTTCCTAACGAAAATCGGGCATTATAACGGCTATATTTTCATACTTTCCATAATCCAACTCCTCCAAATCAATTATCAAACACAATAATCATCACCTACACTATGTGGTATTCATTACCAGCCATGGTTACAAGTCCACAACACACAATTTCCACATCAAAACAAACCATTTATAACACATACTCATTATAAACTAAACATTAACATCACTTAACCACTAACCAACTTAATTTCCACCATAAATACAAAGAGGGCAAGAGTAGTTATACCTTCTTGAAGCTCTAACAACACTTAACAAGCCTTGGGTAACCCTTAACAACCTTACAATAGCTTGAATCAACTAAAGGAAACCATAAAAACAAGTTAACACTTAGAAAACACTATTCATCATCTTTTCTAGTAACTTGAATGATTTTATTACATTGGTAAATGATGTTGGTTTGCTATGAAACTTTGTATATGATCCTTCCTAACCTCCAAGAACACCCATGATTTATCCCTTGATTTAATATTGAAGAGAGCTAGGGTTTTGATTTTTGTTTCCTTTTTTTTTTATAAAACCCGAATGGAAGTATTGGAATGGGGGAGAGTTTCTTTTGCTTGTTTTGATCCTATCTCATCTTGTCATCTAATCTTTAGAGTTCTAGAGTTTAGTAGAAAAATCTCATGGTTTAAAGACTAATTTGCCCTTAATTTGTGTTAGTGGAGTGTGACATCACTAATGGTGTCATTAAGATGACCTAATATTCTCATTTCTTGTTTTTCTAAGTATTATGTTATTAATTTTGGATAATAATAATGTGGTATGCATCCTTGTGAGATTACTAATCTTGGTTGCTTGGTCTCCATACTCGTCTAATTGTGGTTCGTTTCGAGTATACCTCATTATCTCAGTGGTTTTCGAAATCATTTACGAATCCAATTTCCTTTGGTATTCTTTTAACTTAATAATCCCTTGGTTTAATCTAAATTCACTAATCCCTCAATATATAATTCTTATAGTGTTTCCATGCTCCTTAATGTCAATTAGAAGCTTATTCGAAATCAAAATCCTAAAAATCCATATTCAGGAATTTCTGGAATCTATCGTCGTTTCGAGTCACTTATTTTCAATGTACAACACTAACATGGTTTCTGTTTATTCATTTTCCATCTCCAATATAGAGTACCTACATACCATTTCCCTAAATCCTCAAATTTTACTATTCATGTGATCATTGTAGCATTGCTAAAGTTAGGGTTATTACAGTCTTCCCCCCTTAAAAGGATTCCGTCCCGGAATCATGTTGAAAATGTCCATGGGTATCTTTCCCATTCACACCTTCTAACTTCCACCCTATTTCCTCTATCCTTTTCCTTTCGTAATATTTCTATCTTGTTTGCGCAGAAATACACCAACATAACTTCCTTGTCATTCATCAACATGCCATTTAGTTTATCAATAGCAGTCCTTTTACTATCTTTTCCTCACAAATCTCCTCATGTTTCCAGTCATTCCATGTTATCTCGTTTCTCCTTCCACTTTCGACGAAGATATCCGCCACCACATTGACCTTTTCTGAATGGTAGTGTATCTCACTTATGGTTTGACCATCTTCTGATCTCTATCATGACATAAATATTAACTCCTCAATATTCCTATAGCTCCTCTCTGTAAAATTTTCCAGAAAATAAGCTCTAATAATATTCTTTAAAACAATTGTAAGAAAATACTACCTATAATATATATTTCCTGTTCGTCTCCACGAGCTTGCGTTTCCCAAAACACTCCTACTTTTCTTTTCATAACGTTTTCTAGCCCTTAACAGATACTGATTTTCCTTATCTATATTATTAACTTATTTATTACATTAATTGATTAAGTCGATCTTTAACCAAAGACTTACACACAAAATTTAAATCGAAAAACAAGTACCTGTATCCGCATCTGGTTTCGTCAACGCTTCCCCTAAGGTCATGTTGTACACTCTAGCAGTAGGCCTATTTGAAGCAGCCCCACTCTGTCCTGGCGCGTATGACCCACCTGAACGGCAATCTCTAGCAATGTGTCCTAATTTCCCACACTGGTAACACTTAACATCTCTTTTAGGGTTTGTATCAGTTGATGGGCACTGGTTAAGGTAATGTCCTTTTTGTCCACACGTAAAACAAGTTACTCCCATCACTCTACAGACTCCTATATGCTTCTTACCACACGTGTCACAATCTGGTAATGGTGGTCGTGATTGATTGGACTGAAATGTTCCTGAAGATTTACCACCCTGATTCACCGTCTCACTAGTAGTCTTGTTACCCCCCGACTTTCCCACAAATTGAGATTTTTGTCCTCTACCTCCTTTGTTAAAGTAGCTTCCCTCACTTGAACCTCCTTTCGAACCCTCAAATCTTCTTTTCTTATTCTCTCGACCTATTTGAGCCTGTTCACTCTCGGCCTCTATAATTGATGCCTTTTGAACCACTGCAGCATAATCAGTCAACTCAAATGGGGCCACTCTCGTTCGTAACCAGGGTTTCAATCCTTGTTGAAACCTTTTCGCTCGTTGTCCTTCAGTACGCACAAACTCGGGAACAAACCTAGACAGTTCTGTAAATTTAGTTTCATACTCTGCCACTGTTAGGTTATCCTGTTTTAACTCCAGAAACTTTAATTCCATTTGGTTTTCTAAATACCTAGGATAATACTTTTCTAGGAACACCCTAGTGAAACACTCCCAGGTTATCACTCCCGCTTCTTCTAGGTTCTTCTTAGCTTCCCACCAGTAATTTGCCTCTCCCTTTAAGAGATAGGCTGCAAAAACTGTTTTCTGATCTTCCTCTATCCTCAGTATTTCGAAAGCTTTCTCCATTTCTTTTAGCCATGCCCTAGCTACTACTGGGTTAGTGGTTCCCTCAAATTCTGGGGGCTTTAATGACTTAAAGGCACTAAAGGAATTAGCTGCCTGATTGGGAAGAACAGGTGGTTGTTGGGGATTCTGTGGATTAACCAAATTCTGCCTTAATAAGTCCATGAATTGGGCAAAGGGATCACCTCCCGGATTCCTTTGTTGGCCAGTTGATTCCTCTTCTCCTTCTTCATGATTTTCTTCATTATGAGCATTTTCGTTCAGTCTAGTACCTTCTATATTTCGACTTCTTTCGTCTCTCTCATTTTCCCTTGCATTCGCTCTACTATCACGTCTAGGCGGCATAGTTCTGTACATAACAATAGTCCTTATTAATTACCCGAATTTGGGTTACAATATACATCATTTCTATATACACAATTATATCATTAATTAACTCATCTGCACATCACAATATCTTTATCACGCGATTTGCATCTAGTTATATCATAACTTTAGTAGGTAAGTGTATCGCCCTTAACACGATAGCCTTTTCATTAAGTCAATCACCTTTTATACATCAATATTTTTGAGTCTCAACATTTATTATAAAAAAAATGCAGCAAAAATTTAGATAGAAATGCACAAACTTCATTAATTTACATAAATATTTTACAACTTGGGTACATGGTTCGAAACCTACAAACATACTGTACATACTAATCTGCTACAACAAAAGTGCTACTAACTGTCCTCCAATCAGACTGGGATTAAAACAGCAACCAACTAAACTAATCCCCCAAAAACATCAGTAAGATGACTAGTCTGATTAGTGACGTAGACTACTATCCCGACTCACAGTTCTGCCCTGATAATATCCCGGATCTGGACTACCATAGTCGTGACTGTATCCACTATCGCAGCCCTCCACTCTGGGTCTCCTCTATCAGCTAATAACCTCCTAATGTCACCCAGGGCCCGCAGCTCAACACTCACTAATCCCAAAGATATACCATCAGGAATGATGCCTCCTCCCCCTCTCTCTGACCTCTGCATCAGTGTGTCTATCACTCGACGGGACTCCTCCAACTGACCCTGAAGGGCAAAGTACTCCGTCAACAGAATGGATGGTAGAGAGTCACCTGTCGGTAAGGGTGCCTCCTGAGGGGGCACAGCAGCTGGGGCAGGTGCCTGTACAGGTGGAGGTGGTGGAGGTGCAAATGGTGGGGATGGAGGAATAGACTCGGTATCTGCATCCTCAGATGGATCTCCCTCTATCTCATCCTCTGAGAAGATAAAATGTCCGGGCGGAGTGAATGGCTCAACTGGATCCTCTAGAGGGCCAGGACTCGGTGAGGGAGATGGGACTGGTGATGGTACTGGAACAGGCAAGGCAGCAAGGCAGGGGTAGGTATCATATGGATATCAGTCCACTCAATCTCCTCCTCCTCCTCAGCTATAACTGACAATCTAGGCCTCTTACATAACGGCCTCTCCTCCTCCGGAATTTCCCATCTCACTCTGGAAGGACCTGCCTCATCAGATCCTGTAGAAGGTCTACCCATATATGGCACTATGGCCACAGCATCTCTCCGTCTCTACTCCTCTGCCTCCTCTCTCTCCAATCTCTCTCTAGCCGCCGCCCGGCGTCTTTCCCTGAGGTCCTCAACTGCATACTCGGGGACCTCTACCCCGGCCAGCTGAAGATCTAATAGCTCATGCTCTGACATCCCTAGCCACTGGGGGTCCTGACTCGGCTCACCCATCTCCGCTCCCTATAATAAAACATAAAATTCTATTAGTAACAGTCTATAAAATTATAATATATGCTTAAAAGTAAATACTACCTGCGATATACCACCCCTGAACTTGATGGAAGTTCACAATTTATATTATAACTGATACATTTATTATTATCACTTTTGTCCTTGAGCATTATGACTCTTAGCTCTGATACCATCTATGACGCCCCTAGATCCGGGGTCAAGGATCCAGGTCATCACGGTCCAATTTCCATTCAATATCAATATCTTTTGAGTTTTTTTTTATATAATTAAGCAATTGACCCCACACTAATACACACACACACACACCAGTCATATGCTCATAGAGCAACATCCACAATATTTAAAAGTTTAAAGTTAACAGTTATTACAAGCCCGAAATTTTACTAAGTACATTGTTGAACAAAGCTTCTACAGGAAGCATTTCAACAGCCAAAGTTTATTACAACTTACACACTTAATTTACATAAGTATACTAAGCCTCTTTCGCTTGTCACTACCTCGGGGATAGTCGCCAACACTCGCTCAAAAGGTCGCCTTTCCCTTACCCTCTTGCGGGGTGTGGTACGCAGTATCAGCATGGGACCTAGCTGTTATATACATAAATAGCAAGAGTGAGCTATAATAGCTCAGCAAGATAATATTGTAACCTAGAATTTAGAATGTGAACAGGTATACATATATGTATATGCATATATAATAGCAGAAAACAATTAAAAGCCTTAAGGAAGAATAAAGCTCTTATTTAATAATACATCATCCACTTACTATTATAAGAAAGAAATCTAAAATAATATAATATCAGTTTTTCTTCATCTGTAACCATAATTCCATCATCTCATATCATTATTCTGTTTTTAGTATAGAAATCTGAAACCATTGTCTACACTTTCTTTTCAAAAACATTGGGGATATCTGTTGTCGCCTGCTACGTTAGGACGATGATCAGTCGCCTAATCGTACCTGCTCTCTTTTTACTACCGGTAGAAGGAATAAAGATCATCCCTGGAGGAAGGCCACCTGCTAACATCCTCCCTTGGCATCTTCGTGCCGTAATAAAAATAATAATAAATGCTGGACTGTGTCGCACACAGCCCTGACACAGCCACCTACGCAAGTCTGTTGCAATCCCCCTTTTTATCACATCATTATTCCCTTTTCAAAATATCATTCCACATTTCCATTTCCTCGCTTTCATTTCCACATATCATTCTCTCATATCATTTCCATTCTCGCACATTACTTCTATAAAATATATATATATATATATATATATATATATATATATATATATATATTATAATGCTTTGATTTTGATCCAGACATCTCTTTCATATTCAGGAATCAAATATACTTTTATATTCATAAAATATTCCGTCTATTTTAAGAGTAATGCATGATAATTAAATAATGTTTATTAACCCACTGATACTCAAAAAGAACATTTTTAATATAGTATTATAACCATATAACCCTAGATAACAATTGATACCATTCTCTCTTATTCTCTTAATCATAAGGCATGTTCAATTCATGCATAATCATCTCTATACATATCTATCTCGTACTCTTATTCATATTCATATTCATCTCATACTCATATCCATATTCATATACATCTTCGTATATCTTTCTTTTCAATATTAATACTCAAGGAAGACAATTTCTTCACAATATAGTAATAATAGCATCACATATATATTCCATGAAATCAAGTTTCTTTGTGAAGATAAGTAATTTTACAAAGTAAGGATAGAAGAAATCTTGCCTCGGTTTCGGTATCCTGACAGTATGGTTCGTTCCTCTTCCGGAGTTTCTATAAACACAAAAGGACCGTCGTTAGAATACCACTTCTCTTACTCACTACACTCTTGTATAACATTACCTTTGAAACTTTAATATATGTTTAACGTATTATTATTACCCCAAAGGTTCAAGAACTTAGCCATTTAAAACCTTAATCGAAGTTTCAGGGGTTTTCACCATTTCCCTTAACGATCACACTTAACTGTAAAAATTCTCAGAAAATACGGATTTTGAATTTTACCACAAGGTCAACTGGTAACAACTCTTTGACTACCTTACTACACTATCCCAAAGTTTCATAATTTTTAAAAAATGTTTAAGTATGGTAGTCATTGCCTCAAAGTTGACACAACTACGTTTTCTCGGTTTCTGAACCGCTTTCACTAAAACTGACTTTTCTCCTAAACCGTTCATCAGATTTTAACGTACCTTATATCAAAACGATCTATGAACTAAGCTCTATCATTACATGGTCAATTGGTAACCTAGGCAGTAGGGTACCGTACGGATACAGGGGTCACAAAACAGGGAAGATTTCTTCCTAACGAAAATCGGGCATTATAACGGCTATATTTTCATACTTTTCATAATCCAACTCCTCCAAATCAATTATCAAACACAATAATCATCACCTACACCATGTGGTATTCATTACCAGCCATGGTTACAAGTCCACAACACACAATTTCCACATCAAAACAAACCATTTATAACACATACTCATTATAAACTAAACATTAACATCACTTAACCACTAACCAACTTAATTTCCACCATAAATACAAAGAGGGCAAGAGTAGTTATACCTTCTTGAAGCTCTAACAACACTTAACAAGCCTTGGGTAACCCTTAACAACCTTACAATAGCTTGAATCAACTAAAGGAAACCATAAAAACAAGTTAACACTTAGAAAACACTATTCATCATCTTTTCTAGTAACTTGAATGATTTTATTACCTTGGTAAATGATGTTGGTTTGCTATGAAACTTTGTATATGATCCTTACTAACCTCCAAGAACACCCATGATTTATCCCTTGATTTAATATTGAAGAGAGCTAGGGTTTTGATTTTTGTTTCCCTTTTTTTTATAAAACCCGAATGGAAGTATTGGAATGGGGGAGAGTTTCTTTTGCTTGTTTTGATCCTATCTCATCTTGTCATCTAATCTTTAGAGTTCTAGAGTTTAGTAGAAAAATCCCATGGTTTAAAGACTAATTTGCCCTTAATTTGTGTTAGTGGAGTGTGACATCACTAATGGTGTCATTAAGATGACCTAATATTCTCATTTCTTGTTTTTCTAAGTATTATGTTATTAATCTTGGATAATAATAATGTGGTATGCATCCTTGTGAGATTACTAATCTTGGTTGCTTGGTCTCCATACTCGTCTAATTGCGGTTCGTTTCGAGTATACCTCATTATCTCAGTGGTTTTCGAAATCATTTACGAATCCAATTTCCTTTGGTATTCTTTTAACTTAATAATCCCTTGGTTTAATCTAAATTCACTAATCCCTCAATATATAATTCTTATAGTGTTTCCATGCTCCTTAATGTCAAATAGAAGCTTATTCGAAATCAAAATCCTAAAAATCCATATTCAGGAATTTCTGGAATCTATCGTCGTTTCGAGTCACTTATTTTCAATGTACAACACTAACATGGTTTCTGTTTATGAAAGGCATATGATGTAGCCTATTTGTATTTCAAGGATACAACTCAACTTAAACAAGATTGTATTAGTAAATAGGATATAGACTGTCACAAGGAATCTCAGATTGTATTATCTGTCAGAAGAAAAAGATCAAGGTCAATCTACAGACTTGAGGAATTACTACATTGAAAGAAGTTCAGACATCTGATCAAGCCTCAGTGAAGTATTCATTAAAGAAGTGGATTCATTTAAAGTGACAGAGATTTCGACAGTGACAGAAACAGTACAGAAGAATTAAAAGAGAGAGAAAAAAAAGAAAAGAAAAGGAACCAGATTTTAAAGTCAATATGTTAAGAACAATCATTGCGGTTAGTCACTCATGAACCAGACAGTACATCGAGTGTCAACATTAAACAGTGGTTGTTTATCATTAACTTCAGTGGTTCAAGCTATCAAGAAGGGTATATTAAGAGAAGACAATAACCACAGCCATAAAGTCAAAAATAAAGAAAAGCCGTTGAAGTTAGTCGCACATGAACCAGACCGTGCATCGAGCGTCAACGAAAATCCGGTGGTAATTCTTTTTTACTTTTAGTGGTTCAAGAAAAAGATTTGAGCTGTCAAAAGATTTATATTAATTCTCTTTTAATTAATATAATTATGTAATTAATTTAATTTAATAAATTAATTCATTCTGAATTAATTTATTTATTAAATTAATTACCATGTTAATTAATTTTGAATTAATATATTAGTCTAATTGATTTAATTAATTAACTTATTAATTAATTAATCATTATTCGTTTAATTGATTAATTGATTAATTAAGTTAATCAAATTAAATACAATTAAATAAAAATCAAAAGAAAAGAAAAAGAATCAAAACAAAACAAAAAAAAATGAAGGAAGTCGACAGAACTTACAAGACAATTGTACACTGGTACTTATGTTGTGGACACTAGAAAGGAACATGCATGCATGCTATAAAAGTTAGACAGCAAAACAAAAGTTCAAAAGTAAAGCAATGCAAAAGAAAATAAAAAAAGAAAACATTCTGTCAAACTTTTCAGCCGGGAAAAGGCATCAACGCGCCAGGCAGCGCGTGCGCAACACGCGCCAGGGAAAAGAACTTCAACAGCGCGCGCGTGGTCACACTTTCTTCTCCTGAGACTGGTTTCAGCTTACAGCAGAATATTTTGTTTACAAAATCAATCATACAGCCGAGCTTTTTTTTTTTTATTTGTTAAAGACAATCTCAATTGTCTTGACGATTGTATTGTTAATCTGGATTGTCTTGACTATTGTATTGCCTATTGTCTTGGCAATACAAATTGATTGTCTTGGAGATTTTGGATTGTATTGCCGATTGTCTTGGCAGTACAAAATTGATTGTCTTGGAAGAGCAGATTGTCTTGCCGATTGTCTTGGCAGTACAAATGAAAAAGAAAAGATGCAGAAGAGTATATTAATTCAAGACAGCAGCAAGAACGAAACAAGAACACAGAACATAACATTCAAAGAGAAAAACAAGAACAGCTCTATTCTCTCTCATTTTGAAGAACAACACAGCAAGAGAAAAATTCATAGAAAATCAAGTTCATCTTATTTTTAATATCTGATCCGATAGAACTTGTTTACTTGATACTCTTGTAATATTAACGAGTTTTTACTCCTAATCTATATCTCGATTTTTATTAACAAATCTAGAAAAATTCATGTCGAATTTTCTAATTTGTTTTTATTAACTAGATATAATTTCTGTACTGTATTTGTAACAAACCCCTCAAGTTAATATAATTTTATCTTCAACTTGAATTTTGTTTCATTTAATTCCGCTCAAATTTGTCAAAATATAAATTAAATTTATCCGGACAAATTTCGATAAAACAGTACTGTTTGTATTCAACCTCCTTCTACAAACATATTGGACCTAACAATTGGTATCAGAGCCTATTTATTGATACACAAATCAAGATCCTATTTTTACTCAGTCAAAAATCCATCTCGAATTTTTAACTCTCTTAAAAATTCATCATGTCAACCAAAGGCATCGTTAAAATTCCTATCTTTAATAAAGATTACTATGACATGTGGAGAAACAAAATGGAGTTATTTCTTGATGTAACAAATCCAAGATTTTTGTTCGTTTTGAAAAATGGACCAATAATTCCTATCCAACATGATGCTGAAACGGTTACAAATGGAGTTGTAACAATACCTGCAAAATCCTATCCAAAGGACCCTAAGAACTATACCTCTGAAGATAAGGAGGAAGCTGGACTGGATAAAAATCTGAGACTCATTTTAATAGATTCCCTCGATGCTGTAATGTATAGCCATGTGATGAATTGTAAAACCGCTAAGCACATCTGGGAAACTATTGAAATTATCAATGAAGGAACTGATGAAGTCAGGGAAAACAGACTTCAAATTTTGACCTCTGAATATGAACACTTTAGAGTTGGCCCTAACGAAGGCATTCAGGAAGTGTTCGAAAGGTATAACAAAATAATCAACAACTTGCAAGTTCATGGCAAGCAATATACTCAGAAGGAGATCAACATGAAGTTTTTACTGACTATGCCTACTCACTTGGAGCATAGAATCACTGCCATCAGAGAATCTAGAGATCTAACTCAGGTTGCTCTTGAAAGGCTGTTTGGTGTTCTGAAAACATATGAATTAGAACAAGTACAGCAAAAGGAATTCTATGGCAAAGGCAGAATGGCAAATTCTTCTACAGCTCTAGTAGTTGAGGTTCCTAAGGAAGTGGAAGCTAAAATTGTTCAACCTAACAGCTTCAACAAGGAACAAACTGAAGTGGAACATGGCCAAACACCAACTACTCAGGATGGTAGTGAATTCTATTCACTAGAAGAGCTGGATCAATTGGAAGATGAATCTATGGCGATGATGGTGAGACAATTCAGTAACTTCAGATTCAGAAGAAATCCAAACTTCAGGTTTAAGACAAATAACAGATTTCAGAGATGAGGTTCTTCATCCTCTAGTAACAGGGGAGGTTACAAAACTGGAACTGTTGACAGAAGCAAGATCCGTTGCTTCAACTGTAATGAGTTGGGACACTTTGCTACTGAGTGTCAGAAACCCAAGCAAGCACAGAAGAAAGATTATGCTTCTGAAAAGAAGAAGAGTGGAAGAGCTTATGTAGTTGCTGGTAAAAGCTGGGATGACACAGATAGCGAAGATGAAGAATATGGAAACTTTGCACTGGTGGCAAATGCTGAATCATCAACTTATTACACCACACCGGTAACTCTTACTGATGCTGAGTTAATTGATAGTTTACGTAATTGCTTGAATAATGCACAAAAAGGATACGATAGAATAAGTCTTGTTAACACTAAACTTGAAAATGAAGTGTTAGATTTAAAAAAGGTGCAGATTAATCAAGATAAGAATATAGAAGAAATAGCTCGACTTAACTACAAAGAAAAGGGTCTAGGAGAATACATGGTAAAATAAGTTGAGAGGATTGCTGAACAAGAAACCAGGATTAGAGAACTTGAAACACAGATTAGAGCTTGTTATAATACTGTTAAAGTTTCCAAAGAGTTTTTTAACAAACAATCTGTAGAACGAACTGTAGGAATAGGGTATGAATACAAAGAAGCTGTTGGTTCTTTGGGCAATCATTCTGCTAATCCTATTCCTGCTAAGGAAAGAGGTATACCACACGTACTCAAGAATGTTGAAAAACTAATGTTTAAAAAATCTGATGCTGGACCACCAGATATTCTTTCTATAGTTATTCAGGAAGAAATGAGAAATGAAGATAGTGCAAATGGCACAGTCTTTGTTAAGGATAAATGTGTTATGGATAAATCTGTTAAGAACGCTAATCCAAAGAATGTTTCATCTAGGAAAGATGTCACAGTCTTTGTTAAGGCTAAATCTGTTGAAGACATTAATCCAGAAAATGTTTCATCCAAGAAAGATGTACCTAAAGTTCCAGTCAAGGTTGTAGAAACAGCTAGTTCTTCTAAGACTGGATTAGGAGGTAACAAGTTGAAGCAGAACAATAACATGTCTAACATGAGTAACATGCCTATCATTGATTCTAATCATAAAGCATGTGGTGTTGTCAACTGTATGTCTTGTGCTTTTAATGTGATGTCTGCTTACTTTAATGGTAATCATGCATGTGATAATAAGACTGCTCCTCGACAACATATGAACAGGAATAATGTTAGATCAAAGACTGCTAGTCCTCCTTATGTTAGGAGAGAGACATTTGTACCAAAGCCTAAACAAAGTTTTATGAAGGCTGTTTACAAAGTCAAATGTCCAGTCAATAATATTGTTACTAAACAAACATGGATACCTAAACTGAAACAAAAGATTGTCAAATCTGTTTATAAAGTGAAATGTTTGTTGAATAATGGTAAAGCTGTTGTTAAAGTAAAGAATGTTGTTTTGCCTGACAAAGGCCAATTCTTTAAGTACTCTGGACCCAATCAAATTTGGGTTCCGAAGAAGGTTTAATCCGTTTGTCATTGCAGGGTATTGAACAGGTTGAACGAGTAACCTGGATCTTGGACAGTGGATGTTCAAGGCATATGACTGGAGACAGAACCCTGCTGACAAATGTGGTGGAGAAGGCCGGCTCAGTAGTTACCTTTGGAGATAACAGCAAAGGTAGAACTGATGGATATGGCAGACTTGAAGCTGGAAATGTTATCATTGATGAAGTCTCTTTTGTGAAAGGACTTGAGCACAATTTGCTCAGTGTCAGTCAATTCTGTGATAAAGGTTATGAAGTTCATTTCAACAAGAAGAATTGTCTAATTTCACACAAGAGACAAGAAAAGCCACAACTGACAGGAGTTAGAAAAGGCAATCTGTACGTAGCCAATATGAACTCAGGAAGCACTGAAGAAGTCACTTGCTTCTACACTAAAGCATCTAATAATGAGAGTTGGCTATGGCACAAGAAACTTTCTCATCTTAATTTTAAGACAATGAATTCTCTGGTTAAAAGAGAGTTGGTGAGAGGTTTGCCTTCAATGGAATTCACTCAAGAAGGACTTTGTGATGCATGTCAAAAAGGCAAGCTAAAAAGGGCAAGTCACAGGAGTACTGACACATCTTCAATAACTGAACCATTACAATTACTTCATATGGATTTGTTTGGTCCAGTTAATGTGATGTCTATGTCAAGGAAGAGATATGCTCTAGTGATTGTTGATGATTTTTCAAAATACACATGGGTCCTGTTTTTTAATTCTAAATATGAGACTCCACAACTGGTGATTGATCACATCAAATTAATTGAGCGAGATTCTACGTATCCAGTGAAAGATATAAGATCAGACAATGGAACTGAATTCAAGAATGCAGTTCTAAATGACTTCTGCACTGAGAAGGGTATAACCAGACAATACTCAGCTCCAAGAACTCCTCAGCAAAATGGGGTAGTGGAAAGAAAGAATAGAACCTTGATTGAAGCTGCACGTACTATGTTAAGTGAATCAAGGCTTTCATTGTACTTTTGGGCTGAAGCTGTCAATACTGCGTGCTATACCCAGAATCAAACTCTAATCAATAAAGATCAAATGAAGACACCCTATGAAATTATGGCTGATAAGAAACCAACACTCAAATACTTTCATGTATTTGGGGCGAAATGTTTTGTGCTTAAAGAAGGTGATGATCAAGGTGGTAAATTCGATACCAAAGCATTTGAAGCAATTTTTATTGGTTATTCAATGAGAGCATACAGGGTGTATGTGATTGATGAACAGAAGATGATGGAAAGTGTCAATGTAACATTTGATGACACTAAACTCCCTAGTATCCAAACTGAGAATCCATCTGAGAAGCTATCTTTCGATGACATGACAGATACAGATTCAGATGATGACAACGCACCTGAGATTTTTGCTGATGCTAATGACAACAATGATGATCAGGGTAATGGTGATGAAATCAATGATAGTAGTCAAAATTCCCCTGATTCTAATAATCAATCATCATCTAGTCAACCTGGCAACAACTCAGGGGGAGAAAATGAAGGGTCAACTGGTCACACACAACATCACAATGAAGATCAAGGCGAATCATCAAGATCAAATCTTCCCGGACAGACTGTTTGGAATAGAGCTCATCCTTTTGAGCTAATTATTGGTGATCCAGTTGTTGGTGTGAAGAATAGAAGAGCTTTTCAGAATCAATGTAATTATTCAGGGTTTCTGTCTGAAATAGAACCTAAGAAAACTGAAGAAGCTCTTTCTGATCCTGATTGGGTTATTGCTATGCAAGATGAACTCAATCAATTTAAACAACAAGAAGTTTGGAAGCTGGTACCCAGACCTACAGACAGACCAGTGGTTGGCACTAGGTGGGTATTCAGAAACAAACTTGATGAAGATGGCACAGTGACGAGAAATAAAGCAAGACTGGTAGCAAAGGGTTATTCCCAATCTGAAGGCATTGATTATGATGAGACCTATGCTCCAGTGGCTAGACATGAGGCCATAAGAATATTCTTGGCATTCGCAGCATTTTCAAACTTTAAAGTTTATCAAATGGATGTCAAGAGTGCTTTCTTGAATGGCAAGCTAGATAAAGAGGTTTATGTAGAACAGCCCCCTGGCTTTGAAGATCCAGATTTAATTGACTATGTCTACTTCCATTTCAAGGCTATCTATGGTCTTAAGCAAGCACCAAGGAAATGGTATGACACTCTCTCTGAATTTTTAATTGAAAATGGTTTTGTTAGAGGTGTCATAGACAAAACTCTCTTCACAAAGAAACATAAGAATGATACAATTCTAGTCCAAGTCTATGTGGACGATATAATATTTGGGTCTACTAATGATCTGTTGTGCAAGAAATTTGCTAAGTTAATGCAGGGTAAATTTGAAATGAGCATGATGGGTGAGCTGAAGTTCTTTCTTGGATTGCAAATAAGTCAAAGGACAGATGGAATATTTTTCTGTCAATCCAAGTATGTCAAAGAGCTTCTCAAGAAGTATCAAATGGAGGACTCATCTTCAGCAAGAACACCATCATCTACTGCTGTTAAATTTGGAGCATGTGAAAATTCTGCTAAGGTAGATATCACAAGCTACAGAGGTATGATAGGCTCATTACTTTACCTTACTGCAAGTAGACCTGATATTATGCATGCTACATGCTTGTGTGCAAGGTTCCAAGCGGATCCTAGAGATGTGCATCTCATTGTTGTTAAACGAATCTTGAGATATCTTAAGGGTACTCCAAATTTAGGAATTTGGTACCCTAAAGATTCTGGTTTTAATCTTGTTGGATATACAGATTCAGACTATGCAGGAAGTGTTGTAGATAGAAAGAGCACCTCTGGGAGTTGTCAATTCCTAGGTGGCAGGTTGGTTTCCTGGTACAGTAAGAAACAGCAAACAGTTTCCAACTCTACAGCCGAAGCTGAATACATAACTGCTGGAAGCTGTTGCGCTCAGATCTTGTGGATCAGAAATCAGCTACGGGATTATGGCTTTGTACTTGACAAGATTCCTATCCTGTGTGATAATACAAGTGCCATAGCAATCTCCAACAATCCTGTGCAGCACACGAGAATAAAGCACATTGACATCAGGTATCATTTTATTCGAGAGCATGTCATGAATGGTACTGTGGAGTTATTTTTTGTACCAACAGAAGAACAAACAGCAGATATTTTTATTAAGTCTCTTGATGAATCCACATTCACCAGAATTGTTGGTGAATTGGGTATGTTAAACAGTCCTAGTAATTAAACTAGTTAATATCTGAGGTTTGATCTTTAATAATTTACAAGTGATTATTTTGTGAATATTTTCTGATTTAAATCACTTGTATAATTATTTTATCAACTTATAATCTTGCTTGTTAATTCTTAAATCATTGTTATTATCTTCTTAATATTTTCCTACTTACTTCTTTTAATTTTAGAATAATTTTATTTTCTCTAAAAATATTTTTCTCAAATTTTACAAGTGGAAATTAGTGAGAAATCTATTTTTGTTGAAAATTCCTTTTGAATATTTGTGATCTTTTAATAAATCATATTTTCTTTCAAAATAATTTTCTGATAAGAAAGTCATTTTATTCGAAAATATATAGATTTATTAATTTGCTACAAATGTTTATGTAAATAGTTAATATTTTATTCAATATTTTGTAGTGTTTGTTCTTCTGTTACTGATGTGTTAATTCCGTCAGAAGGACAACCTATTGTATTTTTAGTATTTTATATTTTCTATTTAGTTATTTTAAGTAGTTATATTGTTGTAGATATTTTTCTAAATTATTATCTTTTATCTTTAATATTCTGTAAATATTATTAATACAGTTATTTTTGCATTTAAAAAAAATATAAAAATAAAAATTTGTTTGTAAATTATTAAGTTATGTATAGTTTTATTATTTTTATGTTAATTCAAATTTTTCTTCTTTATTTAGTTTTATTTGAATGTTCCTTTCTTTTTTAGTTTTTATTTTGTATAATTATTGTGTATATTATTTCTTATTTTTGTATATTCTTTTTCATGTGTATATAAATAGTTTGTATAGTTTTTACATTTTAGTCACTATACTTGCAAAACTTACAAGTAGGTCACTATACTTGGTTCTATTGTTGTTCTTCTTATTAACACACACAAAACCTGCAGTTTAAGTATAAATCTTTGTTTTGTGATTGTTGTTAACAGATCTTCGTGTTAAGGACTTAACAATTGACCAATGTTGGTATCAAATTGGTATGTGTCTATGCAATTGGTTATGAACTAATGTTTGATTTTTAGGATCTAACAATTGGAAGACAAGACCTATCAAGTGCTAACAATTTCTAATAGTTGGTATCTATCATGCAGGACCTAAAACATGATAAAATAGTTTTGTTTGTATTGGTTTAAACATTAACATACATTTATTCGATTAATATTTATTAATTGGATTTTTGCCTATGTTTTTGTTTAGTAAAACCAGCTCAAGATCTTTATCTTCCTAACTCAAAATCTCTTTCTACAGCTGTGATTGCTTACATTGTAAATCTTTTAAAATCACAACGGTACATCATTTCTCTTAAGATAAAATGTAATATTTTCTTAGAAAATTTCTCAAATGTTAAAAAAAAAAATGCATTCTATCTCTATATTGCTCATATTCTGTGATGCAGGTTCATCTACATGGAATTTTGTATTCTCACATGTTTAGTCATAAGGTTGTAAACCAACAACTTTTATCCCAGACTACAGTCAAACTCAAACACATTCTATTTTACCCCCTAAATGGAAGTAACCTATCAGACTAGAGGTCACCAGGGAGTAACTGCACTTGATGCAGCAAACAAGGATGTGTGGGATATTCAGTTGAAGAGTCACTACCTTATACACTAACCAAAATATTTCATATGCACAAGTGAGATTGCACACACTAAGGATGAATTGACGTAAACCTGTAATCCAACCATTTTACGGTTAGAATTATAAGTTAAAGGTTCTTTAATGAACTAAAAGTCTTCACAGACCTCGAGAGAAGGTATTGATCTCAAATGCAAAGTTCAACAAGATCATTATCTAACTCCCCAGAGGGAACATCTCTGGATCCTGCGGGTAACAGATCCGACATAGGTGCGGATCGGCAACTTGTGAACTATGATTCAGATTTTACCTGATGAGTTTAACAAGGTGATGTCTTCACAGACATTAGAAGGGAACTTTGATCTCAATGCTAAATTTATAGATCATTGTTTACCTTCTCAGAATTCAAATCTGAAAACCCTAAAAAGGGAAATAAGCAACTTGTAGATTATGACTCAGATTCGTCTGACGAGTCCAACGAGGATTTGGGATTTGCGAACTCCCATTGCACCACCAATGACCTCTCTTAAAGGGGCTAGGGTGATTTTTCCTTGCAGGTACACTAAAGGATGTTGGAGCTATGAGTGATATGAGTGAAACACTAGTGAGCAAGAGTGTAAACACAGAGAGAAGTGAGACACTCAACACAAATGAGTGGAGAGAAGAGTGAAACACTTGTGAGGTACACTAAACACTATCACACACTCACAGTGAGGAAGAAAATGAAACTTCCTTTCTAACAAAGCTTTATCAATTGATTTCAATGTACTCTAACGATTGGTATGAATTGGTAACAATTTGGTATCAACTACTTTGTCAATTAGTTGAATGGAGGATTCCTCAACTAAGGGGGAGAGATATATTGAAAAAGATATATTCAAGTTAAAGCTTACCTTAGTAGGATATACTCAACTAAGGGGGAGAAGTATGGGGTACAAGTAAAAGAAGAGCGAGTTAGAAAGGGGGAGCATTCCGAGACTGTGCTTAGGAAAGAAGCAAGTCAAGTCTAGTTTCTAAGGCTGAATTACATCACAATACTATTCTATTAGTCTTTCAATGTACTATGTATAAAGGCTAAGTGAAAGAGTAGTAAATTCACCAGAAGTTATAGAAATGGTATTGATTCACCATATTGTCTATATAGTAGGAACAACTGTTTTTCTTTAGTGAAAAAAGCTGTGTCAGAAATGGGAAGTGATTGTAAATCAAGAACTGCTGATAATCACCAATGTAAGATGTGAAGGATTATCACGCAGAGATATGAAGAATCAGAAATGCAGATGAGTTATCTATTGAAGATCAGTTGATCAGTTCAGTGCTAAAGGAACAATCATCTATAATTTCATCAACTGAAGATTCTGGAATTGTTAAATCTAAACCAGAGAAATTTTTTTTATTATTCACTTAGTTCTTAAAAGTTTTATCTTTTTCTTGTTTAAGTGAGGTAGTTGAGTTATCCTCTAGGTATTTGCTTGTTATTGTCTAACAAACAAATAGGGGGAGATTGAAAGGCATATGATGTAGCCTATTTGTATTTCGAGGATACAACTCAACTTAAACAAGATTGTATTAGTAAATAGTATATAGACTGTCACAAGGAATCTCAGATTATATTATCTGTCAGAAGAAAAAGATCAAGGTCAATCTACAGACTTGAGGAATTACTACATTGAAAGAAGTTCAGACATCTGATCAAGCCTCAGTGAAGTATTCATTAAAGAAGTGGATTCATTTAAAGTGACAGAGATTTCGACAGTGACAGAAACAGTACAGAAGAATTAAAAGAGAGAGAAGAAAAAGAAAAGAAAAGGAACCAGATTTTAAAGTCAATATGTGAAGAACAATCATTGTGGTTAGTCACTCATGAACCAGACAGTACATCGAGTGTCAACATTAAACAGTGGTTGTTTATCATTAACTTCAGTGGTTCAAGCTATCAAGAAGGGTATATTAAGAGAAGAAAATAACCACAGCCATAAAGTCAAAAATAAAGAAAAGCCGTTGGAGTTAGTCGCTCATGAACCAGACCGTGCATCGAGCGTCAACGAAAATCCGGTGGTAATTCTTTATTACTTTCAGTGGTTCAAGAAAAAGATTTGAGCTGTCAAAAGATTTATATTAATTCTCTTTTAATTAATATAATTATGTAATTAATTTAATTTAATAAATTAATTCATTCTGAATTAATTTATTTATTAAATTAATTATCATGTTAATTAATTTTGAATTAATATATTAGTCTAATTGATTTAATTAATTAACTTATTAATTAATCATTATTCGTTTAATTGATTAATTGATTAATTAAGTTAATTAAATTAAATACAATTAAATCAAAATCAAAAGAAAAGAAAAAGAATCAAAACAAAACAAAACAAAAATGAAGGAAGTCGACAGAACTTACAAGACAATTGTACACTGGTACTTATGTTGTGGACACTAGAAAGGAACATGCATGCATGCTATAAAAGTTAGACAGCAAAACAAAAGTTCAAAAGTAAAGCAATGCAAAAGAAAAAAAAAAAAGAAAACATTTTGTCAAACTTTTCAGCCAGGCAAAGGCATCAACGCGCCAGGCAGCGCGTGCGCAACACGCGCCAGGGAAAAGAACTTCAACAGCGCGCGCGTGGTCACACTTTCTTCTCCTGAGACTGGTTTCAGCTTACAGCAGAATATTTTGTTTACAAAATCAATCATACAGCCGAGTTTTTTTTTTATTTGTTAAAGTCAATCTCAATTGTCTTGACGATTGTATTGTTAATCTGGATTGTCTTGACTATTGTAATGCCTATTGTCTTGGCAATACAAATTGATTGTCTTGGAGATTTTGGATTGTATTGCCGATTGTCTTGGCAGTACAAAATTGATTGTCTTGGAATAGCAGATTGTCTTGCCGATTGTCTTGGCAGTACAAATGAAAAAGAAAAGATGCAGAAGAGTATATTAATTCAAGACAGCAGCAAGAACGAAACAAGAACACAGAACATAACATTCAAAGAGAAAAACAAGAACAGCTCCATTCTCTCTCATTTTGAAGAACAACACAGCAAGAGAAAAATTCATAGAAAATCAAGTTCATCTTATTTTTAATATCTGATCCGATAGAACTTGTTTACTTGATACTCTTGTAATATTATCGAGTTTTTACTCCTAATCTATATCTCGATTTTTATTAACAAATCTAGAAAAATTCATGTCGAATTTTCTAATTTGTTTTTATTAACTAGATATAATTTTTGTACTGTATTTGTAACAAACCCCTCAAGTTAATATAATTTTATCTTCAACTTGAATTTTGTTTCATTTAATTCCGCTCAAATTTGTCAAAATATAAATTAAATTTATCCAGACAAATTTCGATAAAACAGTACTGTTTGTATTCAACCCCCCCTTCTACAAACATATTGGACCTAACAGTTTATTCATTTTCCATCTCCAATATAGAGTACCTACATACCATTTCCCTAAATCCTCAAATTTTACTATTCATGTGATCACTGTAGCATTGCTAAAGTTAGGGTTATTACAGTCTTGGACTCAAGTTGTGGTAGATTTGATGTGTTTTGCTTAGTTGTGCAGATTTACAAGAATGTCGATTATGGGTGATGCTTCTATCGTGTTTGGAGGATTAACTGATTAAAATTCGGATTTTCCGGGAAGGTTGCGCAGTCTACACTGTTTTGGCCATATCTGGAGTTCTAGAAGTCCGTTTTCAGCGATCTTACAGCTCACGCGAAGCCTGGAAGATTTTATACAACTTAGGACAGGATTCGCGCGCGCTAGTTGCATGTGGCGACAAGCAGACTGATGGGAGCAGGAATTTACTATTTTGCCCTTTTCAAGTTCTAATTATATTTTGGGCAGTTTTTAGTACCTTAATCGAATTCTAATTGTAATAGAAGGTAATTTCTTGCTGGGCAAGACTTGGAGTGCCTATATAAACACATCCAACCCCTTGTAAATTAGACAATTAGATATCTTGTACATAATATAGCTTAGATCTGCAAGGGAAAAAAGAGGAGAAAGATTCAACGCTCATGACAAGCAACGGATCTAGATCTACTTCATCTTTTGTATCATAGATTTGTTTTCTCAACTCTTTGTTTTATTAATATTATTATTATTATTCATACTTTGTTTATTATCATGGTTTCATCAGATCCCATGATGACGAGCGGTTCGATTATGAGCTAATCGTTGTTATAGGATTCTAACGGATTTATCTATGTGCCTGTTTGGCGCAGTTTTATTTAAGGACTTATGAACTTATTTTCGGATAAAAATTTTATATTTTTATAATTTTTTTATACAAGTATTTAATGTATGTCTCAGATTCAATAAGTTGCAAATATAAGTTGGAAAATAAGTTTAAAAATTAAGAATCCTAACTTTCAACTTAAAATAAGTTGACTTATTCTGAAAAATAAGTTTTCCCAAACAGCCCCTATGTAGCTTAGTAGTTTGATTGCTTTAAAGATTTATGTGTGGTGAATTCTTGATATCCTCGTATGGTTGTATTTCATGTGTTTAGATGCGTCATGAACATCTAATTTGTTAATCTCTTGCAAAACGAGAGTGGATCTTGAGATTTAGAACTTGCCATGCTAGCATAGGATAGGTTGATGTTTTAACATCATGATCTGTAGCGTAAATAGAGATATTATGCTGCCCTATGTGATCAATATGGATAACTTGTTCTTAAACCGTTATGTTTTCAAATTCTATAGAGATATAGGGTCTAAGCATGATTGGTGTCTATTCATCTTCTATCTCTGTTGTAGATGTATGTTTAGTTTGGTATTCGTATACTGAGAAGTAGCGTATACTTGTTCCGTGTTGTCTGATCAGATATCAAAACCATCACATGCATTGATTAAAGGCATCAACTCTAAGTGAAGTAGATGATGAAGTTAGGATTCCATGTTTTCTCGCATATAAGTAATTCAATTTTAATTCTCATTAGTTAGTAATTTTTAGTTTGTTAATTTGTATCTTAGTTAATTATAGTTAGTAAAAACTTAATCTTGTTATTTGTCTTAGTAGTGAATAATAATCATACATTGTTGCATAGGTGCATGAACTGAATTGAAACCTAACCAGATCTCTGTGGGAACGAACTTGACTTCTATCTATATTACTTGTGACCACGTACGCTTGCGTGTTTTAGTGTTAACAAGTTTTTGGCGCCGCTGCCGGGGATCATCGGTGTTTTGTTTTAGTTTATGTGCTTGTCATCAGTGGTCGTTAGCGTTCACTGACTCGGATTTCTTATTTAGTTTGTTTGTTTCGTGGTGTTTTCAAGTACTTGAACGTGTATGCGAACACGTTTGCAAACTCGTAAACTGGCAGAAGAAGAACTTGCAGCAGTAAAAGAGATGGCAGAATTACCAGCAGCAGTCAAGGCTTTGAAGGACTATTCGTAGCCAAAGATCAATGACATACAATCTAGTATTGTCAGGTCAGCTATTGCAGCAAACAACTTTGAGATCAAGCCGAGCACAATTCAGATGGTGCAGAATTCGGTTCAGTTTGGGGGTGCTTCGACAAAGGATCCTAACATGCACATCCAGGACTTTATCGAGATCTGTGACACTTTCAAATTTAATGGTGTGTCGGAGGATGCTATCAAGTTGAGGCTTTTCCCATTCTCTTTAAGGGATAAGGCTAAGGGCTGGTTACACTCTCTACCAGCTGGTTCCATTACTACATGGGAGGATCTTGCTCAGAAGTTTCCTACTAAATTCTTCCCTATGGCGAAAACTGCAGCAATACGGAACCAGTTAACTCAATTTCAACAGTAATCTGGCGAGTCTTTGTGTGAGGCTTGGGAACGTTACAAGGAGATGCTTCGTAGGTGTCCACATCATGGCATGCCTGATTGGATGGTCATTAACGGTTTCTACAATGGGTTTGGAGCACAGTCTAGACCTTTGTTATAGATGCAGCATCAGGTGGAGCTCTGTGGGCTAAGAGCTATGAGGAGGCTTATGATCTTATTGAGACGATGGCTGCTAATGAATATCAAAATCCAACCCAGAGGCTTTCTCAAGGCAAGGTAGCAGGTGTTCTTGATGTTAATGCAGTCTCAGCTCTAGCAGCTCAGCTAGAGGCAATGAATAAAAAAATAGATTCTTTGGCAAATCATGGGATTCAGCAGGTTGCTAGTATTTGTGAGCTATGTGCGGCAGCACATGAGACGAATCAGTGTGTTATCTCTTCTGAATCAACACAGTTCGTGAGTAATTTTCAGAGACCTACTGCACCAGTTCCAGCCACTTATCATCCTAATAATCGGAATCATCCCAATTTCAGCTGGAGCACTAATCAAGGTGCTCAACAACAGCAGCCTTATCAGCAGTTTCAGGGACAGCAAGCAAGGCCATTCAATCTGCAGTGCCAGAAATTGAGAAATCTGATTTAGTGGCTGATCAGCTTGATGGTGAGAAGAGCAAGAAACCTGTTGAAAAGTCTACTCCGGAGCAATCTTCAAAGAATAATCAGATCTATCCTCCTCCTCCATATCCTGGGCGCTTGCAGAAAAGTCAAGAGAAACAGTTTCAGAAGTTTATGGATGTCTTCAAGAAATTGTCCATTAACATTCCTTTTGTTGAAGCATTGGAGCAGATGCCGAGATATGCAAAGTTCATGAAGGATATTTTGTCACGAAAGAGAAGGTTGGAAGAATTTGAAACAGTGGCATTAACGGAGGAGTGTAGTGCAGTTTTGCAACAGAAATTGCCTCCTAAACTTAAAGATCCGGGAAGTTTTACAATTCCATGCACCATTGGAAAGTTGTCTTTTAGCAAGTGCTTGTGTGACTTGGGAGCTAGCATCAATCTCATGCCCTTATCTGTTTTCAAGAAACTTGGTCTACCGGAGCCAAAGCCAACCAATATCTCTTTGCAGTTGGCTGATCGATCTATCACATATCCAAGGGGCATAGTGGAGGACGTTTTGGTGAAAGTTGATAATCTTATCTTTCCAGCTGATTTTGTTATCTTGGATTTCGAGGAGGATAAGAAGATTCCCATAATCTTGGGAAGGCCGTTTTTAGCTACGGGTCGTACTTTGATTGATGTGCAAAAAGGAGAGCTTACAATGAGGGTGCAAGATCAAAATGTCACCTTTAACGTATTCAAGGCCATGAAATTTCCGACAGAGGATGAAGAGTGTTGCAGTGTGGAAATAGTTGATACGGGTCAGAGAAAGAAGTTTGATCAGTTGTTGAGCAAAAAGTCGGACACACACGTGCTAAAGCGTCACATCAGTGATTTCATTGACAGTTCTTCAATTCGAGATCTTTCGAATGTAAAGCTTGGGAAACTTCCACCACATTTGAGGTATGTCCTTTTGAATAATGATCTAGTGATTTTTGAAGAGGGGCATGATAACGTGTTGCGAAGGTGGAAAGCTGATAATAAGGAAGAAGAAAGTTTTGTTCAGCCGTTCGAGTCGGAGAAGCACATTAGAGGTGTGAAGAAGAAAAAGAAGAAGATTAAGCTGTTGGATAGTAAAATCAGGTTGAAGTCTGAAGGAAGAGATTTGTGGAAAGCCAACAAACAGATGTAAATTAACAAGAATTAGATCTAATTAACTAACGAGATTTAAAACTTATTTACTTATGAGAATAAAAACATGAGATCCTAACTTCATTAAATACTTCGCTTAGATCTGACGCCTTTAATCACTATATGCAATGGTTATGATATCTGATCGGACAACACGAAACAAGTACACGCTACCTGTCAGCATACGTATACCAAACTACCCATGCATCCATAAAAGAGATAGAAGATGAATAGACACCAATTATGCTTAGACCCTATATGTCTATAGAATTTGAAAACATAACGGTTGAGGAGCAAGTTATCCATATTGATCACATAGGGCAACATAATATATTTCTATTTATGCTACGAATCATGTTGATAAACAATCATGAACCTATGCTAGCATGGTAAGTTCTAAATCTCAAGATCCACTTTCACTTCACAAGAGATTAACATATTAGATGTTCGCTACGCATCTAACAATTAAGCATAACCATCCGAGGATATCAGATATACATCACACACAGATCTTTAAAGCATCAAGATACTAAAGCTCCATAAATAAATCCGTTAGAATCCCATGACAACGATTAGTTCATAATCGAACCGTTCGTCACCATGGGATTTGATGAAAACATGATATAAAACAATGTATGAATGAAAGTTGTAATAATATTAGAATAAAGAGTTGAGAAAACAAATCTAGAATCCAGAGTATCGCCTAATTTAGAAGAATACAAAAGTAGATCTAGAACTTCGATTGCTGTCACGTCCTTCGGAATCTGTCTCCAAGTCTGAATCTCTAGTTCTGGCTCTCTCTGTGTTTCTAAGTTATTGATAAGTAAATAAAATTGAATTACAATGATACAATGAGTTTAAATACAATTTAATTTCGAATTAGGGCTAAAAATCAGGAATTTCAGGAATTTCAGCATTCTGGGGCGCAATCTGCGCAGCTACAGGCTATTTCTGGTGCACCCTGCGTGGTCTGGGCGCAGTCTGCGCAGCTGAGGTCTGCCGGATTGGTTTTTCTGCTTGTTTCCTTCGTTTTAGCCCCATTTTCTTCCGTTTCTTCTCCGCGAGCTTCCGTCTTCAATCCTTTAGCCTTATAATCTTCATGGAAGCTTAAAGCAAGTTCCCATTCTTCATTCCAATGCTAACTTTCAACTCCAAAATCGACGAAAAATGCCAACCCTAGCTGAAATAACTAATCCAGCACAACTACACAAAACACATAAAAAATACAATATACTTGAGACCAAGTCAATCAATTTAAGCCGAAATGAAGCGATCCAAGTGGATATAAAATCCATTTATCACACCCCCAAAATTAAACCGATGCTTGTCCTCAAGCATGAACAACTAAACACTAACTAATTAGTACCACTTCCGTAGGTGATCACGGTTGCATTTGGCATATGCAACAAGCCCTTTAAACCCCTAGGCAGCCCTAGTGGATGAGTAAGGTCTCGTGAGGGCCTATAGTGAATGTACCCACAAAATCCATCTAACTAACAATGCAAAACAATGCAATGCATGAATGCAACTAATATGAAAATGCAACGATCCCCTCGAACTAACCAAAACCAACTAGCAAGCAAATATCTCAAAGAATGCAACGAAATCCAAATAGAGCTCGACTAAATCCCCGTATACTAACAATACATGACAGAAACGTGTGTGTGTGCGATGCCCATCAGATATACTCCTAACACTAGGTCCAAATCATACCCATTTTTCGCCAAGACAATCACAAGTTTATAAAGAGAATAGACTGTAAACACTTCATAACCTAGGAACACCTCCATCCTCATCTGAGTTAGACAGGAATTCATGCTTTATTACTACAACTATGACACATAATATACAAGCATGCTTATTTAACCGTACAATGGATGAGACACCTAAAGGCTTATACAATAATACCCATGTAGCGAGCGTTGGGTTAGTGGATCCCAGACTATAAAAGCCTTAGGTCACTAGGCACAAAGTCCCCGCGAACTTAATTGCTCGAGTATTAAAGAGATCACCCTGATTAATTTTGAATATAAACAATTAAAACTTTTGACTTTTTTTTCTTCTATATTATTTTTTTTTATATATGCAATCTGGAATGAGAATTCTCATCCAACCCTAGACTACTTATAAAGATATGAGTCGGCTACTAGCCATTTGACGCCTAGCCATTATTAACAACTATTAACAATTAACATGAAATTCCTGGTTTCCCCCAAACTTAGACTTTAGTGTCCCTACACCATCAAGGGAATAACGAAAATTCTAAATATAATCAGGTGATTAAATCTCAAAACAACTAACTGATAGTGTTAGTGCCCTAGAGACAATGTAATAGTGTTTCTAGGAAAGACTATTTTGTTACTTAATGATTATGTTCCATCGATTATTAATATGATGATTTATTATGTCTTTACATACTACGAAATAAATGTTAGAATAATAAATGTCCTTGAATATGTAACACGTATTCTATATCTTTAAGTATGTGACTTAAAAATGAGATTATAAGAATAGTGTTAATATTCCTAAATATCCCTAATCGAGCATTAATAATATGGGACAATTATAATGCATTAAGATTAGTATGTTTGTTGATTGATGACCACATCTCATTGGTCATGGGTATAGTGATACTAAAGTCAAGAACATAGGTGCATGTAATATTCTACATGGCACTGGACAGATCCACAGTGAGATTCTACATGTTAATAATGTCATTAGAAAGACTCACAGTGATAATGGTGTAATGATCCTTAGACTTGAGATCATTATATTTCTATATGAGGATTAATATAATTTGAGTACATTAAAAGTTACCTTTGACCGGGTAATGATAAAAGTGGACATCGGGTATATTATAAGACATATGAGAAATATGAATGATAGAAATAGGATTTAACCCTCCTATTATTAGGAGAGATATTATTGGCCTCTTGATTGAGTGAGACTATGAAAATGCATGGCCATGCTCAAATTATGATTTGTTTTAATAGTCTACTCATTGATCAAGGAAACCCGGATTAAGCATTGAAGAGGATGACTAAATACATGCCTCGAGTTTAATCTATAATATTTGGTTAAAGGGATTACATTACATTGAAACATTAATCACGAAAGGTTTAATATGGATCACCATTTAAATTATTATTACTTGGGTTACAATGATGTGTTACTAGATGCCGCTCTTTGTTTACGATTTTAATTGTGATTTTAAAATCGTTGCCAACGTAATAATAATCTATCGGGTCACACACAAAGAATGCTCGGAGGATTATTTAATTTGAATTCGGATTTAAATTAAATGATAGAATTCAAATTATTTATTATTAATTTAAGTATGACTTAATTAATGTAATAAATGGAAATTCGAATTATTAATTTAGAAGTGCAGTTGTTATTTAATTGAGAAAGTCTTAGTTAGATAATGATTAGAAAAACTGAATTAATATGGGCCCTAATTAGGATTAGGGCTGAATTCGTTTTTGGTCTCTCCTATATAATATCTCTTTGTGGCTTGGAGAGGGTTAGACGTTTTTATACAAAACCCTAGCTGCTAGAGAGGTAGAGAGAAAATAGAGAAAGAAAACGAAGTATTATGCTAGTACACAGCATCCTCCGTTCGAGCTTCTACGTGGATAATGATAGAGCGTAGATCGTTGCATACGGGATACGTGGTGTTCATTCAAGCTAGGATCTCCATCTGACAACCGAATCGTAAAGCTTCTTAAGGTACAGATTCTGTTCTCCATAATCAACCACAACTTATACATGGATTCTAGGGTTAGGTTTCAGATTTTTATTGTTTATTATCGCTTTTCGTTGCGCTTGTTGCCCCCCGAAACCTATCACTAACAAGCATGACCTCAACCTAGCTCAAAAGCAAACGACGAGACTATGTAAAAATTTGTTTCTGAAACATGCAAGTCAATTCCTAGGAACTATAAATCAACCCTCTATTCATCAATAATCACACTCAATTAAACATCCACCTACCAATCAGAATTAGCTCGCTCGAAAGGATCATGAAAAATGCATGACATGCAAATGCAACTAAAATGGACTCACATGATATACGAAAACAAAAACAAAATGTCCTAGATGAAACAAACATAAATAACACGAACATACATGCATGAATTACTACTAATATGCAAAATATGATATCTATATGAACACAATGACATAGTAATACTACAAATAACTACTATACACTACTCATCCCCCAAACCACCCCCAAACTTAAAATATTCAATGTCTGCATTGAATGGAAGGTAATACAAGGGATAGTAGGGACATACCTAGTCATCTGCATCATCACCCTCCTCGGGTGAATCAGGTGGTGGATACTGAGTACGAGCTCCGAAGACCGGCCAGTGGACTGTAATACCTATAGACTGGAATGTTGTACTCAAAGCTGTAGCCATGTCCTCAGAATACTGACGGTTGCTATCATGCATAGCATCAATACGCCTATTCAAGCGTCGGAAGTGAGTATCCAAAGCCGCCATATCAACCATACCCTGAGCAGGACCTGCTCTCGGAACCCTAGGAACTCTAGGAACATGTGACGGAGCGCCCGCTCACTGACCACCAGCACCACCTACAGCATAGCCTAACCCTCTAGGATGTGGAACGCCGCCTGACCATTCCACCATTCGGTTAATAGAAACATCATCAATAGGAGCCATGGTTGCCTGCATAGGCTCATCCTCGTACCCTCTCACTCCCACAACATCACACAACCCCGTGATAATAGATGCATGAGGCATACTAGCTGACAAAGGACCTCCCAAAAACCTAAGAATATTCTGATTAATAAGATAGCCGAGGTCAACGTACTCACCCTTTAGAATGCCCCAAAGTAGAATAGCCCTCTCAACAGTCACGTCGGTCACATGCGACGATGGTAAAATATTAGAACATATGAATAGGAACCATGCCCGTGCGAACCTAGTCATCGACGAAGCAGGAAAAGTAGTCTTCTCAGCGGTACCCGGCCTGCACTTCCACACCGTGCCCGGAATACATAGCTCAGCTATCAAAGCATCTAAGTCAACATCCACCCTCGACTTCTTAGCCCAATCCTCAACACCCCTAGGCTTAGGTCGCTGCCCAATAAGAGTACGAATGGCACGAGGTGAATAATCTACCGACATTCCCCGCACAACCGTGTAGTTGTTCTTTTCCCCCTTAGCATTGGCATAAAATTCCCGAATAACGTTTAACGGGACGTAATTGGCAAATTCACAAAACAGAGCCCAACCCCTCTCACTAATCATAGCAACCATCTGATCATCCTTAGAAGGCAAGAACATCCTCTCCCGAATAACCCCTTTAGACAACAACCTAGTATACTCCGTTTCGGCCTCCGGAGTCACGAACTTCTCCACTTCACCTCCCGAATTCGAATCCTCGTCCGAAGATGGACGAGTACCACTACTACTACCCATCAATCTTTGTCTTTTCGGAGCCATCCCAACAACAATAATCAACTAACAATTAACCACCAAATCAAGAACACAACAACCCCTAATTCGCAGGAACACAAATTCGTAGTAAATAAAGAGATGAGATTCAAAAATTACCCACACGAATCGTAGAGGTGACCTTCCAATGAAATTTCCCCCAAACTTGAATCAATCTTCCTTGAACTTGAATGGAATGGAGGTTTAAAGATTTTAAGATATAGAGATGAGGTTGTGTGTATTTGTAGTGGTGTATATATATGAGATGAGATGTATGAATTTAGGAAGTGAATTAGTGTTGGGGAAGGATTGGGAGAGATTAGGGATTTGATTTAGAAGAAGGTTATGATATAGAATAGGATTAGGAGTTGAAAATATGAAAAATTGGGGTTTTAACACCCAAAATTCGTAACCAGAAGTGGGCAGGGGCGCAGTCTGCGCTGGGACGGCGTAGTGTGCACGGGGAGGTACTGTTCATTTTTTTTTGAATAAATAAATACACTAAACACTACATCAATGCATGGGTTGCCTCCCATGAAGCGCTTCTTTAATGTCAATAGCTTAACATCCTCCCTCGATTTCAAGTAGTCGCCAAAATGGCGGAAACCTTCTCTCGGTTAAATGATCCTCCATAATAATGCTTCAGCCGCTGTCCGTTCACCTTGAAAGCATGATCCGGTGTTGTTTCATAAATTTCCACAGCTCCATGTGGAAACACCATCTTAAAAATAAATGGACCCGACCATCTCGACTTGAGTTTTCCCGGAAAAAGCTTGAGGCGAGAGTTAAATAGCAACACCTATTGACCCAGCACAAATGCCTTGTGCATCAACCTTTTATCATGCCACCTCTTGACCCTCTCCTTATACATCTTGTTATTTTCGTAAGCTTGCTCACGAAACTCCTCAAGTTCATTCAACTGAAGCAACCATTTTTCACCTACATCCTTTATGTCCAAGTTCAACTTCTTCAATGCCCAATATGCCTTGTGCTCTAATTCTGCAGGAAAATGACATGCTTTTCCATAAACCAACTGAAACGGAGACATACCTAGGGGAGTCTTGTAGGCAGTTCTGTAAGCCCAAACAGCTTCATCCAACTTCAATGATCAATCTTTACGAGAAAGATTCACCACTTTTTCTAGAATTCTCTTGATCTCCCTATTAGACACTTCCGCTTGACCATTAGTTTGAGGATGATAGGCCGTAGCAACACGATGCGTCACATTATACTTCACCATCAATGTAGTAAACTGATGATTAAAGAAGTGTGTCCCCTCATCACTGATTATAGCACGTGGTGTCTCGAAATGCGTGAAAATGTGCTTATGAAGGAAATTCAGTACTACCTTAGCATCATTGGTCGGTAAAGCTTTCACCTCGACCCATTTAGACACGTAATCCATAGCTAGCAAGATTTACTGATTATTGCACGATGAAACAAACGGTCCCATGAAGTCAATTCCCCATACATCAAAGATCTCCACCTCAAGAAGCATGTTAAGAGGCATCTCGTTCCTTCTAGAAATATTTCCAACCCTCTGATAGCTATCACATCTCATCACGAACTGATGAGCATCCTTAAACAAGGTAGGCCAGTAGAAACCTACCTGAAGCACTCGAGCTGCTGTCTTCTCACCACCATAATGGCCACCATAAATGGTTGAGTGGCAATCTCGCAAAACACTCTCCGTCTCACTATACGGAATGCATCGCCTAATCATCTGATTTGCTCCTTGTCTAAACAGGAATGGCTCGTCCCATCGGTACCACTTCACATCATGTAGAAACTTCTTCCTTTGAGCACTAGAAAGATATGGAGGAATAACATTACTCACAAAATAGTTCACAAAGTCTGCAAACCATGGTTCCTCATCTCGCACTCCAAAAAGTTGCTCATCTGGAAAAGATTCGTTGATAAGAGATTTGTCATGTGCATCCTTACCGTGGTCCTCCAAGCGTGATAGATGATCCGCCACCTGGTTTTCTGTACCCTTTCTATCTTTGATCTCCAAATCAAACTCTTGAAATAGAAGCACCCAACGAATCAACCGAGGCTTTGAATCCTTCTTTGAAATCAGATATCGAATAGCTGCATGATCCGTGTACACAATCACCTTCGTTCCAAGAAAATAAGATCTGAACTTCTCGAAAGCATAGACAACTGCTAGAAGCTCTTTTTCCGTAGTGGTGTAATTAAGCTGTGCATCATTGGGGGTTGTACTAGCATAGTAAACCACATGATATATGTTATTCTTTCTTTTCCCAAGCACAGCTCCCACTGTATAGTCACTTGCATCACACATCAACTCGAAAGGTTCTTCCCAATTAGGAGCAGTAATGATAGGTGCGGTGGTCAACTTCGTCTTCAACAGCTCAAAAGCTGCTAAGCAATCTTCATCAAACTTGAACGGAACATCCTTCTCCAACAAATTACACAAGGGTTTAGAGATTTTCGAGAAGTCTTGAATGAATCGCCTATAGAAACCCGCATGACCAATAAAACTGCGAATTCCTTTAACAGAGATAGGTGGTGGAAGATTCTCGATAGTCTCCACCTTAGCCTTATCCACTTCAAGCCCCTTGCTAGATACCTTGTGCCCAAGAATAATTCCTTCTTGTACCATGAAGTGACACTTTTCCCAATTAAGTACCAAATTAGTTTCCACGCACCTTTTCAATACCAATCCAAGATTATGCAAGCACTCATCATACGAAGTACTAAAAATGGAGAAATCATCCATGAAAACCTCCACATTCGTACCAATCATGTCCGAGAAAATATCCATCATACACCTTTGAAAAGTTGTAGGAGCACCACAAAGTCCGAAAGAAACTCGTCGGAAAGCAAAAGTGCCAAAAGGACATGTGAATGTGGTCTTCTCTTGATCTTTCAGAGCAATGCAAATCTGATTATAGCCCGAATACCCATCAAGCAGGCAATAGTACTCATGGCCAGCCAACCTGTCTAACATCTGATCAATGAATGGAAGAGGGAAGTGATCTTTTCTCGTAGCTTTGTTCAATTTGCGATAGTCCATGCAAACTCTCCACCCCGTGACTGTCCGAATGGGATGAGCTCATTCTTACTTACAATATTCATACTAATTCATTTATCAAATGATATGGCACTTACTGCCTCTTCTCAACTATTCCTAGGGACTCTGCTCCTCGTCCTATATCGATGCCTTTGATAATCATACATCCTTCTAGCACTCTTTTCGTTAATATGAAAGTCTCTAATGATTCTCATCTATTCCCGTATAAGATCTCAAGTAATTCTTCCAATCCGTCTTTCTTGCTGGTACTACTTCCAGTAGTCCGGCCACGAATCCAACATGAATCTTCAGTTCTCTTGCTAATAGCTTAGTTCTTTATGCCCACTTTTCTGAGCACTATACCTTAATCATCTCAGTCTTTCTGGCTACAGCCCTCATTCCTCGAGGGTAAGCTCCTTATCCTAACAGGATTTTCCTTATCTGCTGGAACCTCTTCCGGGTCTCCAGTAGAGTACTCTATTGAATTTACCCGCTGATCTTCAGCATATAATAAAGCATCATCGCGTTGCTGCTCGTATTCCTCAAGGTCTGTCGCCTTACTCGTCGATACGATATCGAGCTAAGTTACTATCATGATACTTAATAGTTCCCATAAGGGTTTTATAGGTCATCACTACATTAAGTAGTCCGACTATGAACTTGGCAAGAGTTCTTATTATCTTAGTGAATTTATTGTTTTAACGTCGCCTCATCTCTGGGATTTATAACGTACGCTCTGATACCACTTTTGTAACACCCCCAGATCCGGGGTCATGGATCTGGTCGTTACCGACTCAATTCCCATCCACAATTCAACATAAATAATAAATTACAACCTTGTGACCCAAAACAATAACATAAAACACACCCGTTATAGTCCCAGAGATGAAATCAGAGTAACTATCAAATCTTATGAAGCACATTATGAGTTCTTACAATTCAAAAAGAATTACAATGTGAATACATACTCTTTGCCATCCATTATCATAAGTCATACTTAGTCCATATATTTGGTACTGAAAGAATGAATCTATCCTACAAATAGCTTCTTCTTCAGCTCTGGTAGTCTCATCGTCCTCGCCAGCGTCGAGTGCGCCTTGTGCGAGTCATCTGGTCTAGCTGTTGTTGTGATATAATAATAAAGCAAGGGTGAGCAATAGCCCACCAACAATAATATATAACTGAATGATAATATATAACAGTTTAAAAGTATCTTTCAAACCATATGCCATGCATTTACGGAAATGATGCCCGAATAACATGAACGATGAAGTTACGAGGTAACTCAAAATGCATATATAGGTGGGAATATCTGCTATGTCAAAGATAAGCCAGATATTATCATTTATCATATAAAGAGGAACTTGCAAGGAAAATATTGTAATTCCAGTTATTAACATTTTTTGAAGTCCTACAACCTGAAAGAAGTCTCTTCGATACGTGTTGCGGAAGACACCGTCAACCTGAAAGAAGTCTATTTGATACGTGTTGCAGGGAATTCCCAATTTGGGAGATGAACCAATACTGGAGTTATTACGCACCAGCTGTCCCATTCCCTGATGATCAGTCGGGGATGGTACAGCCCAATATAGTTTACTACCGGTAGAAGGAAGAACTGACGGCTCCACTTGTCGATTGCCTTTAATAGTAACTCCCTGGCCAATAGTTAGGCCTTGTGATGGACCGCGCGACTCGGCCTCTTACATACGACTCCTAGTTCGAATAAATCCACAGCATTGAAACGTAGAGTTTGTCCTCCCTTCCCCAAGTGAAACACTTGTTGATAACACTCCACAAAGTAGTCGTATCTAGTTGGAAAGGAAAATTCACCAACATTTCCCAAGCTTTTACTTGTTAATGGATATCAACTTGTTCCGACAATCTTACCCCTCGAATGATGAGAAGGTACACACAGACTTAATGAGTCCATAGCAACCAAGTTGCGAGTGAAAAGGGATAAATTATGACCGGGAAGTCATTAAGATAAATAACCTTTCTCAAGTAAGGTTCCCTTATAAATTAAGGGATAGATTCGAGTGAAGAATGGAATCTTGAGGACCTTTCTTAATATAATATTAATCGTACGACTCCGAAGAATTTTTCAGAATGATCGAAGGTCGAAGATAATATTTGAAGAAGAATAAACAACATTGAAGTTGTTTCCAAGTATTGAATAAATATTTATAGAATATTTATTGAGTCGGAAGTATTTAATGAATGAAAGAATATTTTACATAATATCTGGAGGTAAAAGATAATCTCCAAATAATATAAATCATTTTTAAAAGAATTTAAAAGAACTAAATAAATATTCCAAGAGTATTTATTAACTCAATAATAATTACAGAATATTATTCAATCATAATGTTGCTCGTAAGTACTCCTCGAATGAATATATAGAATTATTTACTAAATAAATCCCTCCTTAAATGAATATTCAAAATAATATTCATTAAGTAATTAAACTCCAATAATTATTTAAATAATATTCAATAAATAAGTCAAACATTAAATGAATATTCGAAAAATAATATTCATTTAATAAATAATCTTCTAAATGAATATCCAAATAATATTCATTTAGTAATCAAAACTTTTAAAGGAATAATCGAAATAATATTCCTTAAGTAAATAGAGCTTCTAGTGAATATTTTAAAATAATATTCATTAAGTACATAAACCTTAAATGAATATTCGAAAGTAATATTCATTTAATAAATAACATTTTAATGAATATCAAAATAATATTCATTAAATAATCAACTCTAAATGAATATTTGAAACTAACATTCATTTAATATCTCTCGACTGAGATAGTAATCGAATAACATTCCTCGAAATATTTCCAAATAATTGATACTTTATGGGTAACGTTTAATAATAACATTCCTAATATAAATAATAATCTATCGTTGGAATCCCTCCGGGTTTCCACGACTATTTATATCTCAAAATACCGACTCCCGGTCTATATTTAGAATAAATATCATATGCCCTTCGCTAAGGGTCTTATCAAAACAATCCGGCTTATCACTGATAATTCGTATCTAGTCTATAAGCCCGTATCAATTCAGGGAACAAGTATTACAAAAACCAGAGTCATAATATAATTGGAAACAGGCATGCATGCGATGGCATATGTAAAACAGAATCATATACATATATTATCACAACAACAGGTTCAAAGGTTTGAACACTTGCCTGGTAAGCGGGTGTGGGTAGAGATAGCGTGTCCTGGGTCTGCTCGATGAACTATAAATAATTAGAACATTTGAGATTAACCACTTAACACGTTTTAATAGTCTAAGTATAACTTCACTTAATTCGAAACACGTTTTCGAATTATCTCGTTATACACCTTTTAGTGTAACTATTTTTATTACTGATACGATCCGACATTTGTTTGTTATTACGGCATGTCATCGTACCCACACTCGGTATATACTTAAGTCATATAAGTTCTAAAGTCGATCGATTACGAACCGAGATTATACTTCGAGTTTTATCGTTCGTTTTCTAAGTGTTTTACCAAAGTTATAACCAAGCGGGTTTTAAGGGTTCGTTCGCGTTTAACTTCGATTCCAACATTTTTATAAAATCGAAAAATGATCCGTTTCACATGAGGTTTTCTCTCACTCCTTCCTTTTTACCTCTAGTATTTAATTACCAAGATTCGCCACTGACTTACGTATTTTACGAGGGTTCAATTTCAGTTACGAATTCTCGTTTACGGTTTCGAACTACTTTTCGTAATTTGACCATAACTCCTAAACCGTAAGTCGGAATGTTACGATTATCACGTGAAAACGAACCTTAAAACATGTACTATCTAAACATGGCAGAAAAGGATTCTGGACAGTAGGGTTTTGATATTAAAAATGGCATACAAAACATGGTATTGTAAAATCGGACATTATAACGGCTACGTTTACGAATTTTCCAAAGTTTTTACACTTTATCACGATCACACCATGATCAAATCAACCACTTAAACACATGACAAACATCATGACAAGATCAATAACATCTCCTTATAACAATCTCATGGATCATCAACCATAATCAACCACAAATCCATGGATATAACATATAACTAACATATCAACCACTAATCAACCAATCCTTCTTATTACTCATATAAACTCAAAGTAAAAGCTATATTTTAGGATGTTTATACCTTCCTCAAAGTATATTCTAGCCTTACTAAGCTTGGTATGGACCTTGGATTGCCTTAAGCTTGCTAAATCAACCATGAAAACAAGAAAATCAAAGATTAGTTTCCATGAAAACACTATTCACCCTCCTCTTTCTTGATTTTTTTGAAAATGGAAACAAAGGAGTTTGAAGCTAAAATTTTGAGGAGATCACTTTCTTGAAATATAGGACTCACCTTAAAAATTACAAGAGCAAACAAGGAGTGGAAGCTTGATTTCTCCTTTTGAATTAATGTAAAAGTCGAATGGTACAAGAGAGAGAGAGTTTTGTGTTCTTGCTTGGTTGCTTCTTGAATAATAATGCATAAAGTGATTTTTATGATAATATCTCATCCAAGGTTGCTTTATTAAAGGTGTGATGTCATGGATGATGCCTTTGGATGGACAAATGTTGTTGTTTAAGTGGTAAGATGAGAGATGCTAAGTACTTGGTTGCTTCCTAATCTTGCTAGTTACTCTTGTAACTAGTTAGTTACTTGATCTCATCCACTTGCACATACTTGCATCTTAGTTCTCTGCTTGTTTCTTTGTCCGTTTATTGCTCAATTCATTGATCGTTCGAAAGAATATCCCAAGGATTTCTAGTTAGGGTTTTACCGGAAACCTTCCTAATATTTATAATACCATACTCCATCATTCTTAATAACTCTCGGATCCATATTCCTTAAATCCTTTTAATAATCTCTTAGGTCTTTCAGGGTCCAGGGAAATCTCGGGAAAAATAAAAGTGCTATTTTTCAGAATCCGACAGCTTTTACATACACTCTTTTTCCCCTGAATCACTAATACGAACTCATAATTTCGTTCCGGGTACTTCTATATAGCGTCGTCTAATAATATTCATAATTCCACCAAAACACTATTCATTCTTTATTCTTTACTTATTCTCTTAGGGTTGTACAATTGCCCCTGATCTCTTTCGATCGTTCCTTAACCTTTTTACAGAACCACTGGACCAATAACAGATATCGATTTGGATGACATAAGAATAATCTTCTTCTTCAGAATTATCAAATCTTAATTCCCTAGGAGATAGATAATTCTTATCTAAAGTATCAACCAATAGTATTCTTCATGGCATATAAACATTTGAATCCAAATCTATTCCTTTCATTCATTAACTCAATCGTTACATCGTAGTCGTAATCACTATTCGCCATTACCTCAGTACATAATAAAAAGTTTTAATTATTTCCAAAATTTGGGGGTTCTTACAAGCTACCAGGATCCTTTAGCTTCGGAGGCAATTTCTGTTGCAGAACAGCACTGCATTCTTCCGTTAATGCCACAGTTTCCAATTCTTCGAGCTTGAGCTTTCGAGATAGAATACCCTTCATAAACTTAGCATAGCTCGACATCTGTTCAAGAGCTTCCGCAAAAGGGATGTTAATCTGCAACTTCTTGAACACCTCTAAGAACTTAGCAAACTGCTTGTCCAACTTCTGCTTTTGGAGTCTTGTAGGGTATGACGGAGGAGGGTAGATCTGATTGTTCTTTGAAGATTGCTCCGGAGGAGCTTTTTCAACAGGTTCCTTGCTTTTATCCACTTCACCATCTAGCTGATCAGCTACCAAGTTAGATTTCTCAATTTCTGGCACTGCAGATTTTTCAACTTGCTGATTCTGCACTTCTTCATCTTCCTTAGCTGCTGATTTAGGATCTGTTGTAACCTTTCCCGATCTCAAAGTTACTGCTTTCACCTATTCTTTGCCTTCCCTACTGCCTGGATTGGCCTCTGTATCACTAAGAAGAGTTCCTTGCGGCCTATTCAATAAGGCACTTGCAATCTGCCCAATCTGATTCTCCAAGGTCTTAAGAGATACTGCCTGGCTTTTAACCATCAACCTCAATTCATCCAATTCAGATTTTTCATTCGAAGATTGACCAGCATTCCCATGAGACTGTTGATGCTGGAATCCCGGAGGTTGGAATTATTGCCTTGGAGCATACTACTGCTGATAGCCTTGATTGAACGGTCTCGCTCCATACTGCTGATAAGGTTGCTGTGGTTGTTGAGCACCTTGATTGTTGCTCCAGCTGAAATTCGGGTGATTTTTGTTGTTTGGATGATAGGTGGCTGGAGCTGGTACAGAAGGTCTCTGAAAATTACTCACAAACTGTGCTGATTCAGAAGAGATAGCACACTGATTCATCTTATATGCGCTCACACATAGCTCACAACCAATAGCAACCTGTTGAACTCCATAGTTGGTAAGAGAATCCACCTTCATAGTCAAAGCTTTCAATTGAGCTGCTATAACTATAGTTGCATCCACTTCAAGAATTCCTGCTACTTTGCCTTGAGATAGCCTTTACGTTGGATTCTAATATTCATTAGCAGCCATCATCTCAATTAGATCATAAGCTTCCTCGTAGCTCTTAGCCCATAGAGCTCCACCTGATGCTGCATCTAGCAAAGATCTAGATTGTGCTCCCAACCCATTGTAAAAACCATTGATCACCATCCAGTCAGGCATAACATGATGAGGACACTTCCTTAGCATCGCCTTATAAAGTTCCCTAGCTTCACACAAAGATTTACCAGATTGCTGAGCAAATTGAGTTAGAGCGTTCCTTATTGCTGCTGTTTTAGCCATGGGGAAGAATTTTGTGACGCCCCCAGATCCGGGGTCGGAGATCTAGGCGCTCACGGTCCATTTTCCATTAATAACATACCTGTTCTTGCACATAATATAAATAAAACAGCCATCGACCCCACAATAACTCACACCGCACACACACACACAGGTTAGAGCCTCAGAAACGTCACAACATTGACTAAGCAGTAATAAAAGTATCAGAGTTATTACAGACTGAATTAAATAGTATTTATGCTACCAGCAACACTTCGATATGAAGCGAAGTTGGCGGCTTGAAAGTTTGTTACGATACACTGCCTTGCACAGGTCATACTGATAAATAAAACGAACTAACAAAAGCTGCCAACCAATCCGGCTAATGGGGCCTACCGGTGGAATCTCAACTGCTGGCTCGGGTCTAGTCACCTGCTTTCGAGCAGTCTATCTGGGTCTTGCCATTTCGCTTAGCTGTTGTGTTTGTAAAATTTGAAAACAAGCAAGAGTGAGCAACTATAGCTCAGCAAGAAATATATGTATAAGGTAAGCAATATAACATTTCATATGATTAGCAGTTATTAAACTTGTTTGTATCAATCAGATATAAAATCACTTGTCATTGTTGATAAATTCCGAAGGTGCTACAATATGTGCCCTTGTTTTCAAAGTAAACTTGCAGTTCTAGATACTGCATTGAGTCAACATCTTTCTCATCAAAATAGAACACTATCAGCAACTTGGCACGAAAGCCTAAAAAGCAGTGTCAAAGCATTTTTCAAAAATGGAGGAATGGGACTTAAAGAAAACATAAAACCTGACAAGGATTGACGATGATCAGTCGCCACATCCAAGTCCAATAATCCGCGGGTCTTCTCTACCGGTAGAAGGATAGAAACACATCCGTAACTATCCCCGGGTGAAAACTACATCCGTAATCACCCTCGATGAAAACTACATCCGTAATCATCCTTCGGCAACACCTGGGCCGGAATAATAATTGATGGACCGCCTGGCTCACGGCCGCTTACACATCCCGGGAATCGTTCGTCAACGGTTCCCACACCTGCCAGAGTCCCTTTTTCTTTTTCTTTTAAAAACTTGATTTTGATTGAAAACAGAGTAATTGAGGTCCGACATCAGTCGATCGATGATTCTTGAAATCATACAAGAAGCAGAACCTGACCGGGGGTTTTCGAAAATGTTTTGAGTTCGAAAGAGTTCGAGTTGAAAGTATTAAAGGTATCTTGGATTGACTTCGTCTTTAAAATAATGAACGATAATTGATAAATAATATTTTAAGATTTAATATTAATAATTAATAAAATAATTATTCGATAAAATAACTTTTAATCCAAGATAGGGTTTCGAGTATTTACGAAGATATAACAATAATTACTTGAGTATATGATACTCCCCGAATGACCCTTCGGGTTTTCGCAATCTAGATACGATATAATAATATACCGCTCCCCAATCAATAGTATATATGGACCGCTACAACCTCTATTGCTAGAGTCGTTGTCCGAAGAAAATATTTCAATCTAAGTTCAAGGGGTACAAACATATATGTACTTATACAATCTCAATTGCATCCATACTTCGATAAACATAGCATTTGATATGGTTGAAAACTACAAACACAACAGTGAAAGTCCTTGTATATGTATAAGTTTTGAAAAGTAAACTTGCCTTGGTTTGGTTGGGGTGGTCGAGCGTGCGGAGTCGAACGATCTATACATAAGCAATAACCGCTCGTTAGTACCTTAACAATATCTCTTTAATTACGGGGTTTTAGGGGGTACGAAATTAACTTAATGACCTCGTCTTATGACACTCTAGCCCCACTATAGGTTCATGTCATCGCTTGATTACGCTCGTCACTTATTCGACTTAATTTAGTTACCACATTCGAATCATAACCATTACCCCTAGAATAATGCTCCACTAACGACTTTTTCCCCTTGCACAAAATTTACTCTAGCATTTTTATAAAATTCAAAAATTCATATTTTAATCCAATTCTTTTTGGGTGGTCTTCACCACTTCATTCCCTAACTTCTCAAATTTTTCCATGATCCTACATATATTTTTAGTGGTTTAAACAAGGTTCACAAGGGGGTCACTTAGTGCAGTCCGGAATCCAGAAACACAATTTACTTCTCCGGCCATAACTTAAACTATATACATCACCTAGTTATGAACCTTACATTTCCAGAAACTACATTCAATTATCTTTCCAACAATATATGGTAGGACCTCAGGGGACAAGATTTGAGGGTTCAAAACCATGTTACAAGGCAGGTCAATGTTCCTGGAAAACTCAGCAAGCATGTATTCACTTAGATCAACCAATTTTCTCAATTCCACAACACAACCAACATCTAATTCACTTAGTTCATGCTTTATAACACTCATGGAGATACATATACTATCCACAATCATAAAAATTACAATCACAACATCAAAACTCAAGATCCATGTCATCCATTACTTATACAACCAAGATTAACACATATATACATGGATCTACTACCAAACATCATAAACACTACATGGCCAAAAGGGTTTGTGATTTTTATACCTTCTTGAGCACCTAGGAGCCTTGGATAAGCCTTACAAAACTCAATAACACCTTGAATGGTCTCCTACAACCCTTACAATCCAAGATCTAAAAGAAAAACCAACCATGGTTACTATTCACAATATCTATTATAATTAATATCTTGAAATTGGATGGATGAAATGGCTTGAAACTCTTAACATACCTTACTTAGATGATGGTGAGGGCCTAGGAATTATGTCTTGATTTATGAGTGATGGGAAATGGGGGAGGAAGAATTTTCTTCTTCCTTTTTGGTGCTTGGCCGAGAGCTCTCTTCCAAGGGGGGGGGGGGGAGAGCTTTTGGTGTTTTTGATTTTTTTGTGTTTGTTTGTTTGGTGAATAATTGTGTTAAAAGGTGTTGGGTGATACATAATGTGTATGTATAGGCAAGGTACTAGCATAGGTATGGTCACATGTACTACGTGTCTCCTCTTTTTGAAAAGCAAGGTAACTAGTTACTATTCCCCTTCCATTTGGTTAACTAGTTTGCTTATTTCTGACCACTTGGTTGCATGGGACTTGCATGCAATACTACTCCTTGTATCATTATTCTTCCACCAATGCTTGTCATTTAATCTTTAATTCGTATCGTATCTTAATTAATCTCTCGTAATAATATTTTGTCGCGTAGAGATTTCCCCTATAATTCCTTAAGTACTTAATTGTATAAATCCCTCGAATATCCATAATTCCTCGTCATAATCCTTAATAAATCTTTCAATACTCTAATCATTCTCAAATCCCAAGTTTTATACATCTTACTAACAATAAGACTCTTGCCTTCACAATCTTCCTTTTATCTTACATAGTGAATGTAACAACATAGTTTCTCAGACAATCAATTCTATTAATCAACAGGGATGACTAGAAAGGTTCCAAATTGACAATGTCACATGATATTAAATAAAAGAAAATATTACCAAAAATTAGGGTTCTTACAGCCTCCCCTTCTTAAAAGGATTCTGTCCCGGAATCAGGTTGAAAACAGTTGGGGGTGCTTTTCACGCATCGCGCTCTCTAGTTCCCATGTTGATTCTTCAACATTCTGATTCCTCCACAAGACTCTCACTAGTTTGACAACCTTGTTCCTCAGCACCTGTTCTTTTCTATCCATGATTTCTACGGGTTGCTCTACATATGTTAAGTCTGGTTGCAGATCCACTTGATCATGTTCTATCACATGTCGGAAGTCGGTATGGTAGGGTCGTAGCATGGACACATGGAACACATTATGTACTTGCTGTAAGCTCAGAGGTAAAGCCAATTCATAGGCTAACTTTCCAACTCGTTTCAAGATCTCAAAAGGTCCAATAAATCTCGGGCTTAGTTTTCCTTTCTTACCAAATCTCATCAATCCCTTCCACGGTGATACTTTTAACATCACAAACTCTCCTACCTCATATTCTTTGTCCTTGCGGGTCTGGTCCGCATACTTCTTCTGTCTGTCTTGGGCCGCTACCAGCCGTCCTCTTATGAGTTCGATAGTTTCTCTTGTCTGTTGGACCAGTTCAGGCCATAAAATCTTCCGCTCTCCTACCTCTTCCCAACACAAGGGAGACCGACATCTTCGTCCGTACAAAGCTTCATATGGGGGCATGCCTATACTCGCATGGTAACTGTTGTTGTAGGAAAATTTGATCAACGGCAAGTGGTCATCCCAACTTCCCTTAAAATCAATGGCACATACCCTCAACATGTCCTCGATGGTCTGGATGGTTCTCTCACTCTGTCCATCTGTTTGGGGATGGTATGCAGTACTCATGTTTAACTTGGTCCCCACACAATCCTGAAAACTTCTCCAGAACCTGGAGTTGAATCTTGGGTCTCTATTTGATACAATGCTCACAGGAACCCCATGCCTTACCACGATCTCCTTTAAGTAAATATCTGCCAGCTTGTCGACAGTGTATCTCTTGTTGATTGGAAGAAAATGTGCTGACTTGGTCAATCTATCGATAATTACCCAAATGGCATCATGATTAGTCTTGGTCCTTGGTAATCCGACCACAAAGTCCATCGCAATTTGCTCCCACTTCCACTCGGGTATCTCCAAGGGTTGCAACAATCCACTGGGCCTCTGGTGTTCGGCCTTTACTCTTTGACATGTCAAGCATTTACTTACCCACTCTGCCACGTCCTTCTTCAAATTTGGCCACCAATAGTATTCTCTCAGATCTCTATACATCTTAGTGCCTCCAGGATGAATTGAGTACCTCGAACTATGAGCCTCTTGCAAAATCTCGTCTTTTAATTCCTGAACGTTCGGGATCCATATCCTAGATGCGTACCTCATAATTCCATTCCCGTCCTTCTCACACTTAATTTCCTCGCCAGTCAAAATTTTCTCCATCGAATTCTTTTCTTCTTCTATCTTCTTTTCCTGGCATAACTTAATCTTTTCCAATAGCGGTGGTTGGACTTTTATTTCCATTAGACTCTCTTGTCCAATTCATGGTAACCTCACCTCAATCTCCAGTTTCTCGAGGTCCTTGATCAATTCGTCCACTGACGTTATCATCTTAAGCTTCTCCTTTCGGCTAAGTGCATCGGCCACTACGTTGGCCTTCCCTGGGTGATAATGAATCTCACAATCATAATCCTTGATTAGCTCTAACCATCTCCTCTGCCTCATGTTTAACTCTTTCTGAGTGAATATGTACTTTAAGCTCTTGTGATCCGTGTAGATTTCACACTTTTCTCCGTAAAGATAATGTCTCCAAATTTTCAAAGCAAAAACTATCGCTGCTAATTCCAAATCATGGGTGGGGTATCTCATCTCGTACTCCTTAAGTTGTCTGGATGCATACGCGATCACTTTACCGTGCTGCATAAGCACACACCCTAAACCTTTATGGGATGCGTCGCTATAAATCACAAAATCTCCCTTATCATCAGGTAGGGCTAGTACTGGTGCTGTCACCAACCTCTTCTTCAACTCTTGGAAGCTCTCTTCGCATTTTTCAGTCCACACAAACTTCTCGGTCTTGTGAGTTAGTCGGGTCAAAGGGGCTGCTATCTTTGCAAAGTCTTGGACAAATCTCCTATAGTAGCCAGCCAACCCTATAAAACTTCTCACCTCTGTCGGAGTGGTTGGTCTCTCCCAATTTGATACAGCCTCTATTTTGGCTGGGTCCACTAGAATGCCTTGTTCGCTAATCACATGCCCTAAAAACTGAACTTCCTTCAACCAAAATTCGTACTTCGAGAACTTAGCGTACAACTTTTCTTCTCTCAATGCTCCCAATACAATCCTCAAGTGCTCTGCATGTTCCTCCCTCATCTTGGAATAAATCAAGATGTCATCGATGAAGACTATAACACACTTGTTCAAGTACTTCTTGAAGACTCGACTCATTAAATCCATGAAAGTTGCAGGGGCATTCGTTAACCCAAATGACATCACTAGGAACTCATAGTGTCCATACCGGGTGCGAAAGGCCGTCTTTGGTATATCTTCCGGTTTAATCTTTAACTGGTGGTACCCGATCCTCAAATCAATTTTAGAAAAATAAACTGCGTCTTTCAATTGATCAAACAGGTCATCTATCCTGGGCAAGGGATACTTATTCTTTATAGTCACCTTGTTCAACTCCCTGTAGTCTATACATAATCTCATACTACCATCCTTCTTTTTCACGAATAACACCGGGGCTCCCCACGGTGACACACTAGGTCTTATCATCCATTTATCCAACAACTCTTGTAACTGAGTGGTTAGCTCTTTCATCTCCACTGGGGCTAGCCGATATGGGGCTTTCGAAATTGGGGCCGTGCCCGAAACTAAGTCTATAGCGAACTTGATGTCTCTATCAGGTGGTAGTCCTGGAAGATCATCCGGAAATACATCCGCGAACTCATTAACGACAGGGATTTCCTGTAGGTTTGGTGCCTCTTTCTTGGTATCCTTCACATAGGCTAAATAGGCTTCGCATCCTTTACGTAACAGCTTCTTAGCTTGAATCATAGTCAGGAACTTTTGGTTTTGCCGTTTCCCACTAAACACTACTTCTTCGTCCCCTGGCAGTTTCAAACTTACTTTCTTCTTCACACAATCAATCTGGGCTCCGTGGGTTGTTAACCAATCCATTCCTACTATTACGTCAAACTCTCCTAGTTTAAAAGGTATTAAGTCTACCCGAAAGTGTCGCCCTTCTATTTCTAGGTCACATCCTGGACATACGTGGCTAACAGGAATAATTTCATGATTAGCTATCTCTATTTGCAGTCTGTCTTTCAATGGTTCAGTCTTAAGGCCTAACTGACATACAAAATCTAGAGATATGAAATACTTGGTAGCTCCCGAATCAAATAAAACATTTGCCTTAACTGAGTTGAGTAGTAGAGTACCTGCAATCACATCCGTGTTCCTCACGGCATCTTGCACCGTCATGTTAAAAGTTCTTGCAGTAGGGGCCTTGTTAGAAGCAGTTCCACTCACTCTTGATGCAGCTGGCCCAGAGGACATACATTCCCTCATTCGGTGCCCTGGTTTCCCACACTTGAAGCAATTACCTCCGGCACTGGTGTTGTTACTAGTTCCTCGATAGGCGTTAGCATAATGTCCTGTCAGCCCACACTTGAAGCACTTCACATCTTGCAGGTTACACACGCCCGCATGTTTCCTTCCACATTTATTACATTCTGGGGGTTGGGCTCGGGATGGGGTAGAGTAAGATGATCCATGTGGTCGGCCGCTCTGGCCCACACTCCAACTTTCAGCTCTCTTGGTTCCAAAGTTCCCACTGGGTTGGGACATCGTTCCTCGCTTAAATTTTCTCGGAAAGCTCCCTCCCGCAGAGTTTCCCTTTCGACTATCAAACTTCCTCTTCTTTCCTTCCCTCTCCTTCTGTATCTGTTCACTCCCAGCCTCAACAATTGATGCTTTCTGTACCAGGGTGGCATAGTCTGTCAGCTCAAGAACCGCCACACGATTCTGAATCCATTGTTTTAGCCCTAATTGAAATCTTCGGGCCCTCTTTGCCTCAGAGTTCACATATTCCAGCACAAACCTCGACAGCTCAGTAAATTTGGCCTCATACTCGGCCACCGTCATGTTACCTTGCTTCAGTTCTAAAAACTTCAGCTCCATTTGTGTCTCCATGAACCTAGGAAAGTAATTCTCCAAGAACAGCTCGCTAAACCTCTCCCAGGTCACCACACCTCTTCCTTCCAAATTCTTCTTAGCTTCCCACCAATAGTTCGCCTCACCCTTCAGAAGGTAAGTGGCGAAAACAGTCTTCTGCTCCTCAGCGACACCTAGTATCTCGAAAGATTTTTCCATTTCCTTCAGCCAGGCCCTTGCCTCGACCGGGTCGGCAGTTCCTTTAAATTCTGGGGGTTTCAGGGATTTGAAGTTCTGGAAAGCATTAGCATTAGCATTTTGGGGTGGTTGCTGAACTGGGGGACGGTCCAAGTTCTGCCTAAGTAACTCCATGAACTGTTCCATAGGGCCTCCCTAGGATGTTCTGCCTCTCGGGTGTCATCACCAGCTTCTTCTTCTTCATACTCAGAGTCATCAAACAAGTTATGATCGTTGCCCTCACTCTCACTCAGGTTGACATTCTCCCCTTCACGGTTCTGGTGGCCTCCGGTCCCATGGTGGCTACCCTGGCCCTCAGAACTGATCGGGTGAGCTCGAGTGTTCATTCTTCTGGGTGGCATGATTCTGATAATAAAACAAGAAATGGGTTAGGGTTTTCCAATTACCTGACAGCGTTTACACGGGTCAGGAACGTATCGTTCCTCCTCATAAGGATGGAAGTTGCAAAAGTTTTAATAATCCGATGTTGGAGATAAAATGTCAAACATTTTTGGGAAAAATCCCTATGGGATGCGAAAGCATTTGCAAGAGTTTTCAAAATTTCGAAACCTCGAAAATATATATATATATATATATATATATATATATATATATATATATATATATATTTTGAAAAAAAATTATTTTAAAAATTGTAGGAACATTTTCGGAAATTGTAGAGAACAATTTGAAATCGCACATCGTAAATTTGAAACAGCATGGTTGTATTTGTGGCTTGTAGCAATTGTATAATCACAGTTGTATATCAAAACAGTAAAGCATGGCATCGGTAAGTAAAGCAGTTGAGACAATATCAAGGAAACTGAAACTAAATAAGTACAGTACAAGGGTTATCACAAAGTTTGGATGTTAGAGCCAAATACATAGTTCCGATGTCAAAGTCTAGCAAAAGTGGAACAAATACAAGTACATCATCTGAATAGTCAGGGCTACACAAAAGTAGGGTTACATCCGTACATACTACCCGAAGTCACATCTACATATCTGTAGGTCAGTCTACTCATTCACTGGTCAGAAAGGATACCACTGCACAAGTCAACTATCCCGCAAAATCGACACACTAATGTCATCTGAACCTAGGGGACTGAGCTATCAGTAACACATCACGGGGCCGCACCGCGGCGGAGCAAGGTCCTCACTCGGGCAAATGCACGACGCACAACACGCCTAGCATCCCTAGCCTGGATCACTCCGCCCCCGCGGATCCCTAATCCAAGAATCCTCTCGCGACTCCTCCTCTCAATCCTATGGAGTCGAGCCCTAGTCCTCCTAGCAACAGCGGTCCTCATCTCAGCCTGGATCCTCAAGCGCGCCTCGCGCTCCTCCACTAGTGCCCGCCTCGCCTCGTTAAGTCGGGCCTCCGCAGAAAGTAAGTCTCGGGTCAGGAACTGTACCACGTAAGCGTGCTCAGTACCTGACACTGAGGGTAGGTCCATCGGTGGAGGTGGTATGACAGGAACAGGAGCAGGTGTAGCACCAGTAGCAGGAGCACGAGCAGTAGCAGGGGTAGGGTCAAGCTCCTCCTCGCCAGAAGTATCATCCTCGGAGTCACCGTCCGATGAAACAAGGCTAGATGTCTGTGGAGAAGGTGGGGGTGACACAACACGACCCTCACCGGATCTCACACTCTCCTCATCAGTAGCTACAGGAGATGGGGTAACAGGCTCAGGCTCAGGCTCAAAGGGCTCCTCAACGGGATCCTCATCATCAGTATCTCCTATCAGCGTAATCCAGGGGCCGAGCTCAGAGTCAGCACCCATGTCCTCCTCAGGATCCTCAGTATCTCGTATCAGTGCCTCATCATGCTCTCTCTCGAAAGCCTCAGGGTCTGGTACCTCCTCCATCTACACAAGGGAAATAAGGTGGGTCACTAACCATAAAGAAAGGTTTAAGGAGTAGTTCCCTCACGGGCCTTAAAGTCAGGGCTATATCCGATAACCCGACTACAAACTCGATGAGAGTTCTAAGTATTATTAAGGTTGTTATTAGGGTTATTATTATTGTTATTATTATTAGGGTTACTTTCTTAAATTACTATCATTTCTGAGAACTGTAACCTCGCTCTGATACCATTTCTGTGACGCCCCCAGATCCGGAGTCGGAGATCTAGGCACTCACGTTCCATTTTCCATTAATAACATACCTGTTCTTGCACATAATATAAATAAAACAGCCATCGACCCCACAATAACTCACACCGCACACACACACACAGGTTAGAGCCTCAGAAACGTCACAACATTGACTAAGCAGTAATAAAAGTATCAGAGTTATTACAGACCGAATTAAATAGTATTTATGCTACCAGCAACTCTTCGATATGAAGCGAAGTTGGCGGCTTGAAAGTTTGTTACGATACACTGCCTTGCACAGGTCATACTGATAAATAAAACGAACTAACAAAAGCTGCCAACCAATCCGGCTAATGGGGCCTACCGGTGGAATCTCAACTGCTGGCTCGGGTCTAGTCACCTGCTTTCGAGCAGTCTGTCTGGGTCTTGCCATTTCGCTTAGCTGTTGTGTTTGTAAAATTTGAAAACAAGCAAGAGTGAGAAACTATAGCTCAGCAAGAAATATATGTATAAGGTAAACAATATAACATTTCATATGATTAGTAGTTATTAAACTTGTTTGTATCAATCAGATATAAAATCACTTGTCATTGTTGATAAATTTCGAAGGTGCAACAATATGTGCCCTTGTTTTCAAAGTAAACTTGCAGTTCTAGATAATGCATTGAGTCAACATCTTTCTCATCAAAATAGAACACTATCAGCAACTTGGCACGAAAGCCTAAGAAGCAGTGTCAAAGCATTTTTCCAAAATGGAGGAATGGGACTTAAAGAAAACATAAAACCTGACAAGGATTGACGATGATCAGTCGCCACATCCAAGTCCAATAATCCGCGGGTCTTCTCTACCGGTAGAAGGATAGAAACTACATCCGTAACTATCCCCGGGTGAAAACTACATCCGTAATCACCCTCGATGAAAACTACATCCGTAATCATCCTTCGGCAACACCTGGGCCGGAATAATAATTGATGGACCGCCTGGCTCACGGCCGCTTACACATCCCGGGAATCGTTCGTCAACGGTTCCCACACCTGCCAGAGTCCCTTTTTCTTTTTCTTTTAAAAACTTGATTTTGATTGAAAACAGAGTAATTGAGGTCCGACATCAGTCGACCGATGATTCTTGAAATCATACAAGAAGCAGAACCTGACCGGGGGTTTTCGAAAATGTTTTGAGTTCGAAAGAGTTCGAGTTTGAAAGTATTAAAGGTATCTTGGATTGACTTCGTCTTTAAAATAATGAACGATAATTGATAAATAATATTTTAAGATTTAATATTAATAATTAATAAAATAATTATTCGATAAAATAACTTTTAATCCATGATAGGGTTTCGAGTATTTACGAAGATATAACAATAATTACTTGAGTATATGATACTCCCCGAATGACCCTTCGGGTTTTCGCAATCTAGATACGATATAATAATATACCGCTCCCCGGTCAATAGTATATACGGACCGCTACGACCTCTACTGCTAGAGTCGTTGTCCGAAGAAAACATTTCAATCTAAGTTCAAGGGGGTACAAACATATATGTACTTATACAATCTCAATTGCATCCATACTTCGATAAACATACAATTTGATATGGTTGAAAACTAAAAACACAACAGTGAAAGTCCTTGTATATGTATAAGTTTTGAAAAGTAAGCTTGCCTTGGTTTGGTTTGGTTGGGGTGGTCGAGCGTGCGGAGTTGAACGATCTATACATAAGCAATAACCGCTCGTTAGTACCTTAACAATGTCTCTTTAATTACGGGGTTTTAGGGGGTACAAAATTAACTTAATGACCTCGTATTATGACACTCTAGCCCCACTATAGGTTCATGTCATCGCTTGATTACGCTCATCACTTATTCGACTTAATTTAGTTACCACATTCGAATCATAACCATTACCCCTAGAATTATGCTCCACTAACGACTTTTTTCCCTTGCGCAAAATTTACTCTAGCATTTTTATAAAATTAAAAAATTCATATTTTAATCCAATTCTTTTTGGGTGGTCTTCACCACTGCATTCCCTAACTTCTCAAATTTTTCCATGATCCCACATATATTTTTAGGGGTTTAAACAAGGTTCACAAGGGGGTCACTTAGTGCAGTCCGGAATCCAGAAACACAATTTACTTCTCCGGACATAACATAAAATCTATACATCACCTAGTTATGAAACTTACATTTTCAGAAACTACATTCAATTATCTTTCCAAAAATATATGGTAGGACCTCAGGGGACAAGATTTGAGGGTTCAAAACCATGTTACAAGGCAGGTCAATGTTCCTGGAAAACTCAGCAAGCATGTATTCACTTAGATCAACCAATTTTCTCAATTCCACAACACAACCAACACCTAATTCACTTAGTTCATGCTTTATAACACTCATGGAGATACATATACTATCCACAATCATAAAAATCACAATCACAACATCAAAACTCAAGATCCATGTCATCCATTACTTATACAACCAAGATTAACACATATATACATGGATCTACTACCAAACATCATAAACACTACATGGCCAAAAGGGTTTGTGATTTTTATACCTTCTTGAGCACCTAGGAGCCTTGGATAAGCTTTACAAAACTCAATAACACCTTGAATGGTCTCCTACAACCCTTACAATCCAATATCTAAAAGAAAAACCAACCATGGTTACTATTCACAATATCTATTATAATTAATATCTTGAAATTGGATGGATGAAATGGCTTGAAACTCTTAACATACCTTGCTTAGATGATGGTGAGGGCCTAGGAATTATGTCTTGATTTATGAGTGATGGGAAATGGGGGAGGAAGAATTTTCTTCTTCCTTTTTGGTGCTTGGTCGAGAGCTCTCTTCCAAGGGGGGGGGGAGAGCTTTTGGTGTTTTTGATTTTTTTGTGTTTGTTTGTTTGGTGAATAATTGTGTTAAAAGGTGTTGGGTGATACATAATGTGTATGTATAGGCAAGGTACTAGCATAGGTATGGTCACATGTACTACGTGTCTCCTCTTTTTGAAAAGCAAGGTAACTAGTTACTATTCCCCTTCCATTTGGTTAACTAGTTTGCTTATTTCTAACCACTTGGTTGCATGGGACTTGCATGCAATACTACTCCTTGTATCATTATTCTTCCACCAATGCTTGTCATTTAATCTTTAATTCGTATCGTATCTTAATTAATCTCTCGTAATAATATTTTGTCGCGTAGAGATTTCCCCTATAATTCCTTAAGTACTTAATTGTATAAATCCCTCGAATATCCATAATTCCTCGTCATAATCCTTAATAAATCTTTCAATACTCTAATCATTCTCAAATCCCAAGTTTTATACATCTTACTAACAATAAGACTCTTGCCTTCACAATCTTCCTTTTATCTTACATAGTGAATGTAACAACATAGTTTCTCAGACAATCAATTCTATTAATCAACAGGGATGACTAGAAAGGTTCCAAATTGACAATGTCACATGATATTAAATAAAAGAAAATATTACCAAAAATTAGGGTTCTTACAAATTTAGTAAGAAACTTCTGAGCAAGATCCTCCCATGTAGTGATGGAACTGGCTGGTAAAGAGTGTAATCAGCCCTTAGCTTTATCCCTTAACGAGAATGGGAAAAGTCTCAATTTGATAGCATCTTCAGACACCCCATTGAACTTGAAAGTGTCACAGATCTCAATAAAGTCCCGGATGTGCATAGTAGGATCTTCCGTAGGAGCACCCCAAACTGAACCGAATTCTGTACCATCTGAAATGTGCTAGGCTTGATTTCAAAGTTGTTAGCCGCAATAGCTGGTCTGACAATGCTAGATTGGATGTCATTGATTTTCGACTGAAATAGTCCTTCAAAGCCTTAACTACTGCTTCTGCTCGATCACCCATCTCCACTACTGGTTCAAGTTCCTCTTCCTTTTTATCTGCTACTAGCTCTACTATTGGTTCAAGATCTTCTTCGCTATCATCGGTGACTCTTTCTACTTCCTCCAGTTTACGAGTTTGCAAACGTGTTCGCATACACGTTCAAGTACCTGAAAAACCACGAATCAAACAACTATATAAGAAACAATCCGAGTCAGTGAACTCTAACTACCACTGATGACAAGCACATAAACCAAAATAAAACACCGATGATCCCCGGCAGCGGTGCCAAAAACTTGTTTGCACCAATACACGCAAGCGTACGTGGTCACAAGTAATATAGAATTAAGTCAAGTTCGTTCCCACAGAGATCTGGTTTTGGTTTTAATTTAGTTATTGTACCTATGCAACAATGTATGGTTTTTACTCACTGCTAAGACAATTAACAAATTGGGGGTTTGATTATCTAAATTGACTAAGATGTAAATTAACAAGAATTAGATCTAATTAACTAACGAGATTTAAAACTTATTTACTTATGAGAATAAAAACATGGGATCCTAACTTCATTAAATACTTCGCTTAGATCTGACGCCTTTAATCACTATATGCAATGGTTATGATATATGATCGGACAACACGAAACAAGTACACGCTACCTGTCAGCATACGTATACCAAACTACCCATACATCCATAAAAGAGATAGAAGATGAATAGACACCAATTATGCTTAGACCCTATATGTCTATAGAATTTGAAAACATAACGGTTGAGGAGCAAGTTATCCATATTGATCACATAGGGCAACATAATATATTTCTATTTATGCTACGAATCATGTTGATAAACAATCATGAACCTATGCTAGCATGGCAAGTTCTAAATCTCAAGATCCACTTTCACTTCACAAGAGATTAACAGATTAGATGTTAGCTACGCATCTAACAATTAAGCATAACCATACGAGGATATCAGATATACATCACACACAGATCTTTAAAGCATCAAGATACTAAAGCTCCATAAATAAATTCGTTAGAATCCCATGACAATGATTAGTTCATAATCGAACCGTTCGTCACCATGGGATTTGAAAACATGATATAAAACAAAGTATGAATGAAAGTAGCAATAATATTAGAATAAAGAGTTGAGAAAACAAATCTAGAATGCAGAGTATCGCCTAATTTAGAAGAATACAAAAGTAGATCTTAGAACTCCGATTGCTGTCACGTCCTTCGGAATCTGTCTCCAAGTCTGAATCTCTACTTCTGGCTCTCTCCGTGTGTTTCTAAGTTATTGATAAGTAAATAAAATTGAATTACAATGATACAATGAGTTTAAATACAATTTAATTTCGAATTAGGGCTAAAAATCAGGACTTTCAGGAATTTCAGCATTCTGGGGCGCACCCTTACGTAGCAGGGGCGTAGTCTGCGCAGCTACATGCTATTTCTGGCGCACCCTATGCGGTCTAGGCGTAGTCTGCGCAGCTGAGGTCCGTCGGATTGGTTTTTCTGCTTGTTTCCTTCGTTTTAGCCCCTTTTTCTTCCGTTTCTTCTCCGCGAGCTTCCGTCTTCAATCCTTTAGCCTTATACTCTTCATGGAAACTTAAAGCAAGTTTCCATTCTTCATTCCAATGCTAACTTTCAACTCTAAAATTGACGGAAAATGCCAACCCTAGCTGAAATAACTAATTCTGCACAACTACACAAAACACATAAAAAATACAATATACTTGAGACCAAGTCAATCAATTTAAGCCGAAATGAAGCGATCCAAGTGGATATAAAATCCACTTATCAGTCCTAACATGGTACCATGAACTCACAACTTTCTGAGGATCAATTTTAGCATGGACCATTGCCCTAATGGCATGCCTACAAGGGATACCAGATATCTACCAAGCCGCACAACTACAAATTTTGTTATTTAAAAACAAAGGAAATTGTTATTTACCCTCATGAATCCCATATTCTCCAGGACTTGACATATAGGCCTTGCATCCCATTGTATCCTTGGCAATTTTTCTGACTAGTTTCATGATCTTGGGGCAGAGCTCATCATCATTCCATCTTTGTGCAATCTCCTGTCTTGTTGCAATTCTGACCATACAGACCCTCCTAATTCCTGTTAACATCCAATGTATTAGTAACTTGGCTTAATCAACAACATAGTATGAATAAACACTATATAATAGTAAAGCAAGTTACCTTCAAGTAATGTTAGAATAGGCCTACATCTGTCAATGCCAAGTGTGGAATTGAAGCTCTCCACAAAATTGTTAGTGTTTGAGTCATTGCATACATTAGGATCAAACTTATGCTTACTCCAAGTTTCTGCATCCCCTAATTGAGCAAACCATGTCATTACCCTGTCATCTCCTTCAGTTTGAAGCCTCTCCATTGCCTTTCGAAATGTGAACTGAGATTTGGCATTGCAAGCCCTCCAGAATAAGATATACATTAAGGGGCTAGAAAATTGCCTCTTGAAGTTCCTGCTAAGATGTCTGCAATAATATCTTCTCTTAGCAGTGGGCCAAACATTCTCCAGTGCAAGATCAATTCCCTGACATGTTTATAAACAAAATTAGAAATCAGACCTTTACTGTGTGCATAACAATAAAACTAAGAAAAATTATGCAAGAGTACTGAGTGCATACCTTCTGTCTGTCATATATTAAAGTCCAATCATTTCTGTTGGACTCCTTTACAATGTTGTAGATGTTCTAGAGAAAAAAGGACCAATTGTCCTTGTCTTCAGCACTAACCACAGCAAATGCTAGAGGAAAAATCTCATTATTTCCATCCAATGCTACTGCTGATAAGAGTACCCCCCATAATTACCCTTCAGATGGGTACCATCAACCCCAATCAATGGCCTACAACCTCCTAAAAATCCCTTCCATATTGCAACAAATGATATGAAGATTGTGTTAAATAGCAGCTGCCTTGGAATACTTTCAGAATGTATAGAGGAGAAATATGCCTTGGATTCAGGATTTGTTTCACAGATCATTTTAACATAAGGTGGCATGTGACCATATGATTCATCATGGCCACCAAAAAGCTTGTCAACTGCATACTTCTTCATTGTGTACAATGTAGACTATTTCATATACACACCCTGGAAAAGGAGCTCATTCATTGCCTTCCCTGGGATATGTGGATTTGCTGCTATATCCTCCATTAGTTTACCAGCAACCCATTTAACACTACATATGGGGTTATATGTTTCTAAACCCCTACAGGTGTGAGTGTTAGGCTCTATCTTTTTTATAGCCCAAGTTACACCATCTATAAGTCTGCTAATTCTCCATCCACAGCATGCTGCCAAACATGTAGCTATGTACCTTCTATTATCAGCTTTGATAATACATATGGCAAATCATTCTTGAATGCAGTAGTCTTTCAAAGTGTCCTTGAAGTGCTTCTTATCCATAATCCAGAGCTTCAACTGAATCTTGCCAATCTATTTGTTTTCATAGATCTCTCCATTTTTGTACAGCCTTTGATAGTAGTTGTCATCATTGTCATCATAAAAAAAATCTAACTATTTTTCAGCTTTCCAGTTGTCTTTTACTTTGGGTACTCCCTCCATATCTTCATTCTCATCATCTGAAAAAGCATACCCCAACATCTCATTTTCTTCTGCAGCAGCATCATCCTCAGAATTCTCTTCTTCAACAAATTCAACCTTTCTTTTAGCCCTCATTCTACCTAGACTGGATTTTGCTTCTTCAAAGTTACTTTGTTTTTATGCAGTTGTCACATTCTCTGCACCACTTGACACAATCTTTGTACCCCTTGATCTGTACCAATTGACAGTCCTTTCCTTCTAGCTGTTGTGTGTGGTATTTTTTTAGCAAACTTTGACTGTTGAGGGACTGAAGGTGTATGAGCTTTTTCTGTCAAAACAGGGGAAAACCTAGGGCTTCTTCTAGGTTTCAATGCTTGAAAAAATGTCTTAGGAGATATAGGTTCAGGTGGTAGGTTACTTTGAGAAGCTTTAGGCTTTGATTTTGGTATTTTTTGGGGGGTTTTTTTTCCCTTGCTGGTCTTTTTGGTTTTGTTCTGGGTAGGTTCATTAGCAGGAACAGATGTGTCTTCAAGCTCATCAAGATAAGGTAGGTCAGCAGGAGGAAGTGTATCATCAAGTGGTGTATCATCAAAAATAGGAGGAGGTGTACTATTAACCTAAATATTTTTCTCAGCCATTCTTCTATGATTCAACACCAACTTGTATAGAGGATTAGGTGTTAAAGTTGTCCCAACCAAAATTGGGATAGTCGTCTTACCAGTTAACCTTTCCCACATTAGGAGAAGATCCTTATCAGTTATCAACTTTCTATGCTCCATTTTCCATACATACTGAAAAGTTAGATAAGCATAATCCAACCTCAAACCTTTTTTTTTTGCTTCATCCTCATAAGCAATAACAATATCCAGGAAATTAGACCTTTCTACCTCTACTCTAATATTAATCTCTGTAGTTCTCCAAACTATCCTCAACACTCTAAAATCATCACCCATTCTACATCAAATTAACAAACAATATGCATATAATCCTAACTATGAATCTTAAGTATTCGTATAGAACATCAAAAGTAGCATACATATCATATATACATTTGTACGATCATATTACATATAAATGAACACATATGAGCATATAAATACAAAAGAACATATGTATATACATAAAATACTTTGATTACATACACACCCATGTACGAAAATATGAAAAGAATATGTACCTGTGGTTGGAATCAGTTGATATGGTCGTGATGACGGTGAGAATGATCGAGCGCCCTTTTCCCCTCTTTTACTAGGAACCATAATTCACTCGACTGTCTGTCTGTTTTCCCCTCTTTCATTCGTTTATTTGTATTTTTTGTCTGTTTTATTTGTTTTATTTGTCTGTTTTATTTTTTATTCAGTTTTTGTTCAAAATAAATTATGTTTAATTAGCAAATAATGACATGGTTAACGTTTAGATTAACAGAATGGCGTAATTAGGGTAATCAGTTACTTTAGGGGTGCTAGTCGTAAGCCCAAAACATAAAATGGCACCATCTGGAAAAGCCAATTCTAGAAGGGTACCAACGAGAATTTCCCTTATAATTAAAACATGTTAACTTTTAATATATATATATATATATATATATATATATATATATATATATATATATATATATATCTATATTATTATATTGAAGCCCATTGAAACTTTTGTTAGTCTAGTTTTCGTTACGGTTATCCTAATTAATAAATAAGAAAATAATATATTTAATGGTAGGTAGCCGATTTCCTTTTCTAATTAAAATACGTTACTTTTTAATTAATTAAAAGATATTACCTTTTATAAACACCTAAAATATCAATTGTACTACATCTTCCAGTCACTAATATTTCTTTTCTAATTAAAGCAAGTTACCTTTTAATTTAAAACACAATCTTGCAAACACTAATAAATACCCAAAAAATATCATATCATATATTTAAATTATTAATAAATATAGTAAAAACTTGTATGTTTGTACAGAGGCATGTCTATACACATATTATAACAAGCCTACAATCAAAGTAATACTATGTATTACTTACATGACCCATTAACTAGGGAACCATAGTTAGATTTCTGTCATTGTACTTAAAAATAGGCATCAACTTTATCTGTGTATTATATAGAATTGTCACTTCATTATGCTTGAAAGAAGATTCATGGATAATGTCTCAAGTTTGAAGAAGAAGGCTGTAATAAACATAGTTGAATTGTGAAGAAAGAAATTTGCTTAAGTACAAATTCGAGAAGTAGTTTGTTCTATTAGAAAAGTCAAGAATTCGACATCTCAAGCATTCGATATGTCAAAGACACTATTCGATATCTCAAGAAGTTAACAAGTCAAAGCTCAACTTGACATCTTAAGGATTTCATATATCAAAGACTCTATTTGAGATCTCAAAGAGTCAACAGGTCAAAGCTCTATTTGACATCTCAAGGAGTCAAACAAGTCAAAGGCATACTCGATATCTCAAGGGCTTCACAAGTATAATGACATATTCGATATCTCAAGGATTCCACAAGTCAAAAAGCATAATTCGATATCTCAAGGATTTCAGAAGCAAAAGACTCATTCCAGAAATAGATTCGATATCTTAAAAGACTTGATAGAGAACTCAGAGATGTCTAACTATTCAAAAGCAGTTCTCGAATCAAGTACTTAGCCAATTCTCGAATGTTTCAAAAGAAAAATTATAGAAGATTCTCACGACAGAAAATTAACACAAACCAAGGCACCTGCAGTGGCCCAATTGTTACAGTGTGCACCTGGCAAGCCTACAAAAAAGTTTGGAGAGAAATTTAAGGAGAAACAACTAAAGAAGTGGATCTGATCAGTATGCAAAACAATTTGAAATCACATGGCGCCACCTTTTACCAAAATAGTATAGACAGACTTAGCTTACTAGTTTGTGTATTACTAGTTTTATGAAAAGGTGAACAGTGCACATGTTCTGTAAGTGCACAGGCTCACCACTTTAGTTGAAACCAAGTTTTTCATTGTAATATTTTGAACACCTCTATCTGAGAAACAGAAGCTGAGAATACATGTTGTATTTACAGTTTGTTGCACTTTTAAATCTAATACAACATTAGGTTTAAAGTGAATTTGTTTGTTTGTTTTATTTCGAAATATCTTCTATTTAAACATACATACTCAAGCTACAATCATCAAACAGATTCAAACACTTAAGCAGTAAAAGAGAATCGAAGAAAAGTTTGATAATACATTCACCCCACCTTTGTATTATCTTAGTGTATTTCATTCTCAGCAAGTGGTATCAGAGCAGGCTGTTAAACCAAACAGTAAAAGATTAAGATGAATACACCAAAGACAATAGAAACAGTCAAGGTCCAAAAGTTCATCAAAGAAAACTACCTATGGAAGATGAAGATGTTGTTGTTCATCATAGCTGCTAACCCCATGTATCCTAATATTCTCAAGAATGGTTCTTTTGTTCCATAACAAGAAATCCCTAAAAAGATTGTTGGAACTGTTATCATTCCAAAGCCTTATGTTGCTAAATATCCATCAAATGGACTGACATTGAAAAAGAAAAAGTAGCTCTTAATAGCCATCTCATGTTTATCATAATTGATTCGATGGAACTTTCAATGTTTGCAAACATTGCTGCTTGTACTTCAACAAAAGAAATGTGAGATCACATTGAGATATTATGTGAAGAAACAGAAGAGGCTAGAGAAAATAGAAAACAGACACTTGTCACTTAGTATGAAGTTTTCATGGCTCAACCTAAAGAAGGCATTACTGATATGTTTGAAAGGTTTCATAGACTTGTGATTGAGCTACAAATGAATGGAAAAGTCTATAGCACAAAGGAGCTAAACATGAAGTTCTACTGGCTACACCAAACCACCTTGAGCAAAGGGTTATCTCTTTAAGAGATAAAGATCTAAATAAAGTTTCATATGATGTGCTGTATGGTGTGTTTAAAACTCATGAGCTTGAGTTACTGCAGAAGAGAGCCATTCGAGCTAACCAAGGCAAAAATGGTTAACACCTCATGTGCCTTGATTGTGAATGAATTTATCAAGGATCTTGAAGCTTCCACTAGTCAGTTTAGGATTGAGGAAGTTATTGAAGAACCTGAAGCCGATGAAGTTGAGAATGCTGAACCAAGTGAAGATGATTTCTCCACACTTGAGGAGTTGGATACTATGGAAAATCCATCATTTGCTTTTATGGATAGAAAGTTTCCTAATATCATATTCATGAGGAAACAACCATTCAAGGCAAGGCCCCAAAACAACTCTTTCAACAAAGGCAAGGCTCTTGTGAAACCAGCCAAATGCAAGTTCAAGTCTAACTATGTGGATAGATCAGTTATTATAACTTAGGTTACGTTACAATCGAGGCTGGTTATTCCAACCAAAATCCTAATAAGTTCGAAATAGAGACAATTCTTTAAAATAGATCATGAATTTCCAAAATTATGTTTGAATCAAGACGATTCTCCATTAATTTTGTCAAGATTAAAATAAAAATTAAAGATGATTAACTTAAATGGGACCTGAAATGTGATGTGAATATTTTTCTTACAAAATATAAGGTCATTTAAAGGTCTTAATATGCTTAATTGGTGTAGAAAACTGAAAACATGATTTTAAGACACAAAATTTTTTTTTATGAAAGAAGCATTAAAAATTATTTATATAATTTAAGTAATATTGTGAAGATCTAAGGTCATTTCAAAATTACAACAAAAAATGAGAAATTGTCCACATGAAGACATAGCTTCAAAAAAAGTAGACATACTTGTTAAAGCGTCGTTTAACATTGTTAATCTTGAATAGTGTCAAAACTTACGTGACAACTTATTGGAAAATATGGATTTCAAGTCTCACATTGTCTGACAATCATTTTAAATTTTTATTTGAATCATAAAACCAGAAAATGACAGTTATTACACTGGACTCGAAAATTTCCTCTATTATATATTTTATTTTTATTCTATTTTGTTACTCATAATTTAATATGTTGAGTATGAAATACACTCAGTATAATACAAAGGGGGGGGGGGTGAATGTATTATACAACTTTTCTTAGATTTTTCTTTGATTGTTCAACAGTTTGAATTTGTATAACATTGTAGCTCGACTCTGTATGTTTAAATAAGTTATTGCGGAAAAAAACAAACAAAAAAATTCACTTTAAACCTAATGTTGTATTAGATTTGGAGGTGTTACAAACTGAGAATACAAAGTGTATTCTCAGATTTTGTTTTCATAGAGAGACATTGTCTTGATGTTACAATTGAAAACTTAAACAACTAAAGAGGTGAGCCTGTGCGCTTATATAACATGTGCATAGTCCACTTTACAAAACTAGTAACATAAAGATTCATAGACTAAGTATATCTATACTATTTTGGTGAAAGATGGTTTCATGTGATTTCAACTTGCTTTGCATACTGACTAGATCCACTTCTTTAGCTGTTTCTCCTTGAATTTCTCTCCAAGCTTCTTTGTAGGCTTGCCAGTTATATACTGCAACAATTGGACCACGACAGGTGCCTTGGTTTGTGTTGATTTCTTTTCGTGAGAATCTTCTATAATTTGTCTTTTGAAACATTCGAGAATTGACTAAGTACTTGATTCGAGAACTGCTTTTGAATAACTAGATATCTATGAGTTATCTATCAAGTCATTTAAGATATCAAATCTATTTCTCGAATGAGTCTTTTACTTCTGGAATTCTTGAGATATTGAAATATGATTTTTGACATGTGGAATCCTTGAGATATCGAATATGTCATTTTACTTATGAAGCTTTTGAGATATCGAATATGCCTTTGCCTTGTTTGACTCCTTGAGGTATCGAATAGATCTTTGACCTGTTGACTTCTTGAGATCTCGAATAGAGTCTTTGACATATCGAATCCTTAAGATGTCGAATTGAGCTTTGACTTTTTGATTTATTGAAATATTGAATCTTTGACTTTTCTAATTAAACAAATTACTTCTCGAATTTGTACTTAGGTAATTTTTTTTGCATTTTTCAAACTTCAACTGTGTCTATTTTCAGCTTTTTTCTTCAACCTTGAGGCATGATTCGAGGATTTTCTTTCAAGCATTATTAAGTGACTAATTTATACAGTACACAAATGAAATTGATGCCTATAACTAAGTGTAATTACATGACAAAATATTAATCTTGGATTCCCTGGTTAAGTAATCATATAAGTAATACATAATATTACTATGATCAAGTAGACTTGTTTTTTTTGAAAAGAATGATCAAGTAGACTTGTTATAAGATGTGTACAACATACCCCTGTGACTAACATAATATTCCTTTATATTCTTTTGTTAGTATTGAATGAATGTTTGTTAGAAGTGTATAATCCAAATTTACATTATTGAAACTGAAATGATAATAAAATGGTTTCCTAATTCGGAATGTACATGTACAATTTCAACGAAATGTACATTTTTGAAAATTTTTTGGGGACAAATGATAAGGATAAATATAGACAAATAATCTGTAATTTTTCTTAAAGAGAGTAGGGAGCCGGAGATATATCTCAGGGACAGGTAAGTTCCTGCCTAATTTTTATATATAAAAATGGAATGAGCATTTTAGTAAATTCAGAAATTTTTAATTACCTTTGCGGGTCCAGCAAAATTTAAAGATTATTTTATATGTATATTAGTAAAAGTTTCCTGAAATACCCTTTTTCTCTTTCTTAAATTAGTGTTTCGATTTAAAGTTCTGTTTTTTTTTTGCTAAGTCGATTTAAAGTTCTGTTACTCAAAAGTTGGTCGTACTTTTTAAATTCGAAGTATATACTAAAAAGATTTAAAATTAGTATTGGGCCTATTTGGTCAACGTGCTCACCCCAGGCTATTGCCACCTTAGAAGTGACCGTGGTTCTAAAAATTCTTGATTTAGTGCTATCCTTCTTTATATTCGATTTTTGAAATCCGATTAATTTTATAAATTTATTTAAAATAATATATTTAATTATAAATTAGATTAATATATTAAATATTATTATAATATGTACTTAATACTTCAATTATTTCTTTCAATTAATCCCCAATTATTCTATTAATCTTGTATCAGACCGATTAACGATTTTTACGCAAGTGACTCCAGCGCACGCTTTCTCCTTTATGTCCGAATCTCAACACTAAAAACACATTGCGCCATCTAAAAGCACCAAATCCCATCTTCCCCTCCTTGCAAATCTCATGTATTCACTTCTCAAAACATCCATACTTGTCCAAATTTGAACTCACTCTACTCACTTCACTTCACATATCAATGGCGATCACATCTGAACAACCAGATATTAAACCCCAGCAACCCACTTCATATTCATCATCTTCACCTCCAAACCCCTTTAAGTTTTGGTTTTTCTTGACACTCTCAGTCTCTCTCATAACCCCTCTTTTCATATCTCTCTCCTCTCTCTCTCTACAAGACTCCAAGTCTTGGTTCTTGTCACTTCCTACCAATCTTCGCCAACATTACTCCAGTGGTAGGATTATTAAAGTTCAGATCACCCCTAATCAACCTACAATTGAAGTCTTTACACTTCAAGAGGGACCTGTTAGTAGCTTAGATAATGTACTTATTCTACATGGTTTAGGTTGTAGTTCTTATAGTTTTAGCAAGATTAGCAAGTCTTTAGGGCTAAAGGGTGTCCGGGTCATTGCTGTAGATCTGCCTGGTTCGGGGTTTTCAGAGAAGTCTAGTGTTGTGGTTGAAGATATTGGAAGTGGGGTTTTAGGGAGGGTTTCGGAGATTTATTATGATATTAAAGAGAAGGGTATTTTTTGGGGGTTTGATCAGTTGGTTGAACAAGGGTATATTGATTTTGAGGAGAAAGAAGCGGTTCGGGTTACTAAGAGGGAGGTTACGAGGGAAATCGTTTTGGGACCGGATGAAATGGGGAGGGTTTTGAGGCAAGTGATTGATTCAATGGGATTGGTTAATGTGGATTTGGTTTTACACGATTCGGCATTTGCTTTAGGTGCAAATTGGGTTTTAGAGAACTCAGGTACGGTGAGGAGTGTGACGATTCTTGATGGTACACCGAAGGGGACTGCATTGCCTTTGTGGGTGTTGGATGTGCCTGTGTTAAGGGAGGTTGTTTTAGGGTTTAAGTTTGTGTTTGAGAGTGTTATTGTGCGGTTTTGTTTTAGATCAGTTGGTCGAATGGATGTAGAGGCTAATAGAATTTTCTTAAAGAGTAGAAATGGGAGGAAATCAGTTGTTGGGATGGGAAAGAGCTTGAACTATAGTTTGGATTTGGAGGAATGGGGTAGTTCAGATAGTGTGAAAGGTTTGCCAATGCAAGTCATTTGGTCGAGTGTTTGGTCCGAAGAATGGACTGAAGAGGGACATCGTGTTGCTAAGGCATTGCCGTGGGCAACTTTTGTGACACATTCTGGTGGACGCTGGCCCCAGGTAAGACCAGCAATCTTTTTATAATTTTGCTGCTGATGTTATAATGCACGAGGAAATGAGAATGTAATCTATGTACAATCTTCTTTGTAAACATTTGTAAGAACAATTTGTATTGATTGGTTTTAGGAGTTGTAGCAGCTATATGCTTGAAAGTCCTTGAATTTTTAACTAGTAGCTGACTATTCTTATTTTGTCCCCCAGAAGTATTTATTTGTCGGAAGAATAATGAAGAGAATTATGTCAAAATAAAATATCATTTTTCAGCGCATGTCTTATTGTAGACTTCACAAAACAAAGTCTGCTTGATAATGAAGTATTTTCTATACCAAATAAGTCATCAGGGACGTCAATAATGTGCTTAGGCATTCCAGTTATCTTTATAGTAGTCTTAGTAGATAATATCATCACCTTGAGAGAGACATTAGGGTGTCACTTATTTATGTTAACTTTTACAAGTATCCTTGTTTCTTTAGTAAGTGATTTAAATAGAAGCGATTCATGGAATAGACCAGATGAAATTTGGCATATAAGTACCTTGCTCGGCGTCGGATATAAATCTAGTAGTTATATATAATTATATTTTTGATATTGCACCAATAACTTACTAATATGATGGTATTTATAATCATCATATTATTTAAACATCTAGGATGAAGTTTTTTCACAGATATTCTAAAAATTGTGGGGTACCAAATAATCCACTCAAACTGAACTAGAAAGTGGTGGAAACACCGTCCATATGATTAATTTAAATGATTAAGTATGATAAAACGAGCCATGATGTTTATTGTTGAGTGATAGATTGATCGACGATCAAAGAATGCTCGACCAAAGGAATGAGTACACGACATCCCTCACTTCTCGCTGCAAACAGCTCATCTGCCAAGGAGTATGAACACTGTTTCCCTTCAGTCAATTTGCTTGTGATTTCTGTTACCTACCTGTAGGACCTCTGTCCCCGAAGCGAAGAAAGAAGAGCAGGAACAAGAGGTTATCCTCTCTGGTCACATGAGCTTTCGAGAGCCCGGTCTGGATTGAAACTCTTTTTTAATGTGTGTCCCATGTCTTTCAGCTCACTGGGATCCAGATTTATAAGCTATATATAAAATGATATATAATTATTTAACTTGTTTTATTTTTTGTGAAAAAAACGTGGTCTATTTGCGCTCTAAAACTGACTATTGCGCTTTCTATAAATTTGCACATCATACAACATTGGCCTCAGGAGTCAGGACTCATAATTAAACCCCAGGATCTTTTTAATTATATCGACCAAATTGTTTGAGTTATTGAATAACACAGCTTGTGTCCATTTGATTAGTTGTATTTTGAGTTTCTCATTTTTCTCATTTTTTTCACTCTTGGCGACTACAGGAAGACAAAGCTGACGAGTTAGCCGAAAATATTTATCAGTTTTTGTCCTTGTTGCCAAAGCCTGTTAAGCAAGTTGTTGAAGACCCTATACCCGAGCATATTCAGAAGATGTTCGATGAATCACAAAATGGAGCTCATCACCATCACCACGACCATGCCCAGGGTGTCGCTAAAGGTCATGCTCATGGCCATGATCATGCAGCTGGACATGTGAATGCTTATGGACTCAATGATGGATGGGGGAATTGATGTCTGCATCGTTCATGTTGATGTCATTGCCGAGTGTCTTTGGTTGTATGTAGTATACTGATTAAATGAAGGATCTCTTTGCCCCAGCAACTCAATTATATGCGTCTTGAGAGTTTACCTTGTTCTGTTGTTATCCTGCTCTGTAATTTGCGTCGTGAGAGTTTGCTGCGTTCTGTTATACTGCTCTGTAATTTTCTAGAAAACAAGCATTTTACTTTAATATGTTACAGGCCTATCGTAGACATCCAGACGTAATCAATATTCCTCTTTTTCTACTTTTTCTGTAGTCCTCTGTTTCATCTTGTTATCATCATGTCTGGGAAATTTGGCGTCCCCCTTCAGGAAGTCCTTCGCAGAAGCATTGATTGGTAAGTATTCTTGAATAAGGTGGTCTTTCGGATTTACATAACAGTTTCTCTACCTATTTAGAGCATCTCCAAAGTCTCTTAAATAAACTCTTAAGTCCAAAAATAAAGAGCATGCTAAAAAAATGGGCTGTAAGAGCAACTCCAAGAGCCTGTAAGAGCAACTCCAAGAGCCTCCACGTGTGTTGTTTATAATTATTACAAAATATTAGTATCCTAGTGATTTAGGATACTATAAGGTAGGTCAATTCCAACAATACTCCTTATAAGTGCTCCTAAACTTAACTCCCACCTACTTTTTTTGATGTTAAAATAAAACTAGAAGGGAGTGAAATGATTATTTTATTCATAAAAATGATATAAGGAAGGGATAAGGGCTCCTTATAGATAAATAGTGAGGGTGATGTCCTATCTTTTTAAGGAGTCACTAGGAGACTGTTGAAGCAAGTTTTTTGCTCAACTTCTTTATATTTAAGGATAGGAGTTGATATAAGTAGTTTGTTGGAGTTGCTCTAAGAGACTCTTAGTGGCTCTTAAAAAGCTTAAGAGCCTCTTCTCTCTTCTCAATTTTAAGAGCTACTACATGGCTTTTAACTATTTCCTACCAATAAAATATTCACTTGCACATGATTGAATTTAAATGTATGTCATAGTTAGGTTTGAAATATTAATAAAATATAAGTTAAGATTACAAGTTAATGAAATTTACTAGAAAATTGCTCACTTTACTCTCACAAGGTAGTTAAGTATTCTTGAATGATCCCTGGTGGCAAGGCAAATGTTTGGCTCGGGGGAAAAATGATCCTATCATTTTCCATGCTAATTCTTGAATGATCCCTGGTGGCAAGGCAAATGTTTGGCTCGGGGGAAAAATGATCCTATCATTTTCCAGGCTAATTCAAACCCCCAGGCTACTGTAAACAATCTCATCAACACGGGCACTTGGAGGCTTCCAAAGCTTAATAGCAGACACCATCACAACCAGACTTTGAGAGGTTGGATTAACAACTTCGATTTCCCTGCTTTTGACATTTCAACCACTGATTCTATCCTGTGGGATGGCATTCCCATCCGTAAACTTCATACCAGGCACATCTGGGATGCCATTCGCTTCAAGCTGCCAGTGGTTCCTTGGCACAAATTGGTCTGGCATAAACTTAAAGTCAACAGATTTGCTCATCACGAGTGGTTTGTGTGTCATGACCGTCTCAACACCTTCAATAGACTTGCTTCTTTTGGAATTGATGTGCTGCAACAATGCTTGCTTTGTGTAGGGGGAAGTGAATGTCACGATCACCTCATGGTCATTTGTAGTTATAGCTCCTTTGTGTTGGGTCACCTTGCTGCGGTTGTTGGGAATTATAATCACAGATTCACCACCTGGAATGCTCTTCTCTATGCTTGGGGTTCGATTTCTAATGATGACCACAAATACTTGCTTCTTCTGGCTGCTCTGATCTTTTGTTACCACATTTGGAGGGAACGAAATGCTAGGCTTCACGGGAATGGTTGCTTTGGTCCGAGGAAATTACTCGAAGGCATAGTTATTGACATGAAAGCTAGATTAATCTCTAAATGATTTGTAAATATAGCTAGAGATTATAACTGTACTAGTTGGTTAGTTTAGCTGGCTTATAGCCTCTTGCTTTCTATTTGCAATCTTCTTTTTGTAGATTGCTTATAGATAGTCCTCCCCTTCGGTCTGTCGTTGGGCATGGGTTAATCCCTGTTTTTTTGCTATATATATATATATATATATATATATATATATATATATCAGATTAGCAAAAAAAAGTATTCTTGAATAAGGCTACTTTTCGATCAAATCAGAACTTAGAAGGATAGAAGAAGGGTGCTCACCCCCCCCCACACACAGAAACACACCAGATGACAAGAAGATTAATTTGGAGGGTGTGTTGGAGTTACATGAACAAATTAGTCAAGTTTATTCAGCCTATAGTCAATAGTCAACGAAGTCAAAATATTAATTAGTTTTTGTAACAAACTTTCCCGGCTATTTATAATTTATAAATAGCTACCTTTGTACAGATAGAACATAAATTGTAATATACATTCTGAGCTTTTCTCTCTTGAGTTTTAATGGAAGATTCTTTGTTTCTTCTCTGTTTAGTTTTACATACTTGTTGAATATCAAAGTATAACATGATATCAGAGCATTATACACATTCTTAATCGTTCTCATTTCGTTCTCAATCATTGATTAATTCATCGTTGTGAACAATTGATAAAATGACGTCTCTCTCCGGTATATCTCTCTCCGATGTATCTCTCTCCGGAATATCTCTCTCCGACGTATCTCTCTCCGATGTATCTTTTTGATTTCTCTCCGATCTCTTTGCGAGCTGCATTTTCATCTCTTTACAAGCTGCGTTTTGATCTCTGCTTACAGTTCTTGATCTCTCAGTAATTACGGTTCTTATTACTCTTCTTGAAGTATAAATTCAGTTTCTCTTTGTTGATTCCTGTAGTTCTGAAGTCTTTTAATTTCGTTCTTGTTTGTTCTATTTGTGATTTAGCCGAATATTGGTGATAATTGTTCTTTTCACAAAATTAGGGTTTTAAACTCGATTTTCACACAAAGACTCATAGTTCATATCGTTTTGCACTTTATCTGTTTGACAAAATGCCTGAACAAATTTATACTGGAACTGCTAATACAAACACTCCTGGCTCTTCACATCCTCAATATGAATTGTCTAATTCCTCTTTAGAACAAGATAATCCTCTTCACTTACATTCATCTGATAATCCTGGTATGAAATTAGTCAGTGATCCTTTTGACGGAACTGGTTTTAGCAACTGGAAATGCTCTATGACAATTGCCTTATCAGCTCGAAACAAACTAGGTTTCATTGACGGATCTCTCCCTAAGCCTGTATCTACTTCCTCTTCGTTTAAATGCTGGTCACGCTGTAACGACATGGTTATTTCTTGGATTTTGGGAGCTTTATCCAAATCTATAGGCAGGAGTGTCATTTACTGTAATTCAGCTTATCAAATGTGGACAGAATTAGAGGAGAGATATGGTGTTTCCAGTGGTGCTCAATTGTTTGGATTACAAAAGGATCTCAATGACACTTCTCAAGGCAACTCTTGCATTGCTGACTATTTTACCAAGATGAAAGTCTTATGGGATGATATTGACTCTTTGGCTTTAATTCCTACTTGTTCTTGTGGATGCAAATGTGGAGCATCTCAGAAATTATCGAAATTCCAACAAGATCAATGAGTTATTCAATTTCTGATGGGTTTGAATGATACCTATGCTGTTATGAGAGGATCTATCCTTATGAAATCTCCTTTGCCAACTATAAGTCAAGTGTACAGTTTAATTCTTCAGGAGGAATCTCAAAGGGAAATACACTCAACTTGTCATTTTTTATCTGATTCTGCTTCACTCAATGTCAATACTTCAAGGTTTCAAGGTTCAGCTCAGACTCAAGGAAGAAAAACAAATCCTGATTCCAGAAAATCTCTTCACTGCAATTACTGTAAGAAGCCTGGACATACTATTGACAAATGCTACAAATTACATGGGTTTCCTGCTGACTTTAAATTCACTAGACTTAAAAGAGTTGCGGCACATGTTGATACAGATTTTCAGGAGCTTTCCACTGCACCAAGTTCTGGTTCTACTGTTTCTTCTGGAAATTCAACTTCTGGCACTCCTACTGGTTTTTCTGGTCCTTCTGGGTTAACTCCTGAAATATGCACTCAACTATTCAACCTTTTCAGATCAGCACAAATGTCAGACACACCATCTGCATCTAACTTTGCTGGTAACACTTTATCTTTTAATGCCCCTCTTACTAATTCTGATAATACTAGTTGGATACTCGATAGTGGAGCTAGTGATCACATGTGTTCACAAAGTAAAATGTTTTCATCTATGCATCTTCTACCTAATCCTATCAATGTGTCCTTACCCAATGGTCAACACATTACCATACTTTTCAGTGGTACTGTTCCTATACTTGACAGTATAATTCTTGATAAGGTCCTTTATGTTCCATCTTTCAAGTTCAACTTATTATCCATCAATAGACTTACTCAGCAATTAAAGTGTTCTGTCACTTTTTCTCATAATAGTTGTTTCATGCAGGGCTATTCTCTGAGGAGCCCACTGGTTCTTGGTAACACTCAGAGAGGCCTCTACATACTCTCTTCTTCACATGCTGATAGTAATTCTGTTCCTGCTAGTTCTTTGTCTAGTAGCAATCATGTAAATCATGTTTCTAGTAAACCTTTTGTTTGTAATGATGGTTTGTTATGGCATATCAGATTGGGTCATTTACCAATGTCCAAATTAAAGACACTTTCTGTTTGTAATACACCTGTTGACAAAGATTTTGTTTGTGATGTTTGTGCTAAGGCCAGGCAGCATCGTTCTCCTTTTCTTCATAGTACAATTCATAGCAATAAACCTTTTCAGCTCATCCATGTTGATATTTGGGGTCCTTACAAAGTCTCTACTTATAATCACTAAAAATATTTTCTTACTATTGTTGAGTATACAACAACGAAAGAAAAACCCAAAGCTAATAAACAAGAATAAGAAAATAAACGACAATCACACAATACAAAGATTTACGTGGTTCGGAAATTCCTACTCCACAAGCCGCACTAATTTTGTATTGATCTCTCACAATTGTGTTGTGTTAGGGTTTTACAATTACAAGAGAATATTTATAATAGAAGAAACTGGGCCTAGTTATGGGCCAAAGCTGAAAAATACCGCACTCAGGGGCCCTGAGCGTGAGGCTCATAGTCCTGAGCACAAAAAGAGCTGCCGGCTGATTTTATCAAGGCCTTGAGCATCCCCTGAGGGGCCCTGAACAACCTAGACTCCACAAACTTAACAATCTCCCACTTGGAGTCTGACCACATCTTCGCTTCACTCTTGTAATTCTAGTATCACCCAATCCTTCGATCAATAACTCTAATTAGTGCAGCGCCTTCTCACCAATCACTTCTGAAGGCCAGTTAAAGCTATGCAAAGCTTCAACTTTTCATTAGTAACCACCTTAGTCAACATATCTGCAGGATTCTTTGAACCAATGATTTTCTTCAAGGACAAAGTACCATTGCTAATCAACTCTCTTGTAAAGTGATATCTCAGCAAAATATGCTTCGTCCTAGCATGAAACACAGGATTCTTCGCTAGATGAATAGCACTCTGACTGTCGCTATACAAAGCACTATCCGCCTGTTTCTTTCCCAACTCCTCAAGAAAATTCTTCAACCAAATCATCTCCTTGCTAGCTTCAGAGATAGCTATATATTCTGCTTCTGTGGTTGAAAGAGCAACACTCTTTTAAATTCGAGACATCCAAATAACTGCTGTGCCACCCAAAGTGAAAATATATCCCGTAGTGCTTTTTCTTGTATCCAAACATCCACCTTAATCTGCATCAGAGAACCCTTCCAAGATAACATCTTTCTTGCTGAAACATAACGCAACCTTGGATGTGCCTTTCAAGTAGCGCAACCACTTGACTGCTTCCCAATGCTCTCTTCCTAGATTGGACATGAACCTGCTAACAACTCCCATTGCATGAGCAATATCTGGCCTTGTACACATCATAGCATACATCAAACTGCCAATTGCAGATGCATAGAGAACTTTAGCCATATTTTTCTTGCCTTCATCCGTTTTAGGTGACTGCTTTTTTGTGAGATTAAAATAAGTAGCCAATGGTGTACTTCTAGTCTTGGCATCCTGGACACTGAATTTCTGCAACAATTTCTCAATATACTTCTATTGAGATAATTTCAAAGTAACTTCAGATCTATCCCTTATGCTGCTCATACCAAGTATCTGTTTTGCTGCACCCATATCTTTCATCTCAAACTCCTCAGACATCTGTCTTTTTAACCTGTTGATTTCCCTCATGTTTGATCTTGCTATCAACATGTCATCAACATACAACAACAATATGATATAAGATGAATCAAATTGTTTAAAATAACAACAATGATCCATAGCACTCCTAGTGTACCCATTCTTCATTATAAAGCTGTCAAACTTCAAGTACCATTGTCTTGGCGCTTGCTTCAAACCATACAAGCTTTTTATAAGCTTGCAAACAAGGTTTTCTTTCCCAATTACCTGAAATCCCTCTGGTTGTACCATGTAGATGTCTTCCTCAAGATCACCATGTAAGAACGCGGTCTTAACATCTAGTTTCTCTAGATGTAACTCCTCTGCAGCCACAATACTTAGCACAATTCTAATAGTAGTCATCTTAACAACGGGAGAAAATATATCAATATAGTCAATACCTTTTTTCTGTTAATAACCCTTGACTACTAACCTCGCCTTGTATCTCTTGCTGCCATCAGGTTCTTCTTTGATCCGGAATACCCACTTATTCTATAAATCTTTCTTTCTTGTTGGTAATTCTGTTAAAGACCAAGTCTTATTCTTCTCAAGAGAACTCATCTCTTCTTCCATGGCTGATTTTCACTGAACTGAATCATCCACCTGAACTGCCTCGGAATAACACTGAGGCTTTCCACCCTCGGTCAATAACATATAATTTGTTGAAGGAGAAAATCTTTATGGTGGCCTCACAATTCTGCTAGATCTTTTTACCTCAGCCTGTGGAGTAACTGGAACTGTGTCATCATCATTCTTCGAACTCCCACTATTTCCTGCAAGATCATTTTCTGTAATACCTTCAAGCACTACTTTCTCGGAATCGACTGCAAGCTTATCCTTGCACACTGCACTTTCGTTAAAAGTAACATCTCTACTTCTAATGACCTTCTTTGTTAATTCATCCCAGAAACGGTATCCCATATCATCTGAGCCATAACCAATGAAGATACACTTCTTTGCTTTCGGATCAAGCTTGTCCCTGTCAGAATCTTTAACACGCACATAAGAAACAAAACCAAAAACTCGCAAGTGTGAAAGATTTACCTCCTTTTTCTGCCACTCTTCTTCAGGAATCTTGAACCCCAAAGGAACTGAAGGTCATCTGTTTATGAGATATGCTGCTGTGCTAACTGCATCTGGCCAAAAAGTCTTTGGCAACCCTGCATGCAACCTCATACTCTTGGCCCTCTCATTCAAGGTTCTATTCATGCGCTCTGCAACACCATTCTGTTGGGGTGTCTCTGGAATTGTTTTGATCATTCTAATCCCATATTCTGCGCAATAGCTTTTAAACTCATCACTATTATACTCACCACCATTATCTGACATCAAACTCTTAACCTTCAAACCGGTCTGATTTTCAACTTCGATCTTCCACTTCTTGAAAGTAGTAAACACATCTGATTTATTCTTCAAAAAAATAAACCCATACCTTTCTAGTGGAATCGTCAATGAAAGTGACATAGTAGCGAGACCCTCCCAACGACGCAACTGTTGTTGGACCATATACATCTGTATGAACTAGCTCTAACTTCTCAGCCTTGGGTGTCCTCCCTGATTTTACAAAAGTAACTCGTTTCTGCTTTCAAAGAACACATGGCTCATAGAACCCATCTTCCACATTCTTCAGCTCTGGAATCTTCCCCTTCAATGTTAACAGCTTCATACCCTTTTCACTCATATGACCATGTCTTTGGTGCCGCAAAGTTGAATACCCAATCTCATCAGCAACTGCATTTGCTTCATATCTAGATTGTTCAACTATGTACAACGTCCCCTTTTTCTCTGTTAGGAATAATTCATAAGTTGTGATGTTAAGAATAGAATTTTGCTAATACTTCTTGTATATCCTGATCTTATAAAGGATTTAGCACTTTGAATAGGATATATGTGTTAAACAGTAATCTGTAGAATTTAGTCAGGAATAGTGCGTGAAAGACTACATGTCAGGAACAGTGTATCGGGGACTACATGTCAGGAATAGAGGAGCAGATTCTGATACAGTAAGTCAGATCCTGATCAAATACTGATGGGATAATCAGATCCTGATGCAATGGGAAATCCTGATATCAGTCGTGTTACTGATGATGTCAGTCGTGATACTGATGATGTTATTATGGATGCTACAGAAACTGGCAAGTGCTATAAAACAGGATCTTTGTTTTGGAAGACAAGCAAGAAGATATCGTGAAGGAAACGAATTCTCTATTGATGGAAACTATCAACTGGACGGCAGAACATTGTCATAGATAGATTATAATTCTGTTATTAGTTGATAGGTAGCATTATAAATACTCTCTGAATATCATTGTAAAAAGTGTGAGTGTGTGAGTTCGTAAGATTTGTATTCGAGAGTTCGAAACAAACAGAGAGAGAGATTTATATTGTCAGCAGCTGCTAAAGGTATTGTACACCTTTGGTAGAGTTTGTATTTGATTATTTTAATACAAACAAAGTTTGATTCATTCGTTTATTCTTGTTCATATAATCAAGCAAAAATCAAACACGACTATATAACTTGTATTCAACCCCCCCTTCTACAAGTTATTCGAGTTAACAATTGGTATCAGAGCAGGTTGATTTCGAATAATCATAAAGATCTGCAATCATGTCTGGTTACAAGGATGGTAATACTAAGATCCCTATGCTCAAGAGAAACGAATATACTCTATGGGAAGTGAAGATGTTGCATCACTTGGAAGCAACAGATCCTGATTATCTTGATAGAATCAGAGATGGGCCTTTTGTTCCAACAAGGCTTGTTCCTCAAGCAACTGTCGAAGGAAAAGTTGTTCCAGAACATACAGCAGAGAAGCCTAAATCTGAATGGACAGATAAGGAAAAGGAGAACGTTCTTAAGGATGCTAAAATGAGAAACATACTATTTAACAGTCTTGATTCTGTTCTCACTAACTATGTTCTCTCGTGTAAAACTGCTAAGGAGATATGGGACAATCTAAAGGTTCACTGTGAAGGAACGAAACTTGTCAGGAAGAATATGAGGACACTTCTCATACAACAATATGAGTACTTTGAATCCAAGTCTGGTGAGTCACTTACTGACACCTTTGATAGGTTTACTAAACTCATCAATGAGATGGCCATGCATGGTAAATATTATGACTTGGAGGATATGAATACGAAGTTCATGAAAGCTCTTCCTGATTTCTACAATGAGAAGATATCTGCAATTGAGGAAGCTAATGATCTTGATGAGATATCATTAGAAGCAGTTTATGGAAAATTGAGAGCTTATGAACTTGACAGGCAGCAGAAAAAGAACAGGAGTGAAGGAAAGATGAAAACTGTTGCACTCACTGCTCAATCTGAATCAAAGAAGCTTCCACAAGAAAAGTCTGAATCTACTGAAAGAGACTTGAGGAAGAAGAAAAGCAAAGAAAGTTCTGAGTCAGAGACTACAGATATAGACTCTGAAGATAATGATTCTGAATCAGAGATGCAAGAACTCTTTGCTATGTTTGCTAAAGCTTTCAAGAAAAGAAGATTCAATAGGAGAAGATTTAGCACAGGCTCTTTTCAGAAGAAAGAGGAGAAGAAGAATGACAAAGGCAAGAGTACAATTATCAAGCTTGATAAGGCCAAGATCAAGTGCTTTAACTGCAGTGAGCTTGGACACTTTGCTAGTGAGTGCAAGAAGTCTAGGAATTCAGGGAAGGGTAATGCACTCATGGTCACACAGAAGGATTGGGCAGACTCCAGTGATTCTGAAGATGAATTGGATTATGACAACATTGCATTGATGGCAAGTGCTTCAGACAAGCCTGGATCTCCAAACAAAACTTCTTCATCTTCTGTTAAGGGCATTGGAAAGGAGCATTCAATTATATTGGACAGTGGATGCTCTGGACATATGACTGGAAAGAAGTCCCTGCTTACAAAGTTTGAGAAGAAAGCTGGCCCAGTAATATCCTTTGGAGATGGCAACAAAGGAGAAACTCTGGGATATGGCTCAATTATTTTAGGGAATGTCATCATAGAAAATGTAGCACTGGTTGAAGGCTTGAAACACACACTTTTAAGCATAAGTCAACTGGGTGATAAGGGTTACCAATCAATCTTTGACAATAAGGGATGCAAAATCTTGAATATGAAGAATGGAGACATTGTTCTGACTGGTCAGAGACATGGTAACATATATGAAGCCAGCTTGAGTGACACATCTAAAGGAACTATCAGATGTCTTTACAACAAGGCATCAAATGATGAAAGCTGGAACTGGCACAAGAAGCTCTCACATCTCAACTTCAAGAAGCTTAATCAACTTGTTAAGCATCATCTGGTGAGAGGCCTACCTCAGGAAAACTATGTGCAAGATGGACTTTGTGATGCTTGTCAGCTTGGTAAACAAAGAAGAACCACTTTCAAGAGCAAGACAGAAAATTCAATTACTGAACCATTTCACATGCTGCATCTTGATTTATTTGGTCCAGTAAACATTATGTCTATTAACAAGAAAAGATATGCTCTAGTTATAGTGGATGACTACGCAAGGTTCACGTGGGTTTTCTTTCTACACAACAAGGATGAAGCTCCTCAGCAAATCATTGAACTTGTCAAGAATATTCAAAATAGCTCTGAGTACAAGTCAAAGTGCTCAGAAGAGACAATGGCAAAGAATTTAAGAATTCTACAATGGAGAAGTATTGTGCAGACAGTGGAATTACTCAACAGTTTTCTGCACCTGGAACACCTCAGCAGAATGGTGTAGTAGAAAGAAAGAACAGAACTCTCATAGAGGCAGCAAGAACCAAGCTTGCAGATGCAAAGCTTCCAACCTATTTCTGGGCAGAAGCTATCAACACTGCATGTTTCACTCAAAACTGTACCTTGGTAAATGGTCATGGTAAGACTCCCTATGAGATGATCAAAGGAAAGAAACCAAGTGTGAAATACTTTCACATCTTTGGATGCAAATGCTATGTCCTGAAAGTTCATCCAGAACAACTTGGGAAATTTGAGGCCAAATCGGATGAAGCAATCTTTCTAGGATATTCAGCATCAAAGGCCTTCAAAGTATACAATCTCAGAACTCACATTGTTATGGAATCAATTCACGTTGCATTTGATGATAAGAAGTTTGGAATTTTGCAAACTGATGAAAGTCATGACAATCTGGAATTTGAAAATCTTAAGTATTCTGAGATTCCCTACAGTGATGATGAAGGTTCTCCAGAGAAAATCTCTATTGCTTCTCAAAGGAATGCTACTGTTGAGGGGGGGCAATTCAATCAAGGAGAACACAGGACTGGTCAAGATCAGACTAGTCTTTCAGAGTGTACTTCATCAGGAACTGATTCTTCAGAGTCTAATGAAGGAAGATCAGGAACTAGTAGCAGTACTGAATCTACTGATTCTACTGATCAAGGGGGAGAGTCTAGCAGGAGTAATCTACCACCTGTTAGAAAATGGACAAGGGATCATACTGAGGATTTGATAATTGGTGATCCAAATAGTGGTGTTCGAACTAGAAGATCAATTCAAAATGAATGCTTGTACAGTTGTTTTCTCTCAAAGAATGAACCTAAGAAGGTTGAAGAAGCCTTACAGGATCCTGATTGGGTAATAGCAATGCAGGAAGAATTGAATGAGTTTGAGAGGAACAAAGTTTGGAAACTGGTACCAAGACCTAAAGATAGATCTATTGTTGGTGCTAAATGGGTTTTCAGAAACAAGCTATATGAATCTGGTATGATTGTAAGAAACAAAGCAAGACTGGTAGCCAAGGGTTATTCTCAGGAAGAAGGAATTGACTATGATGAAACCTTTGCACCTGTAGCAAGATTGGAAGCAATCAGAATATTTCTTGCATTTACAGCTCATTCAAAATTCAAAGTATACCAGATGGATGTAAAGAGTGCTTTTCTAAATGGCAAGCTTGATGAGGAAGTGTATGTAGAACAACCACCTGGTTTTGTTGATCCAAAGTTTCCAAATCATGTCTATAAACTTGACAAGGCAATCTATGGACTGAAGCAGGCACCAAGAGCATGGTATGAGACTTTCTCTAAATTTCTTCTTGGAAATGGTTTCACAAGAGGTACAATTGACAAAACTCTATTCTTTAGAAAGATAAAAGGTGATTTGCTTTTAGTTCAAGTTTATGTTGATGATATTATATTTGGTTCTACTAATGAAAAGTTATGTGCTAAGTTTAGCAAGCTTATGCAGTCTAAATATCAGATGAGCATGATGGGTGAACTAAATTACTTTTTAGGCTTGCAGGTCAAACAGACTGAGACTGGTATTTTCATTAATCAGTCAAAGTATATCAAAGATCTTTTAAAAAGGTTTGACTTTCAAAATTGTGCAATTGCAAAGACACCCATGGCAACAGCCACTAAGCTAGACTCTAATCCTAAGGGAAAGAGTGTTGATAACACTAGCTATAGAGGCATGATAGGTTCACTATTATATCTAACTACAAGTAGACCAGATATAATGTTCTCTACCTGTTTATGTGCTAGATTCCAAAGTGATCCTAAGGAATCTCATTTAATTGTTGTGAAGATAATTTTTAGATATCTCAAGGGAACTCCAAATCTTCGTTTGTGGTATCCAAGAGAATCTGATTTCTCCCTAATTTTCTATTCAGACTCTGATTATGCAGGGTGTAAAATAGACAGGAAAAGCACTACAGGTACATGTCAATTCTTGGGAAACAGATTGATTTCTTGGGCAAGCAAGAAGCAGCAATCAGTTTCAACCTCAACTGCAGAAGCTGAATACATTGCAGCAGGCAGTTGTTGTGCTCAACTCCTTTGGATGAGAAATCAGTTGATGGATTATGGTATGACACTTAGTAATATTTCTATGTTTTATGATAATACTAGTGCTATCAAAATTGCAGAAAATCCAGTTCAACACTCAAGGACTAAGCACATTGATGTCAGGTATCATTTTATTAGAGAACATATTGAAAATGGTACTGTGGAACTCCATTTTATTCCTACTGACAAACAACTTGCAGATATTCTAACTAAACCACTTGATGAGGCCACATTTATTAGATTGGTTAGTGAGTTAGGAATGTTAAATTTTTAGATCTTTAACATCTGAAAAAGTAGCAAGGTATGTTGTTTCAGCTTATAGACTTGATATTTTGTCAGGATCTATACTTGATGGTTAAATGCATAAGCTGTAACACTTTACTTTGATAAATTACAGTATGATAGACTTGTTAATAAACATCAGGATTGCTATTAGTATGCTGACGTCATCAGTATTGACATCAGGATTGTATCGTCAATATCAGGATTGTGAAATTTGTGTGTCTTACTGTTTCAAATTCTGAAGTTCATGTTATTTAGTGGTTCAATTCTGAGTTTTGTTAAATTCTATGTTAGCAAGTTTTATTACATGCATACTGATAATTTATGTCATTATTCATGCGAGTTAATAAACAACGATAGACAAGTAGATATTAAGAAAACTTGTATTTTCATTAATCAAAAGCATTACATACATGAAAATGAAATACAATTCTTCTTTTGTCTAACTACTACTGATAATTCTGTTCTTGTCTAAAGTTGTTGCTACTTCTTCTTCTTCTTTGGCCTTAGTAAGGGTGACTCAGGTTCCTCACTTTCTATACCTAATTCTATAGCCAAGGCTGCTTCAGTTAAGATTTTTAAAGGTTCAGAAGCAACCTGTTTTCTCTTCTTTTTACTAACATCACCCTTTTGAGAGGATGATGCAGTTGGCTCTGTGGCTGGCCCTGGGTTAGCATTTTGCTCTACTTGCTTGGGCCTAGCTAACTCAGATTTTGAGGCACATATTGGCATGTTGTGGGGGTAAGTCCTAAATAAACTCTCCATAAGGGGAGTTATTTTGAGTCTTACATCCACATCATTCCTAGTCTCCAAGCTACTAAAAATGAGTTTGGTCATGGATTTCGGATAGCCTATTCTATTTTTGTCTAACCCAGGCAATTCAATCAATTTAGCATCTATGAAATTAAGTACAGATTGAATAAAGCGAGGGAAGAAAATTTCATTACCTCTCTTGGCTGAGTTCTTACCAAGTCTCCCATACAATTCTTGCATTATGATCAAACCAACATCAATCTTTCTCCCATATGCTAGAGCATAGCCTATTTGTTGAACAGGTGTGCTGATTTGATCAAAGCTGGACTTCCTTGCTGTGAAGACTTGAAGAAGAGTGGCAAAGACATAGCTCCATTCTTTCCTCAAGTACTTCCTATTCAAATTTCCAAGCTTGATTCTATCTGAGTAGTTGATAAAATCAAAGAAGTCTTCCAATTCCTGATCAGTAGCTTGACTGTCATACACTCCTTGTTGTAACCCCAGTGCTTGATTCATGTCTTCAGTAGTGATGGTGATTTCCTTGTCCTGAATCTTGCAATAGATTACGTATGAAGTTATTGCATTCTCTAGGGCCACGACCTCCACAGTAGCAGTTCTCCAAAACTGTTCTAGTAGGTCTAGATACAGAGTTGGGTTGGCTGAGAGTGCACCCTTGATGTATGATTCAGCCATCCATCGAACGAAGCACTTAAAGTTTGCATTGGGTGCTTCAACATCGTTGGTTATTGCTATGAAATTGGTGTGGGTAGGAAATGTGAGTTGGGTATTTGCCATTGTTACACAGAGAGATGAGAAGAGAATGAAGGTTGAAGAAGAAATTTAGCTTTTGACATTAGGGTTTTCAGAGGTTTTGGAGCTTTAGCTGCCTGAGAAATCGAATGAAATGATTTGAACAGTTGTCGAATTGTATATATGTGAGTGACTTGAGTTGTCGATTAGATATAAGTTTTGTATCGACAAGTCAGTCATTCGAGAAGTATAAAACAACTATTCGATAAGTCAAGAAAGGCTTATTCGATATCTCAAGCCGTTTGTAACTCACAGCTGGCAGTTATTTAACTCAGAAAATAATTCTAAGCCAAATAAAATATGTTTTTATGAGCGATATAAAATTTTGAATATAAATCCAAAAAGCGATTAAGTGTCAGCGAAAAATCAGCCTTTTCAAATGATTCGATAACTCAAATACAGTATTCGAGAACTCCATCACTAGAGAACTAAAATACTCTATTCGAGAACTCAGAGTGTGCTATTCGATTTCTCCAAAAGACACTATTCAAGAACTCAAGAGGGTTCTAGATAGGCCTATTCGAGAACTCGAGCCATGACATAACAATGAACCATTCGAGAAGTCTGACTTATCGAACTATACTTTTCACTCATAAAATTTAATTTTCACTATCTTTTAAAATTTACCAGAAATATTCACTGAAGAATATTCTACCAAATTAAATAGTGATTCTCTCAAAATTTCACAGAAATTTCGAGCTAAAGATGTATGATTTTCAACATATGCAGCATTGTGGAATATTTATAAATCATACTCCAGCCAATACTTACTTCAAAAATATTGAGCATTTGATAAAGTAAGTATTTACTGCTGCAACAATCTAGTTGATATATTCAGTTAGCCAGAATTTGAAGAATTCAGCATTCCAATCTCACTAACCAACCTTGTGAAGGTGGCTTCATCTAATGGCTTAGTGAATATGTCAGCTAGTTGTTTTTCTGTGGGAACATAATGTAACTCAATGGTTCCATTAGTTGCATGCTCCCTTATGAAGTGATATCTGATGTCAATGTGCTTTGTCCTAGAATGATTGACAAGATTGGAAACTATAGAGATTGCACTTGTGTTGTCACACATGATTGGAATTCTTTCCAACACAAGTCTATAATCTCTAAGTTGGTTTCTGATCCAAGGCACTTGAGCACAGCAACTTCCAGCAGCTATGTACTCAGCTTCAGATGTGGAAGTTGACACAGATTGTTGTTTCTTGCTGTACCAAGAGACTAACCTTTGTCCAAGAAACTGGCAGCTACCTGAGGTGCTTTTCCTATCCACTCTACATCCAGCATAATCAGCATCAGAATAACCAACCAGATTGAACCCTGTGTCCTTAGGATACCATAACCCCAAGTTTGGTGTGCCCTTCAGATATTTAAAAATCCTCTTTATTGCTGTCATATGTGATTCCTTTGGATTTGATTGAAACCTTGCACACAAGCATGTTGCAAACATGATGTCTGGCCTACTAGCAGTGAGGTAGAGTAGAGAACCAACCATGCCTCTGTAGAATGAAATATTTACCTTCTTGCCCTTAACATCTTCATCTAACTTGGTGGTAGTGGCCATGGGTGTCTTTGCAGGTGAGCATTCTTCCAAGTAAAATTTCTTCAATGGATCCTTGATGTATTTGGATTGACTTATAAAAATGCCATCCTTCCTTTGACTAACTTGCAGCCCAAGAAAGAATGTTAATTCTCCCATCATACTCATCTCATATCTGCTCTGCATGAGCTTAGAGAATTTCTCACACAGCTTCTCATTTGTAGAGCCAAATATGATATCATCCACATAGATTTGAACTAAGATAATATCATCACCATGTTTCTTGTAAAACAGTGTCTTGTCCAGTTTGCCTCTAGTGAATTGATTCTCCAGTAGAAATTGTGATAATGTGTCATACCATGCCCTAGGAGCTTGCTTATGTCCATACAATGCTTTAAGCAATCTGTAGACGAAGTGAGGGAATTGTGGATCCTCAAAGCCAGGTGGCTGTTGCACATATACTTCTTCTTCCAACTCCCCATTCAGAAATGCACTCTTGACATCCATTTGATAAACCTTGAAATTAGAATGTGCAGCAAATGCCAAGAAAATTCTGGTGGCCTCTAGTCTAGCAACAGGGGAAAAAGTCTCATCATAGTCAATGCCCTCCTGTTGAGAGTATCCTTTTGCAACCAACCTTGCTTTGTTTATTATGACTACACCATTTTCATCCATCTTATACCTTAGAACCCATTTTGTTCCAACAATGGTTCTATCCTTTGGTGCAGGCACAAGTTCCCATACTTTGCTTCTTTCAAATTGATTTAGCTCCTCTTGCATAGCAATTATCCAATCAGGATCCAACAATGCATCATCAAGTTTCTTAGGCTCAACTTGGGATAGAAAGCAACCATAGAGACATTCATTTAGAGTTGCTCTCCTTGTCCTTACTCCTGTATTTGGATCTCCAATTATCTGATCTGCAGTATGTGATCTATCCCATTTCCTTGTATGTTCAGATTGATTTCTCAGCCTTGACGTTGCTTCATCATCCAGATCATGATCATTTACATTTCCTCCCCCTGTGAAGTTGCCACTAATCACAGGTGTGTCTTGGATGCTTGTTTCTTCATTGTTGGTTGACACAGGTTCTTCATTCACTTGAGTTTGTTGGATTGTGGGCTCAAATTCAGTTTCAATCTCCTCATCAGAATCATCTAGATTGTCAAACTTCAAAGGATCTTTATCTTCATCATTGGCTTCTTCTAATCCAGGTAGTTTGCTGTCATCAAATGTCACATCTGTGCTTTCCATAACTTTCTTTTGACTGATGACATAAACTTTGTATGCAATTCTTTCCATAGAGTAGCCAAGAAAAATTCCTTCAAATGCTTTTGCATCAAACTTTCCAACATATTCTGAATTGTCTTTTAACACAAAGCATTTGCTTCCAAAAGTATGAACATACTTTAGAGTAGGCTTCTTTCCAGTCATCAAGTTGTAAGGTGTCTTTCCAGCGTTTTTGTTGATGAGGGTTCTGTTTTGGATATAGCATGCTGTGCTCACAGCCTCAGCCCAAAAACATGTAGACATCTTTGCATCAAGTAACATTGTTCTAGCAGCCTCAATCAGAGTTCTATTCTTTCTCTCAACAACTCCATTTTGTTGTGGAGTTCTTGGAGCTGAGAATTGTTGAGAAATACCATTATCTTTGCAGAATGCTTCAAGCATGGCATTTCTGAACTCTGTTCCATTATCACTTCTTAATGTAATTACACTTGCATTGTTGGCCTTTGCTTCCTTGTCAATTTTCTTTATATGCTCAATGATTACATGTGGAGCCTCATCCTTTGATGCCAGAAATTCTACCCATGTATACCTTGTGAAATCATCAACCATCACTAGAGCATACTTCTTCCTTCCTAGTGACATAATATTGACAGGCCCAAACAAGTCCATATGAATTAGTTGTAGGGGCTTGGTTATTGATGTCACTGTCTTTGACTTGTGGCTTGATCTTTTCATTTTTCCTTTTTGACAAGCCTCACACACTCCTTCTTGACAGAATTCAAGTGTGGGCATGCCTCTCACTAACACCCTTTTGACTAGAGAATTAATGCCTTTGAAGTTCAAGTGTGACAGCTTCTTGTGCCACAACCAACTATCTTCATTTGATGCTTTTGAGTAAAAGCAACAAATTTTGTCCTTGTTTGCAGAGTTCATATTGGCTACAAACAGGCTTCCTTTCCTTACTCCAGATAGAGCAAAGTCACCAGTCTTCTTGTGGGTGATCAAACATTCATCTTTGTCAAAATTCACTTTGAAGCCTCTGTCAGTAAATTGACCAACACTCAGTAGATTGTGCTTGAGTCCCTTGACCAGTGCTACATTTTCAATGATGACATTTCCAATTTCCAACTTGCCATATCCTAATGTGTTGCAAATGCTGTCATCTCCAAAAGCAACCATTGGGCCAGCCTTCTCATACTGTGATAGCAGGGCCATATCACCAGTCATATGGTTTGAGCATCCGCTGTCCAAAATCCACATGACCTTCTTTTCACTTTCTTTGCCCTGCAAACACAAAGGTATTACTTCTCCTTTGGTACCCAAACAAGTTTGGGTCCATGTGGCTTAGCAACAGTTTTATCATAAACAGCATGCTTATCAATTTTCTTGATGTTAGTCTTCTTGTCACTGTTAGAAGTCTTAGAATCAGGGTTCTTAGACTTAGGTGACAGAGGTACCTTCCTAACTTTAGGAGGACTTGAAGACTTTGTTCTTGTGTAGTGTGTGTGAACATTGTGACTGATGCAACCTTCCATGAATTGTCTTCTCAAATTAAAACAACTAGTCATTACATTCATGTTACATGGCATACAATCAAATTTATCACAGAAAGGAGAGTCTCTATGTCTTAAAGGCACAGAGCAATCATAGAATGGTTTAGCAACACTACCAGATAGTTTCTTGCATGCATGAGTTAAATGATTAGTGCTAAAACAGTTTTGACAAACTTTCCTAGGGGCATTTGGCACATAAGCATAATTGTTGTCCTTGTTAATTCCCAATTTGCCATTCCTGTTTTGTTTCTTTTTAGCCACTTTCTTCTCAAACTCATTATTCCTAGCTGAAACAAACTTCACAAATTTCTCAGGTCTAGGTCTATCTCCTACTTGCTCCTTGGCTTTGGTTTTGACATTCTCACTCTTAGAGGATGCTTGTTGTTCATTTGATTGTGCTTATCTTCATCATCCAACATTTGCTTAATGAGTAAGGCATCCTCATCAATCTCAAGTGTTGGAGTTTTAAATATTGGGTTCTTAGTCTTTTTCAAAACCTGAGTAACTTCCTCTTGAACAACAATGTCATCTTCAATGACTGCATAGCCTTTCCTCTGTTTAAGAGTGTCATAATCAAGACCAATGGCAGCCTTAGGTCTAGCTAGATTTTTCTCATGGTAGGACTGCAATAGACTAGAGGAATTCTTAAATGTTTTCAATTTAAATTCATTTTCAGCTAGTTCATCCCTAAGAGCTTTCTCAACTTGACTAGCACATAGAACCTTATTCTTTAGATATTTGATTTCTTGTTTAAGGTTTTCTACTTGCATAGCAGTTAGTTGTAGTTCCTCATTTCTTTTGTTCAACAGTTCATTCTTAGTAGACAGTTTAGCAATTTCTTCATTAGCAGCAGTCATACTAGTATGAATATTAAACATCTCAACAGATAGTTGTTCAAGCATAGATTTGTATTCAGAAACAGACATGTCTATGGTAGTGAGGGATGGTACCTGAAAGTCTGATTCAGATGGTTCTTCCTTGGAGTTGGCCATCAAGGCATAGTTGCAGAATTCTTGTTCTTCTCCATCACTATCAGAATCATCCCAACACTTCCCTTCAGCTATGTAGGCCTTACCTGATGTATGCTTCTTTAGCAGAGCCTCATACTTAGCTTCAAGCTCAAGAAACTCCTTATCCTTCTTTTTAGGCTTCTTGCATTCACTGGCAAAATGCCCTAGGTCATTGCATCTATAACATCTCACAGATGACCTATCCACATAGCTGGTTTTGAATCTGTTTTTGTTTGCTTTCACAGGTGCCTTGCTCTTGTTGAATGAGTGATTTTGAGATCTAGGCTTGAAGGGCTGATTCCTCTTAAATCTGATGTTTGGGAATTTTCTAGCCATAAAAGCATATGAAGTGTTTTCCATGGCATCCAAGTCTTCAAGTGTGTAGAACTCATCTTCTTCCTTTTCATCAACAGGTTCAGTCACTTCTTCTTCAGTTTCTTCATCATCTACTATCTCTTCTATTCTCAGCTGACTTGTAGATGCTTCCAGGTCTTGAACAGATTTGTTGACAATCAAGGCAGAGGATGTGTTTATCATTCTGCCTTGGTTGGCTTGGATAGCCCTCTTCTGAAGCAGCTCAAGCTCATGAGTCTTTAAAATCCCATAGAGCACATCATATGTGACTTTGTTCAAATCTCTTTCTCTTAGAGATATGACCCTTTGCTCTAGATGGTTTGGTGCAGATAGTAGAAACTTCATGTTTATTCCTTAGTGCTGTAAACCTTCCCATTCATTTGAAGCTCAGTCACCAGCTTGTGAAATCTCTCAAATATATCAGTAATACTTTCTTTGGACTGTGCCATGAAAGCCTCATACTGTGTGACCAGTATCTGTTTCCTATTCTCTCTTACCTCCTCTGTCCCTTCACATAACACCTCGATGTGGTTCCACATGTCCTTGGCTGATGTGCATGATGCTATGTTGGCAAACATCGACATATCCATGGAGTCTATGATTAGCAACATGAGATGACTGTCTAGGGCAACCTTTTCCTTCTCTGAGTCCGTCCATTTGGATGGCTCTTTTGCAACATATGATCTAGGAATGACTATTGTGCCCACTGTAGATTAAGTAATTTCTTGTTGTGGTACAAATGGACCATTCTTGAGGATGTCAGGGTAGAGAGGATTAGCGGCTTTGATGAATAACAACATTTTTATTTTCCAGAGGTTGTAATTCTCTTTGTCGAACTTAGGGACCTTTACCGTACCTGTAGTCTTTGGTGTATTCGAACTCATGATCGTTTTCTGTTTAGATTAAACAACCTGCTTTGATACCACTTGTTGAGTATTGAATACAGTAAAAGAATACAGAGGGGGGTGAATGGATTCTTGAACTTTTCTTCGTTCTTGAATCTTTGCAGCAAGATATGTGTTGAGTGTGTGAGATATGTAAGTGCGAATAACAAAGACAAACACAACACAATATTACTTTAATCTAATATTTTATTAGATAAAGATTTTGCTACAATCCGTGAATACAAATGATAGTATTCTCAGCTTCGTTTTTCTCAGTGAGATATTTCTTGTGTTGTATCTTGAAAAACTTAAAAAATTCTAAGGAAGTGAGGCTGTATCCTTATAGACATGGATACACCTACTTACTACAAATAAGGTAGGTAAAAAAATTACTTTCCAGTCTGTCTATCTTATTTGAGTAAGAGTCCAAACGGTTACAAATTTGACTTTGCAAAGCCTGTTCAGATCCACTTCTTTAGCTCCTCACTAGTACAAAAATGGCCTTTTACGTCGGTTTAACAGCCTTTTACGTCGGTTAAATGGCGACGTATGGGCAGGCGACGTATAAAGTCATGACCCTTTTACGTTGGTTAAAAAAGGCGACGTATATTGTAACCTTTTACGTCGGTTCTTCTAAACAACCGACGTATAAGGTTCAAAAAATTAAAAATAAAATAAAAATAATTCATTAGTAACCGACGTATATTGTTAACCTTTTACGTCGGTTCTTCTAAACAACCGGCGTATAAGGTCCAAAAAATTAAAAAAAAAAAATCTCGATGCCTGTTCAAACCCACCTCCTCCCCTTTCATTCATCTCCACCGAAGGCTCATTATACCAAACCCAATAATTAAAAGTAAAGAATACAATAAAAGAATAGGGATATTAAACTACATTTGAGCTTCAATAGGCACACAATAGAGCCAATCCACAAAAATTACAATGTATATGCAGGAATAAACTTCTGAACCTTCTTTGTGGCCCTTAAGTATGACACTAAGTATGACATGAACACTTCTTTGTGGGAGTTGATATATATTAATCACAGCCTCACCACTATTGCTGATACATATATGTTGTTTATAGCTTGAAAAGAATTTAATTTCATCAACAAGCCGTGGCATTGCTTCTTGAAGTTCAGTCATAGCCCTGGTAACTGTCCATCAGGTCTAGAAAGAAGCTCTTGGAATAGTTTGGAGTGCATTTGCTAATATACTCTTCCACAAGGAGGATCAATTCGATGGCCTGGCATTGTCAGTCTTGGTAGAACAGGTATTGGACATTGCCCCTGCAAAAAGTTAAACAAGGTGTGATCACCTGCTAAGCAATATTGCAGGTAACATTCTAAAACATCTTCTATGCAATTCCAAAGCTCCAGCATGAATATAGCAAGGTCTTGAAACTGGTACAATATAACAGGTAATGTGTTAAGCAATTTATATCATTCTATACAAACCAAGTGGCATTTTATGCAAGCATTATTACCCGCTGCATCCTTTGTATCTTTAGCTTTAACAACCTTTTAATTGCAACTGCTAAACTATCTATAGTATCATTACTAATGCTTTTTGTTCCATCTGAATCGCCTAAACTGGGATGAACCTCGTTAACAGTGTTCTGGAAATCCATTCCCAGCACCCAGCATTGTGAGTTCAAGGTATTCAGGTGTTCCAGGACCTGCTTCAGGCGATCACTCTGCATACATATAAACATCAACATTAGTAAACATAGTAGAATGGAATAATGTCTAGTAACAGAAATTTTGGAGGTTGTTTATAAGGATACCTTCTCATTTTGAAGGGCCTGAAGCTTTTTCTGCAATTCTTCAAGCTTTCTTTAAGATAAACCAGTTTCATAAACAACTGGAAGCCTTTTTGTAAACATTGAGACAATAACACAAGTGAACATTATACCAAATCTCACAAGTGAACTTACAGCAGCTAAAGGGCGGACAATAACAACCAGTTCAAAGTAAACAAATTAATTGTCAACATTGAGACAAAAATTACATCCAAGATTTATTGCTGGAGCAGTTCCACGCAATGGATATAGATATGACATCAAGCAACTAATTTTCAAATCAGAATATGCTCAATTAATATAAGTAAAACGAAGAATGAAAGCAGGATAGATCTGTAACAACAAATATCGGTACAAATTATAAACCAAACATTGTAATAAGAGCAGATTCAACAATACAATCCCTAAGACTAAGAGCATTTTTACAGTAACACATCTAAAAGCTCTTTTAATTATAGCAACAATAATATTTACAACCTTGGGCCACAGATCTACATACATATACAACAAAAATTGAAAACAAGCTTTACCAACAAAATCTGGTCAAAACTCGATGAAATCCGATGAAACAGAAGAGGCTGAGATGAGGGGATTGTTATTCACGATTATGCTTCGGATGTAAGGGGATTGTTATTCACGACTATGCTTCGGATGTGAGGGAGGTGAGAACAGAGAGGGAGAGATAAGGGTGGAGGGAAAGATAAGGGAGGAGAGGTTGAGAGAGATAGAGATAGAGATGGGGTTTGAGGGAGAAAGAGGCAGGCGGCGAGAGAGAGATTGGGGTGGGAGAGAGTTGAGGGCGGAGAAAGAGAGGTGGTGGTGGAGAGATTGAGCGAGCTAGGAAGATGAGGGAGACAGGGAGAGATCTGTGAATGACGAGAGAGAGATTGGAGAAATCAGATAATTGAGTTAAAATGAATGGTCGAGATTAATTGCATCCAACGGCTCTAAGTAAAGATCCATGTGCTCAAGTATTATCTAATAATAATGTAACACGTGGCCTAGCACCCATTTTCATACGTCGGTTATATTAAGGGCGATGTAAAAGAGAATATTATATCTGTCACATTTTCCTCAACCGACGTATATAATAGTATCATATACGTCGCCTTACTCAATCGACGTATATAATAATATCATATACGTCACCTTTTCCTCAACCGACGTATATAGTAGTATCATATACGTCGCCTTTTCCTCAACCGACGTATAAACACTCATATACGTCGGTTAAATAAAAACCCGACGTAAAAAGTCATCAATTTAACCCTTTTACGTCGGTTAAAACAACCGACGTATAAAAGTAGTATATACGTCGCTTTTATGTTTAGCCAACGTAAAAGGGGCGACGTATAATGTCAGTTTTGTACTAGAGCCTTGTCCCCTGTCTTATCTCTCTAAGCTTCTTTGTAGTCTTTCCAACGTGCTTTATAGTACACAGTCAAATAAAGCGTCTTGGCTTGTTGCAGGTTTCTGACTTGTACAATTCTTCAGTATTTTGTCTCCAAGAATTTATTCGAGAAGTGGCTAAGTGAATGATTCGGGAACTAGAATTGACTTAATCGATAACTCTGAGTTCTCAAATAGTGTTATATTAACATATCGAATCACTTCTCGAATAGCTCTTTTCTCTGGGAGTCCTTGAGATATCGAATAGAACATTTTGACATATTGAATCCCTGAGATGTTGAATAACATCTTGAGTCTTTGGGATATCGAATAGAACATTGACTTGTTGACCCTTTTTAGAACTCGAATATCACCTTTGACCTGTTGACTCCTTGAGTTCTCGAACTGAGTAATCGACATATCGAATCTCTGAGATATCGAATGAGATATCGAACAGTGTATTCAGAGATATCGAATAGTGTCTTCTGAGATATCGAATCACTGACTTCTCGAATGCTAGACATCTCGAATAGACAAATGTACTTCTCGAATTGGTACTTAGGCAAATTCTTCATTTCTTCAAATCTCAACTGTGATTATTTGACAGCCTGTATCTCCTTGCTTGAGGCATGAACCTTGGAACTTCTTTCAAGCATTATTCTTGACTTAATAGGTACATTTACACAGCTAGAATTTGATGCCTATTACAAGTACAAAACCAATAGAAACTCTACAACTAGAGGTTCCCTCAGTTGAGAGGTCATGTAAGTAATGCATAACATTACAAATAACTTAGGCTTGTTATTAGATGTATTCAGGCATGCCTCTGTGACTAACAATATGTTCCCTAATACTCCCTCTGTCCCCCTCAATTGTTTACATTGGAGGGGGACACGGAGACCAAGACAAGATATAAAAAATAAGTAAAGTTAGATGAAAAATGGGTAAAGTGGTGGGACCTATCAATATTTAATAATAGATTAGAGATAGTGGAGGAAAATAGTGGGTGTAATAGTGTTTTTTATTATTAAATATGAGATAGTGGGGGAAAGTAGTGGGTGTAATAGTGGGGAAAACTTACTAATTTTGGTAACGTAAAGAAATGAGAGGGACGACCCAAATTAGTAACCGTAAAGAAATGAGAGGGACGGAGGGAGTATGATTTTTAAAAGAATACTTTAGGCCCGAGTTTTTGATGGATACTTGTTAAGATAACAAGATTGTGAATGAATTCTTATATAAAAGAATTATGAGAAGTTAAGTAGCGGGTCAAATTGGACCTAATGCTACAATTTTGAGAAAATGTTTTTTTGTATATGAAGTTGGAAAGACAATTGCGTAAGAGGACTGTGGCACCCGCCCGGCGTGTAACTATTATAGCCAATGTAAAGAAGTGCTTATGGCATGTATTGCCTTCGGATCCATTTATATTAGAACCAGTGTTTAAATAACACTGTGCTTCGGGGCTTTAGCGTGATTGATCATCCGCTTTAGCTCAGTGTCAATTTAATCCACTTCATAAAATGGGCCTTTATTATTAAATGCTTGGGAAAATGAACGATTGGTAATTTAGTACCAACATTTTGTTACACTGATACTTAGAATTTTTAGTAATAGAAAATCTATTGGTTAACATTCTGTTTACTTACAACATACACTTGCTGAACTTAGTTCACTCTGATTTTGATTCGCTAAATACATCGAAGGATTTGATTCTTGTCAAATTATTGGTCTTTATACTCTTCAAAATGGTTTACATTCTGTTGCTTATATATATACTTGCTGAGCTTTTCTCGCTCACCCTTGCATCTTTATCTAACCTTTCAGCTAGACAGTTTGATGAATTGCGGGAACCCAGGGATAGCAGCTGGTTGTAAGCGTGTTTTGTAATTTCTAAAATCTGCAGTTGGTAATGTAATCAAATAAATTTTTTTAGATTAGTTTTATTGGAGTTGTAGTAGTTGAATATAGATTCTTGTTTTAATGCCAAAACTTGGTAAAGATCCTGCCTTGTGAGAGTGTTATTTTATTTTATATTATCTGTGAATGCATGTTTTTAAATAGTGACACCGGATTCCCGGGCTGTCACACATCAGACAATCAAATTTATTAAAAAACGAAGCAATCACGTCTCTCATAATGCCATCGACAACAAAAAATCAAAAAATGTTTATTTTACTTATCCAATGTCCAACTTTGCAAATGTTTATCAATAATGAATTTAAAAAACATTTTTTATGCGACAAAATAGATGTCGTCAATATCTTCGAAAATGTTATTCTTAATTCTCCCTCCGTCCCATTTTATAAGTGAACCTACTATACTTGCTATTTCTGAACACTATTTTTCACTATTATACCCACTACTTCTCTATTTTATACTCTTTTTTTATTCAATAAATACTATTACACCCACTACTTTCTCATTTTACCCATTTTTTATACACCCACTTTCACAACTAGCCAATCAAATATTGCCACCTAGCAAGTCAAATTGATTTTTCTTAATTTTTATGTAAATTTACCCAGATCATTGTTTAGGGACTGAGGGTGATATTATGCATGTGATTTTTAAAAATGTTTTCGTGACGCGTGGCTTTGTTACATAGTGTTTTTTAAAGCCCCAGCTACCATCCAAAAATTAATGTAATCCAATTGTAGTCCAGTCCTGGCTGTTTTGAAACCTTGGTTTTTACCATTGGAAGTTGGAACTACTACTTAACTACAACACTTGAAATGATCATCTCTGGTGCTATTAAGCATAAATAAGTTTCTTCTGAGTACTTAAAAATATTTATATTTTATGCGGTAACATTATTGGAGGGAAATTTATAAGATAGAAATCAACATATAGATTATGTTGAATACACTTTATTTTCTTTAAGATAACTTATGCGATGCACGAACTTTTTTGATATATAATAAATTTTGTTTTATGTTACAATTTATTTTTATATAATCATTATTTTTAGTAATTTTTTATTTTTAACTTAAATAATTTAATATAAATTTAATTAATGATACGCATGATTTAAAACTTATATTATAAAATTTTAAATTAAATACATCGTTAACGGAATTCGAACCTTGATCTTTAATAAAGTAATTTAATTATATAGAATATATTTTATCATTGGATCTAACTGTTCTTATTTATTACTATATATGATTGATTGCAAAATTATGTTTTAAATTAAAGGGTAACATGTTTTAATTAGAAAAGAAATATTAATGATTGGAAGATACAATATTTTAGGTGTGTATAAAGGGTAATATGTTCAATTAAAAGTAAATGAAATTGATTGAAAGATACGATATTTTAGGTATTTATTAAATTTTATTTAATATTACAATTATGTTTTTATATAATTATCATTCTAATAATTTTTTTAATTTTAATTTAATATAATTTAATATACTCATATTTACAGATTATACTAATGTTTTGCTTATTATAAACAACGTATAGGGATTTTTAATATATTTTATTAGTAATTGATAATATGGTGTGATATTTTTGGGTATATATTAATGATTGTAAGATTAGTTTTAAATAAAAAAGGTAACATATTTTAATTAGAAAGTAAATACTAATGATTTGAATATATGGTATGATTGATGTTTTTAGAAAAGGTAATCTATACTATATTATAATAAGCGAAAGAGGGTATAATTTGTAGTTGGTTACCCCATTATTTTTTGTTATCACCTTATTTTTGGTTAACCTCATTCACAACCGTTGAATCTTCAATTTAAATAGATCATGACCATTGGATACAACAATACTAAAAGTTGAAGGTCTAAAGTTCGAATCCCGCCAACAACATTTTAATATAAAATTAATACTAAATTATGTTATATAGAAAGGTTGAAGGTTCGATTCCCACCAACAGCATATTAATTTAGATTTAATACTAAACTAAAAATAATGTTTAAAATATTATATATACTAAACTATAAACAAATTTAAAAAAAAAAAAATAACTCGTGCTTTGCACGGGCTATAAGCTAGTATCTTTAATATCAGTAAATGTGAAATTGGTAATGGCTAATTAATATTAATTATATTATGTCATTATTTATTTTAATAATGAGTATAACTAAAAACTTATATGTATATATAAACGTTGGTGTTTCTCCTGCAATCCCCGACCTTCCCAAGCACTGCAGATGACGTAGATTTGGCACCTCAGTTTACACTGCATACGTGCAGAATATGAAGAACGACAGATTATTAGTAAATTTATAATGATGTTTAACATAAGTAGTATTATGGGAAAAGAAACTTACGTATTGCAGTCGAAACTAAGATCAGCTGAGAACATTAAAGGGACTCCACATTTCCCCGAGAGAGCATCAATTTTTGCAACATTAGCTGGCCTACCTCTAATATTTTGGTGCTCGCAAAAGCAAAGTTGTCTTCTTTCCTCTTTTGTTTTGGCTGAGTCAAAGAATGCTTTATACGCTTTGCAGCATTCATGAGACGGCTCTTGCTGTTCATCACTTCTGGTGAATGGACTGCACAAGGCTGATGCTCGCTGGTTTTCCGGTCCATTACATTTAAAGGCGTCCACAGCTGCCACCACTATAAACATCATAACCACCAAGTAAGCAATCTTCGCCATCGATTCCTGCGTTAATCTCTACAGCTCTACTTGTATATATATATTTTTATGTTTTAAATTTGGTCAACTACAGCATACCATGTATTTAAAGACGGAATGGGGGAGTAGTTTAGTAATGTAAGTTATCTTTACCCAACAGTTAGGACACCAAATATTGCATTTGGCAAAACTAGACTGAGCATGTAGGTTATATGAGCATGTACCATTTCAAACTCGAGTGGTAATTATTTTGGGCAAAACGATTTGGAGGCATCTATTTATTACAGATTTTCAGCTTAAAAGGCCTAATTAATGAACACAAGGTGTTCGTTCGTCCACCATATTGTTGGCTAAAATGCTATGCTGCAAGTGGAAGTTAATTAGGCGCTTCTGATCAAGTGGCAAATACTATGTTTATTAATTACAAGTTACATATATAGAAATAATTTCTATTAATTGAATTAGTTATATTGGTAGTCCAGACTAGCTACGGTGTTAGGCGCTTATGCATGATCACGTCAATCATGTGGCAAATTAATTATCATCATCTACTTGAGTGAGTTACATAAAACTATATTCTGTGTTAATTAGTTATGGTAGCCTACACAATAGCTACAGGGTATATATAGATGTTAGGCGCTTCTGATTCATCCAATCTGGTGCTAACTCATCTTGGACTCTTTACAAGTTACATAAAACTTTATATATCACTCACATCCTCTGTATATATGTAGGGATGACAAAAATACCCGACCCGATGGATACCCGATCCGATCCGATCCGTTTGGGTCTACCCAAACCCGATTTTTTGGATTTGGATTTGGATTTGGATCTTATTTTTGGACCCGAAAGAGTTTGGATCTGGATTTGGATCTTAGGTGTCCCGATCCGATACCCGACCCGAAACCCGAAATCCGATCCAAACCCGATCCGAACCCGAAACCCGATTAAAAACCCGATATATATATATATAATAAATATTAAATATATTAATATCTTACTTAATTTTATAACCATGATACATATTACATAATTTACATACATTTCACTAATTATTGTATCATTTCATTATTAATATTTACATGCACGTAATCTAATTATTGTTTATTATATCATTTTATTATTAATATTTAAAATTAATAGTTAAATAATCAATTTTTATTTTAATTATAATATTTTAGTAATTCGGGTTCGGGTCTCGGATCTCGGGTAAAATCCAAACATTCGGGTTTCGGGTAAAATTCGATCCGATCCGAAATCCGTTGGATCCAGGTCCGGGTCTTAGTTTTCGGGTATTTTTCGGGTCCGGGTCGGATCCGGGTCCGGGTCTTGTTCATACATATTGCCAACCTGTCCAATCCAAGACAACAAAAAATTGAAGTACAAACCAACAATTGGCCAAGGATGCAACCAGAACAAAAATAAAGTTCTACAAATTCCCAAGAATCACACCACTACTCCAAAGTTTGTTCTCGATGTAAGAACCCCGATTTTTGGTAGGAATTAAAACTTTTATTATGGAATGAATATGGATTCAAATACTTATATGAAGAATGCTATTGGTTGACAATCTAGATAAGAATTATTTATCTCCTAGGAAATTAAGATTTGATAATTCCAAGGGGGAAGGTTATTCTTATGTCATCCAAATCGATATCTGTTATCAGTCCAGTGGTTCCGTAAAAGGGTTAAGGAATGATCGAAAGAGAACCGGGACATCTATATAACCTTAAAAGAATAAGTAAAGAATAAGTGGTGAATAGTGATTTTGGTGGAATTATGAATATTATTAGACGACGCTATATAGAAGTACACGGAACGAAATTCTGAGTTCGTATTAGTGATCCAGGGGGAAAAAGAGTGTATGTAAAAGCTGTCGGATTCTGAAAAATGACACTTTTAGTTTCTCCGAGATTTCCCTGGATGCTGAAAGACCTAAGAGATTATTAAAAGGATTTAAAGAAAATGGATTCGAGAATTATTAAAAATGATGGAGAATGGTAGTATAAATGTTAAGAAGGTTTCCGGTAAAACCCTAACTAAAAACGATTGAGATATTCGTTCGAACGATCAATGAATTGAGTAATAACCGGACAAAGAAACAAGTAGAGAGCCAAGAGACAAGCATGTGCAAGTGGATAGGATCAAGTAACTAAGTTGGTTACCAAAGGAACTTGGACAATTAGAAAGCAAACTAAGTACTTAGCTTAATCTTATCATCAAACCACTAAAACATGACATTTGTCCACTTGAATTACATCATGCATGAGCAAATCACTTTATTAAAGCCACTTTAGCTAGATATTATCCAAGACTACACAATAATGCAAGGATGAGATCAAAAGCAAGCCAAACAACTCCACTTCTCTCATTTTCTCTAAACTGTCCAGCAGAAACAAAAGCTAAATAAAAATTCATATCTCCCAATCTAGAGAGTATAAAATCACCAAATTTTAACCATAACCTCTCCACTCCATGGGAAAGGTTCGTTTAAAATTTCATTGCAATCCAAGTAGTATAGCCTAGTAAACTCCATGCTCAAAGTTGGGACACCAAATCTGACCAGTTTTTGTCCAGTAGGAAAAACGGGTTCAAAACCATAGCTTCCAAGCTTCAAATTTCATGATCTATAGCTCAAAACAAAGCTTATGAAGAACCCAAGATGTGGTAAAAATTTGAGAGCTAAACTCTTATTTTTCAATTTTTTATGATTTTTACAAGTTGAGTGATGAATAGTGTTCTTCAAGAACTAATCTTGTTTTCTTTGATTCTTATGGTTGATTTAGCTAGCTTAAGGCCACTCAAGGATCATAAAAAGTTTAGTGAGGCTAGAACATACTCCAAGGAAGGTAGACCTCTTGTAACCCTAGCATTTGATTTGAGATTTATATATGTTTTTGATGGTTTTAGCTTTGTATGATTATAGTGGTGATTATAAGCATGATTATGTAGTTAGTTATGTGATTTAAGAAGCATGATGATTTTGAGGTTAAGATCAGTGGTTCTAGGGTTTGTTGAGATGAGAATCATGTTTATAAATTGTATTGATGCCTGGTGCGGCTTGGTTGGATGATTATGATTTTTGGAACGTCCAAATTATAGCCGTCGTAATGCCGAATTTTTGTTAACACTTAGAAACCGAGCATGACAGTTAATATAAATTCCTGACCTTGGTAATGTTATGACTTTTCCTTGTATATCTCGAGCCATAGATCGTTTTGGCGTGAGAATCGAAACATTACGACTTACGGTTTAGGAGTTATGGTCAAATTGCTAAAATTGGTTCGAAACCGTAAGTAAAAGTTCGTAACTTCAATTGAACCCTCGTAAAGCATGTTACTCAGTGGAGAATCTTGGTAAATAAATACTAGAGGTCATATGGAAGGTATGAGAGAAAGCACATGTCAAACGGATCGTTTTACGATTTTATAAAAATGTTTGAATCAAAGTTAAACGCGAACGAACCCCTAAAAACCGGCTTGGTTATAACTTTGGTAAAACACTTAGAAAACGGATGATAAAACTCGAGGTATAACCTTGGTTCGTAAACGACCTACTTTAGCACTTACATGGCTTAAGTATATACCAAGTGTAAGTGTAACAATGAGCCGTAATGACAAACAAATGTCGGGTCAAAACGAGGTTAATAAGGGTGCATAACGAGATAACTTGAAAATGTGTTTCGACTTAAGTGAAGTTTATACTTAGACTTTTAAAAGGTGTTAAGTGGTTAATCTCGAATGTTCTGATTGTTTATAGATCATCGAGCAGACCCAGGACACGCTATCTCTACCCACACCCGATTACCAGGCAAGTTTCCAATACCTTGGAACCGTTGTTGTGATAATATGTATATCTGTTGTTTTCGATACATATGCCATAGCATGCATGCCTATTGTCAAATTATATTATGATACTTGTTCCCTGAATTGATATTGGCTTATAGACTAGATACGAATTATCAGTTATAAGTCAGACTGTTTTGGTAAGACCCTTAGCGAAGGGCATATGATATTCATTCTTAAATATAGACCGGGAGTCGGTATTTTGAGATATATAGATAGTCGTGGAAACCCGGAGAGATTCCAACGGCAGATTATTATTTATCTTGAGGAAGGTTATTATTAAACATTATTCATATTCCATAAAGTATCAATTACTTGGAAATCTTTCAAGGAATGTTATTTGGGTATTATCTCAGTCGAGAAATATTAGGTGAATATTATTTTTGAATATTCACTTAGAGTTGGATTATTTAATGAATAATTACTTTGATATTCATTGGAATTTTATTTATTAGAGTTGGATATTCATTGGAATTTTATTTATTAGAGTTGAATATTCACTAGAGTTGGATTCATTGAATATTCACTTAGAGAAATATTAGGTGAAGATTACTTTCGAATATTCATTTAAGGTTTTATGTACTTGATGAATATTATTTTAAAATATTCATTGGAAGTTCTATTTACTTAAGAAATATTATTTTGAATATTCCTTTAAAGTTTTGATTACTAAATGAATATTATTTGGATATTCATTTAGAAGATTATTTACTAAATGAATATTATTTTCAAACATTCATTTAAGGTTTGACTTATTTATTGAATATTATTTTAAATATTTATTGGGAATTTAATTATGTAATGAATATTATTTTGAATATTCATTTAAGGAGGGATTTGTTTAGTAAATAATTCTATATATTCATTCGAGGATTACTTACGAGCAATATTATGATTTAATAATATTCCATGATTATTATTGAGTTAATAAATATTCTTGGAATATTTATTTAATTCTTTTAAATTCTTTTTAAAATGATTTATATTATTCGAAGATTATCTTTCACCTTCATATATTATGTAAAATATTTCAGAGTCTTTTTACGACTATTTTATCAAGGAAAGGTTCCCAAGTCTTTATTCTTCATTTAAATCTATCTTAAAAGGATTTAAATGCTCGCTCAAACTTCCATATTATAGGGGAACCTTACTTGAGAAATGTTATTTATCTTGTTGACTTCCCGGTCATAAATCTTTCAAAACTATCCTTTTCACTCGCAACTTGGTTGCTGTTTATCAATTGAATCTTTGAGTAACCTTCTCATCATTCGAGGGGTAAGATTGTTGGAACAAGTTGGTATCCTCTAACAAGCAGCAGCTTGGGAGATATGATGTCGAATTTTCCTTTCCAACTAGATACGACTACTTTGTGGAGTCTTATCAACAAGTATTATACTTGGGGAAAGGGGGACGAACTTTATGTTCAGAGTCATGAATTTCTTTTCAAACTTGGAGTCGTGTAAGAGGCCGAGTAGCGCCGGTCCATCCCATTGGCCCAACCGTTGGCCGGGGAGATCTAACAGGGCGGTAGACAAGTAAATCCGTCAGCTCTTCCTTCTACCGGTAGTAAATCTAAATTGAGCTGTACAATCTGCGACTGATCATCGTAAAGATTGAAACAGCGGGCGCGGTGAATACTTCAGCATTAGTTCATCATTCAAATTCATTTATTTTCTGCAACATTATCATTATTGGCAGTATTGGAAAAGTATTCATAATTGGAATTGCAATATTTTCCTGCAAGTTCCTCTTTTAGGATAAATGATAATATCTTGCTTATCATTGACATAGCAGATATTTCCACCTAGATATACATTTTGAGTTACCTTGTAACTTCATCGTTTATGTGATACTGGCATCATTTCCGTAAATGCATGGCATATGGGTTGAAAGATACTTTCGAACTGTTATATATTATCGTTCAGTTATACATTATTGTTGGTGGGCTATTGCTCACCCTTGCTTTATTATTATATCGCAACAACAGCTAGACCAGATGACTCGCACAAGGCGCACTCGACGCTGGCGAGGACGATGAGACTACCAGAGCCGAAGAGAAAGCTATTGGTAGGATAGATTCATTCTTTCAGTACCAAGTATATCGGCTAGTATGACTTATGTAAATGGATGGCAAAGAGTATGTATTAATATTGTAGTTCTTTTGGGTTGTAAGAACTCAAAATGTGATTAATAAAATTTGATTGTTACTCTGATTTCATCTCTGGGACTATAACAGGTGTGTTTTATATTGTTGTGTTGGGTCATAAAGATATAATTTATTTTATGTTGAAGTAAGTTCAAGTATTGTGGACAAAATTGGAGACCGTAACGACCGGATCCCGGACCCCGGATCTGGGGGTGTTACAAAAATGGTATCAGAGCGTACGTTATAAACCCCAAAGATGAGGGGACGTTAAAACAGTAAATTCACTAAGATAATAAGAACTCTTGCCAAGTTCATAGTTCGACTACATAATGTAGTACTGACATATAAAACCCTTATGGGAACTCTTAAGTATCATGATAATAACTTAGCTCGATATTGTATCGACGAGTAAGGCGACAGACCTTGAGGCATACGAGCAGCAGCACGATGATGCTTTATTATATGCTGAAGATCAGCGGGTAAATTCGATAGGATAAGGAGCTTACCCTTGAGGAATGAAGCTGCAGCCAGAAAGACTGTGATGATTAAGGTATAGTGCTCATAAAAGTGAGCATAAAGAACTGAGCTATTAGCAAGAGAACTGAAGATTCATGTTGGATTCGTAGCCGGACTATTGGATGTAGTACCAGCAAGTAAAACGGATTGGAAGAATCACTTGAGATCTTATACGGGAATAGATAAGAATCCTTAGAGACTTTCGTTTTAATGAAGAAAGAGCTAGAGGGATGTATGATTATCAAAGACATCAATATAAGACGAGGAGTAGAGTCCCTAGGAATAGTTGAGAAGGAGGCAGTAAGTGCCATATCATTTGATAAATGAATTAGTATGAATATTGTTAGTAATAATTCGCCATGAGAAGGCAGATGTCATAGGTTATAATTTATGGAACCAAATTGAGGTTAATGAGATGGTTTTATTCAGGGAAATGTTCATTTTATGAATGAATCTGTTAGAAAGTAAAGACATTGGGAAGTGATAGCATGATTGGATAAAGTTATATAAGGAAGTAGTAAGCAAGACAACGATCTCAGAACCTGCCGGAAGATAAGACCAGTGAGTCAAGATGAACTCGTAATGAGACTACTGTCAGAGGCTGAGTATAGGGTTATTTCAACTCAGTTAAAAGATGAACCAGAAACGTTAGATGCATGTGATTCAGAGGAATATTAAATTCTTTCTTTTCTTTGAATGGATTATAGTAGTTACCTTAAGTTTACTCCGACACGGAATTATAATGGATCAAGTAATATGATCAGCAGTTAAAGAGAAAAATGTGAGAAAATCTTCTTGGAGCTAAAAGATGAAATTGGTAATGACCAAGAGTTGGCATTGCTTAATGGAAAAAGGAGACTTTGTGCTTCCAACGACGCTTCACATAAAGGATTAGGATGTGTGCTTGCGCAGCATGACAAAGTACTTGCGGATGTGTTCGGACAGCACGGTTCACCAGGTTCGGATGGCCTTAGTAGTGCCAATTTTGTGGAACAACCAACTCCGACGGTAATGTTCCTTCTAAGACTAGTGGTTAGGTAGACTGACATTTGGTAATATTGAATATCAGGACGTATAGGTATCAGGACGTTGTGACAGGTTTCAGATTGAAACTGTTGATTCCCTTCTAAGGGATGTATATAATTGTTTCCCCTCCAGTGGTTAAACTTCCAACCTGATGACGATTATTTCGTTAATTATGGCTGCTTATGGTTATACCTGCTTGGAGGTTCATAGAATTATTCTTCAGGTTTCGAAATTGGTCTCCTTAATGTTACCAGTAGGTGGATAGATTGACCAAAATTTCCCTGATTCTGGAAAGGAATTCGGCGAATTTTGGCAAACCTAGTCTTTCTGATTATCAAAGAACATCATTGAAGAGAATGGAAAATGGAGCGAACCCTATGGATTGGGTAAGGTTGCCTTCATATGGGTTAGTAGACGGACCCTGAGTATTACAATCGATGGTAGAGATAAAATGATGAAGTGAGATTGGACGGAAACAAGAAATGTAAGTAAGAAACCAGCCGGACTGAGAAATTCCGGGATTGACTTAAATGAAAAGGCTGCTATGCCAGGAATGGTAAGCTTGTATGGCACGTGGGATTGATAAGGATAGTTAAAAAGATAAAAGTAGAGGAAAGGTGAACGGAGACGGTGCCGAGTAGTGGTAATGGCCAAGAATTGGCATTGCTTAATGGAAAAGGAGACTTTGTGCTTCCAACGATGCTTCGCATAAAGGATTAGGATGTGTGCTTGCGCAGCACGACAAAGTACTTGCGGATGCATTCGGACAGCGCGGTCCACCAGGTCGGATGGCCTTAATAGTGCCAATTGTGTGGAACAACCAACTCCGATGGTAATGTTCCTTCTGAGACTAGTGGTCAGGTAGACTGACATGTGGTAATATTGAATATCAGGACGTATAAGTATCAGGACGTTGTGACAGGTTTCAGTTTGAAACTGTTGATTACCTTCTAAGAAATGTAAATAATTGGTTCCTCTCCAAAGGTCAAACTTCCAATCTGATGACGATTATTTCATTAACTATGACTGCTTATGGTTCTACCTGCTTGGAGGTTTATAGAATTAATCTTCAGGTTTCGAAACTGGTTTTCTTAATGTTACCAGTAGGTGGATAGATTGACCAAAATTTCCCTGATTCTGGAAAGGAATCCGGAGAATTTTGGCAAACCTTGTCTTTCTGATTATCAGAGAACATCATTGAAAAGAATGGAAACTGGAGCGAACCATGTGGATTGGGTAAGGTTGCTGTCATATGGGTTAGTAGACGGACCCTGAGTATTACAATCGATGGTAGAGATAAAATGATGAAGTGAGATTGGACGGAAACAGGAAATGTAAATAAGAAACCAGCCGGACTGAGAAATTCCGGGATTGACTTAAATGAAAAGGCTGTTATGCCAGGAATGGTAAGCTTGTGTGGCACGGGGGATTGATAAGAATAGTTGAAAAGATAAAAGTAGAAGAAAGGTGACCAGAGATGGTGCTGTGTAGTCGATTAAGACTTATATGGAGTAAAGTTTTGGAAAGGTAGAAAGGTATCAAAGAAGAAGGCACTATGCCGGCAATTGCTAGAAAAGTAATGCTATTAGCCAACCCCTAAAATCATATATAATTTTAGTGTGGCCAATTGAGGCCAATTCACAAAGGATTATCAAGTGACTAGACCAGCAATGAAAGGACAAAGCTATGTAGGCCTTACCTGGTGTATGCTTCTTTAGCAGAGCCTCATACTTAGCTTCAAGCTCAAGAAACTCCTTATCCTTCTTTTTAGGCTTCTTGCATTCACTAGCAAAATGCCCTAGGTCATTGCATCTATAACATCTCACAGATGACCTATCCACATAGCTGGTTTTGAATCTGTTTTTGTTTGCTTTCACAGGTGCCTTGCTCTTGTTGAATGAGTGATTTTGAGATCTAGGCTTGAAGGGCTGATTCCTCTTAAATCTGATGTTTGGGAATTTTCTAGCCATAAAAGCATATGAAGTGTTTTCCAAGGCATCCAACTCTTCAAGTGTGTAGAACTCATTTTCTTCCCTTTCATCAACAGGTTCAGTCACTTCTTCTTCAGTTTCTTCATCATCTACTATCTCTTCTATTCTCAGCTGACTTGTAGATGCTTCCAGGTCTTGATAAGATTTGTTGACAATCAAGGCATAGGATGTGTTTATCATTCTGCCTTGGTTGGCTTGGATAGCCCTCTTCTGAAGCAGCTAAAGCTCATGAGTCTTTAAAACCCCATAGAGCACATCATATGTGACTTTGTTCAAATCTCTTTCTCTTAGAGATATGACCCTTTGCTCTAGATGGTTTGGTGCAGATAGTAGAAACTTCATGTTTAATTCCTTAGTGCTGTAAACCTTCCCATTCATTTGAAGCTCAGTCACCAGATTGTGAAATCTCTCAAACATATCAGTAATACTTTCTTTGGACTGTGCCATAAAAGCCTCATACTGTGTGACCAGTATCTGTTTCCTATTCTCTCTTACCTCCTCTGTCCCTTCACATAACACCTCGATGTGGTTCCACATGTCCTTGGCTGATGTGCGTGATGCTATGTTGGCAAACATCGACATATCCATGGAGTCTATGATTAGAAACATGAGATGACTGTCTAGGGCAACCTTTTCCTTCTCCGAGTCCGTCCATTTGGATGGCTCTTTTGCAACATATGATCTAGGAATGACTATTGTGCCCACTGTAGATTCAGTAATTTCTTGTTGTGGTACAAATGGACCATTCTTGAGGATGTCAGGGTAGAGAGGATTGGCAGCTTTGATGAACAACAGCATTTTTATTTTCCAGAGTTTGTAATTCTCTTTGTCGAACTTAGGGACCTTTACCGTACCTGTAGTCTTTGGTGTATTCGAACTCATGATCGTTTTCTGTTTAGATTAAACAACTTGCTTTGATACCACTTGTTGAGTATTGAATACAGTAAAAGAGTACAGAGGGGGGGGGGTGAATGGATTCTTGAACTTTTCTTCGTTCTTGAATCTTTGCGGCAAGATATGTGTTGAGTGTGTGAGATATGTAAGTGCGGATAACAAAGACAAACACAACACAATATTACTTTAATCTAATATTTTATTAGATAAAGATTTGGCTACAATCCGTGAATACAAATGATAGTATTCTCAGCTTCGTTTTTCTCAGAGAGATATTTCTTGTGTTGTATCTTGAAAAACTTAAAAAATTCTAAGGAAGTGAGGCTGTATCCTTATAGACATGGATACACCTACTTACTACAAATAAGGTAGGTAAAAAAATTACTTTCCAGTCTGTCTATCTTATTTGAGTAAGAGTCCAAACGGTTACAGATTTGACTTTGCAAAGCCTGTTCAGATCCACTTCTTTAGCTCCTCACTAGTACAAAAATGGCCTTTTACGTCGGTTAAAATAGCCTTTTACGTTGGTTAAATGGCGACGTATGGGCAGGCGACGTATAAAGTCATGACCCTTTTACGTCGGTTAGAAAAGGCGACGTATATTGTAACCTTTTACGTCGGTTCTTCTAAACAACCGACGTATAAGGTCCAAAAAATTAAAAATAAAAATAAAATAATTCATTAGTAACCGACGTATATTGTTAACCTTTTACGTCGGTTCTTCTAAACAACCGACGTATAAGGTCCAAAAAATTAAAAAAAAAATCTCGATGCCTGTTTAAACCTACATCCTCCCCTTTCATTCATCTCCACCGAAAGGCTCATTATACCAAACCCAATAATTAAAAGTAAAGAATACAATAAAATAATAGGGATATTAAACTACATTTGAGCTTCAGTGGGCACACAATAGAGCCAATCCACAAAAATTACAATGTATATGCAGGAATAAACTTCTGAACCTTCTTTGTGGCCCTTAAGTATGACACTAAGTATGACATGAACACTTCTTTGTGGGAGCTGATATATATTAATCACAGCCTCACCACTATTGCTGATACATATATGTTGTTTATAGCTTGAAAAGAATTTAATTTCATCAACAAGCGTGGCATTGCTTCTTGAAGTTCAGTCATAGCCCTGGTAACTGTCCATCAGGTCCAGAACGAAGCTCTTGGAATAGTTTGGAGTGCATTTGCAAATATACTCTTGCACAAGGAGGATCAATTCGATGGCCTGGCATTGTCAGTCTTGGTAGAACAGGTATTGGACATTGCCCCTGCAAAAAGTTAAACAAGGTGTGATCACCTGCTAAGCAATATTGCAGGTAACATTCTGAAACATCTTCTAATCAATTCCAAAGCTCCAGCATGAATGTAGCAAGGTCTTGCATCTAGTAAAATATAACAAGTAATGTGTTAAGCAATTTATATCATTCTATACAAACCAAGTGGCATTCTGTGCAAGCATTATTACCCGCTACATCCTTTGTATCTTTAGCTCTAACAACCTTTTCATTGCAACTGCTAAACTATCTATAGTATCATTACTAATGCTTTTTGTTCCATCTGAATCGCCTAAACTGGGATGAACCTCGTTAACAATGTTCTGGAAATCCATTCCCAGCACCCAGCATTGTGAGTTCAAGGTATTGAGGTGTTCCAGGACCTGCTTCAGGCGATCACTCTGCATACATATAAACATCAACATCAGTAAACATAGGAGAATGGAATAATGTCTAGTAATAGAAATTTTGGAGGTTGTTTATAAGGATACCTTCTCATTTTGAAGGGCCTGAAGCTTTTTCTGCAATTCTTCAAGCTTTCTTTAAGATAAACCAGTTTCATAAACAACGGGAAGCCTTTTTGTAAACATTGAGACAATAACACAAGTGAACATTATACCAAATCTCACAAGTGAACTTACAGCAGCTAAAGGGCGGACAATAACAACCAGTTCAAAGTCAACAAATTATAATTGTCAACATTGAGACAGAAATTACATCCAAGATTTATTGCTCGAGCAGTTCCACACAATGGATATAGATATGACATCAAGCAACTAATTTTCAAATCAGCATTTGCTCAATTAATATAAGTAAAATGAAGAATGAAAGCAAGATAGATCTGTAACAACAAATATCGGTACAAATTATAAACCAAACATTGTAATAAGAGCAGATTCAACAATACAATCGCTAAGACTAAGAGCATTTTTACAGTAACACATATAAAAGCTCTTTTAATTATAGCAAAAATAATATTTACAACCTTGGGCCGCAGATCTACATACACATACAACAAAAATTGAAAACAAGCTTTACCAACAAAATCTGGTCAAAACTCGATGAAATCCGATGAAACAGAAGAGGCTGAGATGAGGGGATTGTTATTCACGATTATGCTTCGGATGTAAGGGGGTTGTTATTCACGACTATGCTTCGGATGTGAGGCAGAAGAGGCTGAGAACAGAGAAGGAGAGATAAGGGTGGAGGGAGAGATAAGGGAGGAGAGGTTGAGAGAGATAGAGATAGAGATGGGGTTTGAGGGAGAAAGAGGCAGGCGGCGAGAGAGAGATTGGGGTGGGAGAGAGTCGAGGGCGGAGAAAGAGAGGTGGTGGTGGAGAGATTGAGCGAGCTAGGAAGATGAGGGAGACAGGGAGAGATCTGTGAATGACGAGAGAGAGATTGGAGAAATCAGATAATTGAGTTAAAATGAATGGTCGAGATTAATTGCATCCAACGGCTCTAAGTAACGATCCATGTGCTCAAGTATTATCTAATAATAATGTGACACGTGGCCTAGCACCCATTTTTATACGTCGGTTATATTAAGGGCGATGTAAAAGAGAATATTATATCTGTCACATTTTCCTCAACCGACGTATATAATAGTATCATATACGTCGCCTTACTCAATCGACGTATATAATAATATCATATACGTCACCTTTTCCTCAACCGACGTATATAGTAGTATCATATACGTCGGCTTTTCCTCAACCGACGTATAAAACACTCATACACATCGGTTAAATAAAAACCCGACGTAAAAAGTCATCAATTTAACCCTTTTACGTCGGTTAAAACAACAACCGACGTATAAAAGTAGTATATACGTCGCTTTTATGTTTAGCCGACATAAAAGGGGCGACGTATAATGTCAGTTTTGTACTAGTGCCTTGTCCCCTGTCTTATCCCTCTAATCTTCTTTGTAGTCTTTCCAACGTGCTTTATAGTACACAGTCAAATAAAGCGTCTTGGCTTGTTGCAGGTTTCTGACTTGTACAATTCTTCAGTATTTTGTCTCCAAGAATGTATTCGAGAAGTGGCTAAGTGAATGATTCGAGAACTAGAATTGACTTAATCGATAACTCTGAGTTCTCGAATAGTGTTATATTGACATATCGAATCACTTCTCGAATAGCTCTTTTCTCTAGGAGTCCTTGAGATATCGAATAGAACATTTTGACATATCGAATCCCTGAGATGTCGAATAGCATCTTGAGTCTTTGAGATATCGAATAGAGCATTGACTTGTTGACCCTTTTTAGAACTCGAATATCACCTTTGACCTGTTGACTCCTTGAGTTCTCGAACAGAGTAATCGACATATCGAATCTCTGAGATATCGAATGAGATATCGAACAGTGTATTCAGAGATATCGAATAGTGTCTTCTGAGATATCGAATCCCTGACTTCTCGAATGCTAGACTTCTCGAATAGACAAATGTACTTCTCGAATTGGTACTTAGGCAAATTCTTCATTTCTTCAAATCCCAACTGTGATTATTTGACAGCCTGTATCTCCTTGCTTGAGGCATGAACCTTGGAACTTCTTTCAAGCATTATTCTTGACTTAATAGGTACATTTACACAGCTAGAATTTGATGCTTATTACAAGTACAAAACCAGTAGAAACTCTACAACTAGAGGTTCCCTCAGTTGAGAGGTCATGTAAGTAATGCATAGCATTACAAATAACTTAGGCTTGTTATTAGATGTATTCAAGCATGCCTCTGTGACTAACAATATGTTCCCTGATACTCCCTCCGTCCCCCTCAATTATTTACATTGGAGGGGGACACGGAGACCAAGACAAGATATAAAAAATAAGTAAAGTTAGATGAAAAGTGGGTAAAGTGGTGGGACCTATCAATATTTAATAATAGATTAGAGATAGTGGAGGAAAATAGTGGGTGTAATAGTGTTTTTTATTATTAAATATGAGATAGTGGGGGAAAGTAGTGGGTGTAATAGTGGGGAAAACTTACTAATTATGGTAACGTAAAGAAATGAGAGGGACGACCCAAATTAGTAACCGTAAAGAAATGAGAGGGACAGAGGGAGTATGATTTTTAAAAGAATACTTTAGGCCCGAGTTTTTGACGGATACTTGTTAAGATAACAAGATTGTGAATGAATTCTTATATAAAAGAATTATGAGAAGTTAAGTAGTGGGTCAAATTGGACCTAATGCTACAATTTTGAGAAAATGTTTTTTTGTATATGAAGTTGGAAAGACAATTGCGTAAGAGGACTGTGGCACCCGCCCGGCGTGTAACTATTATAGCCAATGTCAAGAAGTGCTTATGGCATGTATTGCCTTCGGATCCATTTATATTAGAACCAGTGTTTAAATAACACTGTGCTTCGGGGCTTTAGCGTGACTGATCATCCGCTTTAGCTCAGTGTCATTTTAATCCACTTCATAAAATGGGCCTTTATTATTAAATGCTTGGGAAAATGAACGATTGGTAATTTAGTACCAACATTTTGTTACACTGATACTTAGAATTTTCAGTAATAGAAAATCTATTGGTTAACATTCTGTTTACTTACAACATACACTTGCTGAACTTAGTTCACTCTGATTTTGATTCGCTAAATACATCGAAGAATTTGATTCTTGTCAAATTATTGGTCTTTATACTCTTCAAAATGGTTTACATTATGTTGCTTATATATATACTTGCTGAGCTTTTCTCGCTCACCCTTGCATCTTTATCTAACCTTTCAGCTAGACAGTTTGATGACTTGCTGGAATCCGGGGATAGCAGCCGGTTGTAACCGTGTTTTGTAATTTCTAAAATCTGCAGTTGGTAAAGTAATCAAATAAATTTTTTTAGATTAGTTTTATTGGAATTGTAGTAATTGAATATAGATTCTTGTTTTAATGCCTAAACTTGGTAAAGATCCTGCCTTGTGAGAGTGTTATTTTATTTTATATTATCTGTGAATGCATGTTTTTAAATAGTGACACCGGATTCCCGGGCTGTCATACATCAGACAATCAAATTTATTAAAAAAACGAAGCAATCACGTCTCTCACAATGCCATCGACAACAAAAAATCCAAAAATGTTTATTTTACTTATCCAATGTCCAACTTTTCAAATGTTTATCAATAATGAATTTAAAAAACATTTTTTATTCGACAAAGATGTCGTCAATATCTTCGAAAATGTTATTCTTAATTCTCCCTCCGTCCCATTTTATAAGTGAACCTACTATACTTGCTATTTTGAACACTATTTTTCACTATTACACCCACTACTTTTCTATTTTATACTCTTTTTTTATTCAATAAATACTATTACACCCACTACTTTCTCATTTTACCCATTTTTTATACACCCACTTTCACAACTAGCCAATCAAATATTGCCACCTAGCAAGTCAAATTGATTTTTCTTAATTTTTATGTAAATTTACCCGGATCATTGTTTAGGGACTGAGGGTGATATTATGTATGTAATTTTTAAAAATGTTTTCGTGACGCATGGCTTTGTTACATAGTGTTTTTTAAAGCCCCAGCTACCATCCAAAAATTAATGTAATCCAATTGTAGTCCAGTCCTGGCTGTTTTGAAACCTTGGTTTTTACCATTGGAAGTTGGAACTACTACTTAACTACAACACTTGAAATGATCATCTCTGGTGCTACTAAGCATAAATAAGTTTCTTCTGAGTACTTAAAAATATTTATATTTTATGCGGTAACATTATTGGAGGGAAATTTATAAGATAGAAATCAACATATAGATTATGTTGAATACACTTTATTTTCTTTAAAATAACTTATGCGATGCACGAACTTTTTTGATATATAATAAATTTTGTTTTATGTTACAATTTATTTTTATATAATCATTATTTTTAGTAATTATTTTATTTTTAACTTAAATAATTTAATATAAATTTAATTAATGATACGCATGATTTAAAGCTTATATTATAAAATTTTAAATTAAATACATCGTTAACGGAATTCGAACCTTGATCTTTAATAAAGTAATTTAATTATATAGAATATATTTTATCATTGGATCTAATTGTTCTTATTTATTACTATATATGATTGATTGCAAAATTATGTTTTAAATTAAAGGGTAACATGTTTTAATTAGAAAAGAAATATTAATGATTGGAAGATACAATATTTTAGGTGTGTATAAAGGGTAATATGTTCAATTAAAAGTAAATGAAATTGATTGAAAGATACGATATTTTAGGTATTTATTAAATTTTATTTAATATTACAATTATGTTTTTATATAATTATCATTCTAATAATTTTTTTAATTTTAATTTAATATAATTTAATATACTCATATTTACAGATTATACTAATGTTTTGCTTATTATAAACAACGTATAGGGATTTTTAATATATTTTATTAGTAATTGATAATATGGTGTGATATTTTTGGGTATATATTAATGATTGTAAGATTAGTTTTAAATAAAAAAGGTAACAAATTTTAATTAGAAAGTAAATACTAATGATTTGAATATATGGTATGATTGATGTTTTTATAAAAGGTAATCTATACTATATTATAATAAGCGAAAGGGGGTATAATTTGTAGTTGGTTACCCTATTATTTTTGGTTATCCCCTTATTTTTGGTTAACCTCATTCACAACCGTTGGATCTTCAATTCAAATAGATCATGATCGTTGGATACAACAATACTAAAAGTTGAAAGTCTAAGGTTCGAATCCCGCCAACAACATTTTAATATAAAATCTATACTATTATATAAATTCCGAAACATTGAAAGTTTTGGTACCTGTTTTTTGGTACTAAGTGAATTTACTTATTTACCCTTCATTATAAAGATATATATATATATATGATATCTATACTATTAAAATTCTTAAAATAAATAATAACATAATATGATTAATGGTAAGTAGTTGATTGTTTTTTTTCACAATTAATTTTAATTGAAGATATTATCTTTTATAAACACCCACTAATCTTACAATCACAAATATCTATACTATTATATAAAAGCCGAAACAATAAAAGAGTTTTGGTACCTGTTTTTTGTTACTAAGTGAATTTATTTATTTACCCTTTATCTATACTATTACAACTCCTAAAATAAATAATAACATAATATAATTAATGGTAAGTAGTCGATTGTCTTTTTTCACATTTACTTTTAATTGAAGATATTACCTTTTATAAACACCTACTAATCTTGCAATCATTAATATATACCCGAAAATATCACATCATATTTTTCAATTATTAATAAAATATATTAAAAATCTGTATACGTTGTTTATAAAAACATCAGTCGTATCATATCTTACAATCATTAATATTTCCTTTCAAATTAAAACATGTTATCTTTTTAATTTAAAACTAATCTTACAATCATTAATATATACCCGAAAATATTACATCATATTTTTCAATTATTAATAAAAATATATTAAAAATTTGTATACGTTGTTTATAATAAGGAAACATTAGTATAATCCGTAAACATGAGTATATTAAATTATATTAAATTAAAATTAATTAATTAAAATAATGGTAAGTAGTCGATTGCCTTGATTAAATTATAATTACTATAAACTAATCAATTACCTTTTTCACATAAATCGTATAATCTTTTTAATTATCACGTTGCCTTTCTATTTCTATAGCTAAAATATCTTTTTTTTCCAATTATATCACGGGCGGTTCTATTTAATACAATAAACTAATAATATTCTAATGTTAATAATTAACTGATTTTCTTTTTCAGCTAAAACGTATCATCTTTTATATATTTTCTAACTAAAATCCCTCTTTTAATAGAAATATCACGTACAATATTAATTTCTTCTTTTCAAAAAACATTGCGAGCAATTGTATTTAGTAAAATAACGTAATTAAATTATAAATACTATAAACTAATCAATTACCTTTTTCACCAAAAACATGTTACCTTTTTAATTTTCTTTAACTAAATCCTCTCTTATTCTAATCATTACACGGGCATTATATTTAATAAAATAAAAGAATTATTTTATAATTACTAATAATTAAACAATTATTTTTTTCAACTAAAACCTATCATCTTTCTGTATTTTCTGACTAAAATCTCTCATTTTTTAGAAATATCATGGATAACATTTATACAACTATTATCAAATCATCTCATCTAAACATTTAAGCCTCCAAAATTAATATTTCAAAAAATAATTTAAATTAATGAAAAAAATTCATATAATATTTTAAAAAATCCGTGCATCGCACGGGTTTTAAGCTAGTTAATACTAAATTATGTTATATAGAAAGGTTGAAGGTTCGATTCACACCAACAGCATATTAATTTAGATTTAATACTAAACTAAAAATAATGTTTAAAATATTATATATACTAAACTATAAACAAATTAAAAAAAAAAACCGTGCTTTGCACGGGATAAGCTAGTATCTTTAATATAATAAATGTGAAAATGGCAATGACTAATTACCATTAATTATATTATGTCATTATTTATTTTAATAATTAGTATAACCAAAAACTTATATGTATATATAAAAGTTGGTGTTTCTCCTGCAATCCCCGACCTTCCCAAGCACTGCAGATGACGTAGATTTGGCACCTCAGTTTACACTGCATACGTGCAGAATATGAAGAACGACAGATTATTAGTGAATTTATAATGATGTTTAACATAAGTAGTATTATGGGAAAAGAAACTTACGTATTGCAGTCGAAACTAAGATCAGCTGAGAACATTAAAGGGACTCCACATTTCCCCGAGAGAGCATCAATTTTTGCAACATTAGCTGGCCTACCTCTAATATTTTGGTGCTCGCAAAAGCAAAGTTGTCTTCTTTCCTCTTTTGTTTTGGCTGAGTCAAAGAATGCTTTATACGCTTTGCAGCATTCATGAGACGGCTCTTGCTGTTCATCACTTCTGGTGAATGGACTGCACAAGGCTGATGCTCGCTGGTTTTCCGGTCCATTACATTTAAAGGCGTCCACAGCTGCCACCACTATAAACATCATAACCACCAAGTAAGCAATCTTCGCCATCGATACCTGCGTTAATCTCTACAGCTCTACTTGTATATATATATTTTTATGTTTTAAATTTGGTCAACTACAGCATACCATGTATTTAAAGACGGAATGGGGGAGTAGTTTAGTAGTGTAAGTTATCTTTACCCAACAGTTAGGACACCAAATATTGCATTTGGCAAAACTATACTGAGCATGTAGGTTATATGAGCATGTACCATTTCAAACTCGAATGGTAATTATTTTGGGCAAAACGATTTGGAGGCATCTATTTATTACAGATTTTCAGCTTAAAAGGCCTAATTAATGAACACAAGGTGTTCGTTCGTCCACCATATTGTTGGCTAAAATGCTATGCTGCAAGTGGAAGTTAATTAGGCGCTTCTGATCAAGTGGCAAGTACTATGTTTATTAATTACAAGTTACATATATAGAAATAATTTCTATTAATTGAATTAGGTATGGTAGTCCAAATTAGCTACGGTGTTAGGCGCTTATGCATGATCACGTCAATCATGTGGCAAATTAATTATCATCATGTACTTGAGTGAGTTACATAAAACTATATTCTGTGTTAATTAGTTATGGTAGCCTACACAATAGCTACAGGGTATATATAGATGTTAGGCGCTTCTGATCCATCCAATCTGGTGCTAACTCATCTTCGACTCTTTACAAGTTACATAAAACTTTATATATCACTCACATCCTCTGTATATATGGGTCCTGGTCCCTCACAATCCACCGTTTAACCAACAATTGATTCCCTGGCCGTTGGATCAACGATCCAACGGCCAAGATTTAAAAAAAAAATCGTCCTGTCCGCGTATAATTACCGCGAAACGCTGCTGATACGCATTTTTTTTTTCGCGGAACGTATTACTGATCCGCGAATTGCGAGAAGACCAAAATACCTCTCCGCAGTTTTAACCCTAAAAGCAGATTGTGATCACATTTGTGCACATTGTAGCTTTGGATTGAAAAAAGGGGGGAAAGAAGAGAAGATTGAAGAGTAAGAGAGATTGTGCTCATTTATTTGATTGGGTAAGTTGTTATTGTTATTATTTTTTGATTAATATGGCGGATAAGATGTTTGCTAAGTTTAAACCAAGAAAAAAATCAAAAAATATTGATGATGTTGATGTTTTTAAGGGTTTAGATGATGTTGATGTTGATGTTGATGTTAATGTTAGTGGTGATGTAGAGTATGTTACTATTGTTGATGATGATGATTTTGTTGATGATGATTATGGTAAAGATGAAAATTTGCATGAAAATGTACATGAAGATGTTAATATACCTTACTTGCAACAAAGGTTTGATAATTTAGAAGCCGCGGAGAATTTGTTTAGGGCGTATGCCTTGAAACATGGATTTGCAATTAAAATTCAAGAAACACAAAATCGTGTTAAAAATAAAGAAATTTATGCTCGATTATTTAATTGTAATTTAGTGGGGGAAACTACGCCATAAACGCACATACGCAACCCCCAAATAAAGTTGCAAAAGACCTGAAAAGCGTTGCTAAGGTCTTACGCAACACAAGAGGGGCGTTTCCAATACCGGCGTTACGTAACACCCCTAATGCAACGCTTTTCCAAGCTATTGCAACACCACCAAAGCATTGCATTAGAGGCCTTATGCAACACCAAAATCACGTAAAAGCAACACTTAACGGTGTTGCATAAGATTTTTCAGCCATGTCAGCAGTGGGGCCACATGGCACGTCAGTATTGGATCCCACGAGGTGACACGTCAGCATGCTGACATGTAAGCAAGGTACCACGTCAGCAAGGAGCCACGTCATCAGTGGGGCGCACAGTGTGCCACGTCAAAACTGGGGTGGCAATGCCACGTCAACAGTGGGGCCCACCAAGGTGCCACGTCAACAGTGGGGCCCACCAAGGTGCCACGTCAACAGTGGGCCCCCCTCATGCCACGTTAGCAGTGGGGACCACTATCTAATGCAACACTTTTTAAGTCTAATGCAACAATAATTTTTTTAAACAACACCATTTTTTTAAAATGCAATGCCATTCTTTTTTAATGCAACACCATTTATTTTTATTGCAACAACATTTTTTTTATTGCAACATTAAAACTATGATACTGCAACATAAAATAGGGTCAAATGCAACGGTTTTTTATAAAAAATTTGAAATGGCTGCTTTGTTCATACATAATACCAACCTGTCCAATCCAAGACAACAAAAAATTGAAGTACAAACCAACAATTGGCCAAGGATGCAACCAGAACAAAAATAAAGTTCTACAAATTCCCAAGAATCACACCACTACTCCAAAGTTTGTTCTCGATGTAAGAACCCCGATTTTTGGTAGGAATTAATACTTTTATTATGGAATGGATATGGATTCAAATACTTATATGAAGAATGCTATTGGTTGACAATCTAGATAAGAATTATTTATCTTCTAGGAAATTAAGATTTGATAATTCCAAGGGGAAGGTTATTCTTATGTCATCCAAATCGATATCTGTTATTAGACCAGTGGTTCCGTAAAAGGGTTAAGAAACGATCGAAAGAGAACCGGGACATCTATATTACCTTAAAAGAATAAGTAAAGAATAAGTGGTGAATAGTGATTTTGGTGGAATTAGGAATATTATTAGACGACGCTATATAGAAGTACAAGGAACGAAATTCTGAGTTCGTATTAGTGATCCAGGGGGAAAAAGAGTGTATGTAAAAGCTGTCGGATTCTGAAAAATGACTCTTTTATTTTCTCCGAGATTTCCCTGGACGCTGAAAGACCTAAGAGATTATTAAAAGGATTTAAAGAAAATGGATTCGAGAATTATTAAAAATGATGGAGAATGGTAGTATAAATGTTAAGAAGGTTTCCGGTAAAATCCTAACTAAAACCGATTGAGATATTCGTTCGAACGATCAATGAATTGAGTAATAACCGGACAAAGAAACAAGTAGAGAGCCAAGAGCCAAGCATGTGCAAGTGGATAGGATCAAGTAACTAAGTTGGTTACCAAAGGAACTTGGACAATTAGAAAGCAAACTAAGTGCTTAGCTTAATCTTATCATCAAACCACTAAAACATGACATTTGTCCACTTGAATTAAATCATGCATGAGCAAATCACTTTATTAAAGCAACTTTAGCTAGATATTATCAAATTTTACCCATAACTTCTCCACTCCATGGGCAAGGTTCGTTTAAAATTTCATTGCAATCCAAGTAGTATAGCCTAGTAAAATCCATGCTCAAAGTTGGGAAACCAAATCTGACCAGTTTTTGTCCAGTAGGAAAAACGGGTTCAAAACCATAGCTTCCAAGCTTCAAATTTCATGATCTATAGCTCAAAACAAAGCTTATGAAGAACCCAAGATGTGGTAAAAATTTGAGAGCTAAACTCTTATTTTCGATTTTTTATGATTTTTACAAGTTGAGTGATGAATAGTGTTCTTCAAGAACTAATCTTGTTTTCTTTGATTCTTATGGTTGATTTAGCTAGCTTAAGGCCACTCAAGGATCATACAAAGCTTAGTGAGGTTAGAACATACTCCAAGGAAGGTAGACCTCTTGAAACCCTAGCATTTGATTTGAGATTTATATATGTTTTTGATGGTTTTAGCTTTGTATGATTATAGTGGTGATTATAAGCATGATTATGTAGTTAGTTATGTGATTTAAGAAGCATGATGATTTTCAGGTTAAGATCAGTGGTTCTAGGGTTTGTTGAGATGAGAATCATGTTTATAAATTGTATTGATGCCCGATGTGGCTTGGTTGGATGATTATGATTTTTGGAACGTCAGAATTATAGCCGTCGTAATGCCAAATTTTTGTTAACACTTAGAAACCGAGCATGGCAGTTAATATAAATTCCAGACCTTGGTAATGTTATGACATGTCCTTGTATATCTCGAGCCATAAATCGTTTTGGCATGAGAATCAAAACATTACGACTTACGGTTTAGGAATTATGGTCAAATTACTAAAATTGGTTCGAAACCGTAAGTAAAAGTTCGTAACTTCAATTGAACCCTCGTAAATCATGTTACTCAGTGGAGAATCTAGGTAAATAAATACTAGAGGTCATATGGAAGGTACGAGAGAAAGCACATGTCAAACGGATCGTTTTCCGATTTTATAAAAATGTTTGAATCAAAGTTAAACGCGAACGAACCCCTAGAAACCCGCTTGGTTATAACTTTGGTAAAACACTTAGAAAATGGATGATAAAACTCGAGGTATAACCTTGGTTCGTAAACGACCTACTTTAGCACTTACATGGCTTAAGTATATACCAAGTGTAAGTGTAACAACGAGCTGTAATGACAAACAAATGACGGGTCAAAACGAGGTTAATAAGGGTGCATAACGAGATAACTTGAAAATGTGTTTCGACTTAAGTGAAGTTTATACTTAGACTTTTAAAAGGTGTTAAAAGGTTAATCTCGAATGTTCTGATTGTTTATAGATCATCGAGCAGACCCAGGACACGCTATCTCTACCCACACCCGATTACCAGGCAAGTTTCCAATACCTTGGAACCGTTGTTGTGATAATATGTATATCTGTTATTTTCGATACATATGCCATAGCATGCATGCCTATTGTCAAATTATATTATGATACTTGTTCCCTGAATTGATATTGGCTTATAGACTAGATACGAATTATCAGTTATAAGTCAGACTGTTTTGGTAAGACCCTTAGCGAAGGGCATATGATATTCATTCTTAAATATAGACCGGGAGTCGGTATTTTGAGATATATAGATAGTCGTGGAAACCCGGAGAGATTCCAACGGCAGATTATTATTTATCTTGAGGAAGGTTATTATTAAACATTATTCATATTCCATAAAGTATCAATTACTTGGAAATCTTTCAAGGAATGTTATTTGGGTATTATCTCAGTCGAGAAATATTAGGTGAATATTATTTTTGAATATTCACTTAGAGTTGGATTATCTAATGAATAATTACTTTGATATTCATTGGAATTTTATTTATTAGAGTTGGATATTCAATGGAATTTTATTTATTAGAGTTGAATATTCACTTAGAGTTGGATTCATTGAATATTCACTTAGAGAAATATTAGGTGAAGATTACTTTCGAATATTCATTTAAGGTTTTATGTACTTGATGAATATTATTTTAAAATATTCATTGGAAGTTCTATTTACTTAAGAAATATTATTTCGAATATTCCTTTAAAGTTTTGATTACTAAATGAATATTATTTGGATATTCATTTAGAAGATTATTTACTAAATGAATATTATTTTCAAATATTCATTTAAGGTTTGACTTATTGAATATTATTTTAAATATTTATTGGAGTTTAATTATGTAATGAATATTATTTTGAATATTCATTTAAGGAGGGATTTGTTTAGTAAATAATTCTATATATTCATTCGAGGATTACTTACGAGCAATATTATGATTTAATAATATTCCGTAATTATTATTGATTTAATAAATATTCTTGGAATATTTATTTAATTCTTTAAATTCTTTTTAAAATGATTTATATTATTCGAAGATTATCTTTCACCTTCACATATTATGTAAAATATTTCGGAGTCTTTTTACGACTATTTTATCAAGGAAAGGTTCCCAAGTCTTTATTCTTCATTTAAATCTATCTTAAAAGGATTTAAATGCTCGCTCAAACTTCCATATTATAGGGGAACCTAACTTGAGAAATGTTATTTATCTTGTTGAATTCCCGGTCATAAATCTTTCAAAACTATCCTTTTCACTCGCAACTTGGTTGCAGTTTATCAATTGAATCTTTGAGTAACCTTCTCATCATTCGAGGGGTAAGATTGTTGGAACAAGTTGGTATCCTCTAACAAGCAGTAGCTTGGGAGATATGATGTCGAATTTTCCTTTCCAACTAGATACGACTACTTTGTGGAGTCTTATCAACAAGTATTATACTTGGGGAAAGGGGGACGAACTTTACGTTCAGAGTCATGAATTTCTTTTCGAACTTGGAGTCGTGTAAGAGGCCGAGTAGCATCGGTCCATCCCATTGGCCCAACCGTTGGCCGGGGAGATCTAACAGGGCGGTAGACAAGTAAATCCGTCAGCTCTTCCTTCTACCGGTAGTAAATCTAAATTGAGCTGTACAATCTGCGACTGATCATCGTAAAGATTGGAACAGCGGGCGCGGTGAATACTCCAGCATTAGTTCATCATTCAAATTCATTTATTTTCTGTAACATTATCATTGTTGGCAGTATTGGAAAAGTATTCATAATTGGAATTGCAATATTTTCCTGCAAGTTCCTCTTTTATGATAAATGATAATATCTTGCTTATCATTGACATAGAAGATATTTCCACCTAGATATACATTTTGAGTTACCTTGTAACTTCATCGTTTATGTGATACTGGCATCATTTCCGTAAATGCATGGCATATGGTTTGAAAGATACTTTTGAACTGTTATATATTATCGTTCAGTTATACATTATTGTTGGTTGGCTACTGCTCACCCTTGCTTTACTATTATATCACAACAACAGCTAGACCAGATGACTCGCACAAGGCGCACTCGAAGCTAGCGAGGACGATGAGACTACCAGAGCCGAAGAGAAAGCTATTGGTAGGATAGATTCATTCTTTCAGTACCAAGTATATGGGCTAGTATGACTTATGTAAATGGATGGCAAAGAGTATGTATTAATATTGTAATTCTTTTGGGTTTTAAGAACTCAAAATGTGATTAATAAAATTTGATTGTTACTCTGATTTCATCTCTGGGACTATAACGGGTGTGTTTTATATTGTTGTGTTGGGTCATAAAGATGTAATTTATTTTACGTTGAAGTAAGTTCAAGTATTGTGGACAGAATTGGAGACCGTAACGACCGGATCCTGGACCCCGGATCTGGGGGTGTTACACTCGAGGTCCAAATATGTCCTACTGTTGTACTGGCTTCTTCAGCGGCCGACTCTTTCCCCGGTCTCCGTGCTCCTTCCTCAAGGCTTTCTTGACCATCAGCTGGACTTGATGATTGCTCAGGCACCATCTGGTCACGTAGACAAGAAGGACATTCAGACAATCATTATGTTCATTTCTATACCCAGAAAATCACGTAGACAAGAAGTACTAAGACAATCAGGTAACTCATTAATCTAATGCAGAAAGACATTCAAACAATCAAAACAGATACATCATAACATCATTATGTTAATTTCTGAATAAATGACACGATTATCTTTTTTTTAAATATATAAACTTCTTAACAAGTGAACTGCTCTGTTTGGACAACTTGACACAAATCATGTAACTTTTCTTATACCCAAAATAACACCTGACTGACCATTGACATATATGTATCATTACACATCTTTGGTCAATCAAACTGCTCTACCTGGGAAGCTTTACAAAACTTACATTTTTTCATGCACACATCCAGATTACATTAACAAAATAATTGCATGAATATATCCAAGGATGCAAACTTGGAATACACTTTTCAGTTCCGATATTCATATCTATACTTCTATTATATCACTACACAACAAGTTTCCCGTGTTTAGTAATATTATCAATAATTACCAAGTAAATGTAAGCGCGCTAATTTCAAAAAAAACTCGTAGGGAACATTGATCAAACAGTTAATGGACATTAAAAAAAATGGCCTTCGGTTCTTAGTGTCATGAACTAACAACAACATATTTATATAGAAAATTAAACTAGAAAAGAACAAAAAATTAAGTATCAAACAAACAAATATTAATAAAAGATAAAATATACCAATACGAGCATAAGTTCCTTGAGGTACTGCTATGCTAAGATCAGTGGGAACCAAGGCTTTGCCTCTAGCAGGTACTTTGATCTTTGATGCACTGCATTTCGTAAACAAGCAAAAGTATTACACACACCTATACACATACACGAATTGATGATTGCTCGGGTCTAAATAAAGCCAACATGCTTCAGAGAGCTAATAGCAAAGGACTTAATTTCTAGCAAACAACTAAGTATACTTCCGTCCATGGTTTTCCGAAGAAAACCGAAAATTGATTTTCCGAAATTTGATGGCAGTTGTGATCCCCTTCCATGGTTAAGCCGATGTGATTACTACTTCCGTCATCAAAACACTCCAGAAGAGGAGCGTGTAGGAATGATGGCAGCCCATCTTGACGGAGATGCACAGTTCTGGTTCTTGAAGCTTGACAGGGACAAACCAAACCTGCGATGGGAGGAGTTTAAGAATCTGTGTTCCTCACGCTTTGGGCCAATTTCACATGGCAACAACTTGGGAGAATTATCCAAATTACGCCAAACTGGATCAGTAGAAGCCTATCAAAGGAAATTTGAGCTGTTGTCCGCTCGAAACATGAATTTATCTTCGGCACAAGAGATTGAAATTTTCATCAGTGGTCTGCAAGAATACATAGCGGTGGAAGTTGAGTTGCATGAGCCAACAACACTCACTACTTCAATGAATTATGCACGTTTATATGAGCGTCGTCGGTACTGGAAGAATAATTTGATTAGACCCACTGAATCTTCAAATTCACGGGGCCATTGTGACACGGCTAGCACACTGAGGGAACCCCACAAATCGCAGTATTTTAAGAAATTGTCCAAGGCATAGATGGAGGAGATGAGAGCCAAGAATTTATGTTTCAATTATGATGAACAATTCTCACCAGGGCATCGTTGTAAAAAATTATTTTGGATTTATGGGATCGACGAGATAGATGAACCAGAAGAAAGGTAGTAGGATATTGAAACTAATCAACCTAGAGTTTCTATTCATGCCATCACGGGAACTCACCCATTCCAAACGATACAGGTTACTGGAATTCTCAACGGTCAGCCGTTATTAATTTTAATTGATTCTGGCAGCACCCATAATTTTCTTGATGCGTCATTGGCAGATACATTGGGGTTGAAATCTGCACCACAATAAAAAGGAATTACTGTAACAGTGGCTAATGGAGAAAAACTGTAGAGTTTGGGGGTTTGTCCTTCTCTTTCTTTGTATGTATCGAATCACTCTTTCCTAATTGATTTCTATTTGCTTCCTTTGGGAGGAGTTGGAGCAATATTGGGGATTAATTGGCTTCAAACACTTGGACCCATTATGTGGGATTTCAATACTTTGTCGATGAAATTTAATAAGTGGGATCAACCTATTGAAATTAAAGGAGAACGACAGAACTCTAATTCGTCTCTTACTCAAATTCTAGCCCCCTTACAAGATAAAAATCACGAAGTGCAATTTCTGATTTTGACTTTCTCCAAAATTTTTAACGAACCAACAGAGCTGCCGCCCCGGAGAAAGCATGATCATCGAATTATTTTGCAGAAAGGTACGGATCCCATTGCCGTCAGGCCCTATCGTTATCCTCATATGCAAAAGGATAAGATTGAGAAACAGTGTTCAGAGATGCTTGCTAAGGGAATAATCCGTCCCAGTCAGTCTCCATTTTCTTCACCTGTTCTTTTGGTTAAAAAGGCTGATAATTCTTGGCGTTTTTGCGTTGATTACAGAGCTTTGAATGCTAAGACAATAAAGGATAAATTTCCAATTCCGATTATTGATGAACTGTTGGATGAGCTTCATGGTGCCACATATTTCTTTAAATTGGATTTGCGTTTTGGGTAAAGGCAGGTCAGAATGGAACAATAATCTATTGCAAAAACAGCTTTCCGAACGCATCATGGTCATTTTGAGTTTCTAGTCATGGCATTTGGGCTTACAAATGCTCCTTCTACCTTTCAGGCCATGATGAATGAGGTTTTTCAGCCCTATCTTCGGAAGTTTATATTGGTTTTCTTTGATGATATATTAATCTATAGTAAGACTTGGGTTGAGCACATGCAACATCTCCGAATTGTTTTCTCTATTCTGCAGCAACATCAATTATTCCTCAAGCAGAGTAAATGTTCTTTTGCTCAGAGGGAAATTTCCTATCTCGGGCACATTATTTCAGAAATAGGGGTATCAGCAGATAAAGAAAAGATTGTAGATATGATTGATTGGCCACAACCGAATTCAGTTAAGGCACTGAGAAGTTTTTTAGGTATGACGGGGTATTACAGGAAGTTTGTACAGAACTATGGTACTATTGTTGCACCTCTCACGTCGTTATTACGTAAAAACTCTTTTCGTTGGAATGAAGCAGCTTCTCTTGCCTTTCAAACCCTCAAGCAAGCAGTAAATTCCACTCCAGTTCTATCCTTGCCCGATTTTTGCCTTACTTTCATCGTAGAGTGTAATGCTTCTAGTAGTGGAATTGGGGCTGTTCTTCAGCAAAATAATCGTCCCATTGCTTACTTCAGTCGAGTTCTGGCTTCTCATCATCAAAAGTTACCTGCTTATGAGAAGGAATTAATTGGTTTGGCTAAGGCAATCACCCACTGGAGACCATATTTATGGGGTCGCTCTTTCGTTGTACGAATGGACCACTATAGTCTCAAATATTTTTTGGATCAGCAGGTTACTACTTTCCCCCAACAACATTGGTAAAGTAAACTCTTGGGGTTCGATTTTGTGGTGGAATACAGGGCTGGCCGAGAAAATATTGTAGCAGATGCTTTGTCTCGACAAACGAAAGATGCAGGGAATTTGGCAGCCATATCAATGCCCCAGTTACAGTTGTTTAAAGATATTCGTGCATTGGTGGCTGATTCCTCAGATTTACAAGAACTGATTCGTCAAATACAGCAAGGAGAGAGTTCAAATCAATGGAGTGTTAGCAATGGCTTGGTTTATTACAAGAACCGTATGTATATTCCCTCGTCATCTTCAATTGCAAACTCAATTCTTGCCGCTTTGCATAACCAGGCTCATGAGGGCTATCAAAAAACTCTCAAAAGAATTGCTGCAGATTTTTATTGGAAGGGTATGAAGATAGATATTCAGAATTTTGTCCGAGCTTGCAATGTTTACCAGCGTCATAAAGCTGAGCATCTCCATCCCGCAGGAGTTTTGCAACCTCTTAATATTTCACAACAGATTTGGTCCGATATCTCCATGGATTTCATTGAGGGCCTTCCAAATTCTCATGGCAAATCAGTCTTGTTTATTGTCGTTGACCGGCTGTCAAAGTATGCACACTTTATTCCACTCTCTCATCCTTATACTGCCACCACAATTGCTAAAGTTTTCTTTGACAACATCTTTAAACTACATGGCCTCCCAGAATCTATAGTTTCTGACCGTGATGTTGCTTTCACTAGTGCTTTTTGGACTGCACTTTTTCGGCTTCAAGGGGTTAAATTATGCTTCAGTTCCGATTATCATCCCCAAAGTGATGGACAAACTTAGGTGGTCAACTGCACTATCGAGATGTACCTCCGTTGTTTCACAAGTGACAAGCCTAATAAGTGGCTCACCTGGCTTCCTTGGGCTAAATTTTGTTACAATACTGGTTTCATACCAGCCTCAAGGCTACTCCCTTTGAAATTGTTTACAGGCGCCCTCCTCCCCAGCTACTTTCTTACTGTCCGAATTCTTCTCGCTTGGAGTCAGTGGACTTTGCACTTAAGGATCGGGATGTGGTGATTGCTGATCTAATGGAGAGATTAGTGGCTGCTCAACAACGCATGAAAGCTGTCTTTGATGCCTCTTACCCCAAGGTAGAATTTCAGGTAGGTGACTTAGTTCTCTTGAAACTCCAACCATACCGCCAGCTTTCTCTTCGGGCACATTCTCATAAAAAATTGTGACCTAAGTTTTTTGGGCCATTAAAAATTCTAAGCAGAATAGGGACTGTTGCTTACAAATTAGAACTTCCAGTTCCTTCTCGTATTCATCCGGTGTTCCATGTGTCATATTTAAAAAGATTCTATGGTGATCCTTCCACAAGTCAAACTCCTGCTCTACCCTTGATCACAAATGGCGAAATTCGACCAGCTCCTCAGGCAATTCTGGATCACCGTGTTCTCCATGGTGTTGATCAGGTTCTGGTGCACTGGGAAGGTCTTTCTCCTGTTGATGCTTCTTGGGAGGATGTCGTTCAAATGGCCCAACAGTTTCCCAACTTCTCGCTTGAGGACAAGCTCGCTTTCGAGGGGGGAGTGATGTTATAGACTCGGAAGACAAACCACGGCAAGTTTATAAGCATTTTTTCTCATGGCAGAAAGAAACAGTCTCTTCCTATCAGCAGCTAGTTTCAGCATTTAGTTTTATTATTGTGTTGTGGATGGTGTTTGTTGTGTTCTGTTATGGTTGTTGCTGGTAGTTTCTTTTTTTATTGTGTAGTTGGCATCAGTTATTCCTGTATGTTTCCTTGTAACTGCAGCAGTTATGTTGTAGCAGTTGTAGCAGTTATGTTGTGGCAGTTGTGTTTTGAATAATGAATAAGACATGGTCAGGAACAAAAGAAAAGGGAAGTTCCTTTTGACAGAAAAAGTTTCAGAGATCTGAGGTTCTCTCTAATGATCCTCATCTATTAGCAAAATAGGTTCTCAAGGCAGGAAAAAGAAGAACAGACCAGGTTTAGAAAGGAGTTTAGTTATCAATCGACCCATACCTCGATCTCAGACTTGAGACCATAACACTACACCGTCTTCTAGGATACCAAAACACAAGATCTGGGCTGGAGAAACATATTGCTTCATCAATGCAGAAACTTGAGATTGTCCAGTGACATATAACAAGAAGATGGAAGTACCTGAATTCCAAGGTGAAGCAAGTATGGAAATTTCGGATTGACTTTCCCTGACCTATATCCAGCAGGTAAATAAATTCAGTAAGAAGAGAAAGGACAAAAGAGTTAATCTGAAGTAAGAGTCCCAGGTGTAACAAAGAAAATATACTAACTTGTTGTAAGGAATCAATCCTCGTGAAAAATAAATTGCATAACCACTGTTATCCACCACACATTTCACTCGATTCGGATCAAATGCATCTTCAGGTGCTAAGGCTGTCACAGTAGTGCTAAATACTGCATCAGGAGCACCCTGAATAATAAAAAACATATTGAAAGTTTAGCAACTACGATACAGGGAAGGAAAGAAAGTAGAGTAAGTTCATCCTGGTACTAATGTTTCCCTACAACTTTAAACGATGTGTTATATCAGCACTCTAACTATCATCTTTCCTTTTAAGCTAAATAAAAGAATAATCTAATAGTTAACAAAAATGTCATAATTCTTAATATAGCAAATTAACCTGCAATGCTTTCACAGTCCCATCGATAATTTCAGGTTCAATTAGTGGTTCATCCACAATTTGAAGGGAAGTGATTACCGTAACTTTGTTTGGAAAATAAAGGAGCTGTTCAATATCCAGAAACGGAAAAGTACGGAAACATAATCATGTGGATGCAGGACAAGGTTTAAGAAAAAAATTTTTGGAATAAAAGGATAAAATCAAGTAAATTAATTTCAGGCCTCACATATGAATAATCAGAGTTAGGTGCTTAATCAGAGTATTAACCATAGTTAGATAACTATCATAAAAACTGAATAATAGATGGGCATTCAAAAGTATGAATTCTGTCAACCATACGACTTTGTCCTGGTGTGTTGTATTAATTTTTGAACAAGATAAGTACCAGCACATATCGAGATGTACTTACAATTTCTCTGTGAAAGTCAAGTTTCCTAAAATGGAAGGAATTGGTCCACTCAACATGTTGCAGCTTAAATCCCTGATGAGGAAAAGTTTTAGTTAGCATTAATGTTTATTTTTCTTCTCCTACAAGTAACACATAGAAGACCCCCCCCCACACCAAAGAAAAAATCCTTGCACATACTCATAAGCATGTTACATTGTGTCGTATAAACTTAAGAAAAAATGTGAAAAACAATGACCATGAGCTGAGTACATAATTGTTTCTCAGAACAATATTATTGCAAAATAATGACATAAAAGCACGTACAAGACTGCAAGTGCCTGCATCAGGCCAATCACGGATGGAATAATTCCAGTTAGTTGATTTCCTTGCAAAGATCTGGTATGCACCAAGAGTTTATAGCAATCAACATGATTATAAATAGAATGTACATAAGCTGGCACTTGTTAAAGTTTAAAGTCGAAACTTACAAATTTGATACTTGTAAAAATCCAATGTTAAATGAAATTTCCCCAGTCAGCTTGTTGTAAGACAGGTCTCTAGTCATAGAAATAGAATACAAGGGTTTGAGTTTACATGTCATGCATCAATCATAATTATTTTCAGATTCACACACACACATCTATATAGATTCACACACACATATATATAAATTAAATTTGGGATGTAATTTTGAGCAAAATCTTACTCTACTCAGCAGCATATCCATTGTTCTTTATTCATTCAGCAACAGGGACCACTGAAGCAACAACTGTAAATGACACAAAAAGTAAATTTAATCGAAAACCGTACAAAAGCAAATATATTCCAGTTTAGAACACATGAGATCGAATAAATTGATGAGCACGTAATTCAGTACGCCATCAGAAATTGAAGAACCAGGCACTTGGTGTTATTTCATCACAAACACAACAAAAGACAGATTTGACTTACTTTAGATGACCCAAGCTTCAGAACCAACCACACTGCCAAAAAAAGCTCGATTAAATATAAAATGAATGAAATTTGAAAAGAAATTGGAATAGTACTTACTAAATCGAGCAGATTAGAGCTAAAAATGGGGAGAATCAACCGATTGAAGCTTCCTCTTCTCATAATTAGAGAAAGTCGACCAATTGTTAGGGTTTTCAATTTCAATTTTGCCTAATTAGGGTTCCTGTGACATTGGGGTTTGATTTAGGGATTTGATTTAGAAAAGTTAGGGTTCTAAATTGGTGGTTTGAGAGAGGTGAAGTGTGGGAGAGATTTGTGCGAGTGAGAGAATTTTGTTGAGAGAGAGTATAGTGTTTGTTTAACAAGAGATTTTGAGACGTGTTGCCCAAAATTTTCATTTAAGAGGGAAATTTTCCGCCCAAAACTTTCACCCAAAATTTTCACCTCGAACCCTGTGCTCCAAGTGTGTTATACTGTTATGGATGATGTGTGTGCTCTGCTGGTTTTTTATTTTTAAAAAAATGTAATTTCAGTTTTTATATTTTTAGTTCAAAAATTTTTATAAATCAATTCAAATAAATTTAGAAATTTTTAAAAAAAATTACCACATCACTAAATTCGTTAGATATTAACATCCGTATATTTGGAACGTCCAAAAAATAAATTAAAAAAATAGATTCATCATTCGGGATAAGACTAGTTAAAAAGAAGGTCTACTTTGACCGGTTTGACCATTATAAAACCAAACCAAATACATCTAGGAAATTTTTTTAAAAATTCACCACTTCACTAAAACCGTTATATCTTGCCATTCGTACGATTGGAACGTCGAAAAAATAATTTTAAAAAATAGATTTATCATTCGGGATAAGACTAGTTAAAAAGAAGGTCTACTTTGACCGGTTTTACCATTATAAAACCAAACCAAATACATCTAGGAATTTTTTTTAAAAATTCACCACTTCACTAAAACCGTTATATCTTGCCATTCGTACGATTGGAACATCGAAAAAATAATTTTAAAAAATAGATTCATCATTCGGGACAAGACTGGTTAAAAGGAAATTCTACTTTGACCGGTTTGACCGTTATAAAACCAAACCAAATACATCTAGCAAATTTTTTAAAAATTTACCACTTCACTAAAATCATTATATCTTGCCATCCGTACGATTGGAACGCCGAAACAATAATTTAAAAAAATAGATTCATCATTCGGGACAAGACTAGTTAAAAGGAAAGTCTACTTTGACCGGTTTGACCGTTATAAAACCAAACCAAATACATATAGGAATTTTTTTGAAAAATTACCCCATCACTAAAATCGTTATATCTTGACATCCGTACGATTGAAACATCAAAAAAATAATTAAGAAAATAGATTCATCATTCGGGACAAGACTAGTTAAAAGGAAAGTCTACTTTGACCGGTTTGACCGTTATAAAACCAAACCAAATACAGCTAGCAAATTTTTTAAAAATTTACCACTTCACTAAAATCGTTATATCTTGACACCCGTGCGATTGGAAGATAGAAAAAATAATTTAAAAAAATAGATTCATCATTCGGGACAAGATTAGTTAAAAGGAAGGACGACTTTGACCGGTTTGACCATTATAAAAATAAACCAAATACATATAGGAAATTTTTTTAAAAATTACCACATCACTAAAATCGTTATATCTTGACACCCGTGCGATTGGAACGTCGAAAAAATAATTTAAAAAATAGATTCATTATTAGGGATAAGACTAGTTAAAAGGAAGGTCCACTTTGACCAGTTTGACCGTTATAAAACCAAACCAAATACATATTTGATTTTTTTTTAAAAAAATTACCGCATCACTAAAATCGTTATATCATGACATCCGTGCGATTGGAAAGTCGAAAGAATAATTTAAAAAAATAGATTCATCATTCGGGACAAGACTAGTTAAAAGGAAAGTCCACTTTGACCTGTTTGACCGTTATAAAATCAAACCAAATACATATAGGAATTTTTTTGAAAAATTACCGCATCACTAAAATCGTTATATCTTGACATCCATGCGATTGGAACATCGAAAAAATAATTTAAAAAAAATAGATTCATCATTCGGGACAAGACTAGTTAATAAAATAAAATAAATATCAAATGCAACACTTCAAATCGCAAATGCAACACTACTGTTATCTAATGCAACGCTTCTAACACGTCGTCAAATGCCACGTCAGTATAGGAGGGTCCCACTTCTGCCTCGTCAGCATAGGAGGGTCCCACAATTACCACGTCAGCATTGGTGGGCCTCCTACCACGTCACCATTACGGGTCCCACACTGCCACGTCAACAGTGGTGGGCCCATACAAGCCACGTCAGAATTTTTAAAAAAACAAATATCTAATGCAACACTTCAAACAGCAAATGCAACACTACTGTTATCTAATGCAACACTTCTGACAAGTCAGCAAATGCCACATCAGCACATGTGGGTCCCACTTCTGCCACGTAAGAAATTGTGGGCCCCACAATTGCCACGTCAGCAAATGCCACATCAGCACATGTGGGTCCCACTCCTGCCACGTTATCATTTATAAAAATAAAAAAATATCTAATGCAACACCAGCAGTTAGTGTTGCATGATGTGAAACACCGTGGGTAATATGCAACACGAAATTATATCTAATGAAACACCAGTTCAACTCAGTTGCAAAAGACCCAAAATTTCTAGCTAACGAAACGCTTTCTGTGCAAGGCTTTGTAAAAAGCGTTGCGTATGCTCATTTATGGCGTAGTGAAATAAGGATAAATGAGGTGTTAATGATGATGAAATTGTAATGGGTAGTACTAAAGGTAAACGCCGTCGAGATGTTCTTCCTAGATGTTGTTGTAAGGTTAGAATGTATGTCGTGAATAAAAAAAAACAACTCATTGGGAGATAACCGCACTAGAGTTAGAGCACAATCACGAGGTTGTGACACCTTCTAAAATGAATTTGATTCGAAGGGAGAGACATGTAACCGCGTAACAAAGAAATTTAATGAAAACACTATATATGTCGGGTGTTCCTCCTAGGCAACAAATGTCCATTTTTGGCAATTTGAAAGGTGGACAACAACATGTAGGCTTTGATGGACAACATGTAAGGAATGTGGTACGTGAGTTTAGGAAAAATAATTTAGATGTTAATGATGCTCAAGCGGGCTTACACTTGTTGAATCGGTTGAAAGAAGAAAGTGGTGGCAAATTTTACATTAGGACATTACTTGATGAAGAGCAAAGGTTGAAATGTCTAGTATGGGTTGATCACCGTTCTTTGATGGCATACCAAAATTTTGGTGATGTAGTTGCATTTGATACCACTTATCGAACCAATAGGTATGCCATGCCATTTGTTCCTTTCACCGGGGTAAATCATCACTATCAATCAGTTGTTTTTTGGATTTGCACTAATGAGGGATGAAATCAAAACAAGTTTTGAATGGGTATTAGGTAGTTGGCTTGAGGCGGTCGGAAACAAACATCCCTTGACCATCATTACCGATCAAGATCAAGCCATGGCCGGGCTATTGCATCAAAACTACCTAACACCACCCATTTGTTGTGTACTTGGCACATTAGTAACAAATTCCCCGAAAAACTTGCAAGTTACTACTCCAAGTACCCGAAAAGTTTCAAAGTTGATTTCAACAATTGCATATACAACTCATTGACCGAATATGTGTTTGAGGATAGGTGGAAAGCATTGGTTTTGAAGTATAAATTGGAAGATAATACATGGCTACAAGGATTGTACAATTTGAAGCATAAATGGATCAAGGCCTTCACTCGAAACACTTTCACTGCGGGTCAAACCACAACTTCAAGGAGCGAGGGAGTGAATGCATTTTTTGATAGCTATGTTAGTTCGTTCACGGGTTTGAAGGAATTTGTTGAAAATGCTCAAAAAGCTTTGGAAAGATAATTTATGCAGGAGAAAGAAGAGGATTATAAGACTCGTCAAACTTGTCGTGGGATAAAAATAAAGATCGCTTTGGAGCAACATGGTGCTTCCATATACACCAAAACCATGTTTAGAAAATGCTCAAAGTTGTCAAAATGTTGAAAATGTTGAAAAAGCTCAAAAAAGTGGTCAAAATGTTGAAAAAGCTCAAAGTGATCAATTGTAATTGTTATAAATCTCTACTTTTCCGTTTTGTCATTTACATTATGTCCTTTTCACAATATCTAACAAAATCCTTTTTGTTGTCATGTGTAGGTAACATGGATAGTGGTGATGTTCCGGATGTTTCGCATGTTAGTGATTCACTCTCGGCTTCTTCTGGGGAAGTGAGTCATACATTAGTGATATATCGGACAATGCAGCGGATGAAATATGTCGCAATTTACCACAATACTATGACATAATAGGGGAAGCCCTTGAGCCCCCACCGATTGTTGAGGAGGAGGATAGTGAGTTATATCCTCCGGAGGAAGAGGCTTATAGGTCAAAGAATTGGACCGAAGCATGCCGTTGGATGGCCACCGAAGAAATGATGGAGAGGGTAGCATATAATGTGCATCCCTACTTTTTTCCCGTCTTGAACTTAGGGAAGGACAACGAAGGCAAGTGGAGGATTTCTGATTAGGATGGTGGACTTCTTGACTACTGTGACAATATTAGTGACATTTACAAATTGAGGCCTCGCGAAGGTTGCACACGTGATCAAATGCGTGTGGCTTTTGTGAATGGATGGGTTTCCCACGTAAAGGATAATAATCATCCTCATTGTTGGGCAACATTTTATCTCTACGATGGATCGATCTCTATACATGTCTCTCTTTGGAACGACAGCAACACTCACAAAGCCATTGCTAGTGGTGTCATCCGTGAAGGTTGTGTTGTTGTCTTGTACCAAGTTGCTGCATTTGTCAAGGTCGATGCTCCTCCCTGTACTCCGACTCACCGTTTGTCGGCCGGCTTCTCCAATATTTTAGCCATATTTGGTTAGATGATGGAAATTTGTAATTTTTAGGTCATTTTATTTTGAACACTTTGTTGAACTTATGATGTAGTAATTTATGTTGTAATATATGGAATTATAACTCTTATGATGTAGTAATTTATGTTGTAATATTTGGAATTGTTGTAGTTTAATTTTTGAATTTATATCCAAATTTACATGTCATATTTAATTATAATGAAATAAATGTAATTTATTGGAAATAAAATCTTAACATAATGGTTGAAGAATGTACGGTGTGTTTTGAAAAATATTCAAAAGTGTAGAGGTCATTTGAAAAATCCCAAAATAAACATAATTTAGGCATATTTTAAGGAATTTTGAAATTTTTATAATTTAAACCAATTAATGTTTTTTTTTCAAAAAATTCACTTATTATAACATTTTAAGATTTTAGAAATTTAAATCAAATTTTTTTGTAGAAATTTGCCACTAACTTCCAAAAGTTAGTAGAAATCAGCACTTTTACGCAGTCTGTTTTCCCCTGTTTTCCTCTGTTTCTACCATTCCAAGGAAATTTATCGCGGAACGCTATGCCCATCCACGGAAAATTACCGCGGAACGGCCTGGTTTTTTTTTACATAACCTGCCTATTTCCTCCACTTCCTACCTGTACCAAACCAATCAAACAAACACTATAGCTATTCTGCAACTGTCTCAGCAAAAAAATCAACAAAAAAAATACAAAATTTACGAAGCCTCCCAAATATGGCTAAAATCGCCTAAAATTCACAAAAGATGAAAATTTTCATCTCCTCCAAATCCAATGAAAATACAACCAAAGGGGAGGGGACAACATCAACAAAGAAAATGTAAAAGGGGTGGGGATAAACAATATGCAACTACAAAAATTTATGGGGAAACGGGAAGGGACACGGTCGATAAACGACCGATATAAACCAAATAAAACCATGTATTTCATTGCAACTAAGTCAAGTACATGAATTTGTTCAATTCTAATAACAATGAGAGGTTCTAACTAAGTACAATAAAAAAATGAAAACGAACTAAACTACGCATTTTCGATCCTCTTACGCATAAGAAAGCCCGAAATTCGTCTAGCCTTGCCCTTTTGAAGCTCAATGGAAATCTTATACCAGAAAATCTCAATGTCTTCGTCCATCCACAGCAATGAGTCAATCTCATAGTCTTGTAGAAGATAGTCCATGTACTTCATCACGAAGAGGCAAAAATCCGTACTATTCTTCTGTTTCGGCCTAACACTCCTTGCTTGAACACTCGGCTCCTCCTTCGGGACGTTCATGGAGTTCCTATCAAGGTATCTCAACATGCCCGGTAGTACTCGAACCTAAAATATAGTACAACTAATAAGAAACAAAAACTAAAATGGAAATTTAAAAATTGAACATAAAGAAAGAATGAATACCATGACTCGCTCTTCCGTCGGATACTCAGCATCCTCGTATAGTGGATCTAGTAGAATGACCCCCCAATTCTTCACAGCAAAAACGAACAATACCCAATGATTTCCAGTAACATAGGCGGGGAAAAAGATGAAATCCAGCTTGTTTATGGGTGGACCTACACCACAAGTGGCCCATTGAAGATAGAATCAGGCTTGTACCTTACTCTCCTACCTAGTGTCCACACCCTTGGTAAAGTTCATAAAAAAGGGGTCCATGAAGTAGTAGGTAGGCTTTCGCTCGAACACGTGCTCCAGCAAAATGTCTTCCTCACGGGCACGTAGCAAACACTGCAAGAACATAAGTAAATAAACAACATTAGTGCATAAACAAGATGGCAGTATCAATGCATATTAATATATAAAATGCGTGTAAGATGAATGAATACCATGTATGTGTAGATAACCCGGTCATCTATCCAACTCCCCGGTGCCAAAGATAACATCGCAGTCTCATTCAAATTAAACTGTTTATGCCAGATTCCCCCCTTTGCTTTCACCAGCCCATCCCCCCATCCCCAAGTGTACTTGATGTTGTCTATCTTATCCTCCCTGATGGGCTTATTGATCTGTCATTTCCTTTCTGACACACGACGTACACCAAGCTTCTCCGGCCTCGAAGAAGATGGTTCATCTACATCCATAGGAGTCTATGACAGATGCTGTGAAGGCTGTGTTAGCTTTATGATATCATGATCATCAATGCCTGTCATTGGAGTCTCCTTCGCCTTACCCCGTAACTGAACATTTTCAAACTTTGGAATTGAATAGGCCGGACCTCGAACCTCCTTCATGAAGCTATAGAAAGGCTCTAAGAAGGTGGGTGCAATCCTCCCAAACTCCTCCTTGTACTCCTCATCAGGAATGGAACAATCTATATTTTGTGAAAATTCCAACCCCTTCATGATCTGCAGAAGATGATAAGAATCATTAAAACATTAACATCACTTAGTAAAGGTGCAAAGAGGACAAATATAAATAAGAAACAAAACTCACAAGTTCTGTAAGAACCCAGATTTTGGGTGGAATTAAAACTTTTATGTATTTAATGATGTAAGAATGAATAGTGGTTACGGCTACAATGTAATAATTGATATTTGGAAAGAATGAATGGAATTCGACTTTATTATGTTTATGTCTTGAAGAATGCTAAAGGGTGACAACATAGGTAAGAATAATCTATCTTCTAAGGGAATAATATATGGCAATTTCAAGCAGGAGAATACTCTCATGTCATCCAGATCGATAACGATTAATCCAGTAGTTCCGTAAAAAGGTTAAGGAACGATCGAAAGAGAATACGGACAATTGTACAACCCTAAGAGAATAAGTAAAGAATACAGAATGAATAGTGTTTTGGTGGGAGTATAGAATAATATGAGACGACACTATATAGAAGTATTCGGAACGGATTTCCGAGTTCGTATTAGTGATCCAGGGGGAAAATAAGTGTATGTAAAAGCAGTCGGATTCTGAAAAACCGAACCTTTATTTTCTCCGAGAGTTCCCTGGACACTGATAGCCTTAAGTATTTAACGAATGGATTTAAGGAATATAAATTGGAAAGTTAGAATGAAAGATGGAGAATGATAGTATTAATATTAAAAAGGATTCCCGGTAAACCATAATTAGAAATCCGTGAAATATTCCTACGAACGATCAATCGAAACGAGCAATAACCGGACACAGAAACAAGCAGGGAAGCTAGATTCATGCATGTGATACTAAGGTATAATATCTAGCAACCAAGTGGCTTAAAGTAACTAGCATACTTGGAGATGGAAGTAGTACTTAGAAAAACCAACCAATACTTAGCCTTCCACCATCCAAAACATAACACTTGTCTTGTAAAAACCATCATCCATTACATCACACTCCACTAACACCACTTGGATGAGATATTATCTAGAAAATGTCACTTTATGCATTATTTCAAAGCAACCAACACAAAAGAACATCAAACTCTCTCTTGAAGCTTCCATTCGGCCCTTTCCAAATTCCAATTCCAAAATCCCACTTCCAACCATCATTTGATCTTGTAATTTTTAAGGTGTGTCCTATAATTCAAGAAACTAATCTCCTAGAAATTTCAAGCTCAAATTCATTGGTTTCCATTTTCAAATAAATCATTCAAGAGGAGCATGAATAGTGTTCTTCTTGAACTAACTTTGTTTTCTTGATTTTTCATGGTTGATCTAGCAAGCTTAATCACTCCTAAGGACCATACAAGGCTTAGTAAGGCTATATCACTCTCTAAGGAAGGTATAAAGCTCTTGAAACCCTAACCCTTGTTTGAGATTTAAGTATGTTTATGATAGATATAGCTTAGTTATGGTTATGTTAAGATTATAAGAATGATTATGTATGGATCTTGGATAAATGATAAAAATAGTTAGATGAACGGAAAGGCATTGCTTGGCCTCAGTTCATATATATAAATCATGTATATGTTGTTTGGAGTGGATACCATGTTTATGGGAAGATTTGAAATTGGTAGATATTCGATTTACAGCCGTTATAATGTCCGATTTTACAATACCATGTTTTGTATGCAATTTTCCATGTCAAAAACCTACTGTCCAGAAACCTTATCTGCCATTATAGGATAGGTAATGTTCTAAGCTTCGTTTTGATATAAAGATCACGTGAAACAGACTTACGGTTTAGGATTTATGACCAATTTACTAAAAGTAGTTCGAATCCGTAAACGAAAGTTCGTAACTGAAATTGAACCCTCGTAATCTATGTAACGTCATGGCGAATCTTGGTAAATAAATACTAGAGGTAAAAAGGAAGGTGTGAAAGAAAACCGTATGTCAAAAGGATCGTTTTTCGATTTATAAAAATATTCGAGTCGAGGTTAAACGCGAACGAACCCCTAAAAGACGACTCTATTATAACTTCGGTAAAACACTTAGAAAACGGGCGATAAAACTCGGAGTATAATATTGGTTCGTAACGATCGACCTTAGAACTTGTATGACTTAAGTATGTCCCAAGTATAAGTACAGTGACATGTCGTATTAACGAACGAATGTCGGGTCAGATCAATGATAAAAGGGAATCCACTAAAAGGGATATAACGAGATATATAACTCGAGAACGTGTTTCGATTTAAGTATAACGTAACTTTTAAGATGTTAATTGATTAATCCCGAATGCCTTGGCTATTTATAGATAACCAAGCTGAACCGGGACCCGCTACCACTACCCCTTACCGTACTCGACTACCAGGCAAGTTTCAATTCCCTTCTTTTAGGCTGTTGTTGTGATTGAATATATATATATATATATATATATATATATATATATATATATATATATATATATATATATATATATTTATATATATATGTTTTCTGTTATACATATGCCATAGCATGCATGCCTACTTTCAAGTTATATCGTTATGCTTGCTCCCTGATTGTTTATTGGCTTATAAATTAGATAACTAACGTATCAATTATAAGCCGGTTATTGTAAGCCCCTCATAGAAGGGCGTATCCATCTTATTCATCAAATATAGACCGGGAGTCAATATTTCTTGATATATCGAGATTACCTCGGAGGAAAATATTTAAGTAAATATTTTCTATTATTTGGGCGACGAATATTATTTGAACATTCGTTCCAGATTATTTATTTAACGATCCTTACTTCAAATAATTATTTGAACGTAACCATTCGACGAATAATACTTCTCAATATTCATTCAGAGTCGAATTGATTATCGATTATTATTTCGAATATTCTTCTAAAGATGAGACTACTAAATGAATATTATTTGGATATTCATTTAGAATATTATTTTATTAAATAAATATTACTTTTGAAAATTCATTTAAGATATTAATTACTTGATGAATATTATTTTAAATATTCATCTGAAGCCTGATTTATTTATCGAATATTATCTCGAATATTCCTTTAGGGCTTGGATTACTAAATGAATATTACTTGATATTCATTTAGAATATTATTCATTAAATGAATATTACTTTTTGAATATTCATTTAAATTCCTAATTAATTATGAATATTATCTTAAGTATTCCTTCCAGGCCTTATTAATTAGTGAATATTATTTTGAATATTCATTTAAATATTTATTTATTCAATAAATATTCTCCTGATGTTTCTCCAGGGATTATTTTGAAAAATACTTTGATTAAAGATATCCTTTCATATTCTTAAATATTCTTTAAATATTTTTAATTCAATAATTATTCTCTGAATTTTTTTTCCATACTTAGAATAACGTCAATAAGGTGTATCTTCTTCGATTATTACGAAAAATATTTCGGAGTCATATTATTATTAATCTTATATCAAGAAAGGTTCTCAGACATCATCCTTCTTTGAGTCTATCTCCCTAATAATAAGGGAACATTACTTGGAAAAATGATATTTATCTTGTCGACTTCCCGGTCATAAAGTATTCTCTTCACTCGCAACTCGGGTGCTATTGACTTATTAAGTCGTTGTTTACCTTCTCATCTTTCGAGGGGTAAGATGTTGGAACAAGTTGATATCCGTTACCAAGTAATAGCTTGGGAGTTATTGGTAAATTTTCTTTTCCAACTAGATACGACTACTTTGTGGAGTCTTATCAACAAGTATTATACTTGGGGAAAGGGGGACGAACGTTACATTCAGAATCATGAATTCTATTTGAACTAGGAGTCGTGTAAGAGGCCGAGTAGCGCCGGTCCATCCCCTTTGGCCCAACCGTTGGCCGGGGAGAGCTAGTAAGGCGGTAGACAAGTAAAGCCGTCAGTTCTTCCTTCTACCGGTAGTAAATCTAATTTGAGCTGTACGATCTCGACTGATCATCAAGATTGGAACAGCGGGCGCAGTGAATACTCCATCATTGATTCATCATCCAAACATATTTATTTCCTGCAACATGATTACTGTTGGCAGAGCTGGAAAAGTGTTCATAACTGGAATTGCAATCTTTTCATGCAAGTTCCTCTTTTAATAAAAATGAGAATATCTCGCTTACTTTTGATGTAGCAGATATTTCCACAAACAAATACTTTGAGTTACCTGGTAACTTCATCCTTTATATTATACTGGCAATAACTTCATTAATGCATGGCATATGATTTCAACGGATATTTTGAACTGCTGTATATATGTATCACTGTTCAGTTATATTGTTGTTGGTGGGCTTTCGCTCACCCTTGCTTTGTTCATATTATGTCACAACAATAGCTAGGGCAGATGGCTCGCGTCAGGCGCACTCGGCGCAAGCGGGTTACCCGACCCACCGGACTCCCCGCTGAGATGCTAGCCGCCATTGCTGAGGTAGCATAGTGAGACAGATTTTGTTTTCTGTTTAACTATTGTATAATTAATGTAATTAACGGCAAAACTTTTAAACTTATGATGTTATCCTTTTGGGATTGTAATAACGTTTATTCGTAACCCTTTAATGTAAGACTTATTTCAATTTCATCTCTGGGACTATAACTGTGGTGTGTGTGAGTGGATATTATTGTGGGGTCACAGCACGTGATTTATTTATTGTGGACTCAAGTCAAGTTTTATGAATGGATGTAAGACCGTAACCACTAGATCCCTGACCCCGGATCTGGGGGTGTTACAGAAATGGTATCAGAGCGAGAGTTATAAATCCCAAGAGATGATACGACGTTATATAATAATAAATTCAATAATATAATAAGAACCCTTGCCAGGTTCACCTAAAACCCTTACGGGAAATTTTTAAGTATCATGATAGTAACATAGTTCGTCTTGTGTAGGCGAGCGACATGTCGGTCCAGGAGGCGGCTGCGAGACAGCATGATGAGGACATGTTCCGGACTAGGGACCCGTACTATGAGCACTTGCCTGAGGAGGATACTGAGCCTGAGGAGGAGGACGCTGAGGAGGTCCAGGTTGATGCTGATACCGATGTGATCGAGTCTGAGGAGGAGGACCCTGAGGAGGTCCAGGTTGATGCTGACACAGATGTTGTTGAGACAGAGGGGGAGGAGGACCCGGAGGGGATCCAGACATGACAGGATGCTGAGTTAGTTGCTGAGGATGAGGATTATTGGGTTGTATCTGAGATTAGGACCATGGAGGAGGATACTGATAGGACCACTGAGCAGGTTATGGCTGCTGTTGTTGGACAGGCTGTGGATGAGGTTGAGCCATTGGAGGATGCAGTAGGGAGTTCCGGACTACGAGTGCCACCCCTCTCTGTTGAGAGAGCCCCTACCCCACCACCACTACCTGTGAGCCCATTCTCCGATGAGTTTGAGGAGCTTACCCAAGAGCCCCAGCAGACAGAGACTGCAGCTCCAACGGAGCCATCCACCCCACCTCATGCCCCGATAGGAGGAGTCCCAGTATGTGTTCACAACTTGATTGTGAACGGGCTTTATAGAGAGTTGTCTGTGGCGGATGCCAGGTTGGCAGAGTCTAGGAGGGAGTTAGCAGCAGAGAGAGCCGCCCGGATGAGGTTGCAGGGCCGGAGGACTATCAGTGACAGGGTTGGGTATAGAGCTGTGACCCGCATCGAGCTGAGGGCTCGGATAAGGGTGCGACAGTTGCCTACTGATGGGCATGGTAGGGTAGACAGAGCAGATGCTGAGGAGATTTTCCGCATCGCCATGGGGAGGGTTCAGAGGATGTTTCATCGTGGCGGTTGATTTCAGATGTAGTGATGCAGTGGTCTAGTTGTCTAGTCATGTACGGACGTAGTAGTGCCGGCTTTTGTAGGGATGGTTTTCTTGTACTTGTTTTCCCTTTTTGCAGACTAGACAGATAGACAGCGTATTTCACTTTTGACTTGTGTTGTTGTTAGGATGGCTGTACTTTAAACTATCGTTGTAACTCGGATGTTGTACCTTTTCGGTACCTGGTATATATTTGTTTCCCTTTCAGTTATTTTAATTTTGTTGGGATATGATCACGAGTTTATTAGCATATGTACTATTTTTTCGATTAAGTTGCCATGAGATATAAAACTGTGGGATCTTAAACCCAATCATGTAAAGAATTATGCAAGGAAAAAATCCTTTAAAACAAGTAAGTGAACCTAATGTAAAATTTTCCAAATTTTCAGTAAAATGCCTCCAAGACGAATGGGCACTAGGCCTAACCCCTGAGAATCTACTGACCAAGAGAGTCACAACCAACACGGGGAAAACCATGAAAGTAGTGAAGAACAAGATCATGACTATAATGAGCAAGAAGATTCCTAGTATGGAGCAGAGGATGAACCCCTGTACTCTGAAGAATTTGAGGGGGAAATAGAGGGTGGAGAAACTGAAGTAGAACAGGAAGGGGAGAACCAGGGCGGAAACCCCATGGGCCAGTTTATGGATCTACTTAGGCAGAATTTGAACCAATACCCCCAACCACCACCAGGCAACAACACTTCAGTGGCAAATTCCTTTAGGGCCTTTAAGTCCCTTAAGCCCCCAGAGTTCCGCGGATCGGCTGATCCCGTTGAGGCGAGGGCCTGGATCAAGGAAATGGAAAAATCTTTCGAGATTCTGAGTATCAATGAGGCTCAGAAGACTGTTTTTGCTACTTACCTACTAAAGGGAGAGGCCAATTGTTGGTGGGAAGCCAAGAAGAACATGGAGACTAATGCTGTCGTAGCCTGGGAAAGGTTCAAACAATTATTCCTGGAGAAGTACTTCCCGAAGTTCATGAAAACCCAGATGGAACTTAAGTTTTTGGAACTGAAACAGAACAATATGTCAGTGGCTGACTATGAGGCCAAATTTACTGAGCTGTCGAGATTTGTGCCAGAGTTTGTAGACACAGAAGAAAAGAAAGCTAATAGGTTTCAACAAGGGCTGAAGCAGTGGATCCAGAATAGGGTGGCGGTTTTAGAGATTACAGATTATGCCACCTTGGTGCAGAAGGCAACCATTGTGGAGGCTGGTAGTGATCAGATGCAGAGAGAGAGAGAGAAAGGGGGGATAAAGAGAAAGCATGTTAGTATGGGCGGAAGATCCGCTGGAGGAAAACCTCCAACCAAGTTTAATCGAGGAGCGGTTTCCCTACCTGGGAGGAATGTAGGGTTTAAACCATCTGCGAGTGTAAGTGTGAGCCAGGGCGGCCATCAATCAGGAATGTCCCGTTCCAACCCTTCTCGACCTCCATTGCCATTGTGTGCTACTTGTGGGAAGAGGCACTCCGGGGTGTGCAACCTGAAGCAGATAAACTGTTATAAGTGTGGGCGAGCTGGGCACTATGCTACCTCTTGCACCACGGTCATCCCTAACAGCACAACCTGTTTCCAGTGTGGACAGCGAGGGCACATGAGGAAGGATTGCCCAAGGAGCAAACCAGCAGCATCAGGGGCAAGCAAGGTTGCCTCAAATAGGCCACCAACTGCTAGGACTTTTAATATGTCAGTACAAGATGCCGTGAGGGACACAGATGTGATAGCAGGTACATTTTCTCTAAATTCATTCAGTGCAAATGTCTTATTTGATTCAGGAGCAACTAAGTCTTTTATATCTAGAGATTTTGCGCATAAATTGAAACTTAAAACCCAGCAACTAAGAGATTCCTTACAAGTAGAAATAGCTAATCAGGAAATCGTACCGGTTAATCAAATTCACCCCGATTGTAAGCTAGAAATAGGAGGACGATCCTTCTATGTCGATTTAATTCCTTTTAAGCTAGGGGAATTCGATGTCATTTTGGGTATGGATTGGTTGTCTCGCAATGATGCGCGGATAGATTGTAAAGGGAAAAAGGTTAAGTTGAAAACCCCAGGGAAGAAAGAAATAGTGTTTAAGGGGATGCGACAGACCCAAAAAATTCTGACCATGGCGCAAACCAAGAGATTGTTACGAAAAGGGAACGAGGCTTATTTAGCTTACGTTATAGACACTCAGAAGGAAGTGCCAAGATTGCAAGACATTCTGGTAGTTAATGAGTTCGAGGACGTGTTCCCACAAGATCTTCCCGGACTACCACCTGATAGGGTAATTGAGTTTGCCATCGAGTTCGTATTAGTGATCCAGGGGGAAAATAAGTGTATGTAAAAGCTGTCGGATTCTGAAAAACCGCACTTTTATTTTCTCCGAGAGTTCCCTGGACACTGATAGCCTTAAGTGTTTAACGAATGGATTTAAGGAATATAAATTGGAAAGTTAGAATGAAAGATGGAGAATGATAGTATTAATATTAAAAAGGATTCCCGGTAAACCCTAATTAGAAATCCGTGAAATATTCCTACGAACGATCAATCGAAACGAGCAATAACCGGACACAGAAACAAGCAGGGAAGCTAGATTCATGCATGTGCTACTAAGGTATAATATCTAGCAACCAAGTGGCTTAAAGTAACTAGCATACTTGGAGATGGAAGTAGTACTTAGAAAAACCAACCAATACTTAGCCTTCCACCATCCAAAACATAATACTTGTCTTGTAAAAACCATCATCCATTACATCACACTCCACTAACACCACTTGGATGAGATATTATCTAGCAAATGTCACTTTATGCATTATTTCAAAGCAACAAACACAAAAGAACATCAAACTCTCTCTTGAAGCTTCCATTCGGCCCTTTCCAAATTCCAATTCCAAAATCCCACTTCCAACCATCATTTGATCTTGTAATTTTTAAGGTGAGTCCTATAATTCAAGAAACTAATCTCCTAGAAATTTCAAGCTCAAATTCATTGGTTTCCATTTTCAAATAAATCATTCAAGAGGAGCATGAATAGTGTTCTTCTTGAACTAACTTTGTTTTCTTGATTTTTCATGGTTGATCTAGCAAGCTTAATCACTCCTAAGGACCATACAAGGCTTAGTAAGGTTATATCACTCTCTAAGGAAGGTATAAAGCTCTTGAAACCCTAACCCTTGTTTGAGATTTAAGTATGTTTATGATAGATATAGCTTAGTTATGGTTATGTTAAGATTATAAGCATGATTATGTATGGATCTTGGATAAATGATAAAAATAGTTAGATGAACGGAAAGGCATTTCTTGGCCTCAATTCATGTATATAAATCATGTATATGTTGTTTGGAATGGATACCATGTTTATGGGAAGATTTGAAATTGGTAGATATTTGATTTACAGCCGTTATAATGTCTGATTTTACAATACCATGTTTTGTATGCAATTTTACATGTCAAAAACCTACTGTGCAGAAACCTTATCTGCCATGATAGGATAGGTAATGTTCTAAGCTTCACTTTGATATAAAGATCACGTGAAACAGACTTACGGTTTAGGATTTATGACCAATTTACTAAAAGTAGTTCGAATCCGTAAACGAAAGTTCGTAACTGAAATTGAACCCTCGTAAACTATGTAACGTCATGGCGAATCTTGGTAAATAAATACTAGAGGTAAAAAGGAAGGTGTGAAAGAAAACCGTATGTCAAAAGGATCGTATTTCGATTTATTAAAAATATTCGAGTCGAGGTTAAACGCGAACGAACCCCTAAAAGACGACTCTATTATAACTTCGGTAAAACACTTAGAAAACGGGCGATAAAACTCGGAGTATAATATTGGTTCGTAACGATCGACCTTAGAACTTGTATGACTTAAGTATGTCCCATGTATAAGTATAGTGACATGTCCTATTAACGAACGAATGTCGGGTCGGATCAATGATAAAAAGGAATCCACTAAAAGGGATATAACGAGATAACTCGAGAACGTGTTTCGATTTAAGTATAACGTAACTTTTAAGATGTTAAGTGATTAATCCCGAATGCCTTGGCTATTTATAGATCACCAAGCTGAACCGGGACCCGCTACCACTACCCCTTACCGTACTCGACTACCAGGCAAGTTTCAATTCCCTTCTTTTAGGCTATTGTTGTGATTGAATATATATATATATATATATATATATATATATATATATATGTGTGTGTGTGTGTGTGTTTTCTATTATACATATGCCATAGCATGCATGCCTACTTTCAAGTTATATCGTTATGCTTGCTCCCTGATTGTTTATTGGCTTATAAATTAGATAACTAACGTATCAATTATAAGCCGGTTATTGTAAGACCCTCATAGAAGGGCGTATCCATCTTATTCATCAAATATAGACCGGGAGTCAATATTTCTTGATATATCGAGATTACCTCGGAGGAAAATATTTAAGTAAATATTTTCTATTATTTGGGCGACGAATATTATTTGAACATTCGTTCCAAGTTATTTATTTAACGATCCTTACTTCAAATAATTATTTGAACGTAACCATTCGACGAATAATATTTCTCAATATTCATTCAGAGTCGAATTGATTATCGATTATTATTTCGAATATTCTTCTAAAGATGAGACTTCTAAATGAATATTATTTGGATATTCATTTAGAATATTATTTTATTAAATATATATTACTTTTGAAAATTCATTTAAGATATTAATTACTTGATGAATATTATTTTAAATATTCATCTGAAGCCTGATTTATTTATCAAATATTATCTCGAATATTCCTTTAGGGCTTGGATTACTTTTAGAATATTATTCATTAAATAAATATTACTTTTTGAATATTCATTTAAATTCCTAATTAATTATGAATATTATCTTAAGTATCCTTTCAGGCCTTATTAATTAATGAATATTATTTTGAATATTCATTTAAATATTTATTTATTCAATAAATATTCTCCTGATGTTTCTCCAGGGATTATTTTGAAAAATACTCTGATTAAAGATATCCTCTCATATTCTTAAATATTCTTTAAATATTTTTAATTCAATAAATATTCTCTGAATATTTATTCCATACTTAGAATAACCTCAATAAGGTGTATCTTCTTCGATTATTACGAAAAATATTTCGGAGTCATATTATTATTAATCTTATATCAAGAAAGGTTCTCAGACATCATCCTTCTTTGAGTCTATCTCCCTAATAATAAGGGAACCTTACTTGGAAAAATGATATTTATCTTGTCGACTTCCCGGTCATAAAGTATTCTCTTCACTCGCAACTCGGGTGCTATTGACTTATTAAGTCGTTGTTTACCTTCTCATCTTTCGAGGGGTAAGATGTTGGAACAAGTTGATATCCGTTACCAAGTAATAGCTTGGGAGTTATTGGTAAATTTTCCTTTCCAACTAGATACGACTACTTTGTGGAGTCTTATCAACAAGTATTATACTTGGGGAAAGGGGGACGAATGTTACATTCAGAATCATGAATTCTATTTGAACTAGGAGTCGTGTAAGAGGCCGAGTAGCGCCGGTCCATCCCCTTTGGCCCAACCGTTGGCCGGGGAGAGCTAGTAAGGCGGTAGACAAGTAAAGCCGTCAGTTCTTCCTTCTACCTGTAGTAAATCTAATTTGAGCTGAACGATCTCGACTGATCATCAAGATTGGAACAGCGGGCGCGGTGAATACTCCATCATTGATTCATCATCCAAACTTATTTATTTCCTGCAACATGATTACTGTTGGCAGAGCTGGAAAAGTGTTCATAACTGGAATTGAAATCTTTTCATGCAAGTTCCTCTTTTAATAACAATGAGAATATCTCGCTTACTTTTGATGTAGCAAATATTTCCACAAACAAATACTTTGAGTTACCTGGTAACTTCATCCTTTATATTATACTGGCAATAACTTCATTAATGCATGGCATATGATTTCAACGGATATTTTGAACTGCTGTATATATGTATCACTGTTCAGTTATATTGTTGTTGGTGGGCTTTCGCTCACCCTTGCTTTGTTCATATTATGTCACAACAACAGCTAGGGCAGATGGCTCGCGTCAGGCGCACTCGGCGCAAGCGGGTTACCCAACCCACCGGACTCCCCGCTGAGATGCTAGCCGCCATTGCTGAGGTAGCATAGTTAGACAGCTTTTGTTTCCTGTTTAACTATATGTATAATTAATGTAATTAACGGCAAGACTTTTAAACTTATGAAGTTATCCTTTTGGATTGTAATAACGTTTATTCGTAACCCTTTAATGTAAGACTTATTTCAATTTCATCACTGGGACTATAACTGTGGTGTGTGTGAGTGGATATTATTGTGGGGTCACAGCACGTGATTTATTTATTGTGGACTCAAGTCAAGTATTATGAATGGATGTAAGACCGTAACCACTAGATCCCTGACCCCGGATCTGGGGGTGTTACAAGTTCATAGGCCTTCAAGTTATTAAACAACTCTCGAGTAGCATACTCTGCCTGTGGATGTGGTTGGGGCTTCCCGACCCGCATCCGGGATATGTCAAGGTACCATGCCATGTAGTCTGCTTCAGAAACATGAAGAGAATCATCCAAGTCAACATCTCTGGGCCTATCAGCAAATCTGTACCACTCCCCAATCTCAGCGAACCATACTGTCATCCAATCACAGCTCACAAAACTAATTTCGCCTGCCTATACGGTGTCATGTCAACCGAAGACCTAGGAATCCCCTGCCTCAACCCTAACTACCTCATAACCCTGTCAGGATGCTGATACTCAACAATATCATAATGAAGAAGTGCAACCCTAGCACACCCGGCATAAAAACCCTCCCAATCCTCATATGGACCCTCTTCATCAGAATCCCAGAAATGATCATAAGGGGTCCAGTTAACACTATCCCCTGCAACTCCATCAAACTCACCCCGGTAGGGTGGCAAGCTATGATGAGGCCCCTTACTAACATGACGTCTACTCCGTTTACCCAACACCACATGCTCATCAACCAAATCATCTTCCACCTCCTCAAGCAACTCATCCTCAACTAACTTCCCCTTCCTCTTCGCCTTCACCTTTCCCTTTCCCTTTCCCTTCCCCTTCCCCTCAACAGGCTCCTCCTCCTCTTCAGTAACATTATCTCCCCCCTTTTTCGGCACCCTCGACCTAGCCCAATACTCAGCAATGGGAAAATTATCCCGTGTATGATCTGGAATAGGAAGCCCAATATCAAACCTCTGATAAGACCATATCATCAATAGAAACAAGCAACCACTGACACTCTAGGCTCCCTTCTTGGATGCATGCTCAAGACCCCGGTATAAGTATGCCAAGACTACAGACCCCCGAGAATATGTGTGAATACTATCAAAGTAGAGGAGAGGGGCAATGTACCTCGGATGCACCACATTCCTACTACTAGTAGGAAACAAAACTGACCCCACAACAATCATCAAGTACGCCTTTGTGTATAAAAAAATCCTATCCGGGTCATGACCAGGATCCCCCCATACCTAGAATGCAACCAAGTATACTTTATGCCTCCTCTACCATATGCCCTCTCGATCTCTGCCTATGAAAGCTCTTCAAACCAATTTCTAGCAAAATATGATGGAGGATGGTTGATTGCATGCCCAACCAATGGCTGACAAGTAGTAGGCAATCCCAAAATGTAATGGACATCCTGCAATGTCACTGTCATCTCACCCTGCCTCATGAAGAAAGTATTAGTCTCGGGGCGCCACCGCTCCACTAAGGCTGTGATTAGTGCACTATCGTTCTGAAGCACCACTCTGGTATTAACAGACAACCTAAATCCAGTCATGCGCAATAGCTGCTTCTAAGCATCATTCAAAACCCAGCTGTGCATCAATATATTACCACAAAAACACTGTAAGTTGCCCATGTCAACACCCCTCCAAACATCCTGACTCACATGATAGTCATTGTCGAATATAATCGTCTAACTAATAGGGCCCGACAAAACGTCCTCCAACCTGAAACATCCAAAATTTAAACAAAGGGTTAAGTACATCCATGACCATAAGTACATCAATAAACAGCAAACTAATAGCACACTAGATTATTATGACAACTGTGTTATTACAATAAGCTCTTATCCATGTTCAACTAGTAGAATTTTCTATCTAATCCCTATGTGCAAATTATTACGAACATTAAAACACATCGCATTGCAATACTACGAACATTAAAACACATCGCATTGCAATACCACTTATCTCACACAAAAATGTCAATGATTGTATAATCAAAAACTTTAAAACACAAACCAACTACACAGTGCAGGTACCTTATAACAGAAACTCCTTAAACTTAAACGAACTAAACTAAAATCGCTAACTTCCTAAACATACTACATTGCTAACAGAAATCACACAATGCAAGCACCTTCTTACAGATTAAGCAATTACAAAAAAGCTGAATTCCTAAACAAACTACATTTCTGTTCTAACATTATGCCACAAAATTATCGATTGCAAAACCATTTGCAAATTCTAACATCAGAGTAAGCATAAACATGTACATTGTATGCATACAACCCTAATTTCAACCAAAAAATTAAATAAATTCAATTTTATGCTTACAACCAGAAATCAATACATACAAACCTAAATTCATACATACAAGACCCGAAATCAACCAAATCAATAGATACGAAGCCCCAATTAACATAAACCCTAACCCTAAAGCCCCAATTCGTTCAAATTCAACAATTCAAAACCTATAATTTGTATACCTTTGTCCGTAATCCTTCATTCCACCCTCCATCGTTCGAAATGCATCATGGATGGGAGAAAGCATCGTTAACCAGCCAAATCGCACCGAAAATCGCACGAAAAATCGCACACACTATTTTAGGTTTTGAAAACAGGTTATACGGGTTAATTTCGGGTTAAACTGTGTATATCACATTTTCCAGTAGTTTCGTGGTTTTTTAACGTGGAATGAATTTTAGGATTTTTACGTTCTGTGGAAAATAAGCGCAGATAGGTAGTGTTCCGCGGAAATTTTGCGCGAATTGGATGAATTTTTTCCAACGGCCAGAGAGTCGATTGTTGGTTAAACGGTCCCTGACAATTAATTGTCAAGGACCAGTATATATATATATATATATATATATATATATATATATATATATATATATATATATATATACTACTATACTATGTTGCCTAGATTAAAATAAGTTATTATCGATTTATTTTCGGGTAAAAATTTCATATTTTGATAATTTTTTTATACAAGTATTTAATGTATGTTTAAGATTCCATAAGTTGTAAAAAAAAAGAACTTTTTTTTTTCAGAAAAAGCTAAAAATTATAGCTTATTTTTTAAAATAAATCAATTTTTCTGAAAAATAAACTCTCCAAAATACCCCCTATATTATGTTTGATTGTTATTACCTAAATGTATCCATCGTTAAACTTACACGCAAAACTAGTGTTCTAAAAAGCAGAATAAGTGAACGCCTAAGCGGAATCGGACCATAAAATGCTTCAATTTTGTACTAATCGGATGATTAAGCGGTTTTAAAGATTAAGCGACCTATTAAGCGGATTAGGCAGCTATTAAGAAGTTTTGTGTTAATAAAAGATTGTCAAAAAATTGGGTCAAGTTTTGTGAGTAAAATGACATTTTTGGTTATTGTTCCGGTGCATCTAACACAAGTAAAATGAGATGCACAAGTCAACTGAGATCCTGCAAAATTATTTGATGTGTCCCATGTCCATTCTCTGTCTCTTTCTACCCACCCAAATATAGCCCTCTTCTATACCTGCAAGTTGATAACTCTTATACACACCGCCTATCTTACACTAGATTATTTTTTGGTTAATTCATTTTACTCCTAAATTCTAAAAAGCAATACCATTTCTCTTTAATTTTCTTTAATATTGTCTCCTCTCATTTCTTTCATATGTTATGACCACCATTGGGTGCAATTGCATTTATAAATTAAAACTAATAAAGAGGCCTTTGAATCACAAAATAAATATTTCCAGACATCTCTTAGTTGCATTTTGTCATATTATTTCTACTCTTTCAGAAAAAGCGGTGTTAATTATCATATAAATAGGAGGAAAAATATCTTCAAGGTGATGGCTTCACCCAAAATGGACCGGGCCCTTGAGTAAGGTGATCAAGAATAAGGTGATCAAGACGATCATCTACGGCATCACATCTAAGGGGCACCAAAATTTATATGCATATCTATATTTTTATACTATCTATGCTATACTATACTATATACTATATTATAATAAACGAAAGTGGATATAATTTGTAGTTTGGTTATCCTCCATTTTTAGTTATCTCTCATTCACAACCGTTAGATTATCAATTCAAATAGATCATGACCGTTAGATATAACAATACTAAAAGTTGTTATATACAGAGGTACAAGGTTCGATTCCCACCAACAACATATTAATTTATATTTAATGCTAAAAATTATTATATACAAATATGTAAAGTTCGAATTCTTCTAATAACATATTAAAATTAATATTTATAATATTATATTTGATAATTTTGTAAACAATGGAGAAGAAGAAGAAGTATTATTGCAGAAAGTTGTTATTTACAGAATGAATCTCAGAATATATACACTGCCAAAAAACAAAGAAAGATGGCGGGAAGTAACTAACCACTACATCTTAACATCCTACCAACTAAGCTAAAATATACAGCTGGAAAATACATGTAAATAAAAAATAAATCCTAACTATTTACTAGTCAAGCTTGTTGTACCATCAGTCTCAATATCCCCCCTCAAGTTAGGATCCATAAACAAGCCGAACTTGGAACATAAGTCATGCATTTGATGAGAAGGCAACACCTTTGTAAGAACATCTGCTAGTTGATTACGATTTGGTAAATAAGAGAGTTGTAGCAACCCTTCAAGAACCTTGTCACGAGTAAAGTGACAATCAACCTCTATATGTTTGGTTCGCTCATGGAAACTGGATTTTTTGCAATATGTAAAGCTGATTGATTGTCATAATAAAGAGTAACAGGCTTCAAATTACAAACACCTAATTCCTATAACAAAGTCATAGCCCAAGTAACTTCTGAGGCTGCAGCTGCCATTACGCGATATTCAGCTTCAGAGCTCGATCGAGAGACTGTGGCCTATTTTTTTGATTTCCAAGATATAGATGATCCTCCTAATAAAAGGACATATCCTGTAACAGAACGCCTAGAATCTTGATAAGAAGCCCAATCGGAATCTGAGAAAGCTTGTAAGGTTAAAGATTTTGGGTTCTGTAACTGGATGCCTTGTCCTGCTGTATAAGCCACATATCGTAATGTATGATGCAAAGCTTCAAAATGTGAAGTCCGAGGTCTTTGCATAAATTGACTAAAAAGTTGTACAGTGAAACTAAATCATGACGCGTATTTGTGAGGAAATTGAGTTTACCAATAAGCGATCTATAAACTTCTGGATCAGGTAACAAAGTACCATCTGAAGCATGAAGTTTAATATTCAATGGTAGAGGTGTTACGGTATTTTTCGGAACATCAAATGGACAATCCTGAAGTAAATCCTTAGTAAACTTAGTTTGGATCATAACAATTCCATTAGGCATATAAGCAATTTCGATTCCAAGAAAATAATGAAGTAATCCCAAATCTTTGATACTGAATGTATCATGAAAATGAGTTTTGAAGGACTGTATGTGTTGGATATTACTCCCAGTAATAATATATCATCAACGTATATGGCTAGAATAGTAATGTTAGTAGCAGTTTTATATGTAAACATACTATAGTCGCTTTTAGACTGAAAAAAACCTTGATCTAGGTGCTCATGAGTAAGTTTATCGTCCCATTGACGTGAACCTTGTCTGAGACCATACAATAATTTTCTCAATTTACATACCAGATTTATAGGATTGTTTATACCTTCTTGGACACACATGTAGACTTCTTCAACTAGATCACCATGTAGAAACGCGTTATTAACGTCCAATTGATATACATCCCATTTTATACTAGCAGTAACAGAAAGAATACATCGAACTGTACTCATTTTGACTACTGGTGAGAATGTCTTAGTAAAATCAACTCCAAATGTTAGGCCGAATACACAATTATAATCAACTAAGTATGAGAGAATAACAATAAGTTCTTAAAAGACTTTAAAAACTGTTTGGAATTAACTTCTCTCTCAGTGATGTAAAATATCACAGAGAACTGCATAGGTTACAATGAAAAGATATTGTGTTACACGATCGATACCCTTCTAGGGTTAACCTAACTGTATTTATAAAGATATACAGCTACATACAATCTATAATTGATTCTCCTATAAATCAGCTATACAAATATTATCAATTATGATTGCTACACATCTCCTAAGTCAACTCAATCTCTTTAACAGCTATCCAATCTGTAAAGATATTGCTTCCATAATTATCTTCAATTAATCTTTAATCAATGTTGACTGGAGACGCGCTTCCTCCAGACAGAGTTTAACTAAACTCTATTGAGCTTCCATTGTCAGTGTTTAACTAAACTCTGACTGCTTCCAGCTAAACTCTGATTTGTCGTTGTAGCTCTTAAACACTGTTCTCATCAATTATTTCTAACAATGTCCCCCAACTTGTTCATTAGCAAAAATGTACAAGTTTACAGTAATTGATGATGTCAAAACAAATACACAAACACAGTGTTAAATATACAAATAGAGTTTAAGCTTTTACTTAACAAAAATCTACAGAAAACAAGAAAATTCTTACAGACTTCAATCTCTAATCTCCTCAAGATCTGGTGTTGTTCTGAGATAGTCTATAAGCAATCTTCTCTCTGCATTTTCAAGTTCAATCTGCATAGCTTCCTTGATCTCTCTCAACTGTTCCACATTCAAACCTAGGTTCACTTATTCCATTAACAAATGTTCCAAATTTCTTAGGTGGAAGAGGTGGTCTAATCTTGACTGTATTCTGAAACCTAAGTTCATCTTCCTCAGAATAACCTAGACCTACAGTGTCAGATTGAAAAACTTCTTGAGTGTCTTTTCCAGAGTGAGTCCAAGTTTTAATAATGTGATTTGCCTTCTCCAATTCAGATTCTAGTTGTTTATACTTACTTAACAACTCTTGTTCAAGATAGACAGCATCATCTCTCTCCTTTTGAACTTGCTGCATGTTAGCAAGTTTCTCTTCTACAACCTTATTTCTCTCTTTGAGTTCAGAATTCTCAGTTTTGATTCTCTCATTCTCTAAAGTCTGATCCCTATAACTGATATACAAAGCCTTAAGATATATTCTTAATTCAGTTATATCATCAGTATTATAAGCATAGGTAGTTAGAGGTACCTTGTTTTCAGAATCTTCAGCTTCATCAACAGTAGTAGCCATGAGAGCATAGTTCACATCCTCATCTGAGTCAGAGGTGTCTGCCCCAATCTCTGCCTTCTCAGTTTTACCCTTCTTGCACTCAGGAGCATAGTGACCCATCTCCTTACACTTGTAGTATAACGACCTAGAAAATTTCGAATTTAGAATTATTTATTTATTATAATTTATGAGTTATATTATGTGAATATTGTTGTGAAGGTGAAAAATATATGAAGTTGTGTTTATGTGTTTATATGATGATTTGTGTGAGATGTGAAAGTCGGTATATTTTTTTTATTTGTATTTTTGAGGATTTAAAAATAATTAAATCATGTATTTCTGAGCCTCTGTAGATTTTATAAAATTATCGGAGTGATTAAAAATCAGGAAATCTTTTGTAATACTATCTTTATAATATTATTTAGTTTTTAAAATGGTTGGGTGAATTAATTTGGATGTTTCGGTATTTTAAAATGATTTTAAGAAGTCTTATTGTATTTAAAGGATCAAAACTTTGAAAATTCATATTTAATTCATTTTTGATCCTAAAAATATTTTAAAAATATGTGGGTGTTTGTAATTTTATACTCTTCATTTTAAAAATGAAAAGTTTATTTTTTTCGAAATTTTTATTTAATTCAATTTATAAAAGTTGTTTATTTGTTTTAAAATCGAATAAGTAGAGTTTTAATGGGGCCCGAGTTAATTGTTAGTGGGTAATAGAAAGTGAATGGGCTAAGCCCATTAAGAAAACACAGCAGTCGATTAAACAAGAAGTCGGGGGAGAGTGGAAACTTCGAGAAAACCGGGGAGAGGAAAGAAAGGAAGGGAGAAAAGAGATTGGAGAAGAAGAAGAGAGATTGGGGGGGGAATTGGAATTGATTATATATATATATAATTGGGTGTGTGTGTGTATATATATATGTATAGGCATGTGTGTATGGTATGGGAGCAGGGGGGGAGGCCGCCACCGCGGCTGTGGCTCGCCGTCGGTGGGGCGGTGCTTCACCGGGAAGCCTAGCCGGCGGGATGGCGTGGTGGCAGTCGGAATCTGCGGGAGGAGGTGGCAACGCAGCAGAGAGAGAGAGAGAGAGAGAGAGAGAGAGAGAGAGAGAGAGAGAGAGAGATTGTTTCGGGGAATTGATAAATTCGAAAGGTATAATCTCGTGTTTTATCTATTTAATTTTCGTAGTTAATTAGTTGTAAATTTTGAGTTAATTGTTTTAATTTTTGTAGTTTAAATTCGGAAAGTATATAAATTATTGTGATTGTGGTAATTTAATTGTGATTTAATTATGAAGTTGTTGTAATTTAATTAGTTTAAATTTCAATATCATTGTTGTAATTTTGATTAGTTTTAAATTGTGAGTTATTGTTTAAGCTCCATGATTAATTCGGAGAGTATAGTGATTAATATTATTGGTTAATTGCTAATTGTGAGCCGGTTATGTGCTCGATTTTTGTGATGATTATTGGTTAATTATTGTCGGATGAGTTGTAATTGCTAATTTTCGTAATTAGATTAATATGGTGGATTGTGAATATTATTGGGATTTCCGTATTTTGTTCGGAGAGTCTATATTCGTGATAAATCGTAATTGTTGAGTTTAGTGATTGCTAAATGTTTAGTGCTAATTGCTAATTGATAGTTTCCAAATTGTAATTGTTAATTACTAAGTGCTAGGTGCTAATTGTTATGGTCTAATAATGTATAGTTATAAGAGTTGGCTTATCAGTAAATGTCTATGTGCTAAATGGTATAAGTCGGGTCGTAGTAATTGTCAGAAGTATAAGTGTCAACTACGTGGTGTTGGCTTAAATGTGGATAAACTTAATTTACTTTCCTTAAATGTTGAGGTGCCGCATGTCTAGGCGGATACTTTTCATTATGTGCTAGGTGCCGCATGTCTGGGCGGGTACTTTTCTTATTTGTTTACTTTTATGTTGCTGCAAGTTGAGGCAGCTTTAGTTTTTATAAAAACAGGGTTATAAATTGTTTTGTTTGGCATGGAGGGGCTGAGCCCATAGTCCGATAAACGAATACTTCATGCCGAAATTTTCTAAAAATCCCCTGCAAATTTAGTTAAAAGTCTATTTCAGTTATTTGATTTCAATACTTGTAAGTATGTTATGATTTCTAAGGATTTAAGTATATATGTCAGTGGATTATTTTGAGTATATAATGTGGTTTTGAAGATTTGATGGTGTGCTATTTTGAAGTGGATATGTGACGTGTATATGTGACTTAGTAGTTATACTAAGACCACTATGTGAATATGTTTGGATATGTCTATATGTAGTGGTATGTGTTCGTATATGTTATTTATGATATATGTAAGCGTTATAGGACACGCATGGGTAGAGTAGAGCGAACGATGTGGTTTTGCTTGAGTTAACAGTGAAATAGTATCTGACCTTGTAAAAGTTCGAATAGGAAACCTGGTCAAGAGCAGTGTGTGGGAAATGGAAAGACAAATAGAGGGACAAAGGTCAAAGCCAGCGGGTGAATTGAAGCGAAAGTGGAGAGTACGAAGTAGAGATAGAAGTAAAGCCGAGTAAGGAGACCAGCACGAAAAGTGTGGAGACTAGCAGGAAGTTGAATTAGAGATCCATGATTAGGATCGAGAACTCCGTATGTTGAGGCAAGTGTTTTCTCTTCACTTATCATTCAAGTGATGCAATTCAATTCCTTGGTTATATGTTATGATGTGGTCAAGTATAGTTAGAGAATGACACATTTCCTCAATTAGCGTAAAAATGTTTATTTTCCCCACCCTCGATTCAAATTCTAATTTTTTCAAAAGATTTCACTAATAGTCCTTTTCCGCATATCATTTTCTACATGGAATGTTATCGGTTTCCAGTGGAATACCCTATCTTTTAGTTTCCTCGAAAATTGTTTAATGGGTTTCCTAAATAAAGAGAATCCCAGTTTTAAATTCCCATAAATACCTGTTAATAAAATTCCTGACTTTTAACATAGTTTTTCCAGTAAACCCCTTCTTAAAAATGTTTTATTTAAACTAGGTTGCAATTGAACATCCTGTAATTATTTTCACCGATAGACGTTTAATCCGGTTTACTCGCTCATGTTGATTCAAACCTTTCAGAGGGTTATAAAATTTTATTAAATGCCGGTACTTGTCGTTGTTTTAGTCTAGAATTTCAATTGTTGAAAATCTTATTGCAATTCATACCCCTATTCTTGCTCAAATGAAATTTTCTTTAGATAAGTTGCTGATGTTCTAAACCTATTTATTCGTATTGAACTTGTTGATATCAGTTGATAATCTTGGTTCGTTTATCCCCTGTATTGTATCGAACTTGTCGATACCCTTTGAGTTATTCTTTAATTATTACCCACTTGTTGTGTCGAACTTGTCGACACTTGATGATCTTGAATCTGTCATTGACTCTTGGATTATAAGTCGTTATTCTGGAACGTGAGTTTTCCAGTTACTGGTTGGCAAGGGTTGTCGATTGTTCCGACACCTAGTGTGGATGACTTAGAATTGGAAATGTTTTTAAATGTGGCCCTTGGGGCGTAAAACCCTTCGGGGTGGGACCTTATTATGGTCGGAAGTTAAGGCCAATGTGTGCCGTGGATCCATTAAAGGACATTGTTGTGTGCGTTTGTCCGGGGTTAGTGCGTGACTGATCAGCAGCCTAACCTTGATGATGTTTTTTTAAAAATATAAAAAAATTCCAATTCTAGTCTATACTCTGATATTGGGATGTTGTTTCTTGACTCTTTGGAAGTCCGTGTTTATAATATTGATATCGAAACTCTTATCAGTTCTAGTTTCTGTTGCACCTTATTAATGGTGAATTGCTGGCCCTCGTGGCAATCTAAAAGTTGAAACAACCGATTCCTTCATAAAATGAGATGAAATTCTTTTGCTTATTAAAATGATTGTTGTTATTGAAAATTTTCATCACTATTTACACTTGCTGAGCATTGTTGGCTCACTCTTGCTTTTGCTTGTTTTTTTTTTCCAGTTAATAGTGAAGCGTAGTAGACCTAGTAGTGGACCGTGAGAATTGATCTTCGGGCAGCGAGAAGAGACAGTCGAGTTATGGATCACGCCAGATAGTGGATTGAGAATGGCCGAGGTTGGAATAGAGTTAGATAGTAATTTCATTTATTCACAAATGTATAATATTTTATTATTCTGGGATTGAGTTGTATTAGTGTAATTCGATAGTTTGTTTCATACCATAACCTGTATGCGATCTTGGACAAGGGGTTTTAATGTTTTATCAGTTTATATGATGTTTATATTCAGAGTTTATATTATTATTTATGGTTAGTGGCCCCATATCTGTACCCCGGATTTTGGGATGCTACAAGTTGGTATCAGAGCTACAGGTTATGGTCACTGAAACAGATTAGGAGGGTTAGGGTATGAGTATAAGATAGGAGTCGGGTAGGACGGTTTAGGGTAAAGATCGCATTAGGATAATTCGGTAAGCGTCGCGACGTTAAATCGGTCTTTCGGCATATCGCGCGAGTAGAAGTTCGAATCGTTTAAGGATCGATCTATTAGCAAAACTGTGAACCTGAAGCGGCCTAAGCTAAGTGGGCAGCTGGAGTTATCAGTTCGGGAGATGTTATCTCAAGATTTTCGCGTAGAATTTAGGACATCCTATGAGATTAGTTTCGATGTGAACGTTTCGGAGATAGTACGAGAAGGTTAAGAATGCGAAGTGAGAAGCGATTATTAGCAAGAATTGGAAGTAAAGCGTAGCCGTGCACCTTAATTATTGATTCGTTCAAAGTCCTTATCTGAAGAAATTTCCTATTCTTTCTTTGAATTGTCGTAAATTAATTCTCGATTGGTATCGTGGCTGAGGCATTCGTTGCGCAGTGACGGTCCAAAATCGAGAATGAATTGAGATCTTCTTAATTATTCAACTCATTATTGTCAGGCTGGTTTTGGCAGCTAAGTATAGTAGTGCTTAGTCGACAAGAGTGGGACTGAATAATTAGGAATTTCTTAAATGTTTGCCTAATCAGTAGTTGATGCATCTATTGAAAAGTCTTCTATACATCAATTGATGATGAGCCGTGTATGTCAGATTTATTCGAATTCAATCTCATCTCTTCCTGAAATATCTATATTTTCCAGAGAATGCTTGATTCAATTTTACATGAAGACTTTTGAAACTCTTGAATCCTTTCCATTATCATGAATACTTGATTACCTATATTCCAGGTGAGATGAACAACCTATATAAATAGGGGATTCAGGGACATCTTATCTTTGTGATAGGAGTTCAGTGGGACGCCACTGATTGTGTTTGTCATAGAAGTACTAAAGACTGGCCATCTTTATGTACTGTGGTGGTTAACCAAGTGACAAATGCAACCTGAAAATAGTTCAAAGATCATATTGATCTCTCGGTTGAATTCCTTTCTAAAAGTTTTGTCCAACAAACTCAGTATATATTCATATTGATACCCCATTCATTTCGTTGGCTCCTTTGTCAGAGATTTGATGATTTCAGAATTTCTAATTATAGCGATATACGAAGTTAGACGTGATGACGTTTTAAGTGATGTAACTACAATGGTGCTGATGAAGAACTGGTTATGTAAGTTCAAGAATTTGGTGGTTAAGACGGATGTGTTTTGTGAAATTGGAATAAGTACTGTTCAAGGAATCACGAACAAGAATGGAGGCTAGTGGAAATTGAATAAAGCAAAAGAGCAGTAAATAAGAGCACATTATCGCAGATATTGTAAAAAGGGCGAAAAGAAAGGGTGATGGAGATGTTGGTAAAGATGTTCAATGTTAAAGAAGGATTGTTTTAGACATCTATTGTAAGGTGTAGGTAGTAAAAGGAATACCATGAGATGGTAGCAGCAAGGAGAGATAATTTGTTAAGAATTTACCAGGGGCTAAAACTGAATGAGGAATAAGGCGAATATGTGGAGTAAATGACTTATGCATGGTTAGTGTAAGAAATCATGGTTATCACGGATGGTGGGAAGTTAATTGAGATGAAGTAAAATGCTAGTAAGGTGGAAGGCAGAGAAATCAGAAAGTTTCTAGAAGTGACTAAATAAGACATGCAGAACTTAGTTAAGAAAAGAATGTGGAGTCCCGAAGATGTGGTTGTCTATAGAAAGAGAAGTAGCAGAAATTAACGAGATCCCATGATCAGAAAATAAGATTTCGGGAGTAGAATCCCTAGAGACTTTATTAAGAGAAATATGGGAAATTGTGGCTGTAACCAAAAAGGGGCAGCACGATGACAAGTGGTAGAGTAAGAAGTCAAAGCTATGTGTTATGAGCTTGGAAAGATGGGAATTTTTTTTTTTTCCAAAAATATAGTATCATATCAATCTTAGTGGAATTATGAAAAGAGTAATAAGAATACTGTTATAATTATCAAGAATCGAGAAATTCAATACGATTATAAAGGAAGTTAGCAGGAAGTGGATTGTGATGACTATAAAAAGAGTTAAATATGATTCAGGATTGGATTTATTTCCTATCAATGAAGGGGAGAGTTTGATTTTAAGAAATGTGAAAATGATGTTCTGAAGTCGAAAGCAGATATTGAAGTCTTAGCAACCAAGCAGATCAAGAACTTGTTATATCTAAGGAATAAAGTCATGTTGTATAAGAAGAAGGTAGCAGAAGGGAGATGATTAAGTCAAAGCATATTCCAATGAATAAGATTTCCAAACGACATTCGGACGAAGAATTTAATATGATCGTAGATCACATAACAAGATGATCGAAAATTCAGGAAGCGTACGCAAATCAATCGAGAGTGATTTTAAGAGTTTACAAAAAAAAAAAAAGAAGAAAATTTTTGCATAAGAGTTCTAGTGTGAATTTCGAATGTTATGATTCTGTGGTTAATGATAGTGATGTTAAATGTTGGAGTTGTAATGGGAAGAGTCAAATTCGAGGACTCGGCAAGTATGCAAATTTATGATTGGGAAGGAACTCTGAGGATGCAAGGCAATGAAGTCGTAAGCAAGTTTTAAATATGTTGTACCATAAGGAATTAGGTCGAAGCCAAGGTCGTGGTTTGCTAGTTGATTTTTTTTTTTTTTAAATTTTAAAAATATTTTGGTTCAAAAGGCTTTTCGATTAAAACCCTATTATTTTAAATGTTTTCTTTCAAAATGATTTTTCTAAAATATCTTTCAAAAGGATTTTCAGTGGTTCAAACGGTTTTAATTTGTTTAAATCAACAAAATATTTGCGACTTTCTTTCAAATGTTTTAGCAAACCGATGTGGTAAGAAGGTAGAAATTTAGTGGTAAATCGAATGGTGGTTGGCGCGAATGCCATATTGTAAGAGTTGATCGTGTTGTTCGCGTTCAAAATACGATTGGGAATAGATGATATGAGGTTAAATTTTTTAAATCGGTTACTCAGTAAAACAATAAGATGAAGGATGGATAGAAGTTTCCGATTATTCCCTTCTCAAATAACATTGCACGTGAAAGAGGAGTGAGAATGATCGGGGAATTTCTTGATATTCCTTTTCTCAAAGTTTTAATTGAGGAAGATTTCGTTTTAAGACATATCAATAAGCAATGATGCGTATGAGGTTGACTATGCGTGTTGATAAAAGCGGGAGCTTGTTGAAAATTGTTGAAGAATGGTTTCATGATTAGTATCAAGTGAAGTTGTGACCTCTGGAGAATTTATATTACAGATTGGTCTTATTTCAATTTTGTTCTTGTATTGAGAGAAGTCACAGTCAAGGTGACAAGGAAATTAGTTTTCAAGAACTACAGATAATAGAGGCTATATTTCAAAAGATCTAGCAAACCAGAATATTCTGATAAGGGTGAGAATCGAGTTGTTAATCGAATTATGCTTGATGTGCATCTAAGGACTCATGTGTTTGGTTATAGTATTCGATTGCAAGGATGTGACTGAGAATAGACGAAATGATGTTAAGTTTCCCGATTGGGTACTCGGTATAAATACGGGGCCAAGGGCAGAAAGAAACCTCTTAATTATTCCCTTCTCGATCAACATAGTACTTGAAAAGTGGAGTGGAAGCGATCAGAGGATTTCTTGATATTCTCTTCTCGTAGTTCAATTCGAAATCGTGTGGTAATACGTAAAGCATGAGAATTATACCAAGTGTAGGTCGTAAATTAAGGCAAATTGCGCGATTGCATTATGGCGAAAGATTAGCGTGGTAATATGGTGTTGAAGCAGAGTATAGTTCGTTATACGAAAAGATCATGTTGATTTTCACAATAAGATATGCGTTCACGTATGATAAACGTTTGGAGTTAATAAGACTTGGAAACCAAACTTTAAGGTTATTTCGAAATTCAAGGGCTAGCAGAATGAGCTTGGTAATGATTGAGTTGGTATGGAAGAAATCCTAGAGTTGAAGGATATGACCTGGAAAGTGGAAGCAAAATGATTGAAAAGAACTGTCACTCATGTCCTTAGGAGTGATTCTGAGGACAGAATCCTATTAAGGGGGGAAGGATATAACGACCTAGAAAATTTCGAATTTAGAATTATTTATTTATTATAATTTATGAGTTATATTATGTGAATATTGTTGTGAAGGTGAAAAATATATGAAGTTGTGTTTATGTGTTTATATGATGATTTGTGTGAGATGTGAAAGTCGGTATATTTTTTTATTTGTATTTTTGAGGATTTAAAAATAATTAAATCATGTATTTCTGAGCCTCTGTAGATTTTATAAAATTATCGGAGTGATTAAAAATCAGGAAATCTTTTGTAATACTATCTTTATAATATTATTTAGTTTTTAAAATGGTTGGGTGAATTAATTTGGATGTTTCGGTATTTTAAAATGATTTTAAGAAGTCTTATTGTATTTAAAGGATCAAAACTTTGAAAATTCATATTTAATTCATTTTTGATCCTAAAAATATTTTAAAAATATGTGGGTGTTTGTAATTTTATACTCTTCATTTTAAAAATGAAAAGTTTATTTTTTTCGAAATTTTTATTTAATTCAATTTATAAAAGTTGTTTATTTGTTTTAAAATCGAATAAGTAGAGTTTTAATGGGGCCCGAGTTAATTGTTAGTGGGTAATAGAAAGTGAATGGGCCAAGCCCATTAAGAAAACACAGCAGTCGATTAAACAAGAAGTCGGGGGAGAGTGGAAACTTCGAGAAAACCGGGGAGAGGAAAGAAAGGAAGGGAGAAAAGAGATTGGAGAAGAAGAAGAGAGATTGGGGGGGGAATTGGAATTGATTATATATATATATAATTGGGTGTGTGTGTGTATATATATATGTATAGGCGTGTGTGTATGGTATGGGAGCAGGGGGGGAGGCCGCCACCGCGGCTGTGGCTCGCCGTCGGTGGGGCGGTGCTTCACCGGGAAGCCTAGCCGGCGGGATGGCGTGGTGGCAGTCAGAATCTGCGGGAGGAGGTGGCAACGCAGCAGAGAGAGAGAGAGAGAGAGAGAGAGAGAGAGAGAGAGAGAGAGAGAGAGAGAGAGAGAGAGAGAGAGAGAACTCTTGGGAGAGAGAGATTGTTTCGGGGAATTGATAAATTCGGAAGGTATAATCTCGTGTTTTATCTATTTAATTTTCGTAGTTAATTAGTTGTAAATTTTGAGTTAATTGTTTTAATTTTTGTAGTTTAAATTCGGAAAGTATATAAATTATTGTGATTGTGGTAATTTAATTGTGATTTAATTATGAAGTTGTTGTAATTTAATTAGTTTAAATTTCAATATCATTGTTGTAATTTTGATTAGTTTTAAATTGTGAGTTATTGTTTAAGCTCCATGATTAATTCGGAGAGTATAGTGATTAATATTATTGGTTAATTGCTAATTGTGAGCCGGTTATGTGCTCGATTTTTGTGATGATTATTGGTTAATTATTGTCGGATGAGTTGTAATTGCTAATTTTCGTAATTAGATTAATATGGTGGATTGTGAATATTATTGGGATTTCCGTATTTTGTTCGGAGAGTCTATATTCGTGATAAATCGTAATTGTTGAGTTTAGTGATTGCTAAATGTTTAGTGCTAATTGCTAATTGATAGTTTCCAAATTGTAATTGTTAATTACTAAGTGCTAGGTGCTAATTGTTATGGTCTAATAATGTATAGTTATAAGAGTTGGCTTATCAGTAAATGTCTATGTGCTAAATGGTATAAGTCGGGTCGTAGTAATTGTCAGAAGTATAAGTGTCAACTACGTGGTGTTGGCTTAAATGTGGATAAACTTAATTTACTTTCCTTAAATGTTGAGGTGCCGCATGTCTGGGCGGATACTTTTCATTATGTGCTAGGTGCCGCATGTCTGGGCGGGTACTTTTCTTATTTGTTTACTTTTATGTTGCTGCAAGTTGAGGCAGCTTTAGTTTTTATAAAAACAGGGTTATAAATTGTTTTGTTTGGCATGGAGGGGCTGAGCCCATAGTCCGATAAACGAATACTTCATGCCGAAATTTTCTAAAAATCCCCTGCAAATTTAGTTAAAAGTCTATTTCAGTTATTTGATTTCAATACTTGTAAGTATGTTATGATTTCTAAGGATTTAAGTATATATGTCAGTGGATTATTTTGAGTATATAATGTGGTTTTGAAGATTTGATGGTGTGCTATTTTGAAGTGGATATGTGACGTGTATATGTGACTTAGTAGTTATACTAAGACCACTATGTGAATATGTTTGGATATGTCTATATGTAGTGGTATGTGTTCGTATATGTTATTTATGATATATGTAAGCGTTATAGGACACGCATGGGTAGAGTAGAGCGAACGATGTGGTTTTGCTTGAGTTAACAGTGAAATAGTATCTGACCTTGTAAAAGTTCGAATAGGAAACCTGGTCAAGAGCAGTGTGTGGGAAATGGAAAGACAAATAGAGGGACAAAGGTCAAAGCCAGCGGGTGAATTGAAGCGAAAGTGGAGAGTACGAAGTAGAGATAGAAGTAAAGCCGAGTAAGGAGACCAGCACGAAAAGTGTGGAGACTAGCAGGAAGTTGAATTAGAGATCCATGATTAGGATCGAGAACTCCGTATGTTGAGGCAAGTGTTTTCTCTTCACTTATCATTCAAGTGATGCAATTCAATTCCTTGGTTATATGTTATGATGTGGTCAAGTATAGTTAGAGAATGACACATTTCCTCAATTAGCGTAAAAACGTTTATTTTCCCCACCCTCGATTCAAATTCTAATTTTTTCAAAAGATTTCACTAATAGTCCTTTTCCGCATATCATTTTCTACATGGAATGTTATCGGTTTCCAGTGGAATACCCTATCTTTTAGTTTCCTCGAAAATTGTTTAATGGGTTTCCTAAATAAAGAGAATCCCAGTTTTAAATTCCCATAAATACCTGTTAATAAAATTCCTGACTTTTAACATAGTTTTTCCAGTAAACCCCTTCTTAAAAATGTTTTATTTAAACTAGGTTGCAATTGAACATCCTGTAATTATTTTCACCGATAGACGTTTAATCCGGTTTACTCGCTCATGTTGATTCAAACCTTTCAGAGGGTTATAAAATTTTATTAAATGCCGGTACTTGTCGTTGTTTTAGTCTAGAATTTCAATTGTTGAAAATCTTATTGCAATTCATACCCCTATTCTTGCTCAAATGAAATTTTCTTTAGATAAGTTGCTGATGTTCTAAACCTATTTATTCGTATTGAACTTGTTGATATCAGTTGATAATCTTGGTTCGTTTATCCCCTGTATTGTATCGAACTTGTCGATACCCTTTGAGTTATTCTTTAATTATTACCCACTTGTTGTGTCGAACTTGTCGACACTTGATGATCTTGAATCTGTCATTGACTCTTGGATTATAAGTCGTTATTCTGGAACGTGAGTTTTCCAGTTACTGGTTGGCAAGGGTTGTCGATTGTTCCAACACCTAGTGCGGATGACTTAGAATTGGAAATGTTTTTAAATGTGGCCCTTGGGGCGTAAAACCCTTCGGGGTGGGACCTTATTATGGTCGGAAGTTAAGGCCAATGTGTGCCGTGGATCCATTAAAGGACATTGCTGTGTGCGTTTGTCCGGGGTTAGTGCGTGACTGATCAGCAGCCTAACCTTGATGATGTTTTTTTAAAAATATAAAAAAATTCCAATTCTAGTCTATACTCTGATATTGGGATGTTGTTTCTTGACTCTTTGGAAGTCCGTGTTTATAATATTGATATCGAAACTCTTATCAGTTCTAGTTTCTGTTGCACCTTATTAATGGTGAATTGCTGGCCCTCGTGGCAATCTAATAGTTGAAACAACCGATTCCTTCATAAAATGAGATGAAATTCTTTTGCTTATTAAAATGATTGTTGTTATTGAAAATTTTCATCACTATTTACACTTGCTGAGCATTGTTGGCTCACTCTTGCTTTTGCTTGTTTTTTTTTTCCAGTTAATAGTGAAGCGTAGTAGACCTAGTAGTGGACCGTGAGAATTGATCTTCGGGCAGCGAGAAGAGACAGTCGAGTTATGGATCACGCCAGATAGTGGATTGAGAATGGCCGAGGTTGGAATAGAGTTAGATAGTAATTTCATTTATTCACAAATGTATAATATTTTATTATTCTGGGATTGAGTTGTATTAGTGTAATTCGATAGTTTGTTTCATACCATAACCTGTATGCGATCTTGGACAAGGGGTTTTAATGTTTTATCAGTTTATATGATGTTTATATTCAGAGTTTATATTATTATTTATGGTTAGTGGCCCCATATCTGTACCCCGGATTTTGGGATGCTACATGTAGCATTGAATCTCAGACTTGTCTCTTTTCCTAGATTTGGTATCCTTTCTCTCAGATTTGCTGAAATTCTTCCTGTCAGACTTTGAATCATTCTTGGAGAATCTCTTCCCTTTCTTGAAGTTCTTGAATCCCATCTTCTTGAAGGTCTTTACCATTAAAGCAGCCATTTGCATCATTTCCTCATCATCTTCAGAATCAGATGATCCATCTGTGTTTGAGTCAACATCAGAGTTTGATGACTCACTTTCAGAATGAATGACCAAAGCTTTTCCTTTTGCTTTCTTCCTTGATGATTCCTTCTTTGAGGGTCTTTCTTCAACTCTTAGAGCAACAGACTTTGACTTCCTACCTGATCTTCTGCTTCTCTGTTCCATTTCCAGTTCATGAGTCTTGAGCAACCCATAGATCTCATCAATATCAGTATCAACCAGATCATGTTGTCTCTAATAGTGGTTGTCTTAACATCCCACTTTTCAGGTAGAGAAAGAAGAAACTTGAGATTTGAATCTTCTAGATCATATTCTTTATTAACCAGTGACAGATCATTAAGTAGCTTACAGAATCTGTCAAAGGTTTCTGTCATTGATTCTTCAGATATAGCTTCAAAGTGTTCATACTTCTGTGTGAGTATGTTCCTTCTATTCTTCTTAATTACAGCAGTTCCCTGACATCTAACCTCCAGGGCATCCCAGATCTCTTTTGCAGTTTTACAATTGATCACTTTGTTAGATATAACATTATCCAATGAACTATGAAGCAGATGTCTAACCTTTGCATCCTTACCCATGGATGAAATGTCCTCAGGAATCAAATCTTTCTTCTCCTTTGGAATGGATTTAGCTTCCTTTCCAGCAGTAACAACAGATAATTTTGTAGGCTTATGAGGGCCTTCATAAATTCTGTCAAGATATTCTGGATCTATAGCCTCCAGAAACATAGCCATTTTCACCTTCCATGTTGAGTATTCTGCTGGCTTGAGAATAGGAACCCTGATTGTTTCATATCGGCTCACAGTTGCAGGTTGAGCCTTCTCAGCACTAGAGCCTGTTGTTGGAGGAGGAATTTCTGCCATTGATTATAGTTGTGTGTGTGTGGATCTTAAACTGTATTAAATTAACAGATCAAGCTCTGATACCAATTGTTAGGCCAAATACACAATTATAATCAACTAAGTATGAGAGAATAACAATAAGTTCTTAAAAGACTTTAAAAACTGTTTGGAATTAACTTCTCTCTCAGTGATGTAAAATATCACAGAGAGCTGCTTAGGTTACAATGAAAAGATATTGTGTTACACGATCGATACCCTTCTAGGATTAACCTAACTGTATTTATAAAGATATACAGCTACATACAATCTATAATTGATTCTCCTATAAATCAGCTATACAAATATTATCAATTATGATTGCTACACATCTCCTAAGTCAACTCAATCTCTTTAACAGCTATCCAATCTGTAAAGATATTGCTTCAATAATTATCTTCAATTAATCTTTAATCACTATTGACTGGAGACGCGCTTCCTCCAGACAGAGTTTAACTAAACTCTGTCGAGCTTCCATTTTCAGTGTTTAACTAAACTCTGACTGCTTCCAGCTAAACTCTGATTTATCGCTGTAGCTCTTAAACACTGTTCTCATCAATAATTTCTAACACCAGATTTTTAATTATAGCCTTTGGCAACAAGCCTGGCTTTACAACGTTCCAAAGAACCATCTGCATTCAACTTTACTTTGTAAACCCACCTGCATCCAATTGCTTTCTTACCTGGAGGTAAAGGAACCAATTCCCAAGTTTTATTCTTATGTAAAGCTTCGAGTTCTTTTTGCATAGCAGCAACCCAAATAGGTTGAGTAGAAGCCTCTTTGTAACTAGTAGGCTCAGTTATAACAGATTGATTTTTCATAAACTGGAAATGTGAAGAAGGTAAGCAAAAACTAGATACCAGATTACACCAATGGTTGGAGGAAGTAGTAAAATTACAACGATAATCATTGAGATAAGTAGGTGTTTGTCTACTCCTTCCAGAAGTTCTAAAAGGAATGATATTAGTGGAATTAATATGATTTGTATTAATAGGATCAATGATGTCTGAATTGGTTGCAAAATTATCTGAATTATTAGGCACAAAAGAAGTTGGAATATTTGAAATCACTGTGTGATCAACAACAGAGGAAACAACAGTATCATCTATATCATAAGGAATAGATGATTTTGGAAGAAATGTAGTACTGAGAAATTCCGTAGTTGAAGAATCAGAGATAATATGGAATGAAAAAACAGACTCATGAAAAACCACAACCCTTGATATAAAAACTTGATTAAGTTTTAAATTTTAAATTTTGTACCCTTTAGTGGTATTCGAATATCCTAGAAAAACAGCAGCATGAGCTCTGGAATCAAATTTTGTTCTATGAACCTTAAGAGTGGAAACAAATCAATGGCAGCCAAAGATTTTCAAATGTGAAAGATCAGGTAATGAATCATACAACTTGAAATAGGGAGAATTATTATCAAGGGACTTCAAAGGCATTCTATTTATGAGATAAGTAGCACATAAAATGGAATCACCCCAGAACTTTGGTGGCAATTGAGCTTGAAGAAAAATTGCTCTAGCTATTTCTAACAAGTGTCTGTGCTTTCTCTCCACAACTCCATTTTGTTGTAGAGTATAAGCCCAGGTAGTCTGATGTACAATACATCTGGCCTTATATAAAGCATCACAATCACCAGCACTTAATTCCATAGCATTATCATACAAAGAACACTGGTTTTAAAATGTTTTCTACATAAGTGAGAAAATTATTACGAACACCAGATACCTCAGATTTATACTTGATAAGATGAACCCAAGTAAAACGAGTAAAGTCATCAACAATTGTCAAGAACTGAGTACATCCACTTATAGATTTAGTTTATAATGGCCCCAAATATCAATATGTAACAACTAAAAAGGTCTATCTGATTTTATTAAACTAGTACGGAAAGATTGTCTAACTTGTCTAGCGAAAGGACAAATTTGACAAACACATGTGCTGGAGCTCTCCTTTACAGTTGGAATCACAAACTTCATCAACATAACCTTAATGAGTGGTGCAACCCATATGAATTTACCCATGGGTAAAATTTTTTTACCATCCCTCTCACATTTCTAATCCATTTAAAATATGGATAATCCATTTAACCCACCATTTAACCCCCTAATCAATAACTACCTTTGACACGATTTTAGCTAATTTTCAAATTTTAATTATATTATACATCAATTAGGGATCCATTTTCCACGTTACACCAATATTGTTATCTTTTTTCAAAATTCAAATCCTCTCACATCTCTCTCAGTGATACAAAATTCAAATACTCTCAAATTCGTGATCTATGACCATCAGTTTTATCTTTCTCAAGAATTCAAATCCATGAATTTTATTTTCTCTTCGTTTCTTCTTTATTATCTCTCTACAAAACTATGTTTTGTATATACATATTTATATTTGTGTGTATATATGTGTGTCATTTATTTGTTTATATATGTGTTTGATTTGTTTGTTTATGTGTTTCATTTGGTTGTTATGTAAAATTGATAAATCTATTATGATTGTTTTCTTCACCTCTCAATTATTATCTTATTTGACGATGTTTTCCATGTTTGTGCTATGATATAGGTATTATAATGGCGATGAGGTGTCACTTGATTCCAATAATTACATGTTAAGGATATAGTTTCTACCAAATCAGGTATATTTTCTTTAACATTGAACATTCATATTGATTTTAAAACCTTATCTATTTCTTAAGAGGATTTTTATAGTGATTTATTGATATGTGAGTTTTATTATGTAGCGTACATGATTGATGAAAGTTCCTACAAATGTTTGTTGATCTAAAGACTAAAATGAAGTCCTCTAATTTTAAATATAATATGCACACTGATTTTGATAGTTAGGCCAATCTCTGTTCCTTGCTTCATATTTTATCGGGTTTGTGTTTCTATATTTTATGTATTCATCTTTTTTGCAGCTTGATTGTCATCTTGAGCAAGGAACAAGAAATTCCGAAAACTCTAAGGTGTTTATTTTTAAACAACTTGATTATCGAAATTGTGCAATTTAGCTATTAATTTTTTTTGTAATTGGCTGATTGTTAATTTATGATAATTTACCAGCAAGAAGGTCTCAAGCAAACTCAAGTTGAACATGTAATTCTTCACTAGAACCTATATCATCGGTCCCCTCTGGATTAGTTGGAGATCGTAGAATTTCTCTAGGTGTTGAGGCATGTTGTGCAGGTCTTGCAACACAAGTGGAACAAGTATTCCATCAAGCTAGAGAGGTTGTCCGTGCCAACAATGGAATTAAGGTCCTTCTTCAGCTTCTCCAACCACGCGTACTTACTCCTCCAGGTTCATTTGATTGTCTTCGGGCTCTTGCATGCCGTGCTGCTTGGTTTAGCCAGAGATGAACCATTTGCGCACATTTTAACTAAGCTTCAGGTAAAAAGATTGAAATAGATTTACAACTTATAATTATCTTGATATAATCTTGCATATAACTATCCAGAACTTATAAAATCACCTTATAGTAGATGTATAATATAGTTTAATCAAATTCCTAGGAGAGCTGTTCCAAAGTGGTTCTTCCGAACTAACAAGTTAATAATGTTGTTCATGCAGTATAATAAGTATACTTTAATTTTTTAGGTTGAAAAAAAGCTGTCCGAACTTATTCGAGATTCAGGTGGCCAGTCATCAGCAAGCGAGCAAGGCAAGTGGCAAGCGGAACTAGCTCAGGTTGCAATGGAGCTGATTGCGGTATGAAATCGATGCTTATATCTTTACAATTACATAGTTCACTCTAAATGTTGTGACTAGCTTATTTACTCAACTTGGGTCTTTTTTGTGTCTAAAATCAACCAAGCGACTCCTGCTCAACCTAGGCACCCTGTTTTGACATTCGAAAGCTGATTACGAATCATATCACATATTAAACTGATTTGATTATATGAAATTCTGTAGTATAATCTTTTACCATATTATCGATGTAATTATATTGACTAAAAGTATATCTAAATTCAGGAGTAAAAGACGGTATTTATCTCTTTATGTGTTAAACCAAAACTGCGTAGCTTACATAAGCTCTGCTCCCATCAAGACAACGAAAGTTGAATAATGTTTCTGTTGGGTTTGCGGAGTCTATTAGGTTTCAGAATTGCTTTCTGATTTGACTTGGGAATTCCTGAATTGGACTCTAATTAGAGTTAGGATTAGAGTTAGGAATTTCAGAATTAGACTCTGATTGGTTGACCCAGTTTCTTCTCTTATAAATACTCATGTAATTGTAACATAACACAACACAACACAATGTGAGAGATCAATACAAAATTAGTGCGACTTGTGGAGTAGGAATTTCCGAACCACGTAAATCTTTGTCTTGTGTGATTGTCGTTATTTTCTTGTTCTTGTTTATTCGCTTTGGGTTTTGCTTTCGTTGTTGTATACTCAACAACTGGTATCAAGAGCCTAGGTTTTCAGGCGAGTGGGAGCGATGGCAGAAGAAAGGAAAGTAAAGATCGACAAATTTGATGGCAGAGATTTTGGGTTTTGGAAGATGCAAATTGAAGATTATTTGTATCAGAAAAAACTACAAGAACCTCTGGAGGAGAAGAAGCCAGAAAAGATGGAAGAAGAGATGAGTTCTCTTGAGAAGAATGAGACTTGGTCTTTAACAGAGTTACCAGCAGGAAAGAAGGCTTTACAGAATAAGTGGGTGTTCCGGATCAAAGAAGAACCTGATGGCAGCAAGAGATACAAGGCAAGGTTAGTAGTCAAGGGTTATCAACAGAAAAAGGGTATTGACTATACTGATATATTTTCTCCGGTTGTTAAGATGACTACTGTTAGAATTGTGCTAAGTATTGTGGCTGCAGAGGAGTTACATCTAGAGCAACTAGATGTTAAGACCGCGTTCTTACATGGTGATCTTGAGGAAGACATCTACATGGTACAGCCAGAAGGATTTCAGGTAGCTGGGAAAGAAAACCTTGTTTGTAAGCTTATAAAAAGCTTGTATGGTTTGAAGCAAGCGCCAAGACAATGGTACTTGAAGTTTGATAGCTTTATGATGAAGAATGGGTACACTAGGAGTGCTATGGATCATTGTTGTTATTTTAAACAATTTGATTCATCTTATATCATATTGTTGTTGTATGTTGATGACATGTTGATAGCAGGATCAAACATGAGGGAAATCAACAGGTTAAAGAGACAGATGTCTGAGGAGTTTGAGATGAAAGATATGGGTGCAGCAAAACAGATACTTGGTATGAGCATCATAAGGGATAGATCTGAAGGTACTTTGAAATTATCTCAAGAGAAGTATATTGAGAAATTGTTGCAGAAATTCAGTGTCCAGGATGCGAAGACCAGAAGTACATCGTTGGCAACTCACTTTAATCTCACGAAGAAGCAGTCACGTAAAACGGATGAAGGCAAGAAAGATATGGCTAAAGTTCCGTATGCATCTGCAGTTGGCAGTTTGATGTATGCTATGGTGTGTACAAGGCCAGATATTGCTCATGCAGTGGGAGTTGTTAGCAGGTTCATGTCTAATCCAGGAAAAGAGCATTGGGAAGCAGTCAAGTGGTTGTTGCGCTACTTGAAAGGCACATCCAAGGTTGCATTATGTTTCCGTAAGAAAGATGTTATCTTGGAAGGGTTCTCTGATGCAGATTTGGGTGGATGTTTGGATACAAGAAAAAGTACTACGGGATATATTTTCAAGTTGGGTGGCACAGCAATTAGTTGGATGTCTCGACTTCAAAAGAGTGTTGCTCTTTCAACCACAGAAGCAGAATATATGACTATCTCTGAAGCTAGCAAGGAGATGATTTGGTTGAAGAATTTTCTTGAGGAGTTGGGCAAGAAACAGGCGGACAGTGCTTTGTATAGCGACAGTCAGAGTGCTATTCATCTTGCGAAGAATCCTGTGTTTCATGATAGGACGAAGCATATTCAGCTGAGATATCACTTTACAAGAGAGTTGATTAGCAATGGTACTTTGTCCTTGAAGAAAATCCTTGGTTCAAAGAATCCTGCAGATATGTTGACTAAGGTGGTTACTAATGAAAAGTTGAAGCTTTGCATAGCTTCAACTGGCCTTCAAAACTGATTGATGAGAAGGCGTTGCACTAGTTAGAGTTATTGATCGAGGGATTATTTGTTACTAGATTTACAAGAGTGAAGTGAAGATGTGGTCAGACTCCAAGTGGGAGATTGTTGGGTTTGTGGAGTCTATTAGGTTTCAGAATTGCTTTCTGATTTGACTTGGGAATTCCTGAATTGGACTCTAATTAGAGTTAGGATTAGAGTTAGGAATTTCAGAATTAGACTCTGATTGGTTGACCCAGTTTCTTCTCTTATAAATACTCATGTAATTGTAACATAACACAACACAACACAATGTGAGAGATCAATACAAAATTAGTGCGGCTTGTGGAGTAGGAATTTCCGAACCACGTAAATCTTTGTCTTGTGTGATTGTCGTTATTTTCTTGTTCTTGTTTATTCGCTTTGGGTTTTGCTTTCGTTGTTGTATACTCAACAACAGATTGTTAGGAGTTGTCCCACATCGATTGTGGAAGGGGCATATAGCTAGTTTATAAGCAGCCAGATAACTCCATTAGTATGAGGCCTTTTGGGATGTGCCCAAAAACAAATCCGTGCGGGTTCAGCCCAAAGCGGACAATATCATACTAATGTGGAGTTAAGGTCTGCTTGGCAAACCCAACAAGTGGTATCAGAGCTATGGTTATAACGATCCAGAACGATCTCAATGGGCTCCAGAATGGAGGCAGATAGGCTATCCCAGGTTGGACTTAAGGGGGAGCAGGTGGGCTTTCCAGTATGGGCCTAGGGGGAGCTTGTTAGCTAGATGAATAGGGAGCTAGTTAGCTAGATGAAATTCCAGTATGGGTCAAGGGAGCAGATCACACTGAAGGAGGCAGATTCGACAGGTGTCGAGCCCGATGTGTGAAGGGGGAGATTGTTAGGAGTTGTCCCACATCGATTGTGGAAGGGGCAGATAGTTAGTTTATAAGCAGCCAGATAACTCCATTAGTATGAGGCCTTTTGGGATGTGCCCAAAAATAAATCCGTGCGGGTTCAGCCCAAAGCGGACAATATCATACTAATGTGGAGTTAAGGTCTGCTTGGCAAGCCCAACAGTTTCTTAGGTTTACCTTGGTATTCATTTGCCTTTTTTAGCATAAATTAATGTGGATTCTCCTCCTGGCCTATATTTGTAGGTTGTCACTAATTCTGGTCGCGCAAGTACATTTGCAGCAACTGATGCTACTATTCCTACTTTAAGGCGCAAAGAGAGAGCTGCAACTGCTACTCCAATTAGTTATCATCCTGGGTATTTAGTTCTTGATTTCTTTAGATCTAGGGGTACACCATTCTCACTTTTCTGTTTAAAGTTTAAACTTTGTGCTTAACGCTTGTCTCAATTGTCAAACTCAGAGAACTTCTATTACTAATACACGAACACCTACAAGCATCTGGATTGGCAACAACCGCGGCTACACTTTTGAAAGAGGCTCGATTGACACCTCTGCCATCATTAGCAGCCCCATCATCTCTATCACATCAAGGCTCTGGACAGGAAACTCCTTCTGTACAAGTCCATTGGCCATCTCGAAATGCGTCCTGCACATTTTGTTCTGATAAACTAAAATCTGCCTCCTTAGATGAAGATTCCAGCATTAAGCTCAATTCAGCTGTGTCGTCTTCAAAGAAGAGATCTTTGGTTTTCGCAGCTACACTTGGTTTGCAGCCCAAATCTCAAGATTCATATCCTGCATCTACGAGTAACAATACTTTAAAAAAGTTATGTGGCTCAGAAAGCACACCAGAAACTTCATATTTATTGTCTGCGATAAAACCCACTAGAGATGCGGATAATAGTTTTAAAACTCCAAAAACATTGCTAATGAAGCGCAAGTTGTCTGAAACACCTGAGTCTGGGTCATTTACATCGAAAAAAACGTGTTAAGACCAGTGGTAATGAACTTTGGGATGCAGTTTATATGACACCTATTAGTGTTCGTAAACGCAGTCTGCTGGCTGAATCAAATGCTTTTACCACACCACGTTTTTGGAAAGATTCTCATGGGAGATCAGTATCAGGTGGTTTGCTCCCAGAAAATTTAGAGGATATCAGCAATTTGGCTCAAGCAACACCTTCTGTACAGTGGTCTGTTAAATGACCCAGAATCTGTTAGCACTGAACGACTAACTTTAAACTCTATTGTCAATTTGTCACTCAGTATCTGAAGAACCAGCACCGCCAATTCCCAGCTCCCATCACTACAGAAGTACAACCAACTAATCAAAATGGAATGAATTAATGGTTTACAAAAAAAAAAAGTCACATGTAAAAGAATTGAACATGTTCTGATAGAAATTCATATTCAATCTATTGTAAATTGAAATATATAAAAAAAATTAGTTTTATAAATGCAAGAATAATTTTGAAAAATAAAATGGTTAGTGCTAAATTTAATTATTATAGTGAATTTGTACTTATCGGGTAAATAAAAATTAAAATAAAAAGAGGTCTCTTTTATTCTAAATAATAAGATTCCCTTATAATTTAAAAATTTATGCAGCTGAATGAATAAATATTTGATATTTAACTTAAACATTTCATGTTATATCATATTATTTAGAATCTTAAAAATTAATAGGAATTAAAATGGGGGGTGATTTGTTATTCACCTTCAGTGGTAGGTTATATTTTTAACGGTAAATAATTCAACATTTTAATTAGTTTTATATTTTAAACTGAAACAAATTAAATTCAATTTTGTTGCAAAGATAAGATAAATCAAATAAGAAGTTTTATATATTATTGTTTGTTTTCCTTTATTGAGTAATTTGAATTCTATGTTTTATATATTTATTATTTAGAGAAAAAAAATATTAATATTGGGAGTTTTTTTACTTATTTTTTCTAAAGTATTTTAATTAAAGTAAAATATTTGGAATTATCTGACAATTTGAGCTCATTTAAACTAAATAGATATAAGCAGAATAACATTCTTTTAATTTCATAAATGTGAAATAATGTACAATTTATCATTTATATGTATTATATGTAGCAAATTAATGTGTGGGACACAACTCAAATAATAGTATATTAAAACTTTTTAAATATTTAAATATAATATTTAGTTTCAAAATAGTATCTTTAATTGACATCTTTTGCTAAAAGATGTGTCAGCCTTCACTCGCCTTCACTCAACTGTGCAAATGACTTTGAATGAATCATACAAGGTGTTTGATTTAAGTTTCTGTGATTTCATTTGATTTTATAAGATATGACTGTGATATGAATTAATTACGTTTTTTTTTAAACCAAAAAAAACTTCATTAAAAATTGCATGAATCATACACAATTGTCTCCAACACAATATGTGGAGGAGATTCATAAACATTGTAGCTATTAAGCGAAAATGGTAATCTAGCCATTAAGTGTGCTGCGTTGTTCGCTAGCTTTTTAACATGAGCTATTCTAACATTACTCCTTCCCGACAAAGCTGTTTGACAAGCCTACAAAACATTCCCCACCTCGAGCTGGTTCCTACTGTTTTTCCGTAACGCATTAACCACCATCAGAGAATCAGTCTCTACTGTGATCTGCTGATTTGGCAACTCATACACCCAAGACAATGCTTCATTCATTCCTACTGCTTCAGCCTCAAACACTGTCACTCTCCCTGGGAATCGAGCTGTTTTACCTCTCAAAAACATACCACTCTGATCACGTACTACTATACCAATGGTGTAAGAATTAGAACTTGGAAAGACCGAGGCATCGACGTTAATCTTCAGTGCTCCCTCCTCTGGACACTGCCATCTAACAACCTGTTCTGGACTGTCAACTTTAGCAGTATTATGCTTCAATCCCTGCACTTTTTTCACTTCCTCCTTCCATTCATTTATCTGCTTCATGCTCCACTCAATTGCTAATGCTGGAGTGACCAATTTCTCCTCCCAAACCTTCTTGTTCCTGACAAACCAGATTCCCCAGAGCACAGTTGCTATTTTCGTAAGGTTTTCATGAGTATAAGCTGCAAGTTTTGAAAGTAACCATTCTGAGACAGATACAACCTCCATCATATCAAGGTGCATACCAATCAATTGCCAGCACTGAGTCGCAAAATTGCAGTCAAAAAACACATGAAACATATGCTCCACATCCCTATTGCAGAAAGGGCATAAAATAGGCACATTAACACCCTTGTGCCTAAGTAGATTCCTAACTGGTATAGTATTCTTGCAAAATCTCCATAAGAAAATTTTAATCTTATGAGGCAGATTCAATCTCCACAGCCTTTTCCACCCATTCGTCTGACTCGTCTGATTTGTTGGACCCGTCGTAGAATGCCAAAAATAATACCCACTTTTGACTGAATACTGACCATCATTTGTTGCAGTCCACGCCAATCTATCAGGTATGTGAGTTTGTGGGATTCTTGTTTCTAGAACAGCTGTAGCATCAGTACTGTTAAAAGCTAGTCGAACCCGTTCCTCGTCCCACTCTTTAGTATTAGGACGGAAATAATGACTAGCTTTTTCACTCCCGGTAGTATATGAACAAAAGATTCATAACAGAGTTGGTCAAACTTCTTAATCGAGAAATGGTTGAATATGGAAATTTAATTTTTAATATTTAATAAAAAATTCAACCAACTAATATTTACATTTTTTCATTCTTTCTTACATATTTATATTTTTAACGGTAAATAATTCAATCACTTTTATGTTTTAAACTGAAACAAATTAAATTCAATTTTGTTGCTAAGATAAGATATATGGAATAAGACGTTTTTATATATTATTGTAATGTACACCTTTCTTGAATAATTTGAATTCTGTGTTTGATAAATTTATTACTTAGAGAAAAAATATTAATATTGGGAGTTTTTACATATTTTTTCCAAATATTTTAATTAAAGTAAAATATTTGGAATTATCTAACAATCTAAGCCCATTTAAACTAAACAGATATAAGCAAAATAATATTCTTTTAATTTCATAAATTGTGAAATAAATACTACTTATCATTTATATATAGCAAATTAATGTGAGGGACACAACTCAAATAATAACATATTAAAACTTTTTAAATATTTATATATAACATTTAGTTTCAAAATAGTGTTTTTAATTGACATTTTTGCTAAAAGACGTGTCTACCTTCACTTAACTTTTGATTTAAGTTATGTGTGATTTCATTTGATTTTATAAGATACTATTCGGTTATGTATGAACCAAAGAATCATAGAGTTGTTTCAAGTAAACTATGGTATTTATTATATCGGCCAAACATTTTAATCAAAAAATGGTTTAAAATGGAAATTTTATTTTTAATATTTAATAAAATATTCGACCTACTAATATTTACAAGTTTTCCTTCTTTTTTACAGATTTATATTTTTAACGGTAAATAATTCAACATTTTGATTAGTTTTATATTTTAAACTGAAACAAATTAAATTCAATTTGGTTGCTAAGATAAGATATATCAAATAAGAAGTTTTTATATATTATTGTTTGTTTTCCTAACTTGAGTAATTTGAATTTGTGTTTGATATATTTATTATTTAGAGAAAAAAAATATTAACATTGGGAGTTTTTTACTTATTTTTTCCAAAGTATTTTAATTAAAGTAAAATATTTTAAATTATCTAACAATCTAAGCCCATTTAAACTAAACAGATATAAGCAAAATAATATTCTTTTAATTTCATAAATTGTGAAATAATATATTCCCTCCGTCCCGATTTATCTGTCTTGTTTGACTTTTTGCGATCAAATTAAACAAGTTTTGACTAAAATTTTCATATAATATATAATCGAAAACAACTATAAAAATTATATTATTAGAAAGTATATGTAATGTATTTTAATATGTTCTTTTTAGTTTTTGAAAATAATGAAAGAATCATTTTTAATTTACGGTCAAAGTTGGGTCAATTTGACTACAAAAAGTCAAACAAGACAAATAAATTGGGACGGAGGGAGTACTACTTATCATTTATATATAGCAAATTAATGTGAGGAACACTGTTAGTCATAGAGGCATGTCTGAGTACATCTAATAACAAGCCTAATTGTTTGTAATGCTATGCATTACTTACATGACCTCTTGACTGAGGGAACCTCTAGTTGTAGAGTTTCTACTTGTTGTAGTACTTGTAATAGGCATCAATTTCTATCTATGTAACTGTAATTAAAGTCAAAGAATAATGCTTGAAAGAAGATCCATGGATCATGCCTCAAGGTTGAAGAACAAGACTGTCAAAATAAACACAGTTGGATTTTGAAGAATGAAGATTTGTCTAAGTACCTATTCGAGAAGTATGTTGTCATATTCGAGAAGTCTAGCTTTTCGAGAAGTCAGGGATTCGATATCTCAAGAGCCACTGTTCGATATCTCTGACAGTACTGTTCGATATCTCAGAGATTCGACATGTCGACTACTCCATTCGAGAACTCAAGAAGTCAACAAGTCAAAGTATCATTCGATTTCTCTAGGAGTCAACAAGTCATTGTTCCATTCGATATCTCAATGACTCAGGAAGCTATTCGATATCTCAGGGATTCGATAAGTAAAATGCTCTATTCGATATCTCAAGGATTCCTGGAGAAAAGACTTATTTGAGAAGTGATTCGATATGTCAGCTCAATAGTATTCGAGAACTCAGAGTTATCGATTAAGCCAATTCTAGTTCTCGATCACCAACAGAGTTACTTCTCGACTGCAATCTTGGAGACAAAATACTGAAGAATTGTACAAGTCAGAAACCTGAAACAAGCCAAGACGCTTTATGGACCACATACTGTAAAGTACGTTGGAAAGCCTACAAAGAAGCTTGGAGAGATAGTACAAGAGACAAAGAGCTAAAGAAGTGGATCTGAACAGAGTTCTAAGAAGTCAAATCTGTAGCAGTTTGGATGTTTACTCAAATAGGATAGACACATTAGAAAGCAAATTTGTTTGCTACCTTATTTGTTATTAGCAAGTTGTTCACATGATATAAGTGAACAACCCTACTTCTTTAGCAAGTATCAAACATAGTGATCAATAGTTTTTACAAGTAATATCTCTCTGAGAAAGAAGCTGAGAATACGAAATTGTGTTCTCAAGTTATAGCAACATTTTGATATAATAAAACATTAGATTAAAGTGAGTATTGTGTTGTTGTGTCTTATATTTCCGCACTATATTTGTTTGAGCACAAAAACACATACACGACTAAGCAGATTCAAAAGAAAAGTCAAGAATCCATTCACCCCCCCTCTGTATTCTCTTTGGTATATTCAATACTCAACAAGTGGTATCAGAGCAGGCTGTTTATTTAAAATCAGAAAAAGATCATGAATACACCAAAGACTACAGGAACAGTGAAGGTCCCTAAGTTCGACAAAGAGAATTATAACCTCTGGAAGATTAAAATGCTGTTGTTCATTAAAGCTGCCAATCCTTTATATCCTGAGATACTCAAGAATGGTCCCTTTGTTCCACAACAAGAGATTCCTGAAAAGACTGTTGGAACTGTAGCCATTCCAAGATCCTATGTGGCTAAAGAACCATCCAAATGGACAGAGATAGAAAAGGAGATGGTTGCTCTCGACAGTCATCTCATGTTATTAATCATAAATTCTATGGAACTGTCAATGTTTGCTAACATAGCCTCTTGTGAAACAGCAAAAGAGATATAGGATCATATTGAGGTGTTATGTGAAGGAACAGATGAGCTTAGAGAAAACAAGAAACAGATACTGGTCACACAGTATGAAGCTTTCATGGCTCAGACCAAGGAAAGCATTACTGACATGTTTGAAAGGTTTCACAAGCTGGTGACTGAGCTACAGATGAATGGGAAGGTTTACAGCACCAAGGAGTTGAACATGAAGTTTCTATTGTCTTCACCAAACCATCTAGAGCAAAGGGTCATTTCTCTAAGAGAAAGAGATTTGAACAAAGTCACATGTGATGTGCTCTATGGGGTTTTAAAGACTCATGAGCTTGAGTTGCTTCAGAAGAGGGCTATCCAAGCCAACCAAGGCAGAATGATAAACACATCATGTGCCTTGATTGTCAGCAAATCTGTTCAAGACCTAGAAGCATCTACAAGTCAGTTGAGGATAGAAGAGATAGTAGATGATGAAAAAAATAAAGGTGAAGTGACTGAACCTGTTGAGGAGAAGGAAGAAGAAGAGTTCTATACTCTTGAAGAGCTAGATGGCATGGAAAACACTTCATATGCTTTCATGGCCAGAAAGTTTCCAAACATCAGATTCAAGAGGAACCAACCCTTCAAACCTAGACCCCAAAACCATTCATTCAACAAGAGCAAGGCACCTGTGAAAGCAAACAAGAATAAATTCAAAACCAGCCATGTGGATAGGTCATCTGTAAGGTGTTATAGATGCCATGACCTAGGGCATTTTTCGAGTGAATGCAAGAAGCCTAAAAAGAAGGATAAGGAGTTTCTAGAGCTTGAAGCTAAGTATGAGGCCCTTCTGAAAAAGCAAACACAAGGCAAGGCCTATATAGCTGAAGGGAAGTGTTGGGATGACTCTGATAGTGATGGAGACGAGCAAGAATTCTGTAACTATGCATTGATGGCTGATTCCAAGGATGAACAATCTCTATCTGACTCTCAGGTACCATCTCTCACTACCATAGATATGTCTGTTTCTGAGTATAAATGCATGGTTGAACAATTATCTATTGAAATGTTTAATATTCATACTAGTATGACTGCTGCTAATGAAGAGATTGCCAAACTGTCTGCTAAGAATGAATTGTTAAACAAGAAGAATGAGGAACTTGAGCTAACTAGATAACCTTAAGAAAGAAGTTGAATATCTACAGAATAAGGTTCTATGTGCTAGTCAGGTTGAAAAGGCTCTTAGGGATGAACTAGCTGAAAATGAATTCAAACTGAAAACCATTAAGAACTCCTCTAGTCTATTGCAGTCCTACCATGAGAAAAATCAAGCTAAACCCAAGGCTGCCATTGGACTTGACTATGGCACTCTTAAATAGAGGAAAGGCTATGCTGTCATTGAAGATGACATAGTTACTCAGGATGAAGTGCCTCACATTTTGGAAAAGACTGAGTCTCCAATTTTTAAAGAACCAACATTTGAAATTGATGAGGATGCCTTACTCGTTAAGCAAATGTTGAATGATGAGGATGAGGCACAGTCTAGTGAACAACCGGCATCCTCTAAGAGTGAGAGTGTCAAGGCAAAAGCCAAGAAGCCAGTAGGAGGTAGACCCAGCCCTGAGAAGTTTGTGAAGTTTGTTTCAGCTGGGAAAAATGATTCTGAGAAGAAAGTGGCTAATAAGAAATAAAACAGAAATGGCAAGCTAGGGATAAACAAGAATAATAATTATGCTTATATGCCAAATGCCCCTAGGAAAGTTTGTCAAAAATGTTTTAGCACTAATCACTTAACTCATGCATGCAAGAAACCAACTGGTAGTGTAGCTAAGCCTTTCTATGATTGCTCTGTGCCTTTAAGACATAGAGATTCACCTTTTTATGATAAACTTGACTGTATTCCATGCAACATGAATGTTATGACTAGCTGTTTTAATTTGAGGAGACAATTCATGGATGGTTGAATCAGTCACAACATTCATACACACTATACAAGGCCAGAGTCTTCAAGTCCTCTTAGAGTTAGGAAGGTACCTCTGTCACCTAAGTCTAAGAATTCAGATTCTAAGACTTCTCAGTGACAAGAAGACTAGTCCTAAGAAAGTTGATAAGCATGCTATTTTTGACAAATCTGTTTCTAAGCCAAGTGGACCCAAACTTGTTTGGGTACCAAAGAAAAAGTAATACCTTTGTGCTTGCAGGGCAAAGAAAGTGAAAGGAAGGTCATGTGGATTTTGGACAGTGGATGCTCAAATCACATGACTGGTGATATGGCCCTGCTATCACAGTATGAGGAGAAGGCTGGCCCAATGGTTGATTTTGGAGATGATAGCATGGGTAACACATTGGGATATGGCAAGTTAAAAGTTGGTAATGTCATCATTGAAGATATAGCACTAGTCAAGGGTCTCAAGCATAATCTGCTAAGTGTTGATCAGTTTACTGATAGAGGATTCAAGGTAAATTTTGACAAAGATGAATGTTTGATCACCCACAAGAAGACTAGTGATTTTGCTCTATCTGGAGTAAGAAAAGGGAGCCTGTTTGTAGCCAATATGGACTCTGCAAACAAGGACAAAGTTTGTTGCTTCTACTCAAAAGCATCAAATGAAGATTAATGTTGGCTATGGCACAAGAATTTATCACACCTGAACTTTAAGGCCATTAATTCTCTAGTCAAAAGCGAGTTAGTGAGAGGCATGCCCACATTTGAATTCTGTCAAGAAGGAGTGTGTGAGGCTTGCCAAAAAGGAAAGATGAAAAGGTCAAGCCACAAGTCAAAGACAGTGACATCAATCACCAAGCCCCTGCAATTAATTCATATGGATTTGTTTGGGCCTGTCAATATTATGTCACTCTCAAGAAAGAAGTATGCCCTAGTGATGGTTGATGACTACACAAGGTATACATGGGTGGAATTCCTAGCATCAAAGGATGAGGCTCCACAAGTAATCATTGAGCACATAAAGAAAGTTGATAAGGAAGCAAAAGCCAACAATGCAAGTGTGATTGCATTGAGAAGTGACAATGGAACAGAGTTCAGAAATGCCTTACTTGAAGCAGTTTGCAGAGAGAATGGCATTTCTCAATAATTCTCAGCTCCAAGGACTCCACAACAAAATGGAGTAGTTGAGAGAAAGAATAGAACTCTAATTGAGGCTGCTAGAACAATGTTGCTTGATGCAAAGATGCCTACATGTTTTTGGGTTGAGGCTGTGAGCACTGCATGCTATATCCAAAACAGAACACTCATCAACAAAAACACTGGAAAGACACCTTACAATTTGATGACTAGAAAGAAGCCTACTCTAAAGTATGTTCATACTTTTGGAAGCAAATGCTTTGTGTTGAAAGACAATTTAGAATATGTTGGGAAGTTTGATACAAAGGCATTTGAAGGAATTTTTCTTGGCTATTCTATGGAGAGAATTGCATACAAAGTTTATGTCATCAGTCAAAAGAAAGTTATGGAAAGCACAGATGTGACATTTGACGACAGCAAACTACCTGGATTAGAAGAAGCCGATGATGAAGATAGAGATCCATTAAAGTTTGAAAATCTAGATGATTCTGATGAAGAGATTGAAACTGAAGTTGAAAATCTAGTTCAAAAAACTCAAGTGAATGATGAAGCAAGAGAAGAATCTGATCCAATCAACAGTGAAGAGACTAGCATCCAAGACACACTTATGGATAGTAGCAACTTCACAGAGGGAGGAAATGAAAATGATCATGACTTGGATGATGAAGCAACATCAAGGTTGAGAAATCAAACTGAGCACTCAAGGAAATGGGATAGGTCACACACTGCAGAGCAAATTATTGGAGATCCAAATGCAAGAGTGAGAACTAGGAGAGCAACTCAAAATGAGTGCCTCTATGGTTGCTTTCTATCTCAGATTGAGCCTAAGAAACTTAATGATGCACTGTTGGATCCATATTGGATTATTGCTATGCAAGAGGAGATGAATCAATTTGAAAGAAATAAAGTATGGGAACTTGTGCCTGCACCAAAGAACAGAACCATTGTTGGAACAAAATGGGTTCTGAAGAATAAGATGGATGAAGATGGTGTAATAGTAATAAACAAAGCAAGGTTGGTTGCAAAGGATACTCTCAACAGGAAGGCATTGACCATGATGAGACATTTACTCCTGTTGCTAGATTGGAAGCCATCAGAATCTTCTTGGCATTTGCTGCTCATTCAAACTTTAAAGTCTATCAAATGGATGTCAAGAGTGCATTTCTGAATGGGGAGTTAGAAGAAGAAGTTTATGTGCAACAACCACCTGGCTTTGAGGATCCACATTTCCCAGAATTTGTCTACAGATTGCTTAAGGCATTGAATGGACTTAAGCAGGCTCCAAGGGCATGGTATGACACTTTATCACAATTTCTTCTTGAAAATCAATTCACTAGAGGCACATTGGACAAGACACTGTTTTACAAGAAGCATGGTAATGATATTATCCTAGTTCAGATCTATGTGGATGATATCATATTTGGCTCTACAAATGAGAAGCTGTGTGAGAAATTCTTTAAGCTCATGCAAAGCAGATATGAGATGAGTATGATGGGAGAGTTAACATTCTTTCTTGGATTGCAAGTTAGTCAGAGGAAGGATGGTATCTTCATCAGTTAAACCAAGTACATCAAGGATTTATTAAAGAAGTTTGACTTAGAAGACTGCTCACCTGCAAAGACATCCATGGCCACTGCCACCAAATTGGATGAAGATGTCAAAGGCAAGAGAGTAGATATCTCAGTCTACAGAGGCATGGTTGGTTCTCTACTCTATCTCATTGCAAGTAGGCCAGACATCATGTTTGCTACATGTCCGTGTGCAAGGTTTCAATAAAATCCAAAAGAGTCACATTTGATTGCTGTAAAAAGGATCTTTAGATATCTGAAGGGCACTCCAAACTTGGGTTTATGGTATCCTAAGGACACAGGGTTCAATCTGGTTGGTTATTCTGATGCTGATTATGCTGGATGTAGAGTGGATAGGAAAAGCACCTCAGGTAGCTACCAGTTTCTTGGACAAAGGTTAGTCTCTTGGTACAGCAAGAAACAACAATCTGTGTCAACTTCCATAGCTGAGGCTGAATACATAGCTGCTGGAAGTTGCTGTGCTCAAGTGCTTTGGATTAGAAATCAGCTTAGAGATTATGGAATTGTGTTGGAAAGAATTCCAATCATGTGTGACAACACAAGTGCAACCTCTATAGTTGCCAATCCTGTCAATCATTCTAGGACAAAGCACATTGACATCAGATATCATTTCATTAGGGAGCATGCAACTAATGGAACCATTGAGTTGCATTATGTCCCTACAGATAAACAATTAGCTGATATATTCACTAAGCCATTGGATGAAGCCACCTTCACAAAGTTGGTTAGTGAGATTGGAATGCTGAATTCTTCAGAATCTGGCTAAGTGAAAATATCAACTAGATTGTTGCAGCAGTAAACACTTACTTTATCTAAATTCTCAATATTTTTGAAGTAAGTATTGGCTGGAATATGATCTATAAATATTTCAGATTTGTTGCATATGTTGAAAATCATATTCAAATTAGCTTGAAATTTGTATGAAATTTTAAGATTATCACTATTTAATTTGTTAGAATATTCTTCATTGAATAATTCTGGTGAATTTTGAAAAAAAAATAGTGAAAATTAACTTTTATGAGTGGAAAGTGTAGCTCGATAAGTTAGACTTCTCTAATGACTTTCATGTCTGTGGTCGACTTCTCTAACAAGTCTATTTGGAACAATCTTGAGTTCTCGAATAGTACATTTTGGAGAAATTGAACAGAGACTTGCTTGACTTCTCGAATAGGACATTTGAGTTCTCTAATGACTGAGTTCTCGAATAGAACATTTGAGTTGTCGAATCATTTGAAAAGGCTGAATTTTAGATGAATCTTAACCGTTTTTAGATTTTTATTCAGAATCTTAAATCACTCATAAAAACATATTTTATTTAATTTGGAATTATTTCTAAGTTAGATAATAGCCAGCTATGAGTTACAAACTGCTTGAGATATCGATTAAGCCTCTCTTGACTTATCGAATAGTTGATTTCTACTTCTCGAATGACTGACTTGTCGATACAAAACATATATATAATCGACAATTCAAGTACTTCATAATTATAGAGTTTTACATCTATTCGTTTCGCTTCATTTGATTTCTCAAGCATCTAAAGTTCCAAAACCTCTGAAAACCCTAACCTCAAAAGCTAAATTTCTTCTTCAACCTTCATTCTCTTCTCTCATCTCTCCGTGTAACAATGGCAAATACCCAACACACAATTCATACCCGCACCAACTTCATTGCTATTACTAGTGATGTGGAAGCACCTAATGCTAATTTCAAGTGCTTCGTTCATTGGATGTCTGATTCATACATCAAGGATGCACTCTCAGCCAACCCAACTCTGTACCTAGATCTCCTAAAACAGTTTTGGAAGACAACCATTGTGGAAGTTAATGCTCTCGAAAATACAGTAACCTCTTATATCATCTACTGCAAAATACAAGAGAAAGAGGGTACTATCACCACAGAGGATATGAATCAAGCACTAGGACTTCATCAGGACCTGTATCATCCTCTGGTATCTGATGATGATTTGATTACATTCTTCGACTTTATCAGATATGCCGATACAATCAAGATTGGAAAAATGAACCGGAAGTGTCTTAGAAAGGAATGGAGTTTTGTGTTCGCCACACAGCTACAGGTGTTCACTGCTAGAAAGTCGAGTTTTGATCAAATCAGTGCACCTGCACAGCAAATTGCATACTCCTTGGCATATGATAGGAAAATCAATGTGGGTAATCTAATTATGCAGGAGCTATATGGGAGACTTGGTAAGAACTCAACCAAAAGAGGTACTGAAATTTTCTTCCCTCGTTTTATTCAATCTGCTCTTAATTTTGTAGATAATAAACTGATTGAATTGCCTGGGATTAATAGAAATAGAATAGGCTATCCGAAATCCATGACCAAACTCATTTTTGGTAACTTGGAGACTAGGAATGATATGGATGTTAGGCTTGTAATAACCCCTCATATGCAGAGGTTATTTTAGTCTTACCCCCACAACATGCCAACATTTGCCTCTAAGTCTGAGTTAGCACAGCCCAAGCAAGTAGAACAAAATGCTAACCCTGGGCCTGCTAACCAACCCCCTCAACCAAACACTGTACCAAACACAGAGCCACCTGCATCATCCTCTCAACAGGGTGGTGTTAGTAAAAAGGAGAAAAAGAAGAGAAAATAGATTGTTTCTGAACCATTAAATATCTTATCTGAAGCAGCATTGGCTATAGAACTAGGTTTAGAAAGTGAGGAACCTGAGTCACCCTCAGTAAGGCCAAAGAAGAAGAAATCTAAAACCACCTCTTCAGTCACATAAATGGCTGAAGTTGTAAAATCAGGGGCAAACAGCTCACTAGATGTACCCTCTCAACAGGGTGCATCTATAGAATCAAGCATCCTCCCCAATGCACTATCTTGTAATGAGTCAGCACCTGGGAGTGATAAGGCTGGCACAACAATGAGTGGAGAGCACATCACACTTGAAACTCCCTCTATTTATCAGGGGGAGTTGCCAAAATCAAATCTACAAGACACTTCTCTTCCAGAATCTATCACTGAAATTTCTTTGGAGCCTGCAAATCAAGCAATTGAGGAGTAAGGCATTGATCACCAAGAATTCTCTTCTCTTGGTGAGCTAATGGAATCAAGTGACTTAGTGCATGACACTTTGCTCACCACCCAGGAACCACATTTAGATGGTGAGGGAATGCAAGCTAGGGCATATCCTGATGACACCATCACAAACACAGAGGATTCACTAGTTATCACTAGAGACTCTGTGCCTGTGTCAACTACTGTTGTAAATCATCCCACTCCTGTGGAGACAACAGTAGTAGAGTCAATCCATCCGGTTACAGAAGTTGCATCTGTAACTGAGGAGTCGAGCTTGCCTAGCTCTAGCTCTGACTTTTTGTCACAATGGCTGAAGCCTGTGCAACATGACAGTGCTTCAGGATCAGGGTCTGCGCCATCACAATTGACGGTTGAAGCACTTCAAAGCTTAGTTGTGGATCAGATTCCTAAGTTTATTAAAATAGCCCAAAACCTTATCACATCCAATATGTCAAACCCAGACTATGAAGCCATTCTGCTGTGTCACAGGGATGATGTAGAGATGCAAAAAGAGAAAATAGCAGATGAGGCTGAGAGAGATGGGAATGTAGATGCCTGGCTACAAGGGAAATATGATATTACTCTCAATGAAGCCCTTCAATATCTAAGAGAGGAATACCTCACTTCACTGGGTTCAAATGCTAAATCTCTGACTCCTGCTGAAGTGTATGAATCCATGAATGATTCTTACAAGGGATTGCTCAAGGCTGCACACTATCTTGGCAAGGGTGTTAAGACAGAAGTCAACAAGGTGTGTGATGAAACAGCCAAGATAGTGGGAGAAATCAGGAGAGAATTTGCTGCCAAGATTCCAACTTTAGATCCTGTCCTCAAAACCATACAAGACTGCAAATCTACCTGCATCAAGATGGACAATGGCTTGGCTTTGCTTCATGGAACTGTCAGCAATCTAGCAACTCAAGTTCAGAATCTCACTGGTCAGACAACTGATGCCAATGCCATGCTGAGGACCATGTTTGCAAATAAATATGGAGATAAACTGGTGACTGAGGTCCCTGTGCATAATATGACCAAGTTTGAGGTAGTGAGGCTCAAGGAACTGTAAGAACCCCAAATTTTGGATATAATTAAAACTTTTTATTAAGTAATGATAAAATGAGGAACAATGATTCCGACAACAAGGTCACCAGCTCTAATGAATGGTGGTTTCAAAGAACAATGATTGTAATGAATGGATATTGCTTTGGACAATGATCCTGATGCATTGGTATATTGTCAGAATAGAGTAATTCGATGGTTGAGAACCTAGATAAGAATAATCTACCATCCAGGAAGGAGCTAATGGATCCTTGAAGGGAAATGAGTACGTGCATAGTGTTTCCCATACGTGCATAGTATTTCCCGTACGTGCATAGTATTTCCCGTACGTGCATAGTGTTTCCTGTACGTGCATAGTAATTTGGTGGATGAATAGTGATTTTGTAAGTTGGAAAGCTTTTCACGCCACCCTATGTACGGGACGTGTTATGGATGTTTCGAAGTCATATTAGTAATACGCGGAGGAAATAAGTGAATGCAGAGACGATCGGAATTCAGAAATTCCAAATTCTTTTTCGGTATAATATTTGACCGGACAGTGGATTAAATATTATTATAATCCTAGAATTGAGATATTAACTTTGAGGATTTGATATTTTGGGATGTTATTATATTTGATTTAAGAATGAAGGTAGGAAACCACTGAGGAGGGCTACAATGTAATAATTGATATTTGGAAAGAATGAATGGAATTCGACTTTATTATTTCTATGTCTTGAAGGATGCTAAAGGGTAATAACATAGGTAAGAATAATCTATCTTCTAAGGGAATAAGATATGGCAATTTCAAGCAGGAGAATACCCTCATGTCATCCAGATCGATAACGATAAATCCAGTAGTCCCGTAAAAAGGTTAAGGAACGATCGAAAGAGAATACGGACAATTGTACCACCCTAAGAGAACAAGTAAAGAATATAGAATGAATAGTGTTTGGTGGGAGTATATAATAATATGAGACGACACTATACAGAAGCATTCGGAACGGATTTCCGAGTTCGTATTAGTGATCCAGGGGGAAAATAAGTGTATGTAAAAGCTGTCGGATTCTGAAAAACCGCACTTTTATTTTCTCCGAGAGTTCCCTGGACACTGATAGCCTTAAGTATTTAATGAATGGATTTAAGGAATATAAATTGGAAAGTTAGAATGAAAGATGGAGAATGAAAGTATTAATATTAAAGAGGATTCCCGGTAAACCCTAATTAGAAATCCGTGAAATATTCTCACGAACGATCAATCGAAACGGGCAATAACCGGACACAGAAACAAGCAGAGAACCAAGATGTAAGTATGTGCAAGTGGATGAGAGCAAGTAACTAAGTAGTTACAAGAGTAACTAGCAAGATAAGGAAACAACCAAGTACTTAGCATCTCTTTCTCATTTTACCACTTAAACAACAACATGTGTCCACTCCAAAGACATCATTCCTTACATCACACCTTTAATAAAGCAACTAGCAAGATATTATCCCAAGCAAAATCCCTTTATGCTTTATTATCAAAGAAACAACCAAGCAACTCCAACACTCTCTCTTAAAGCCCATTCGGCTTTTTCATAAATTCAAAAGGGGAAATCAAGCTTCCACTCCTTGTTTGATCTTGTAATTTTTAAGGTGAGTCCTATATTTCAAGAAAGTAATCTCCTCAAAATTTTAGCTTCAAACTCCCTTGTTTCCATTTTCAAAAAAATCAAGAAAGAGGAGGGTGAATAGTGCTTCCATGAAACTAACTTTGATTTTCTTGATTCTTTTGAATGATCCAAGCTTTGATAAGGTGTTCTAAGGATTGATCAAGGTTTATCAAGGTCTTAAATACTCCAAGGAAGGTATAAACTTCAAGAACCCTAGTCTTTGATTTGAGTTTTAATGGAGTTTTGGATGAGTTTTAGTGTTGTATGCAAGGTTGTAAAAATCGGAAATCGGACCAACTCGGTTTTGGTCCAGAAAAATGAGTAATCGGAAACTCGGCGAGTACTCGGAATGAGTACTCGGACTACTAATCGGATATTGTTTTTTAACTTTTTTTTTCTCATAATTTATATGTATTTATTCTAATTTTAGTGTACATGTGTTAAACTTAAAACTTAACAATAATATTAATATTACTAATAATATTATTACAACCCTGCTAACAAGTAATAATATTAATATTACTAATAATATTTAGAGCTTTTTTTAGAAATATACTAGATTTCTGAAATTTTTGCATATTCTAATTTTAGTGTACATGTGTCCAAGTAATAATATTAATATTATTAATAATATTAAAACGTGATATAAGTGTATGTATAGAATCTTTGAGAGAGAGGACTTTTAATTGGGCCGAATCTAGATTATAACTATAGTCTATAAATTGAGCAATAAAAATTATATTTTAATACTTAGCAAAAAAAAAAAATAGTCAAACCCGAGTTTGACCCCGATTACTCGGAGTCAACCCGAATCTTGACCGAGTTATAGCAAAAACCGGTTTTTGGTCCGATTAGTCACTACTCGGATCGGTTTAGGAGTCCAAAACGAGTACTCGGCCGAGTACTCGGACCGAGTTACCGATTTTTAGAACCCTGGTTGTATGCATATTTAGAGTACTAGATCTATGTGTGGGTTTTATGAGATGATAGTATAGCTAGATGAACGGAAAGGCATTGCTTGGCCTCAGTTCATGTGTATAAGTCATGTATATGATGTTTGG